>CM032663.1:16733133-16783052 GCA_019095985.1 Streblospio benedicti
ATAGCTAGAGTGAGTCTCCAACCAACCTTTGCACGTCCCAGTGTTTGCATCATATTCCTGATGAAGGTCGCAGCCCCCCTGCAAAGTAAAACCACTTTAGCGCTTAAATCCCTGTATGTTTTGCGTATATTCTTATTTGTACTGAAGATGCTTGTAATGTCCGGAAAACATTGCTAAATTCCTTATAAATTTTGGGCGGGGATCTTGAAATTTCTTATACGTGTTTACTGTTTGTAGGATTTTCCCCTCAATGTCTGATGTCTCTCCGAGTTTTTTCTTGTTTTACTGAACTGAATACACCGTGTAAAATTAAATGACTGTTCTTACTCACACTCATCTTTTTAGTTCGCATGTCGTGTCCTCAATCTTGGCACCATCAATTCTGAACACCCACCGCCCCAGAAGCCCCACATTAGTGGTGATTTCAATGTCGGCGACGTCTGGGGTACGCGAAGAGGGCACGGCAAAGTAGTTCTCACCATCACCAGCATTGAACCCAACCTACCAGTAGAGGGAACAAGTATAAAAGCACGCCGTGTACTTGCAAAACGTAGAGAGAAAACACCGTGGTTTGAAAACACAGAAGGATTTTCTATACTACATCTAATATCGACATTAATTTGCTTTAGATTGAAATTCATATTAAAACTAAAATGGTTGTGATATAAACAAAAGAAAAGAAAGAGAAAAGCATATAATAAATCGTGAGGCTAGAAAGTTGGATAAGTTTAGAGTTGAAGCCATCAATAGTAACGATATGGCCGATGAAGGAGATGAACAGCATGAGTCAAACAGGGCTTGTGAGGAAGGTAGATGTGGCCTGTGAGCTACCTGAGAACATGTCGCCGTCCTTATGGTGCGCTAACCATTTGACCTGTGACGCAGTTGTTTCGTTTGACAGCTGAAAGGTGGCATCAAGGTAACTGCTGCTGGACTCAAGACTATCTATGCTTTGAGACCCCTTTTTCTCTTGTACACATTGTTTAAGACCCTCTCTGAAGAAGACTCCTTGTCACTTTCATAATGCTTGATGGGTATTTTCATGACAATGAAAATATACATAACGTAAACCTTTTAGTTCACCAAAATAAACTAACCACAATCCCACATGAGAGTTTGCTTTTTATATAAAAAAAGTCATTCCAATCTATGAGCGCTGTGATAGCTCACGTTTGGTACACGAAAAAAATCTAACCAAACGTATTTGGCCGAGACGCGAATGCGTCGAGCGCGTCTCGAAGCTCGGGCCAAATACGTTTGGTTAGAAAAAATCGTGCTGAATGCTCCAATTACACCCAAAGTGAAATTCTGCCGTGCGAGGCTCATACAAGTCCCAGTACGTGACCCGAGCTTTGAGGGATAAAAACATAATTGTGTGCAAAGTCAGTGTCTTTAAACAACGCTAGCTATATACATTTTTAGACAATGTATAACTTCCTGGTCTACAAATTTACACGTCAGCTATGTTCGATAATATCCCCAGCCTTAAAATAGCCCCATTATACTTTTTATTAGTCACGACACGGTTTTTATACAAAAAAGTATGCCTAGATATTAAGGGGGAAGCCCAGAACATTTTTTTTACTTTTCTAATTTTTAGTTAATATAGATGATTTTCATAATCATTGGTATAATATGATTTAAGATTTTTTCTCAATTTTTTTTCAAAAGTGAAAAAAAAAATTAAATGTTTTTAAAAGGGCATTTTTGTGAAATAATGACCACATGATTAGGGTACATACACTGAACCACTGATAGTGTGTCATTAGATAGAAACACATCTCTTGTACAGAGGAGATATTTCTTTAAATCGTCCCAGCCTTAGAATTTTGAAATATATCTTTTTAATGCAAAAATAGTAATTTCAAATATGACTCTAGCTTTTATGACAGATATTACAAAAATGGCCTTTCCCAGCTCATTAGTAGTTCATTATGTGTGTGAATATTCATGAAGGAGATTAGGACTACTTTTGGTAGGCTCCAGAAAACATCACATCATACTGATAAAAAATATAGCAAAATTATATACATCATGATAAGTTGATTCAAGGAATAAGCACATATCTTTAACTTTGTTTAGCATGTAAAGAGCAATAAAAAATGGAGGATGATAATTATCAAACCCAACAGATCATCATACAAACCAATTGTGATTCATTGAAATGTTGGTAGCCTCACATGAGACTTTATTAATGCCTCACTGGACTAACTCTTTTTTTTCTGTATTATTCAAGTGAAATAGTCTGGGGGATTATGAAAGCCATTAAGTAGTACAATGAAATACAGTAGAACCTATCCCATGTGGAGACCTTTGTAAAAAATGAAAATTGGTCCATGTAAGGCAGATGTCCTGAACAGAGAGGTTTTTAATATGGCATTGAAGTAAGTGGAGAAGAGAAATGTGTCCATACAATACGGGTCTCCTAAATATAAAGGTGCCTACATAGACAGGTTTCACTGTACCTTGGACCTTATTTCAGCATTTTAGCAAGTACTACTGCGTATTAATTTCATAATATGAGAAGATTTCAAGAAATTGAATAAATAGTTTTCTGTTGAATTAACATATTATAAAAAAGAGAGGTGGTAGATACAGTTATCATCAATCAATGGAATAAACATCTTTGTTGTGTCAACACTTTAAAAAATGGATTGACAAGATTGGATTATGGCATAAACTTGGCAAAATCTTGTACCTATTGTAATATCGTTCATGACGGAAGAAAACACAATCTCAAATATGGATGTTAGAAATTTTTCATCAATTGCTTGAATACAAGGTCACAAAATGAAAAAAGAAGGCTGGGGCGACGTTGATAAATAATCTAAGATAGAACCACAGAATTTACAGAAGTGACATATGACTGACTGTTTTTATTATTTATGTACCTAAAGATATGCCTATATTTCAGAACATTTTGTGTTTAAAAAATATTTAAAAAAAATGAATGATGTAAAAAATCATGATTATGAGAATTTTTTCCTTAATTGATGAAAATGTATTAGGCTTCCCCTTCATAATATCAGTCATGTCGATGTTATCAAATCTTTTAAAATAAAAATGGCGAGACTGTCTTGCATTTGCCTTTAATACTTGGGAATGTAAACACGTAGATCACAATCACCCGTAAACGCACAGCGGTTTCCCTTTCTCTCTCTGACTTGGTGAACCCGTGACTTGTGAACTTCTTTTCTTTGTCCGGACCCACCAACTTATAAGAGCGTTGAGATCATAACTATCAATAAGTATAATGGCCACTACCTTGCAGTGTTAGTACTGACCTGTGCATCAATGCCATCACTGGCGGAACCGTACGTCCACGTGATGTCGCCGTAGTTGAAGACGGTGAACGAGTACGCGTCGTCCGTGATCAGCACCGCCTGGAAAGCTGTTCACCTGGGGGGCGGGGGAGAAAATACCAATACTGCCAAAGAGCACATCATCGCCAGAACAGCGTTACGTCATGAGTAATCACTGGTAAAAAAGGCTCTTTGGAAGCTACACTTTATGTCCGTGTCACACAGTATAGCCACACGCACACCCAGGCCCCCTGCCCCTGCCTCGCCCCACCACCTGCTCCCCACCCCTCAACATATTGACATCAGATTAAAAATAGAACTTTTGCTTGTCGACGTCAATCAGTCGAGAATTTTGACATTTGTGCACTGGTGGGAGCTTACTGTACACTTAATATGAAATCATTGCCATAGTATCGTCAGAGTACAAAGCAGAATTGGAGCTCATAAGCAACTAAGTGGCGTCTTATTGGTGTCGTATTGTGTCTTATTGGTTGTCTTCCTGGATGAAAAATGGCATACTGGTTCTGCCCCAAATATAGTTATCACTTCGTCTCGGAGGAAGTGATTTTGATATTTTGGGCTGTGAGTCTAAGTTTTGTATTTAGTTGTTGATTTGGATCCATTTTTTGCTTTTCTGGGTTGCCGGGTTGTCTGAGGGCTAACATCGTAAAAGTCTTTCTGGTGGGGAGTGGGGGGTCATGTTTAATACTGTATTGATACAATGCGGAAATGCCTAAGATTGCCTTCTGGAAGCCAATACGTGTGATTTGGACAAGGTGCCTATTGCACAAGATTGGCATTTAATTTGGAACTAATTTCTATGACCGACTTCAGAAAACCATTGTGGTCATTTCACAAAAATATATTAGGCTAAGGTGCAGGCAAGCGCCATGCACGCACGTTTTGCTATTGCCCCACCCACCAAAAGAAATTATTTCGAATGTATGCCCCTTAATTTTCATAGCTTATTAAGGTACTCGGGCAGAAATGAGAACTTAGAAATATTTGCCTCTTAAACACATACAGTCTTATTCTGGTTTTAACAAAAAGCCAGAAAAGACACCCCCTCCCTTCTAAACACACACAACACACACACACACACACGCACGCAACGCACAAACAAACAAACAAACAAACAAACAAACACAAAAACACACACAAAAACACATACAAAAACAGAAGACAGTTTCTTCATGTGTAGCTATATGTACCGGGGTGGTCCGACTTCCCCCATAGTATGGAGGCTTTTGTGCCACGTGGCGATGAAGACCCACGTGGCTGAAGCTGTAGAGTCCGCCAGCGCCGAACGTAGCGATGATGTCGGCCGTGGCACGTTCCAGAACAGTGCGGGCCGTCGTCTCCTGGGGTAAATAAGCGTTAGCAGTTTCAAATGAGCATTGATAGTTTGTCTCGTCATAACATAGATATTGGTCTATTTGAAGCAATCTTACGGGCCAAATAACGTTGATAATCAAAAAAATAATGTACAATTCTATCGATGGAATAACCTGTATACCCGCTTTTCGTAAACGGAACGATTAAAAAATTAATTGCCCCATCTACTCTATCTACCCTAAATAAATACTAGCTACGTGTACCTGTAGTAGACGCGTCCGTCGTTCTCCGTAGTGTCGACGTCTGCCCAGAACGGAGCCACGATGACATAGTCATTATCAGGGGGAATGGCGATGGAGTGAACGTGCCGACGCCCTGGGTGAAGGAGATCATGCCATTGTGTTCACCTGCAAGTAAAAAATAATTTCATCTGTAATTGAAATCATGTATCTGGCACTTATTATCAACTCTCAAAGGTAAACGCATCAGTAAACTAGAACACGGCGTCGCTAGACCAATGTTGACTTATGGGCAATTGAGGTATATACTGAAACGATGTATACTTTAGAATTAAGAACTTTGTGAATTTAGGAGAAAAACGCAGAATGAATTTACAGCAGTGATCAATATTCAGCTAAACATATTGCTCTCTGTGTTGGATAATAATCAAAGCTATGTGTGTAAGTGAACTAAAATAAAAGTATTATGTCATTGTTCAAATAATTCTATATGCTAAAATCTGTACTAAAATTACACGATTACAATGTATGTTATCAGCCACAAATAGCCGGCTCTAATCATTATTGGCTCCTCCTGCTATATGACAGTTAACAGTAAAGTGCAACCAAGTAGACTTTGCTACTTGGTTTGGAACATTGATTTTCTTACTGGCTTAAAGTCCAGTGAATACCAGTAAAAATGTGATAAATGGCCTTTAGAAAACAATTTAATTGACAAGAGGCAAAAAATCGAATCTAAAATAAAAAGTATTAGTTCATTGTTCATATTTATTCATATGCTAAAATATTTACTAAATTGCGCAATTACAATGTATGTTATCAGCCACAACAGCCATTGCCTAATGAAAATTGGGCTCCTCCTGCTGTATAGCAGCTAACCGACAAATTGCACCAAGTAGACTTTGCTACTTGGTAGGGGACATTTTTTTTTCTTGCTGGCTTGCGCATTGAATGTCAAAAATGTTGCCTTGTAGAAAGCACAATTTAATTGGCAGAGTCCCCAAAAACGAATCACCTGTTTTCGCCTCAAACCCTCATAGTTGCGTAAAGTTTAAACGATATCGGTCATCGGTAAAAGCTTTAGCTTGTCCGGAGACAACGCACACAAATAGATACATACAAACGAACGAAGTGATTAACAATGCTTTCGCTTCAGCTGCTGAAGCGGTGCAAAAGCAATCTTAAACGATTACCCCCTCAATAAGATATTTTTAAAGTAATATTACGACTTAGGCTGTTCTACCAAGACACAAATGTTCTAAACATTTTCAACACACAGAATATAGGTAAATATGGTAGTTGTGCTGTTTTTGTATGGACAGATTCTTCTATATTCTTCTATGGTATTTGTGTGTACAAATATTACTAGTATTCCCGAATTATAAATGTAAATATAGTGCACGCGCTTATTTTACTAAGATGATAGAGCCATCTAGACCCTCGAGATCAGAATAACACAGTTATAGCTATAGAGACCTCGGTCAACCATTGTTACATAATATATACTCACATATAAAGACGCGTATGTCTGATTGAAGAACGGGAAGCCCGTAGAGATCTCTGTCCTCTCTGTGTAGCCGTCGTCGTTGACAGGAGCTATCGCGTCACCGGCCTCGCTGCCAAAAGGGTAGAAATGCGCAGGCTGCGCCAAGCACGGTGCTGTTATAGCAGCAAACACAATGATGATAACACAATTGGAGAGCAACATGCTGATAATCCCGTGTAGACTATGTCATAATATTTACTAATCTTAATGTAGTAGTCGAAAATAAAACTGAGCTAATTGTCAAACATTTTTTCAGTGGTTGTTTTCCTATCAAGGCGATGCGATATAATTGTGTGAAGCTTGTTGGCTGGGGACAACCGTCTCGACGTTTGCATGCATGTCACCTAGTTTATTGCTTTTATAGGATTTTTTTTTACGCAAGGCTACTTTTTGATAAAGTCTTATTATGTAAAATGCGACGTCTACGTGTAATTCCCGTGTCATGTTTCATGAATGGCTACTTCCTCGTACGAATAAACATGCATACATTGATATTTCATAGATCAATGATCGGTTGTCCATGCCGCCGGCTAAATCCATAGATCGATGATAGATGACCCGTCGTGAGTCGTGACTGCCCTTATTCAAATTTATTTATCTTTTGGGAGGTTTTTATTTGGTTCTGTTTTGCTGCAGCTGGAGCAAGTGCATTGTTTCCCTTTGGTTGCTGTTTATTTAGTATGTACATCATGTTTCTCTGGAAAACCTACAACATTTACTAAGAAGTCCATTCTGTTCAAATGGTACACATCTATTTACGTAAGAGGTGACACCCAAGTGAATAAAATTGAAGAACTTTACCACTTAAAGTGTACACTTCAAGCCCAATGAGGTTCATTTGTTTTTGTGTTACTTTCAATAGTTCTTGTGGAGACGGGCCAAGTCGCATTTTACCTTTCCGAATCCTTTTTTTTTTCATTTTTGAAATAAAATATGTTCAACCAATAGTTCATGAAAAACAACAAGTCAAACTTGGTTCAACGATTACATAACTAGTGATTATCATGTATGTCCAATTTCGCTCTTTGTCAATTAAAGTGTCATTTCCACAAAGCCATATGACCCCCGGTGTCACATAACCGATGTTAGCTCCAGACGCTCCAAAAGACGCAAGAAATTAGAAACAATATTGTCAGCCCTTTTGTGGTGCTTGCCTCGTGTGCGTATTTTGTGGCCAAAACGTATGGAATTACGGTTTGTGAATTTTCTTATGGACTGGATGATAAAAAAAAACAAAAAAAAACAAAAAAAAAAAAGATCATAGTACCATTCGAAAATAGCACACCATAATACGGGAAGATCTTCATAAACATCGTCAGCAATGCCCCATTAGCCAGAAAAGCAGCTAGCTATAGCTTCAAAATGCCGAGAAAACGTATACGTCTCCGGTGAGAGAATGAGCCATGAGAGAATGAGAAGGTGTATCGTATACAAGTACGTAGCTTGGGATCCAAAGAGTGCTTTCCAGAAAGCCATTATCTCATTGCTAATGCATCACTGTGCAAGTGACACCCTTAGCTCACCTTTGATCTAGATGTGTCGTTACTCCTTCTTTTTCAGAAGGTACAACAACTTGTAACAGGTTATGGAGCCCAGAAGTAAGTTTGAACGACTGTGCTTTAATGGTGATGAAAATGAATATGAAATGTGGGAGATTAAGTTCTAGGCTATCTAAGAACAAAAACTTAAAGGATGCAGCCCTTGGTAAGAACAAACCTCAACCTGCGTGGGAGCAGTGCATCTACGGAGATTCGTGCAGCCGCTGAAAAAAAAGAAATCAATAAGTATAAAGACTCTAACGAGCAGGTTTTTGCAGAATTAATACAATTTTTAGACACTACATCAATTTCCTTAGTGATGAGAGATGCCATCGACGATGGTGAAAAGGCTTTGGGAATCCTTAGACAGCATTACCGTGGCAAAGGTAAACCCCGCGTGATCACACTTTACCAGCAACTGACATCATTGACAAAACAGGAAAGTGAAACGTCAACTGAATATGTCATAAAAGCAGAGACGATTGCAGCGGCCCTCAAAAATGCAGGTGAAGTAATCAGTGATGGCTTATTGACAGCCATGTGCCTTAAAGGCCTTCCAGACAGCTACACACCTTATATTACAGTTGTAACACAAAAAGATGAACAGACGTTTGCTGATTTTAAAGTGTCGCTAAGGTCATTTGAAGAAACCATGTCTATGAAAGCAACACCAGATGTAGATAGCATAATGAAATTGCAAACAAGACCAGATGCAGATAGAACGTTAAAATTACAATCTGACAGATTATGTTTCAAGTGTAATGGTCATGGCCATTATGCACGTAATTGTAAAAACAAAAAGTGATAAATGGAACTCTACATCTAGTAAAAAATGGTGTTCCTATCATCGATCAGCTTCACATACAAATGAACAGTGTTTGGCACAGAAAGACTCCGCCAAATGTGCATCGGACAAAACCTTGCAAGACAATGTGGAAAGCAGCGAATGTGCAGGCAGATCGGCACCAGAATCAACAACCCAACGAGACAGAGACTCTGACAACAGCTACGCGTTCTTAATGTCCGAGAACTCGGTATGTACTAAACTTGAGCCTACTGACAGCAGTGCAAATAACAATCTATTAATAGACACTGGGGCTACATGTCATATTATCAATGATAAAGACCTCTTTATTAAATGGGACAATACATTTAGTCCAGCAGAACACTATATAGAATTAGCAAATGGGTGTGAAATCAAATCAATTAGCAGTAGGTGTAAAGGAGAGGCAGAAGTTATGCTATTAGATAGTGGTAATAATTTTGTACCAGTATCTTTAACAAATGCATTGTACATCCCCTCTTTTCCTCAAAACATTTTGTCTGTTTCCACTTGTACAGCAAAAAGGTGCATTGATTAAATTTCAAGCAAATAAAGCCTGTCTAGAGTATAGAGGGATGGATTTTGATGTACACTGTCGTTCAAAATTATATTATTTGCCTTTTTACAGGCAAGATTGTGTCAAGTACACTGCCAGTTTATTTAAATGGCATGAAATTTTGGGTCACTGCAATTACACTGATGTTATAAAAACTGAGAATGTTGTGGAAGGGATGAAACTTTCCAACAAACAAAAACTTGATTGTACAACATGTTTACTAGGAAAATGACCCAGAACACTAACAAAAAATCTGACTCTAGAGCTAAAGGTGTGTTTGATCTTGTCCACGTTGACTTAGCTGGACCTGTCACTCCTACATCAATTAATGGTCATAGATATAGTATAGCTTTCACAGATGATTTAAGTGGGTCTGTATTTACATATTTTCTTAAAAATAAAAATGAAGCAATTGATGCCACTGAAAGATTTTTTTTAGCTGACATATCACTTTTATGGCAAGGTCCATACTTTAAGAAGTGACAATGGAGGTGAATTCTGTTCAAATGAATTTAAAAGTTTACTGTCAAGAAACCAAATCAGACATGAAACTAGCTGTCCAAATTCTCCACACCAAAATGGACGTGCTGAACGCTCATGGAGGACACTGTTTGACATGGCCCTGTTGTCTACTTGGCACAGCAAAGCTTAGCAAAAATTTATGGCCTTATGCTGTTCAAACAGCAGCTCACATACGAAATCGTTGCTACAAGGAACGATTAAACATGACCCCATATGAGGTAATTACTGGTAAAAAGCCAGATGTATCAAGTATGCGGATATTTGGTTCAGAAGCATGCGCTTACAAACTAGATAAAACAAATGTACAAAAACTAGATAAATGCAGTCATGAAATTTAGAGTTGTAAAATTTCCTGAAAATAATGTATTGGATGGAAATATTGGAGTTGATGTAAATTATGATAATTCAGATGATGAACTGGATGATAACATGTATGTAAATATTGATTGTGCAGAAAATGAAGTGGTAAACAAGAGGCGATACCCTCAGAGGGATAGACATCCCCCTGTTTGGCACAGTGACTACGAAGTATCAACTGTAAAAGATAGTAGGTATAATATTGACTATTGTTACCAGTTAGGTGTACATATACCAAATACATTTGATGAAGCTATCTCGTGTAATGATGCCCTTAAATGGAGAAGTGCAATGCAAGAAGAAATGAATAGTTTGACTAAAAATGATGTGTACGAAGTAACCAAATTACCAAGCAACAAACAGTGTATTGATGGTAGGTGGGTGTTTAAAATATGATGAATGTGGTGAAGTCAAACACAAAGCCCGTTTTGTTGCTAAAGGCTTTAATCAAAGGTATGGTATAGATTACGAAGAAACATTTGCCCCTACGGCACAGATAAGTTCTGTTAGAATGTTATGCCAAGCAGCTGTTGATCAAAATTTGGATATATATCAAATGGATGTCAAAAGCGCATATCTCAATGCTACTATTGATAAAGAAATATTTGTTAAAACACCTAAAGGTTTTCGAAAAAAAGATGATAATGGTGATGATCTAGTATGGAAATTAAAAAAAGTCCCTATATGGCTTAAAACAAAGTGGTCGAATTTGGAATGAATGCATAAATGATAGTTTTTTGAGTATGGGTTTCAAAGATCACAAGCTGATGCTTGTATTTATATAAAAAGCTCTGACCAAGGTAAAGTCATTGTACTAGTTTGGGTGGATGATATACTAATTGCTTCAAATAGTCAGGATTTACTGAATGATGTAAAATCAAGTTTGTGCAGTAAATATGATATGAAAGATTTAGGGAAAATTAACAGTTTTCTAGGAATAGACTTCACTGTAGGAGAAGGGGAGATCAGCATGTCCCAGGATAAATATTGTGAGAAGTTATTGTCTAAGTTTCACATGTCAGAGTGTAAACCAAGATCCTTCCCCTGTTCAACAGATTTAGATAAGAACTGTGATAATAGTCCACCATTCAAAAATGTAAAAGTGTACCAAGAGTTAATAGGAAGTTTGATCTATCTTATGACAAGTTCCAGGCCTGATATTAGCTACGTGTTTACAAGATTGTCTCAAAAGATGTCAAGCCCAAGTGAACTTGATTGGGCAGTAGCTAAAGGCGTTCTAAGATATTTAAAAGGTACATTGCAATACAAACTTGTGTTCAAAAGGTGTGAGAGAACTCCTCAAATAATAGCATATACAGATGCTGATTGGGCTGGTGCTTTAGATAGAAAAAAAGTGTTACTGGATGCGTGTATACATTAGATGAAAATAGTGCATTTGTGTACTGGCGCACTAAAAAACAGCCATTAGTTGCATTATCCAGTTGTGAATCTGAGTATGTAGCATTATCTCAATGTGTCCCAAGATGTTCTGTACCTACAAAAATATTCAAAGATTTGTATGATGTAGATCAACATACTGCTACAGTGTTTATTGATAATCAAAGTGCTATGAAACTTTAATTTACTGATCATGTCTGTCAACAAAGAACAAAACACATAGATATAAGATTCCATTTTATTAGGGATCATATAAAAAAGGGTGACGTTGTATTGAAATATATCCCATCCAGTCAAAACAGAGCTGATGCTTTAACTAAGCCTCTTTCTGGAGTTCAAATATCAAAAATTATTGTTCTAAGAATTGTGATGTTTTAAGATGATTAGTATTATAATAAAATGTCTAAATAAAAATACTTTTGTAAATGTGTAAATAAATATATGTTGCAGCGCTTGAAGGGGGTGTTAGAATACAAGCGTCTGCAGCTATAAATGTAGCCTATATGCATCTTTCTGTCTGTATACTATATTCTTTCTTTTTATGTATATATGTTCTCGTTCAGTTGAATAAAAGTTATGAACAATACAGACGTCTTTACAGAAGGTACAACAACTTGTAACTACCTGTTATACCCAAGCCCCGATTGGGTTGGTTGGAACTATACGCACGAAGTCTGTAGGCTATGAACTGAATTCGATTTTCAGCACGATTTTTCAGATTTTCAGAATTTTCAACGATTTTCAGCAAAACGCACCGGATGACCCCGTGTTAGTACGCGTGACCCCGAACGAATGACGTACATCTCGTTCAGATAACTACGTCACACGTACGTTGATAAACGTGGTGGTTGCACTTACTGTACTCAATTTTGGATAACGTAACACTTTCATATCAGCTACGCATATTAATTACACAACTAAAAACAGTGATGCTTCTATTTCTCAAAGTTTACATAGAAATGTCAAGGTACATTTAACAGTTTAATGAGGATACTAGCTGTCATTATCCCACTGAACGTTGCCACTTGAAATCCGGTGGTTTGTCTGCGAATGTACGTTTATCAACACGGGAATAGTTCAATGTTTAAGGTTGTGGAGCTTATAAAACTGCGTAATTATTCATACACATATGTAAAATTTACTACTGAAACCGATTTCATACATAATAGATGATTACTTACATTTCTGATTGAAAACGTTTAAAAAATTGGTTGTTTATTCCCGGGATCGGCAAAATATCTGCGTAGTTGACACCATCATTTATTCGTTTTCAAAGAAACACGCGATATACGGAGCCCAGCTTTCATAAGACTGCTGTCAAACACCTTATCTGTGATCCGCCATTTGAATTGTCATCAAATATCCATTTTTAGAAGACACAAACCAAATATCTGTCCGTGTGCCGTGTGAGCATCATTGTACAATTTTGATACTAAATATGAGCTTACGAGGCTGGATTTTGCGGCCTATGTTCCTCTGCTGGTATTCCCATAGTGACTAACATTTTATTAAAATCACGAATCATGTCCAGTGAAGTGAACTTGCGCACGTGGACTTACAAAAGCCATCCTTAACAGCAATGAAAGTGTGACAGACAGATGTTATATAGCTCTATACTTATTATTCAACTTTTGTTTCATTTTTTTTCTATTATACAGGAGCGTTTTTAAAAAGAAGATGTTAATGGAGACAGCCACTATTGGCTTATAGTGTCTAGAACTATATAGAGTTCTCTCTATACTACTTGTGTGCGTCCTCATACCAATATTTTCTTTAAACTTTATGACCATCTTTCGTATTCATTTATCATATTCATTATCATAATAAAGAATCATTCATAATAATTCTTTTTCCTTAAATTTTCTGCACATGAACAAGACATAATATGAGGGGTTTGGGTCTTAAGCAACTCAGAGGAAGTTCTTCTACGGCCGATGTCAGCCGTGGTCTTACCGTAAGGAGGCAGTGCGGTGACCTTACGCTAAATGTCGTATAGTTACAACATTTAACGCACAGGTACAGATACAGTACAGGCGCGGTGCGGTCCGTGCACGATGAACGTGTGAATGCCTACTTTGGAAATC
Source organism: Streblospio benedicti (assembly GCA_019095985.1). Classification (NCBI taxonomy): domain Eukaryota; kingdom Metazoa; phylum Annelida; class Polychaeta; order Spionida; family Spionidae; genus Streblospio; species Streblospio benedicti. Next base: position 16,746,834 of record CM032663.1, read on the forward strand.
ACATCGTGCATGGAACGTGAGTTAAATGTGAGTGCAACGCATGTTCGATGCATGTTGATATCACGCCACCTCAATGAAATAATCCCCAGTAGCGATACACACATAACGCACGGAGGCAGTCCGTATGCGCCCACAACTGTACTTTTGTCACTGCATGCAGAAAACGCCGTAGACGCCGCAGACCTCAAGACGCCTTGCCGCAAACACGACCGCAATGTGCCCCTCGCATAATAGTCCGGCAGTCAGAGGGTCATACCCCTATTTGTGAGTTAAAGTTTTTTTTGCTCTCTTGATTATTCATCTAGATGGTCTATATAATGAGTTCCCGGTGGGTATGAAGTTCTCATAATTGAGCTTTTTTTTTAATTCACCATAATGTCCAAAATGGTCGCCAAAACCTTAAAATGTCCACATCTACTTCAATATAGTTACTAGGAAAGTGATTTTTGAGTCTATGAGAATGTTTTATTGGTTAACAAATCTGTCTAGCCATTCTAGCTGTATTGGAGTGCATTTGTTTTTAAAAAATTAAAATGTTTTCAATATTCATGATTGCCATTACGTAAAAATACATTCTTGCTAATAACATTTTCAATATTAATGAAACATCCGTGATTTTGGTGCCTAACTATATGTTTTTGGGGTTATAAAATCTAAATCTAGCAATAAAAGTTACATTGATCAAATAGATATAGACAAATTCAAGATGGCCACCACAGAGATGGGGGAATTCTGTGATCTCCTTGATCTCTTTAACCGTTAATGGGACAAATATCATTTTGTTGTCCAACAACAAGTTTTTGGAGTCATAGAATCCGAACCAACTAACCAAAATCACATTTACTACATAGATATAGGCAAATCCAAGAAGATGGCTGCCACTGAGATGGGTGAATTCTGTATTGTCCAAAATGGCTGACAAATCCTTAAAATGCCCATATCTCCATCACTAAAGGGGCTAGGAAAGTGATTTTGATGTCTAGTGTAGTGTAGGGTATCTTAGATAAAGGTACCATGACATGTAACATCAATTATTAGAAAAATCTTGATAGTAATCATCAAAATAATGTCAAAAGTTAGATTTTACTCCTTTGTAATGACAAAATGACAGTGATCAAAACTTAGTGATCATTCAACCACCTCATGATACTGACATTTGAGAGATCAATGTATTCCAATCGCTTCCTCAGCTTGTTGGAAATGTGCTACTATACCCACACTTCACAACATTTAGGATTTCTTCAGGTACTAGTGTGAGAACTGATGCTACAGTCACTGATTTCCAAGAGTCACTATCTTTCACCAATCCATGACATTCTGGATCCAAATCTGGAGAGTTGCAATCAGCACAATTCTGCCACATTGCTACTTGCAAATGTGCCCTCAGTACATTTTGCAAGAAAGACTCATTAATTGGAGGTACTTTTTAAACTTTGGGGAACTGGCAACAATCTAGCAACTTCAGCTGACAATATATTCTGTTTTGCTTCAGTAAGATTTGTGCACTCACACTCAAGATGTCCATAACATTCGAACATGAATGCTGTGGCCTGGCTCATTACCTCCTCAACAATAGAGGAAATGTTCCCAAGAGCATCTAGTCATGACAGTGTTATAGCTGTGGGCTTAACTATGTCATAGCATATTGCCACAGTATCACAGCCTGTATTAAAGTCCATGGCTTGGAAGCAAGTCATTTATGATCCCTTTGTATTTAGATACTGTGACATTGATATCTGTGTACATGACCAACGTCTTACAGGAGCTCATCTTACCTACTTTTTAATTGAACCATTATTGACAAAATGACCCAATAATACAAACACATCAGTGGCATCACATATAAATAGGGTCTGTTTGGTTTGGCAGCTACTATATGATGGATGAGAATGGTGTCTGTCTCATCATGCATGACAGATAAGTCAATGAGACGTGATACTGCACCATTTATTTCCACTGGAAGAGGATCACTGCCTGTTACAATCAGCTTGCCACTGATGGAGTCTATCTTTGCAAAGATATTGTCAATGACTAAATCAATGAGCTGCTTCTTCTTTTGGGAAACTGAGAGTACAACATCCATGCCTGGTAACATAGTAGCAGGGGTAAGATCATAAATCCCACTAGCTCCTTTATCCCTATTGTTCTGTGCTGATTCTTTTGGACTGTCTTTCATTGTACCTACAAATGTCATCACATAGTGGCCCTCTGCGAAGAACAAGGGCAGCATCTCCTTCACTATAGTGATGTGTAATGGAAAGTCAATTTCTCTCTCTCTCCATGCAAATATTTCGTAATGGTTTAATGGCCCCTATGTGGAACATTTCAAAACCTTTGGGCTTCTGTTGTCAAGAATGTGAAGGTTTTGTTGGAACATTGGTGATGTTTATCTGTGCTTTGACAAGTATGTATTTGTAACGCAAATGCAGATTATTACTTTCAAAAACATGACAGATGTATGTAGCATATTAGCAACTATATGTAACTACATTTCTAAAGTAAATGTAATATGATGAAATCTGCGCATACAATGAACATATTCCAAATGAACCAACTGTTTATATGTAATGAGTCTGATGACACTGATGTGTTTGTAATAGTGTGCCATTAGGTCAGGTGAATATGCGGTCCCGTAAGAAGTCAGCCATATACACAGATAAAAGTAGATGGAGTAGCACATTTCCATGTCAAAGCACAAATTGCAGTTGCAAGTGTTACGGAGAGACAGGAAATTGGTACAATCGTAATACTAAGCTCTCAGAAAATGCTAGAGATGATGATAATCATGAAGATTCAGAAACTGATGAGGGAGCGATTTGAATACATGGATATCTCAAATGTGCGTATCATGAGGTGGTTGAATGATTACTAAGTTTTGATCACTGTGTGATTTTTTTATTACTTATGTTTAAAATGTGTAACTTTTAACATCATTTTGATGATTGTTATCAATATATCAATATTTTTCCAATAATTGTTGTTACATGTCATGTTATCTTTATCTAAGATACAAATCTAAATTACTTGTATCCCCATACCCTACACTAGACACCTAAATCACATTCCGAGCACCTTTATTGATAAAGATATGGCCATTTTAAGGTTTTGGTGGCCATTTCGGACATTACAGAATTCAACCATCTCTGTGGCAGCCATCTTGGATTTGCCTATATCTATGTAGTCAATCTGACGTTGGTTAGCTGATTCGGATTCTATGACTCCAAAAACAAGTTACTGGACACGAAAATCATACTTGTGTCATCAATGGTTAAAAAGTTCAAAGCAATCACAGAATATTCACACATCTCAGTGGCGGCTATCTTGGATTTGTCTATATCTATTTGAGCAATGTATTTTTTTATTGCTGATTTAGATTCTATGACCCCAAAAACATATAGTTTGGCACCAAAATCACAGATGTATCATTAATATTGAAAAAATGTTATTAGCAAGAATGTATTTTACAAATCTAAATTCTTGAATCCCCATACCCCTATGTTAAAAATAAATGCACTCCAATATAGCTAAAGAATGGCTATTTTAAGGTTTTTTGTTAACCAAGAAAACCATGCTCATAGATCTGGAAAAACTATCTTTTGTAGTAGATATATTGAAGGAGATATGGCCATTAAAAGGTTTTGGACACGAAAATCATACTTGTGTCATCAATGGTTAAAAAGTTCAAAGCAATCACAGAAAACACATCTCAGTGGTGGCTATCTTGGATTTGTCTATATCTATTTGAGCAATGTAACTATTGCTGATTTAGATTCTATGTGAAAAACATATAGTTAGGTACCTCTCGAAATCATTAATATTGGGTTTGAGAATGCTAATTTTTCAAAATGTTGAAAAAATTAAAAATAAAAATGACTATAACTAGAATGGCTAGACAGATTTGTTAACCAATAAAACAAATATATTGAGAAGGAGATATGCAAATTTTGGCGGCCATTTTGGATAATATCGTGAATAAAATTTCTATTTTATTCACACCCACCAGGTACATTACTCATTCTCATGAATACATGTAAATAGGCATCGAAAAAGGGGGATTTTTGGCTCTTGACCGTGGGACTACTATCTTAACATTGCAACCTGCCGCCGACATTTCTATTTTATTTTGTACATTACTCATTCTCACATACATGTATATATAGGCATTTTTTTAACCTTATATGGCCACTTGTTTTTAACAAAATTAGAAAATGCATTGATTTAACAATAGACGATCCATTGAATATACTATATCAGGCCCACATCACAGCCTTTTTTTTTACTTGCAGCAAATATATTTTGAAATTTGACATTTAGATTTAGGCTAATCATCCTTTCATGCAATTGTTTTCATCAATTTAAAGTATATTTAAAGTATACATTGTTTTCAATACAACATCTGAGAGTAGGACCAATCAATGATTTCTCTCACATTGGACTGACTATTACATTATATCATGGGCATAAGAATCATCAGTTGAACATTATTATTCATAAGAATGTTTATTCAAACTCACTTTGTAGTGCAACAAATGTAAGTATTTAAATAAAGTTTAGCTAAGTATTGCCAATAGTCAGTGTATTCTCACCATCTTATATGGTTTGTAATGAGATCTTATCTTCTATTGTTATTACCTATTCACCACCTTGGAAGTATCATGGTTACATTTTCCCCATAAACACAGCGCATGTCCAGTTGATGTTAACCCTGCTATATGGATAAGTAATACTTAAACTCAGTAAAAAAAGATTGTTACTTGAGATTATTAACTATTAACATGTATAGCTTCCGTCTGCTTCTGTGGCCAATGGATAGGGAGTTGCACTCGTGATCAGAAGGTCGTTGGTTCATTTCCCAGTCGGGTCTGGTGGTGAGTGTTGAGCAAAATTTCCCCCAACAGGTTGCACACTGCTCCGTGGTACCTACACTTAAATAAGTACAGGTAGGCGAGTAATTAGCACGTGTGCGCTACAGCAGCAAATGCTGTACGCAGCCAGTGTTGCTTGTTCCTCAGGGAGTTGAGAAAGGCAAAATGTTGAGTGACAAAGACGCCAATGACCTGGTGTAAATGAGTCGACTGAGCAGTACAGCCCCTGGATAACAGACTATAAACCTTCGACATTTACATTTACATAGCAAGTACAAGAAAGGATGTCAAACTTTGTTGAAAAGGTGCCACATTTCGAAACGTTTTTACATATAATGTAAAAAGATGCTGTGATGTATGTCTTGCAGCAAGTTCAAGGTATATCCTAATGCACTTCCTAATTTTGTTAGAAACAAGTGTCCATATAATGTTACAATGTTAAGAAATATCTAAAATAATGTTTTTCTATTCGTAAAATAGTTTCTTTGTTTGGCCTTTGCTTTGTTTTTATCTATAAAATAGAGCAAAAAATCAACCGCAAGTGCTCTTCTAACATCCCATACTGAAATTAGGAATCCCACCTCCCTATTTTCCCACCTCCCTGGTTTCTAAGCACCCCACCCACCCCCTCTTAACACTATTTGTTATATAGCTAAAGGTGGCTTTCAACAGTGTAATCATCAGAAAATAGCACATGCACTTTGTGCGCACGGTGCTGGAGGTTGAATGCTTTAATTCTCCATACTGTAATACTAAGGTCTGATGGGGCACGTTTATTTCCCCCACCCACCCCAACACCAACATCCACAGAACTCTACTAGACAATTGTCATATACATGGTTACCTCAGGAGGAAGTGAGCTTTCAGGACACATATTTTTTAAAGAACAATCAATGAAGTGATACAAATATGCCTGCAGACGCAGGTGATGACCAGAGTTGACGAGGACATATCTCTCTCATGTTTACGTCCCCGCTTTCAACATGGGAAGTTGTCAACAGTAACCTGGCATACAGAGATTATGAAAGCGGGCACAGCAGTGGAGGAAACTGTTATTCAGTAAGTTTTGAGTGTTGCGATGAGGAAAAATGTTTGCAAGTGAAAATAAGAGCATACAAAAACAAACACCTAATAAATGTTACCACATTTACTAAACATTTCATGATACAAAGTGTTTTAACATGTTTTAACATTGATATAATTTTAGCAATAAATATTCAAGGACAACATAATGTAAGTAACGGCCCAAGTATTCGTAATTGTATTTCAATAGTTACCACAATTGGAAGTGAATTTTTCAGTCTGAAGTACTTTTAACAATATGTATTGAGGTAAAATATTGTTTCTATTTACAATATTTTTAATTGAGAACCTATTTTTGTTTGAAAGTGTAATCATGACCCACAACCCATGCGGAGACTAATATCAATTGTTAATATTCTGAAATGATGTTACAGTATTTAGAATAAGTTTAATTACGACATTTTATAACGCAAATTCTTAAGTATAGCGTTAATATAAAAATACACCATCAGTGCAAATTACAAAGTAATAAGATGTGAACAAACTCATTGGTGCACTAACTAAATAATAAAAACTTGGTAAATATTACAATTAAAAATGTAAACTAATGCAGTAAAAATATCTCTGTATCACATGGATTTTCCTCAGGAGGAAAGTAGTAACTTACATGTAAGTAAATTACACAATATAATCATAACATAAATCATAGTGATTCTCTCCTAATCTGACACATACCCATACAGGAATGCTCTTGCATTGCAAGTTTTCAGAAAACAGTGCATAACTGTATATATTTTTTTAAATACAATAACTTTTATAGACCATAATGTTGCTAATTATGCCTTTTTATCGAACCATACCACAATTTCAAACGCATGCAGTTTCTACATGTAGAGTGAGCATTGATTTCCAAAGTACATGTACTTCCAAAAGGAGCATATGAAACCCAGTATAACTAAATATGAGGTAGAAATCCAGCACCAATCAGGCATGATTGTGAACGAAACACTCAAAATAGCATTACCCTGTACAACTAATAATGGCATGTGTGCTTGTGCACTATATACAGTATGTCTGCAACTCAATAATTTAAATTCCTCCCACCCTTAATAATAATTTAAATATTACACACACCAATGTTATCTATTGATATGTTCTAGATACATGTAGAGTGCACCATATCACCTGTGGTTGTCTTATAATACCTTTCATTTCCCATCCACATTCAAATGCAATAATCTCAAAGCATTCCCTCCTCCCCGTGATATTTTACCCAACACAAGAACTTCCATTGAAAAGCATGAGGAAGGCAGGCAGAAAATAATTTGTACAAATTCAGCACTTCAAATTCTTAACATGTGTGATGTTCTTAAACGTTGATACCAATAGCAAAGTTATTAACAGTTTTAGGAATTATTTCGGCTGCTTATACCTATTGAAGAGTTGCATTTGTACACGACCAGACTCCTCCAAGTCTATCAATGCATAGCTAGTTGAGTCTGAGACATTATCACCTGATGGCTCTTTATAAAGTGGTGGGGTGAGTGATATATGGTCAGGGAAGTCTTCATCCCCTGCAAACAGACATGTTATGTGTTAGTATACTCACTATATACATGTACATATGCATGCTACATTCTGTTAGTACTATAACTAGAAATTAACTTATAATTTGATATATTTTGTGGTGATTGTTATTAATGGTGCGTTCGAAATCGCTCGTATTTATGGTAAGTACGACTTGCCGAGTGGTGAAAACCATTCGAAACCATCTAATCTTGTTCTCACAACTAGCCATCTTGGTCCTCAGGTGAGGACTACGAGATGCTTGTGCGCAATGTTGTGATTGATCTCTTTCATATTCATTACTTTTCTCTCACACATTTTAGGTTTATGGTTATTTATAAAATGATTATTTTTCACACATTTTAGGGTTATGCTTATTTATAATTCTATATGATTTTGTTAATATATACTGAGGTACATTATTCTATCTACAACTACTAGATTACCTTTGATAGAATAACTTAGATGCTACATGTACATGTACCTCTTGATTCTCTCTGTAAGGGACAGTGCAATATTTACCAGACAGGGGGACCGGTGCATTTGGTAGGGGTCAGCTACTTTTTTCAAGGTGTAAAGTAGAGAGACCTGATGATTTTTCATTCTCATTGGGCATGAGACGCGTACTTTTTTCACCTGGTGAAATCCCACTTTTTGACAGGAGCGAATTGGTACAAATTATTCACGCCAACGGGACAATGTTGCTCGTCTGGTCATAGTTAAAGCTGTATCTCACTGGTTGCTTCGCACTGGGAACTTACGCCCAGCTGATAAAGATCGGTTGGATATCAAGATTTTTCATCTACTCTAAGCATCTGCTGGCTCGCTGCCAGTACCCTGCCAAAATATTTCTAGGAAGATTATCGATTGGTTCGCTCTTTGACGCTCCCAGGTTTTGGGCTGCTTAAAACATCGAAAGCATAAACGGCATATGCCAATCAATAATCCATTGATTTTTTGATGTGGGACATACGTCCTACATACGCCGAACATACGCTACACATGAGCTGAATATCCGCCGCGTATTGGGAGCAGATGCTTGCCAGATGAAAACGTTGGCTTAAGCTTGGCGCACCTTGAGCATGCAATGGCATACATTCAGCAGGTGTTCAACGTATTGTAGATGTATGTTCAGCATAGTCTGGCTGAGACTTTTTTTGTGCTTCGGTTGTGCATCGGGGTTACGCTGACCTTGCTTTCACAGTCTCCATTTTCTTATGCCAGTTTTTGCGCCAGTCTTGCGCCGGCCATGAGTTAACTATACGCTGGCAGAAAAAAATCATTTAATGCCAAATGGGGTTACCTATCAGCAGATGCTCGACGCATAAAAATATTTACCCGGAAATCCCTAGAATTTATGTGTCAACCATACGCAGAAACTAGTGGGACTCGGCTTTTAGATCTCTATAGATGACATTGAACGTAGAAAAAAATCAGTGTTGCAACAATGAGTAAAGCTAAATGAACTATTATGTGAATATGCGATTTCTTATTCGCGCAACAACTATTTTTATCCAAGTAGAATATATTGAACCCAATATAACTATCTTAGCACAATTTTACAAGAGGTTCTGTTCATTTCCAGAATGGCACAAACAACAAACACATGATAACCAATGTGAATTTCAATTAACAAAATATAAGAAAATAATTTGGAGATGTAATAAAAAACATATCCACATACACATCAATACCTTTCAAATCCCTTCTTATACTTCTTGTATAGGAAACATATGGTAGCATAAAATGTGTAAAACAAAACAGAAATTACAAAAAATAACATGACTCGATGTTTTAATAAAAAATGATAATGCTGATAAATACTTGAGCAAGTTATCTATTGGCAAAAATGTGTATTTTCAGCAATTTTAACCTTGAAAATAATATATGATTATTTTGATGTCAGTCAACAAACAGAAAATGGTAATAAAGATAAAAATCACAAAAGTATAGTTGACAAAACATGTTAAAAACATGAAACTAGGGTCAGTATTACTATAAAACTAGATTTGTTTGGGCACGCAAACTTCAATAGTCGCAAACATTAATAGCCTATGATGAGTAGCTCCAGGATTGACCAAAACCGCAAATTAAAGTCAAAATAATACATAGACGAAAACAGCAAAAGTCAATAGCCAGTATATGTACATTTTGCATGTCAATTATGTAGACAATTAACATGGTTAAACTACTGAAGAGAAATCCGTAAATAGATCCCACATGTAAATGAAAATATGTTGTAATGGCCAAAATTATCTACCACCTCTAGATTACTACTGCTTTTATACCACCTCCATTTAAATTCATTTTGCGGATTCTCCACATTAATTCAATTTTATCTCGCAGGCGAAAAAAAGTTTATATTCATGGGTTTTCGATATGCACCGGTCCCCTCTGCCTGATAAATATTGCACCGTCCCTAACTTCTGAGAAGTATCACTTGTGCATTGAATAATACATACTGTTGGCAGTCTGGGATTATTTAATCCTTATTATTTGATAATTTATGACATGAGAAGCAGATTGGGAAAACAATATCTCTATGTCAAAAATAATTCATACATGTAGCATAAGCAAATGTCTGCTAACGGAATGGTGAACAAGATCTTTTTAAAAATTCATCTAAAACACAAGTACATACATATGTTGCATCATACAGTACTGATATCGTAAGAAGGATACAGAATCGTAAGCGAAATTAGAGGAATCGGCATAAGAAAACGTAATAATTCGTAACAATTTGTAACAAAGTTACGGCTATTACGATTTTCTTGGAACTGCTCGGTAACCGAAATTACGATACTTACGATTATCAAAATAAACAGAAAAAACGTAATAATCAGAACATTTTCTCATAGTTCCTGTCAATGGCGCCCATCTTTCGCTAATAAATATTTGTTCTCGTTTATTCCCGCCACAAAGTGAAAGCGGAAATGCGGACGCCGTACAGACACCCAATGAAACGAAAATCTGTCAAAATGTTGGCCTGAATTTGAACTTTTAGAAATATTCTTTTTATTACGGCAACCTCCGTAAAATGCGTAATATAAGGGGAACAATCTAAATAAACGTAACTTCAGGCGAGTTATGAAGAAAATCGTAATTTGCAGAAGCTAAAGAACCTTTTTACGTTTGTAATAGTTGCAACAAATGAGAAGAATTAGGAAAAATACGTAAGAAAACGTAGCGTAATTCTCAAAATTTTTCTTCTGTATCCTCCCAACGGTATTAGTATTGTAGTCTTTTTAAGTTGTTCCATTAGACATATCTTTAAATCTTGATGCTTGGAATTCTAGTAAATAAAATAACTAATAAGTTTAGCTTAGTCATAACACCAACAACCACTTCTTATTACAGAAAATATTCATACATTTAGAATTTACCCCAATTGGAATTACATGCAATACATGTATGTACAAAATATTAAGCAATAACCTCATGTTAATCAGAACATGTACATGTAGAAGTAGTTCAGAATCACAGTTATATTACGTACATGTACATTATTCTTAAAATCATCACAAATGTTAATAGTTTCATGGTTTTCAATCAAAGATATTTCGAGCAAACTTCATAAATCGTGTTCCAATGCTTTTATCTGCCTCAACATCTGACTTACCCTCTGAGGGCGTGGGGCTGCTCTTAGCTAATGGAGCAAAGTCAAAATCGGCCCCTGAGCTAAGGGAAACAGAGGAAGAACCAGGATAGGTGCTCTGTTCCATTTCCTCTTGGCTTTTGGATGTCATAGGTGCTACTCTGGGACTATCTGTTGGCAGACTCTCTGCGTGTTGGATGGACTTTTGTTGTGTTGGATGGGTGCTTTGTTCTATTACTTCTTGCTCTTCAGATGCTGTAAGTGGCACTTTGGGACTCTTGGCTAGCACACTCTCGGGACGTTCAATAGATTCATGTGTTACAACAGTACTATGTTCATCCTGTGATGGACTATCAATAGCAGTGGTGGATGCATGTTGTATGGGTTCTTGTGTTTTTACAGCAGGAGATATTTCTTCTTCAGATAAACTGTCGACAGGTAGGCTGGACATCTGTTGCAATGCACCCTTCCCTGGAGTTTGGTCATGTTCTGATGGTACGTGTGCAGTAGCTAAAGGTATTTCTTCCTGAGGTGTTAAAGTCATATCATTATCTGACTCAAATGAATCCCTACTTATAGACTCAGTCTTAACTGGTGTACCACTAGCTTCAGCATCAACAATTGGCTTATCAGATGTTATTGCTGCTTGTGGTGAGTCCACCACACTCTGCTCTGACAGTGGTTCCTTCTCAATAACTACTTCAAGTGCACGAGGTTGCTCTTCCAAGAACTTCATCAGTACATCAAGCTTACTCAGAATGGCCTCATCTCGAGCAAGTAATTCTGCATTCAAACCACTTTGAGAAGCCGTTATGGTTTCTAATAGAGTCACCTCTTGTGAGGGCTTTAGGTTCAACTGTTCATCTTCTGTTTGTATTCCCAAGTTCTTCCATTCTTTGTCTTCTGTCTGACAACTGAAGTTCATGATATCCTTATCATCGGTCTGAACTGCCTGTGTTGCACTATCAATCACCACAGTCTGTCTGAGCATTTCGGGTTGGACTTGTAGAACAGGAGCTGGAGGAAGGGGTGCTTCAATGGCTAGTAATGTTTCAGGCTCTGTTTGTGTGCTGAGGTTTGCTGTTTCTAACTCAGGTATTTTGTCCACAGCTACACGCCGAGGAAAGATGGACTTTCTGGACTGCATTTTAGGCTCTGGAGTATCAATTTCCTCCGCTGACATTGACATGTTGCTTCTATGCTTGTCTCGAAACTGAATCAATTTCATTCTTTCAAATTCTTTTTTCCTTTTTTGTGCCTGTAAAATGGATGGAAAAGGCAAACATTCATGATTTTTAATGAAAATAACTAAAGGATTTGATAGCAGGTTGTGTAACTAGAAAATTAATGCAACATTCAAACTAACATAAACATAGAAGATACACAATTACATCTAATACTTTATCATATCTAAGTACAATGTACCTATGGATAAACCATAATTAATGAATTGATTTTAAAGACGTTTTACCTCTTTCTGTTGATTGTTTACAAGTTTGGTAATATCATTATGCAACTCATCAATCTTGTTTTGTGTGGTATCCTCATCCAAAGAACGTAAAGACATTGCTCTGTGAAGAGGAAAGAAATCACCTTTGTTCTTTTCCATCTGCAATTTAAAAGAAATAGTATCATTTTCATATACCATCAGTTTCCACGCATGTCATTTAGGTCCTCACATGCAAGTCCTCACATCTAAAATAGTTTTAGACAGCCTACATGTATTTTATCTATTTCTCACAATATTATCAAGGAAAAGAAAGATCACAGCACCAATTTGGCGACATGAAGCTCTAGAGCTGTGTAGTCGCTGGACTTTGTGTCCTGTAGATGAATGAAGAAGTAGATATACGCCCACATGTCATGCTCCTGTGTGACATGTGCATCAAATCCATTGGCATAGTGTTCAAAATCATAACTGGAGCGTGAGCAGATGAAGCAGTTCTCACGAATATCTTGTTCTGTTTGCCACTGCAAGGTAGTAGTAAATTTGCTTAAGTGACAAAGACTGGTGTGTGATTTGCATGAATTAATTCTGTACCTATCTTAAGTCTTTTTATATTGGCTATATGGCCCAGTGTCAAAATATGAGGCCAGTTTAGCCTTGCCATATACATGTACTTTATAGCACAATATAACTTATCTGAACATTAAGTTTGTATTGTCATTTTTGACATGCATATAGTTGTATAAAATGTATCACGTACATACATACATGTATATGTAGACATACCTTAAGATCTCGAAGCTCTGAAAATGTATCTACAATAATACCAAAGATGATGTTCAGTCCAATCGTTGTGATGAAGATAAAGAAGGATAAGTTGAAAATCACATACATCCCGAACCAGAACATAGCATCTTCACCATGTTGTGGGGGGTTCATGTACTATCAAAATAAATAAAAATATGAACTAATACTTCCGTGTGATACATGTAGGTAATGTTTTTTGTTTCAATATGTTACCAAATACTTTCATTATTACGTTGAATTGAATTGAATTGAAAAACATGGATTAAAATATAGTACATTTGCAATTTGTTTGATTTTGGATATATCACAGATGGTCACATTATTGTTTAATACTTCTTATACTGTGGCTGGAGACCTAATTTGGAATTCATAATTTTAAGTAAATTTTGAAGAATAATTTAATTTGTTAAAAGATTTTTCCAATATTTCAACACTTAAGTTTCCTCTTCAGAAAAATACATTTTTTAATATAATGAATCAAGAAATAGTCTAAAAACAATAACTAAGCATAAAATGTACAACATGTCTATTAATATAGCATTATAATGCTTAGTCATTTTTTTGGATTATTTTCTTGATTAATCATAAAAAATTGTATTTCCCTGACAAAGACACTTACATGTTGAACCGTTGGAAAATTCTTTTAACAAATTAACATTAACAATTTCAAATTTTAAATTCCAAATTAAGTCTCCAGCCACAGAATAAGATGTAATAACCAACAAAAATATTGTAATACTCATATTTCTTATAGTATTATCATTTTTAACACAAATAATGATCAAAACTGAATTACATGTATCTAATAGGAAGTGCTGTAAGCCAGATACAATGATCTAAACGGTTTTAAAAAGTTTAGTGAATGACTATTTGATATCGGAATAAGATATAAAGTGAAAAAAAGCAGGAAAGTGTATTCTTCTCACATCAAATAGATCTCCTATGAGTCCATATCGTATCATCGTAACTGTGCATTCCCAAAGAGTTCTGCAATACAAGTTGTCTTCTGGATTAAAACTACCGCGTAGAAATGCAAAGCTAATTAGAGAGTAGATGTAGAAGATGATGAGGCCTAGAATCATCACCCAAAACAGAGAACGACCTGTAAAATTTAAAACACAAGCACTAATTAATAATGAATCATTTGAAAGCAGTATGGCAGTGGCGATATCATTGCTTCCACGAAAAAAAAAAACCCCAGAAAATACAGTAGAACCTCATTATCTCAATATTGCTCATATACCATTTTCCGTTATCTTGACATCAGTTTCATTTCCCTTCAAGCACATTATGAACATATTTCAATTGGTTATCTTGAATATTGGCTTTTTTAAGCATTTTATTTCTATGATCAATACAGCTTTGAGATATCGAATTTCTACTGTAGACAAATTCAAGAATGGGACCTTTTCTATGAACAAAATGCATAAATCATACAGTTAGTTCTTCATATCAACAGGTATCACAATTTTGAGGTACAGGCTGTTGGTCCCCATCTGTCCCATTCAGAGAAGCTTTTCTGAGGTGTATGTAAATCGCTTCTTGTATTTTCCTACTTTAAATAGGGATTGTTGAAAAATTATGTCAATGCGTTTGGGGAACGGAGAAAGATGATGAATGATGACGAGGGGCGTTTAAAAAAAAAATGACGTCATCGGGTACTGGAGGGATGAAATTGTATTATAAATGCAAAATATCAATATACATGTAGTCACAAAAATGCTGAAACATGATGGATTACAAGTGTTGAAAATATACCTCTAAAAAAGAGTTATGAGATTTCCTCCTTTACCATTTACATGGGTAGTAGAAAGTACTGGGGGTGCATGAATAAGTAAAATAACACGTCATAGTGGGGGGAAGGGTGCGAAGAATAATGACGCACGATGACAATGGGAAGGGAGTCGGAAATGGACGATAATCCGATGACGTCATTCGTGAACAATCCTTTATATTACTTTTAAGAAAGACAAACAGATGTTACGGAAGTATTGAGCATTATTTAAATATCAAAATTGTGATAGTTGTTGATATGAAGAACTGTATGATTTGGATTTACACAAATAATGAACCAACATTTGTATTCAACAAAATGCACAGATTTTTAAAAAACATAATTGGTGAGAGCCAAAATAATTGGTTGGGTACTATCTAATGATACCTTCTGTCACATACCATTCTTGGTTACAGCTTGGATCACTCCTTTAAGCAGTTGGTTGGTTGTTATGATGTTAAGAAGGTGGAAGGCAAAGAAATAGCCTTGATAGTATGTTCCTGCTCCTGATGCTGTGAGGTACAACTGTAAATTGTATTGTATATAGGTCAACAATTACATAACTGTAAGAAAAATGACAAAAAAAAACTGCAAGGACACAACATATCATATAATTATTGACATTTATATAGGTTTCATTTTTTTCTTGAATATATCATATACATGTATGAACTAACTTGACATGTTTCATTAGCATTCCATCCAACGGTCTTGTTATTCTAAGACAACATAATTATAACTTCTTTCAGCGTTCCCTTATATACCACTGCAGGTTTTATATACTCAACATGTACAAGAACAGCCATGACATGGTATGAGATTACTTTCTACACACGATACATGGAGACTTTCCATCTCTAGCAGCACATTCATGTACTTTCCACCATGGGGCCCTAGGGTTCTAAATACTACTATGATTTCCAAACACTATAACATACATATTACCCCTAATACTAGTATTGCGTATGGTATACTAACAATAGTAATGTGTATGGTACATGTAGGATGATGTACATGTATGGTGTTTGTAAATCATAGTAGTATACATACCCCGATTCACCCTACCCCCACCCATGATGCTGGGGCCGATGCTTATAGGCTGATCCAGGCATGTCCACCATCAATCGTGTGTACCAAACCTGGCCCATGAAATCCCTTAAGTACGCCCCCCCACCTTTCCAAAAACCTTGATCTGCCATTGATGCTTTCCACTACAAAACACCTTAGTCCTCTTCATGTTGACATGTAAACATGTACTTTCAAGGTTAGATTCCCACTATTGTTCAGCTGGTAAGTGAGGGAATTTTCAATAATGACCATGTCATCTGTTTATAATTCCCATGGAAGGCCAGCTAGGTCAATGAAATGAAAAATATCTACCATTTTGTTTTCTATCATATACCTCTCTTGCAACTCATGAAGGAGGAATATACAACCTGTTGTGCCTCTACTTGTCTATATATATATATATATATATATATATATATATATATATATATATATATATATATATATATATATATATATATATATATATATATATATATATATATATATATATATATATAATATATATATATATATATATATATATATATGTTATATATATATATATATATATATATATATATATATATATATATATATATATATGTGTTGTTCATTTGTGCTACCAACAACCCCAAAAAATATAAATATTTCATATTCTTTTCATTTATCATTACCTTTCACCAGCCACGCTTTGCAGTGGCTCAAAGTTGCCGTTGACATTTGATAAAAAAATGAAAAAAAATATAAAATATATCTAAAAGTAGTCATGCAAACAATATATTGCATGGCCAATGCGATATGTCATGTGCATTAATTACCTAATTGACAGCCTATATCTTACATTTATGAAATAGTGTTTAAATTTTGATACATGATTTTGCAGTGACAAAACATTACATAGAACCCATCACCATCCTGCAGAACGATGTGTACTTGGGCTTTTACATTTTCCTCCCATCAGAAATGATACAATGATACTTAGTATGTCTATTAAATAGTGGAAACAATACAAAATGAGAACTCATGCCGCATGGTGTTGATGTTTTTGGCAAGCATAATAATTAAATTGATAAATGATGCTACATGTACTACTATACTGCAGTGAAATGCGATATATTCATGAAAGGTTTGCAACCACACATGTGACACCAGAGGCGTAGTACTTGACGTATGACGTTCAAGGTGTAACTCAATAACGTATGATATTATCATAACAGGGCTTACATAAAAAGGCTGAGGGTTTTACAAATTAATTGCAACTTACACAAAAGTGGGCCCATTTGTGAATTTTTAAACTTGATCAAAACCACCCTTGGAATATGCAGAATGATTGCCCATGTTTCATAGTGATTGGGTGTATACTTTAGGAGTCTATCAAGATGATACATACATACAAACAAACAAACAAACAAACAAACAAACAAACAAACAAACAAACAAACATACAAACCAACAAGTATCACTAATTTTGCAATAAATCCATAAAACTTACTATAAGTGTCTGAATATTGTGATACTTGTTGATATGAAAAAGAAATCCAATGAATCGCTTTACAAACATACAAACATTGCTTTTTATATATAGAGATAAAAAGTTTTCAAACTTTGCAAAGGAAACTGTAGTCATGAAAACTGTTTACAATAAATAAAAAAAATATGAAATATTTTATTTGTTTGGACTTTGGTAGAAGAAACATACATAAACTTTTATGTTAAATGTATCAAATTAATAAAACAGTCTCTAATATTTTAATATATTAAGATATATGATTGAATTTTCACATGTTTATGACACATGTAAGTGATTAGATTCATTTATAAATTTAATATCATAACTTATTAACTTACTAAGTAATAGAAGGTGGTAAAACTAAAAAGATTCACTTGGATGTTGGATGGTTCTTCTTCAATCTCATCATCATCCTCATCTTGATCCATTGCTTTTTCTGGCCCTTTTTTCTTTTTTCTTTAAAACAAAATTGTTTCTATTGTAAGTGCTCATTCTTCTCTTCACTTTATAACTTAATTTCATACATAGGAATTTCTACTAACTTATTTTATTTTGATAATGTGAGATAATAAATTTTATTCAAAATATGTTAGGTTTAAACTACTCTGATAACTCAAAGTTTGTATAACCTGTACTCATTCTCTCATATATTCTAGTACAAAAAATAGGAACTTACCGTTTACCAAATTTAGGTAAGCTGGGTAAGCGAGGGTGGTTTGCCATAAAGTAAGATAGAACGAGAATCAATGAGAAGAAGTTATGAGTGCCTCCAAGACACCACATAGTGAGGTAGTAGTGTTCAAACCAAGGGTCAGGCATCGGACTGTTACAAAAAATGGTAAATATTCCATTAATGGGTTTGGGAAAGACATTATGTATTGGGTAAAAAGTGCCCCGTTTGGGGTTTTATAAATGACATTAAAGCATTCATTTAAAAGCCAATAATACTATGTTAACAATAGCAATGTCATACTCTTCAATACCATCCGGGAGGCCAGTGATATTGTTGACTGGGTCATCAACGGTAGCTTTCGCATTCCAAGTAACCAGCATTAACACATTGATTGTCAGACTCAAAAGCATTGTGATCCAATTCCAAAATGACCTGAAAAAAGATGCCTTATTGATCATACAGTATGATACCACCATACATTACTTTGAAAATCTCGAGTTGAAAATGTGGTGACAATTACTTCTTTAAAGATAGAACTGTCATAATGACCATGAGGCTTCTATCAGGAGGGTCTTACGCTACATGTAATTCAAATCACATAATTATGTAAGATCTGAAAGAGAGAAGAAATATTCCTTAAACTTTAGATGGATTCACTGACCAGTACTTAGTGATGAAGTTTGTGATGGGATTTTTTAGAATGGCTCTCTGGTAGGACACATCATTGATAATATCCTTTGACCAAGTGATCATATCTCTAATTTTGTTACTGGGTGATGTCCGATCCACTTCCCAAATCATCATGTCCTTCACCTCTTCACGTATTACTCCCTATCAAAAGTATAAATGTACATGTAGGCATGCATAAATTTCTTTCAACAATATATCTATAAGACTTTATAACTGTAATGTAATGCTTTAAAATCTGTAATGTATTCCAATCTTGATGATTTGTTTCATACAAATAAGACATACATTGTACAGTACTGTCCCCATTATCGCCACAGTTATTTCTGTATATTTATTACAGTATTTTCCATTACTGGAAATTACTCAAATCAATCCTAATTACTACAAATTATTTACTGCACATCTATAGTGTTCAGTTTTTCATGGTATTAAAAAAAAAAAAAAAAACAAAGAAATTTGCAAAATTATTTTTGATTCAGTGAGCAATTTCAGTATTTTCAGTATTTTCGATGTTTTACTACTGTCTTGTGATGGTAAAATGTAAACCACACTCAATATAGAAATTCTAGCGTTTTCAGAAATTTCACAAATTATAGGTATCACTTTTACCGGATCACTAGTAATTTCTGGAAATTACAAGTACCTGTATGTGGCAAAAAATGGTTGAGTTCAATGGAATTTTATATAATTTCTGTCGTCCTTATACGCGGACAGTACTGTACATACATGTATATATAAATGGTATTGCATACCGGGTTGTCGACCTTAAAAGTGACCTTCTGTAGACAATCATCCTTAATCAGTTCTACAGACATGCACATGCGCTTGTAGTGGTTAAACGACGCCAGCTCGTGGGGCTCCAAGTTGAGTGCTACAGGTAGAAGAAAAAATGGATCTTAAAACCAAAGAATCTTCCTATAATGTTCAGGGTATTCATATTTCTCTGTCCAGATTGTTTTCTCAAGTGCATGAATGCCATGACTTTGTCATTCTGATTTCACAAACCATTACAAAAGAAGAGGAGTGTTTACATTGGACTGTGTCTTCTAGATGTATGTTACGCACCTGTTGTGTTTTCAAGTTTTGGATCAAGATCAATGAATCTTGCAAGAATGAGGTAAAACAACAATGCAACTTCTCCTGATGTTTCACGAATTTCCTTATCCTCTTTCTCATTCTGAAATGATTATTGAGCACTTCAATCATAAAAGCTGAAACTACTTAATTTTAAGGAGACAAAAAACTGAAAATTATTGTTCTATATTAGCAATCTAGGAGTGGTTGACTCAATAACTCCAAGCAACACAGACTAATACCATGAGAAAAATCATTTCATTTTAAATGATTCACTGAAATATTTTAAGCATATGCATATTAGTAAATCAAATTAGGCAATGATCCTTCAACGTCTTCCATAACAAATTATCCAGCTCACTAAATTTTCGTTAACAAAAGCCATCAACTTAGTCGTGATTATTATTATCGTCTGATATCTGCTGTGTGAATTGAATAAAAAATTGTAAAGATTGTATTATTAACACTCTTGCTGATGAAGCACCCTCCTCAGATATACTGTTAGTACATTGTATATCTGAGGAGGGTGCTTCAGCACAGAAAACGTTAATGTAATTTGTACAATTTTCGATGTCAGTGCTGTTAAAGTTCAAATATGTTCTTGTAGAGAATCAAAACATCTAAACTAATGCAATGATAGGTTTGAACGCATGATGGACTTTAATTTCACACCAAAGGTAGGAATAATTTCATCTTATAAATGCAGAAGCCACCAAAAAGCGTACGAAAACCCCATTATCCCTCACAATGGTGACTTAATTCTTTACTACAGTAAAGTTTTCGCTTTATTTACATGGCTAGAAAAAGATTTTGGAATGGTAATTTTTAGAAAGAGAAACTTTTCTGAAATGTAATTCGCTAAAAAAACGTAATATGCAAATTTTGGTGAAAAAAAGAAAGCATGAGAAAATATAAGACAGAAATGGAATGTAAGAGAAAGTAAAAAGAAGAAAAAGGCGAAAGTAATGAGGGGTCCCTCTTACGCGATCAGTATTGTATCAGACAACAATAATAATCATAAGAACTGATGCTGCTCCTCAACTCTTAAATTTAACAAATATATAAACTTAGTGATTTAAGAATAATACTGACCATTGCACGCTGATACCACTGTCCCATGCACTTATATAGAACTTGTTTATCCATAGAGTCTTTGACATCAATGGCTGTGATAGAACATTCAGGGCCATTCTCTTCAATAATTGTAAGTGTCACCTTAGCAATTATGTCATGTAGCTCCAAAATCTGAATTACCAATGATAAAATTGTTATTGTTTAGTTTACCACCAATATCTAATCACTTAACTTAGTGTTATACCCGACCGCATCTTCTTGCAGGGTTGGGCCTATAGCGATGTACTAAATGTATCAACTCATGCAGCTCTCATTAGAGAAAACAGAAACCAATTGTTTACAACTAAGAAGATCCTGCCAAGCCCACAATGTTAATCATATTTTCAAAATCTTAACATAGCTATAAATTTGATATATTTTGGTATCTACTGTGAAAAATAGTTCCAATAATTTTGTTGTTGGATGATGGTACCCGTCTGATAGTCGGCTGTACACTAGCCAATTTGTATTCCAATATAGTAAGGATTGAACTGTGATGAGCGAACTCGGTAAGAGAACATTATTGCGATGTTAAGCCCCAAACACCGGACAGTGATTCGCGGGAGTTTGGCAAAAATCACATTGGTGGTGCATTGGAATCTATGTGACTTCAGCATTAATAAGAAAATGATCTTGACAATGTCTAAAAGCTTATCACCTGTCTATGTCCTTTCTGCTGTGACTGGGCTCAAGACATTGTCTTATGATATTATAACTATACATTCATATTTAGCTATATACAAAAACAAAAAACACTCAAAATAGTGAAGTAGAGCAATTACAAGTGATAGAAATTTCGAATCAAATAAGAAATCACGGTACGAACCTTTTCGACCTCACAATCCGTAAAATCACTATTCCGCAGGATATAATTTATGAAGTCAACAATCTTGTTGCCTAATAACACTGACTGGTTTTGGTGATTTCCCTGTATAATAATAAAATATATTACAAATAAAGGTCATATTAGTCAGATGAAAAGAGTCAACCAAGGCGACAAAACAGTGTTTACAATAGGACTATATAACAGTCATAATGAACATATATAGAGACCATCGTTGTCCATATGAAAGACATCCTAAGTATTCAGCATTCTTAACATATACACCAAGTGTCAGCACTCTAGCTAATATATACATGTATATGTTGTGGTCTGCAGGAAGGAAAAAAGTCAAGGACCAAAAAATAGCCATAATGTACCCAAATATGGGCCAATGTGGTCCATACTGGTGAAACTGGTGGAGTGGTTGGATTTCAAGGCTTGTAAAACTGTAATTATTTCTAGAGATTCATTTCCAAGTGTAAAATTGACTGCTGAATCTGATTATCACTGTAAAACATCATATTTTGAATGTTTATGGTGATAGAATTTGGTCAAACTATATGTTGGAACATCGATTCATTTGGCAGCTGACACACATAAATGCCGTAAAATCTCTAATGCTTGTATGGCAACGTTTTATAGAAGATAATCAAGGAACACAGCCATCCAGATCTCATACTAATAAATGTTTACTTACACTAATAAAAACATTTTTAAACATGACTTGTTTCTCCCCTGCAAATCCCAGGACCACCAAAAATCTGCACAGTTGACATGAAAATCTAACGTTTTCAACGAAACACATTCCATGCATGCACAATGGTATAAATATCGTGGCCTGTCAAAAACTGTCGCATGTCAAAAACTGGTGCAGTTAATTGCTTTATAGGACAAATAAAAAAAATCACAAATATAATATATGCCCTTGTATATATGTGAACTACATGTACTCAGAGCGACAATGAATTTCGTGCAAGGCTTATATTAGGTAGAACTTACAGCAGCAAACTCGTTGAGTGAATCAAACAGGTGGATGGTTAGGTCTATGTTTTCTGCATTGACATTAGAATAAACAAGGCCAATGAAGGATGTGGTTTCAGCCACCATATTGAATGAAGCAAGATTGTCAG
Source organism: Streblospio benedicti (assembly GCA_019095985.1). Classification (NCBI taxonomy): domain Eukaryota; kingdom Metazoa; phylum Annelida; class Polychaeta; order Spionida; family Spionidae; genus Streblospio; species Streblospio benedicti. The sequence continues at coordinate 16,769,974 of CM032663.1, forward strand.
CCTGGATGCGCATGTAGTCCTGCAAATTGAAAACATGAGCTACATGTACCAAGGGACCCACATGGGCTCCAAAAATAAGTGTCATGTATATGTGTCAAATTTTAAGACTTTTCCACATTTACTTACACATGAACATGTACATATCAACGTGCACTTACACAACATTAACCACCATTACAAAACTGTTCTATATAGAACAAAAATGAAAAATGTGGATATAATATATCTTTACTTTAGCCTAGATGTGATGACTGCGATGTGTTCCCAGAATATGATTGCTTTAAGCATTCTACCATGTACATAGTATTTAAAAATAAATAATGACCTGTAGTCCATTGTGCTGACCATCACATATTCTAGATAGCAGTTTCAACACAAGCTCTATGTTTCCAAGATTACCATTTTCATCATTTGATGTGTTGTCTTTTTCTTTCTCCTCCTCTTCGACTACTTCGAGCAACTATAAAAGCAAAACAACATTTACCTGTTATCATTTACAATACCAACATCCCTAATAGAATTTGATGGATACCAATAGAAACCATAATCATTACCATTTTGGCGAGACTTTCGTTGTTTTCACAACAACTTCTCTCAGAGAGTCACATGACCACCATGGTGGCGGCAGTCATGTGAGATTTTTCATTCGGCCCGAAGAAGTTGTGAAATTAACGAAAGTCTCGCCAAAATAGTAATGATTATGGTTTCTATTGGTATCCATCAAATTCTTATATAATACTGTGTAGTTGGTATGTAGCATATGGTTTCATTTCTCTATTTTTATTTCTTTTCTGCTATTTATGCCAAAATCAAAACAAACATATTTTTAAGCTTTTCAATACAAAAGTATCCTTTTCAAAATAACGACGATAATTATTAGGGAATTGTTATTTTGAAAAGGATACTTTTGTATCGAAAAGCTTAAAAATATATATGTTTGTTTTGATTTTGGCATAAATAGCAGAAAAGAAATAAAAATAGAGAAAAGACATCAAATTCTTGAATCATGAATAAAGAAACCCAGGATGAACTAAACATACATTCAGTTAACATCCCTAATATTATGGTTTACATATAAGTATTCAATTATTTTAATTTTTGGCATATCATCTGGATGATTTTTCCTGCTAATGCATATTTGTTCTATAAGTGGTTATCCATAATGATATGCTCATTGTTTGTTGGGGATATCAAGGTAATAAAGATCGTGCATGTTCTTCCATTTGTTCTCAAACTTTTTATTTGGTCATCAAAAGACTACTGTACACATTGTCAGATATTTTTACTTACTTCTTCATCTTCAATGGTGATAGCAATATTAGTGATTCCATTACTATGTGCAGAAGACATATCAATCATGTTTATCTTCTCTCCATGTGTATCATCACTCTTTTTCTGGAAAAACGTATGTTCAATAAATGCTTTCACTTCTGCATGTTTTTTCTCAATCTGTTAATCTGCCATTTTGCTACACCAACGACGCTCAATGAAATAATATATTTTCTTTATATTGGTTTCAAAAATCTCCATTTATTATTAAATATGAAAAGTATGCATTTAGTCTTAACAATAGAAATGATCTTCTAGAAATTATTTCATTCATATTACTGAAATATATTATGTATCATATCTTTACCGTGTCATATGATATAAACTTACTTTCAATACTCATATCATCAAAGAAATGCATGTACAAGATTCGTAGATACATGTACAATGTACATGTAAAAATAACATATTGTTAAAAGGATTTTATTGAAATGGTTGGGGTTATTTTAGGTCTTTGAAATTCAAAATTGGTTATGTTTTATAACGATATTACATTGTACAATAAGCACTTCCAAATCACCCAAATACTGGTATATCTTCCTTACTAATAACTACATTGTATATGAGGGGCTCCTGAAAAAGTTTTTAATAAAGGCGGCCATCTTGAAAGCCATCTTGAATTTCACATTGTTCCACTAACAGGATACATTTTGTATTGATGACTTTTATATGTTGCCAAGGAAGACATAAATTTTCAAACAGTATATCATACATGTATATGAATCATTACTATCGCAATAAGTGGTGGATCATATCACAAATTGTCGGAACTAATACAGTGCATGAATTCTATTTTCTTCAACTTGTACATTCTAATATTGAAAATAAAAATTAGAATTATTAGTTAAAAGATTTCCAGTGTTTAACCTGTTTGACAATGCCATTTGTAGGTTTATCATCCGACTTCATTTTATTCTTTTTTCCTTTTTTCTGGCCTTTCTTTTTATCATTTTCATCTTTGACTGATGATCGCTTGCTGCTTCGCAGACTTGCTTGTCTTTGAAGCTGGGTGAATGAAACATCCGTCTGTAAAACAAAAACAAATAACCAATATACAAGTGTAAAATCAAATGATCATGATAGGCCTCCAAGAGCCATAGTCATTTCATCATATGCAGACTTTCGCTTAACAGTTTTCAATTGTTATAACCATCGTCAGTCTACAGGAATCTCTTTTACACTGCACATATATATATATATATATATATTCAGAGTTACAATATCTACCCGTGGGTTAAGTAGCGGCTCAGTTTTTCTTACTTGGCCTTGTGATATTGTATGTTAAAAGTAACTGAACATTCTGGTAGAGAGGCTTATTATTGGTTGGATTTTTTTACCAACTTCCACGAATATAAGGGGCGCTGAATGACGGCTATATATTTTGTCCCTTACTTATTACTATATGAGGGGCTTCTGAAAGAAATTTTTAATAAAGGCGACCATCATTGTATATACAATGTAGCTGTGAGATACATGTATGACGATGCATTATAAAATAAAAAGCATTACGTATACAACTGGTTTGAAGAGCTCTTTGATATTTGATCACAATCGCAAAGAAGTACGTTTCTCACAGTAAATTGTTACCTGTACTCATAATGCAGGTACATGTATGAGCCAATCAGATATATTTTTTCTCATTCTCAAACTAACTTGTTTTCAATACAATATTTGCAAAAGCGTCACGTAACTCGGAGTACAGAATGAGCAATGTTTAGCAACAATTATTTACCTGTATCATCCTCTCCCTTTTCTGAGCTGCTAAAGCCTTTCTACGAGCTTTCTGCTGGGCTGCTAGTGATCGCCTGTAGTTGGTGGCCAAACAAAGATTAGTGAAGAAATTACCATATACATTCACAGCAGATAGTGGATTATCTGGATTTATCAATAGACAACCACAGTGAAAATTGCTGTAGACATTCAAAATAATTCAGCTATATACATGTACAAGTCAGTCCACCAACCCTACTTTCTGATGCAATGGTTGTGAAATGTCATAATTATATTTTATTTTATTCTAGTGCAAGATATATCTGTTTCAATTAGTAACCTTTCTTTTAAGGCTGAGGCTGCAGTTTGCATTTTATCTCTCACACACCCAAAGAATGACTCTTCTCTTGTGCCCTGAAAATACTTCAACAGCGATGTCTGCAAAACAAAAAATATAAAGGCCTAGAAAATTCTCATTTGGCATGTTTGGCTCTAAATGATATTCAATATAACTACAATCAATCATTCACTCATAATTATTGATAAAATCCAAAGCAATTTATAACGACCTAGTCCAATCCATGTCATGTGTAGAATTATGAATACATAATGCATAATGAATGCATAAGCAAAACATAATTTTCATTTCTTAAAGTTGATTGAACATTACCTGTACTTCTGCATTGGCATTGAACATAAGAATCCCAAGAAATGAGAGGACCTCCCGTGTGACATGCTCACTGGGACTGCCAGTATGTGGCAGCACACTGGCCACAGCACCCAGACGATTAAGCTCTAGTTGAAGTTTGTAGATCAATTCCAACTGCCTACATGCAACACATGACACCAGCTATGAATTTTGTTTGTGGAACAGGCATGCAGAAACATTCGCAATTGTTGAGACAAATGCCAATGGTACAATGTGCATTCACGACTTTTTAAGCATATATAACCTTCACCATTCTTAAATTTTCAAGCATTTCACTTGCCCAGCAAAAAATAACACATTATGAATATTCAAACAGATAGCATCATTTAAAATCCATAACACAACAGGTTAAGAATTTAACAGTAATCTACATCTCAAAGAAGCATCCAATAAAGATTGTCTAATCAGTTTAGGGTTGTACCATTCCTTGAGACGTTACCTAGCATGTGCCTTGAGGCTGTCCTCCCAGTCCTCAGGCAGCTTACGTTCCTCATTGTGAATGATGGCACGCAGCAGCTGCAGACTGCGCATGTCCAGCTGTTCCTGCTCCAACCGATGCTGTTCAGACACCAGAACTTTCTGCTTGTGCATTTTTGTTGAAATGCTGTTGTAAAATACAAGAGAGCTGTCTTTTAAAGACCACTAGTTTAAATCTGTTTGAGTTTTATAATTACAATGTACCTTCAATTCTATAACTCACAGGATATCACCCGAAACATACTAGTACACATAAAAACCTTTATCAATTAAGAAGAGTGGGTCGGCTTTTACATTGCCAGGTACATATACATATGCACATGTACATATGTTCATTCCAGTACTAATAGCGCTTATATTTGATATGATCTAAATTGGCGGTGGGCTTTAAAATGAGCGTGACTAGCAGGGCTGCCAACCCATCAATAGCCATTTCTGTATTCAGGATGCCCAAAATTAGTATTTTAGGGGTATTCCGTGGTGGAACGGCAAATGGTCTACAAAAATACTGGGTGTAAAAAGAAATCCATAAGTGCAGAACTGGTATGTATGTATTTCTGGTGTAATGTAACCAATATTCAGGGCTTTTAACACCAATCACAAGCACACATATCTATGTTGGGACGCAGTTCCTGTGCTTTTACTTCATAAAAAGTAATTATTAATGAAAATACACAAAGTAGGGAAATCTGTATTTTGAAGGTAGAATTAGTATTTGAGTATTTTGGGTTGGGAATCTGTATTAATACCCGGCATATCTGGACCAACTGGCAGCCCTGGACTAGGGTAAGAGATGATAGCATCTTACCATAGTTGATCAAGAAGTTTTTTTGCCATCTCAAGTTTTTTCTCAACCTTCTTCTCACCAGTCTTGCAAAAGCGCTTGAGATGTTCCTGAAACTCCTCTCCAAGAGGCAGATCTTCATCTCCTCCTACTTCAGTATATTCTAAAATATATAGTCCAGTCCTTTAGTAATCTTAAGTAAACAACCATAAGCACTTATTTCTTTAATATTCATTCCTATATGACTGTAAATTTCTAATGGTGAACCTGTTAAACAAATTCAAAACCAAAAGAGTGGAGACAAAACAATTTAAGAATTTGTAACACTCAGCTGGCTACATGTTTGTTGGAGATAAAAAAATTTACGCACAAGATTTAAAAACAAATCCACCAACATGTAATGAGCAGACCATTCTCGTACATGTAGCTCAATTTACAATACCATGATCAGTGATGTATGATATCAAATTTTACAACAAACCTCTCTTTGACTTGAAGCCAATCTGAGCTTTTACTGTGTTGTGGCAACCATAGACCAAGCTACAGTTGACAGCAAAATTGTTGAGCTTGTTGTTGAGCTCAATCTCGTCCTTATAGTACTCCTTCATTCCAGCACTATGATCAGCTATTTCATCGCACTTCACACCTTGCTCGTGAGCTCTCTCTATCAAGCCCTCCATAACCTACAAGTTTTGACATTTTCCTTGAAATAGGCCAGTATATCAGTTTTAAAATAGTTCGAAGTAAGCAGGTCTTCTTTACTTATAATTAACAGGAAGTTTGAAGGGGAATTAAATTAAGTGAGTGCTCAACTAAGGAGAGTTCAAGTAAAATAGGACAGACTGTTTATACATGTAGTTGGCACATGTACAGTTATGTACATGTACTTACGGTATTAGGTATATTTGATGGTGGAATGATGGCCGTGACTACTGATACAATTGTTTCCAAGTAGTGGCGGTCTTCACATAAATGTAGCAGTACTTCACACATATTCTGAAATCATTCATTAATATTATAAATGATCTTACATGTATGTCCCGTTGTTAGGTTGAAATATTATAGGTTGAAAAGAGTATAATATACAGACACATGATAAACTATGAGGGAACCGCTTTGACTCATGTTGTCACAACTTTGATTACCAACTGTGCCAATTTGGAGAGTAATGTTCTCAATAATAATTACCTGTACTAATCACATGTGATGCATATTGCATTAGTGTTCTTAATTCTAACTGTTACAAATTGCACAACAAATGCTTACTGTTAGGGATCTAGTTAGCTGGTCTGTTATTTCCACTTCATTATCAAGAGCATCTTCTGATCTCGGAGCATAGAACTAAAACAATCAATGAACATAAAGAAATTAACACATTTTGCTGTATCATTCTGCATTACCATTCAAAGAAATACATAATCCTGAGATGGACCTATTAATTTGCACTTGAAGGAATCATATAAGACTTTGAAGCTATCCAACATTTTGTATTGTTAGAGGAGTATTTAAATTTAGGATTTCAGCATGGGCTTAGCATCATGGGGGGGGGTGGGGGTAGTATGCATACTACTATGATTTAAACACTATACCATACACATCACTACTATTATAAAGAAATGGTATCTAAAAGGCACAAAGAGCAGGAGAGCCAGGGCTACCAATTTCCACGGGATTAGGTAGGTCTTACCCACGGGTTAATATTATGAACATGGACTTGTTTAATCAATCTACTAACTACATGCCTTGACATAACTACAAAATAAAGAAATAAAGAAAGAAATTGCTAACCTTGCCATAGAAGGTCTGTAATAAAGGAAATACAGCATCCATGTAGTAAAATAAGCGGATGTGGACTGCAGACTCAATGCTTTCCTTGTCTATTAGGTCACTAAAAACATATCTATTTGTTACCATGTACTTGTATGAACTACATTTGTCTTTTCTAGTAATGTGATTGGGTACATTTTAATCTAATGCCAATCTCATCGACTAATTAGGGCTAGTGTTTTATGATATTGGTTACACATTTTACAATAGTGTCATCCAAATATCAGATTACTAGCACCTATTTGTCCAACATAAAATTTGTCTATACTGTCAACACCAAAAAAAAAAAAATGCTTACGTCTTGCCAGGTTTTTTTGTGAGCATCTTCTCCGTTTCTTGCATGTGTTTTGGCACCCATTCCATTATATCTTCCATTTCTTTGGCAGCGTCAGACAAATAATCCCAGAATTCACTTAAAATATAAATTGTGAAAGAGTTACATGTATCCTGCAGAATCATAGTTTCTATTACACATTACATTAATTTCTTTAGACCTTACGAAAACAATCTTATTAAATAAAACGACTAGTAGTTAACAACAGTAGATGATTTAATTAGGGTGCATTACAAATGGCATCAGCAAGGAAAGTGAGGGTTGAAGGGAGAGGGCCTGATAACAAAATTCATGCAAATGCTAACATCGTTATCAGAGTGGTTGTATGGTAAGGCTGACTGATGCTAAGAGATAAAGGGATGTTCAAATGTCCAAATTTGTTGATGTCATTTGTTATTATATTGTATGTAACTAAATATGCAAATATTTTTATTTTGCATGTACCTGTCATGAGCAAGCTCTGATGCCTCTGTTTCAGAGGCTGCCATGAAACCCACATTCATATAGACATGGAGGAGAAAGTGAATATAGGGTTTCTTCAAATTGCAATCAATGTCTTTGTGGTTGAGGATTGTGATAATGTCCCTTAGAGACAGGATCTTCTGACACATAGACTCCACAAAACGGTTCTCACCCTAAAAAGAATAATAACTAGCTTGATTTCTTAGTAATTTACAACATGTTCAGAGCTATGAATTAGGAGAATCTTGTTCTTACATATAAACTTTAATTTACTGATGTTTATAAAAGGTAAGGTAGATTGTACTACAAAACTTATCAATGAAAGTTTGCAAACGTTGACACACAAAACTCAATATATAAGCACCTCAGCACACGTGGCGAGCAGAGTGATCAAGTTAAGCAGGTAGGCAAGGTGCGCAGTACCCTCTGTGGCCATGAGCAGGCGTAACCGGTAGTCTCGGTCTCCTTCCAGCACATACCCCATCTGGCTGTAGTCCTGCATGAAATATTTGATCACCAGCTCTTGATTCCTCTTGATTGTCAGGTCAAGTTTGTCTACCTGAAATAAGAAAACAAATTACTTTCGACAATTCTAGTTATTTTGAAACATTGTCGTGCATATACATTAAGGGTATATGTAAACACATTTTAAAAACAGTACTGGTGTTTTATAAAGTCCAGATAAAAAGAATACTAAAAACATATTTAACACTATAGGTAAATAAAAACTGACTATAATTTATTGTTTACCTTAACAATAGTGGTTAGTAAATCTAGAAGTTCTGGAGCTTTTTCCTGTTGTGCTGCTACCATGTCAATTATGTGCTTTATCTGGTTTGGCAATATTTTGAGGCAGGTTGTCTGGTTCCCAACAAATATCTGGAAAATATTCAAATTTGATGTATTTATGGCTAGCATAAAAAGGTTTCTTTCAAAATAGAAACTGATTCTAATGAAAGCTTTCAGTAATGTAGATTTTTTTTCATTCTACAATTAGCAAATTCTGAATGATTTTATACTACAGAGACTTACATGTATTAGATACAATGTACTTGCCCCAAGCATAGGCAATGTTTACACAATAATATTCTTAAAAATGGATTTTGACATGTATATTATATGTTGCTAATGCTGGTGTAATGAATTCATACTACTCCATGAATATTACTTGTTTGAGCGCCAATGCAAGTCGAGATTCAACCCCTTTGATAGTAAGAAGATTGTCAAGTCGGGCAAACATGCGTTGCTGGATATTTTCATTGTCAAGGGCCATGGCCCGAAGGAGATCCAGACACTTGGCCATAAAGCGACCCAAAACAGACTCTTCCCCCTGTTGTGTAGATAAAAAGTTTACTTAAATTTCCACTTAACAAAATTTATGTACATGTACATGTATATGCATGCATGTACTACTATCTTTAACCTTGATATCTTATAAAATTGCATCTTGAGGTAACTTTATCATTAAATTCAAACAAAGTGTACAATATTATTCAAGTGCACGTTTTTTAGCTTTTCTTGTAAAAATCCTTCTTACATCCACTGTAGATTCTGTATCTTGTGTCAAAATATCGAACATCAGACTCAGCACCTCTACAATATTTAACAAAAAGTTATTAAATTTGTATGAACTATTATTTCAAGACAAAAATGCATTTCTTTTAAGACTAGAATGTTGATGGACGCAGTTTAAACAATAATTTTACTAAATACATTGTACAATACCACCCAAAGATGTCAACTAATCACGACTTATGGTGAAATATCTGCCTTAATAAAATCTAGGAAAAAAATCGGAAATATCATCTTTTTTTCTAGATTTCTACTATTTAGGGACCATTCAGTATTTGTGACAGGGTGGGGTAGGAGGATTTTCCAAAATTGTTGTGAAAAAATTAATAGCCCCCCCCCCCCTTCAAACCTCTGTGAAAAAATTGGTAACCTCCCCTCAATTTCATGTGACAAAAATTGATGACCCACCCCCACCCCCACCCCCACCCACCCGACCCCCAACAGTTAACTCATTCATTGTTGGTTAACTAAAATCCTATTTGATGGATATCCATAATATAAAAACAGTAAATTTTAGTACAAAATCTCTAAAAAAATAGGGGTAAATTCTATGTGAAAAAATTGATAGCCCCCCCTCAAAAGTGTGTGAAAAAATTGATAGCCCCCCCTCCAAACATTGTGACAAAAGTACATGGCCCGTCCCAAAATCCTCCTACCCCACCCTGTCATAAATACTGAATGGTCCCTTAGGGATGAGTTTGCTCAACAATCATCACCATGTCCAATCAAACGCATGGCCTTCTGCTCATGAGTCTAACTCCCTATCAACTCAGCTAGAGAAGCACATTGTATGGCATTATAGTTTTTTCTCATTTACTAACTGTAAATTAACTGTAGATTAAATCAGAAAACGGATTGAAAACCTTTGTCTCCTACGGCCTTACCATGGTTGATCATAATTTGCTGGTTCATGGGATGACGGTCTTCCTTCTGCTCAATCTTGCAAAAGCTAACAAAAAGGTTTACAGAAAATCCATCAAATATTGCACAAAATTAGAATATCTAAAAGAATTATTCCATTAAAAACATTAGAAGACAAATACATGGTTTTATCCATATGTTCACTCAAGAAAATGAAGCAAACCCTGCCTAACTTTGCCACACATCGCTACTGACCCTATGAACTTGTCCAGCACCTCAACCATCTTGTCCGCTTGCTCTGACGACATCTTTATCTGGGACGAGCGCTTGATGATGGGCATTATGCGGGCGATCTCACCATTCACTTGGCATGAATCAGACTTGAGCAGCACGAGACCGTCCACCGCCAGCCGGAACAGAAGCATCTTGGAGGTGTACACCTGCATATAACATATTTTGCCGTGCCACTGTATTACTCATACAAGTTTTTAACAATAACTTATACTTTCAGTGTGACAGGATCACGATTAGGTGGCAAAGTGCTACTCATCAGCAGGCAGAGTAACTCTGCTAATTTGTATGAAAAATCCACTTGTTGACAAATTTCTTCTCAATATGAGTGGATATGAGTCAATATGAGTGCTTATTACTGCATTACTGGCATGATTATACATAAAGCATAATGTAGCAGGAAATGTTAACGTAATATTTCACACTTTAAAGTAATGAGAGTGCAATATTGTTGCATATTGTTCAGTTGTAAGCTATAACTTTTAACGGTACTCAATCTTGGTTTAGTCATTGTTAAGGATTATGATCAATTTGAAGCTTGAAATGAGAAGTGAAATATGCACACCTTTGTGAGGAGGGACAATGCCTTGTTGAGCATCTTGTCATATTTGTAGTTTGACAGATCCTACAAATATACAACTGTTAATTAATGAGCAATATTTCTTTTAAAAAACATCAATAAAAGATATAATTGTATGATACAGTTTGTAATTCTTTTGTAAAAATTATTAGATTCCTGTCGAAGGAACCTTTAGAATATGTCATATTTTAGTTGACAATTATTCATATAGAAAAGTTCATATGGTACATCTAAATACATGTAGAATGTGGTCTCATGTTGTTATTATATTGTTACCAAATACACATCAAATCACTAATTTATTTTGAAAACTATACGTGCAGCATTTTACTTTAAATCATTTCTAATTATTTTCAAAATTAGTGTCTTATGAAAAAAAATGTTATTGGCTAAAAGTTGTGGAATAAAATTTTTGTCAGGACAAATACATGTATTTACTTTTTATTCTGCAGAGTTTTTCCAGTGCAAATACATATAGGTGATGGAATAACATCAAAATTCCATGTAAATGAATGGCTTATTGTTTACTGAATTGAATCTTTGATGAATATTCTCATCAAAAAATTATAAGACTTACAATTAAGAAAGCATAGATCTGATCAGCATTGAAGTAGGACGTCATCTCAAACATTGTAGATATTTCTTTCATCACTCTCTTTTGAACTCTGATATCCTTTCTACAAAGAGAAATCATCTAATATCAGACTTTTTAACAGGCTTTGTTTAGATACTTAACTTACATGTATGGACCTTACATGCAAATGCCTTTTTTTTAAATATGAAATATATGTATGTCTTTTATAAAACCATGAAAACATGGGCCTCATAATCACGGGAGTGTGTGTGTGGTATGTACATGTATACTACTATGATATACAAACACTATAGCATACACATAACTACTAGTATCTAAGCTTTTCACTTGGACGGATAGGCTCTCCTTCCAGTCAAGGTCCTTACACGACCTTATTCTTCATTGTGTACTACTCTTCCGAGCTTGAGGACCTGATCTTCATCTGTCAAGGCCTCCCCCAGGCCAGATTGACTGCCCCTGGGTGGAGGAATTCAGACTGGTGCTGGTGGCAACGGCTGTAGGCCTACAGGCCACAAAACAAGCTGAGTTTGTGCTACAGAGGTCAGTACACCCACAGGCACATGCACAAAGGTGTATACACATAAATGAAAGAGGTTCTTGTGATAACCATTTACAACGGACATGCCAAATTTGAGAACCCTAGCTCAAATGATGTGACCAGTAGAGGGGTAACAAACAAGATGGCAGGTCAGTCGGTCGATCTGATGCAATTAATGGGGTATTAGCCAGTTTAAACACTGGAATACCACACACACCCTCCCATGATGCTGGAGCTCATGCTAAAAAAACGTCAAACACTTACTTATTTGTGCTGTATGGATCAAAGTCCTTACTCATTAATGGTGCCAGCAGTTTTTTCCTTTTTTCTTTAAGTGCTTTAACTTTCTTGCTAATTTTTTTTCTAGGATCATCTTCCTCTGTACACTCAGCGATCTTAAACATCGATATAAATCCTTCATAGCGAGTATTGTTCTGATATGCGAGTAAAATGTCCATCACCTCCATTATCCTAAAAACAACGAGATCCGATAAAGAATTGTAAGTTATTTTGTACAAAAGATGTAGTGGCTCCCATGCTTAATTTTGAACACTATAACCGACCATCATAAATTCTTTGTTTAAGTGAATATTTGACCAATCGAGGAATTTTACTCTAAGAGATAGAAGATATTTGGGCATAAATATAAGTCTGACTATAGATCAATATCAAGTTTATCATAATACATTGTATAGCGGAATATTGATGAATGTAGTCGCAGTAAAGTTTTTATATTTTGGGCTATAAATTTATCCTACTTACTGGTACTTTGCATCGACAAGGGCAGTGTTCTCTGGTGTCTGCTCATACCGACCACTGGCACGATACTGATCAACCAACTTTTGTGATGCTTTTGTGTAACCTGGATCCAACAAGTTATTGATCAATCTCACAAAATTCCTATACTACAGAAATCAGAAATATCATCCACTACTTGAACAGACATAATTATAAATCACAAACTAAATCTCTACTTGATCTTGAAATACATGTTAAACTTACCCATGACA
>CM032663.1:16783152-16853339 GCA_019095985.1 Streblospio benedicti
TAAATGTTTCCATGAAGCAGCTGGGGCCATACCATCTGCTCCTATTCCACAGCGATGCCAACCAGCATCAAAGGCATATGTGAACCCAAGCAAGGGTGGTAGTACACCACTACGTACTGTCCAACCTGCTGCTATTAAACCCAGGTTTGATCCATTAGCTCCTGGTGCACTCGTGATGCCAAGACCATCTGGCCAACACACCTGGACAACTGGTGCAAATGTCATTGTGGACGTTGTCGTAGATCCATATCTTAGCCAACATTTAAGACCCCATCAAAAACAAGGTGTGATATTTTTATACCAATGTATTATGGGTATGCGTGGATATAATGGACAAGGTGCCATACTTGCTGATGAGATGGGTCTGGGTAAGACTCTCCAGTGCATCACGGTCATCTGGACTCTACTGAAACAAGGGCCCTTCAATGGCAAGCCTGCACTCACAAAAGTGGTGGTTATCACGCCTGGAAGTTTAGTGAAGAACTGGAGCAAGGAGTTCAAGAAATGGCTAGGCGATGAAAGGTTAAGAGTCTTTGCAGTCACCTCTGAAAATAAAGTTTCTGATTTTCTAGCATCACCAGTATACTCTGTCATGGTAATATCCTATGAGATGCTGATTCGTTGTATTGATAATGTCCGCGCTGCAAAATTTGATCTCATAGTGTGTGATGAGGGACATCGATTGAAAAACACAGGAATCAAAACCACTTCAATGATCAATTCCCTTGAAAGTCGCAAGCGAATTGTCTTAACAGGCACCCCTGTTCAAAATGATTTGCAAGAACTTTTCTCAATTGTAGATTTTTGTAACCCTGGCATATTGGGTACATCTGCTGCTTTTCGACATGTGTATGAAGGTGCTATCGTTTCTTCAAGGCAACCATCAGCTTCAGCAGAGGAGCGGATGTTGGGCGAAACACGTGCTAGTGAACTCAACCGAATCACAGGTTTATTTATTCTGAGGAGGACACAGGATATCAACAACAGATACCTGCCACCAAAAGTAGAATGTGTTCTCTTCTGTCAGCCAAGTCCATTGCAGGTTGCTCTCTATAAAAAGCTGGTGACGTCACGCGCAGTACGCCAAATGCTCTTGAGTTCAGACCCAGCTCAACATCTAGTGTTCATATCTACTCTGAGAAAGCTCTGTAACCATCCAGTGTTGATACAGGCAAATTCGTCTAATAAACAAAATACATTAGAAGATGCTGATGACAGTAAGTTGGATGTAGAGTTGCGTCAAGAATTAAGAGATACATTCGAAGATTACAACTCAGATTGCTATGATACCGCAGAGTCGGGTAAGCTTAATACAGTAGACACTCTCTTGTCAGCTATGTTTGCTGCAGTTCCCAGACAACGTGTAGTATTGGTGTCTAACTACACAGCAACTTTGGATGTACTTGCAAATCTTTGTAAAACTAGGGGATATGAATATCTTAGGCTTGATGGACAGACACCTACAACAAAAAGGCAGCAACTGGTTGAGAGATTTAACAATGCATATGGGCAAGACTTTGTTTTCCTATTGAGTTCCAAAGCTGGAGGTGTTGGATTAAACTTGATAGGTGCATCTAGACTAATTCTGTATGATATAGACTGGAATCCAGCAAATGATTTGCAGGCTATGGCAAGAGTTTGGAGGGATGGACAACAGCAGCAAGTGTATATATACCGGTTGCTTACCACAGGTACAATTGAAGAGAAAATCTACCAGCGGCAGATTACAAAACAAGCACTATCAGGAGTAGTTGTTGATGCTAAACAATCAAACACGAAAGTGAGCTTCTCCCCAGAGGAGCTGAGAAACTTGTTCAAATTAGAGGAAGGCAGTCTTTCCTGTACTCATGATCTGCTAGAATGTGATTGTGGAGGTGTTGAATCCTTCAAACTAGAGGAAAAGGCTATCAATCTTAGGGACTGTCAGCTCGATTTGAAAGGACAAAAGCCAGACAAGAAAAATGTTTGTATGGATGAGCTTTTGGACTGGCATCATGTCAGGGGACCAAATCCTGATCTAAGTAATGTGGACCCAGTGATTGCCAGGCATGCTCTTGGACATTGTTTCATTTGCATTTTGGAGTGAAAATAATAGTGCTAAAGATATAGACTTAGAATAACAATTTTCAATAACATAGCTCATATCTGTATGTGTTATCAGTAGCAATTATCTCTTAGTAGATCAGGCTATGTGTACATGATTATGATTATATGATTTATAATACAGTACATCTGTAAATTGTTATTGTTATTTTTGTGATTTTTATAATGATAATAAAGTTGAAATGTATCAGTTTACCTACTATTTCTTTTTGGGCATTCATTAGATTACTCAAATGTTTCATATGAAAGGTACAAATTATGTACGGTATGTTCTTAAATATTCACCCAGGTCATATACTAGAAACTTTATTACAGTTAACACTATAATCCCATAATGATATGATGATTTGTTGCTGTCAATTACTGTTGAACAGTAATTTGTAGAGCAACAAATCATCAGTCACATGTGAATGATCAGTGATAAATATAGAAATTGGCAACCAGGGACTCGGTTTTTGAAATAATGGGTCTGATGGCGAATACAAATATTTTATGCGTCCTATGGGATGCACAATTTTTAAAATGAATCCTGAACTAAGGACTCACATCAAAATTCACTGCTAGAAGCCGTATTTTCCCACTTGAAGCTTCGGCTCTAATATTTTCCAGTGTTTTAAACACTGGCTTGTAAAATTAATGCGTCCGGCCATCCGTCCGTCCGTCCATCCATTCCGTCCATCCGTCCGTCCGTCCGGTTTTTAACAGGTCGCATGTCTAGGATGCTCAGATTTGGCATGTCGGTTGGAAATGGTGACCACAAGAACCCTATTTCACATGGGCCCAAATGGTCCATATTTGGGCCCATTGGGCCCATTATTATTAGTCCATTTACTAGTATTCAATATGCTTTACCCAACATATGGAAAAATCAATATCATAAAGCAGCAACATTAGTCTAGCCTGGTGCTGTTAGCTGCTGAAATATGAATATTGATTTTTTTGACAATATATAGACAGTTGCATTCCAGTGCTTTTCCAGTGTTTTAAACACTGGTTTGCCCCACCCTTTTCATTAAAATATGTCAAAATAGGCTTCTTAAAATGAGGAGGTGTCAACATATGAAGGAGGCCAGGGAAGCTTAGTACATTTTCATCAATTAAAAAATTCTCAGAGTCATGATTTTATTTTACAAAAATAGCCCCACCACATAAACAATTTTATTTTTCAAAAAATAATTTTTAAAATATTTTTTTTTAAACACAAAATGTTCAGAAATTTAGGCATATCTTTAGGTACATAAATAGAAAACCGTCAGCCACGTCACTTCTGTAAATTCTGTGGTTCTATCTTAGATTATTTATCAACAGCCTTCTTTTTTCATTTTGTGACCTTGTATTCAAGCAATTGATGAAAATTTTCTAACATCCATATTTGAGATTGTTTTTCTTCTGTCATGAACGATATTAAATAGGTACAAGATTTTACCAAGTTTAACAATCCAATGTTGTCAATCCATTTTTTTAAAAATGTTGTACACAACAAAGATGTTTATTCCATTGATTGGATGATAAATCTACAACCTCTCTTTATAAAATGTTAATTCAACAGAAAACTATTTAAATTTCTTGAAATTTCTCATATTATGAAATTAATACTGTAGTAGTATTTGCTGATGCTGAAAGAAGGTCAAGTACAGTGAAACCTGTCTATGTAGGCACCTTTAATTTAGGAGACCCGTATTGTATGGACACATTTCTCTTCTTCAGTACTTCAATGTCATATTAAAAACCTCTCTGTTCAGGACATCTGCCTTACATGGACAATTTTCATTTTTTACAAAGGTCTCCACATGGGATAGGTTCTACTGTATTTCATTGTACTACTTAATGGCTTTCATAATCCCCCAGACTATTTCAAATTGAATAATACAGAAAAACCAAAACAAGAGTCAGTGAGGCATTAATAAAAAGTCTCATGTGAGGCTACCCAACATTTCAATGAATCATATTGGTTTGTTGGGTTTGATAATTATCATCCTCAATTTTTTATTGCTCTTTTATTGCTAAACAAAGTTTAAAGATATGTGCTTATTCCTTGAATCAACTTATCATGATGTATATAATTTTGCTATATTTTTTATCAATGATGTGATGTTTTCTGGAGCCTACCAAAAGTAGTCCCTAATCTCCTTCATGAATATTCACACACATAATGAACTACTAATGAGCTGGGAATGGCCATTTTGTAATATCTGTCATAAAAGCTAGAGTCATATTTGAAATTACTATTTTTCCATTAAAAGGATATATTTCAAAATTCTAAGGCTGGTACGATTTAAAGAAATATCTCCTCTGTACAAGAGATGTGTTTCTATCTAATGACACACTATCAGTGGTTCAGTATATGTACCTAAACATGTGGTCATTATTTCACAAAAAATGCCTTTCAAAAACATTTTAAATTTTTTTTTCACTTTTGAAAAAAATGAGAAAAATTCTTAAATCATATTATACCAATGATTATGAAAATCATCTATATTAACTAAAAATTAGAAAAGTAAAAAAATTTCTGGGCTTCCCCCCTTAATTAACAATAAAACTGCTATACGTATATGGCCACTGAATATCAAGGGATTATTCCGTAGCTCACAACTTGCTATTAAGCCCTTGAATCTTCACAATTAGGTCAAAATATGCATACCGTGCTACATTACGGTAGGTGATATTGGCAGTTGAAATCTCCAAATTAGATAGAGCTTTGTTTGGTTTCTAAGTCACACTTGGGAAGAACATGGAGGGGCACGTGCCATGGTCCTATATTGTATAGTGTATGTTGCAGTCAATAAACCGATTGATAACAATGTACATTCGAGAATCATGGTGTATACTTACTACATGTAAATCTGATCATAAACTACTGCTGAATAAAATATCTGGTATATCTTACCTGTTTAATGAGGATGTTGTGGCCAACTTGGGAGGCAGTCATGTCTTGATTATCTTCAAAGAAGTCATTTATCCAATCACGAATAACAGGAAACAAAGTGACCAAATCCTTGATAATCTGAAATGATTTAATAACATGTGGAGTTTTTATATTCATTTAACATTACAAAAATTGTAATTAAAGCATCAAATGAGAGGTTTTTATTTTGACAAGTTTGAATGGGATTATTAAAATCTATAATTCAAATTTGAAATACGCCTAAAATAAAAACACAGGTCTATAGCTGCAGCTACACATACACATGTGAATAGGATGCTTATTTATAGTATCTACAATACATAGAAAACCAAAAAATCATTTCTTACTCCATCTTGCATAATCCAGTTATCCATACGAGGCAGTTTCTTTATCTGGAATGATGAATCAAAATATGTAATTTTTTTATACATTTATACACATTTTATCCCACATCATGCATATATCACACACGCTGATCCCGTATCTCCTACTGGTGAATAAAAATAGCCGTATCCCACACTGTGGTGTATTGCCGTACTACTTAATATTGAAAGTTTTACGCCAGAGACAATGGAAATACCAGTATATATGTACATTTTAGGTACATACATTTATCAGTATAAAAAGTTTTATTCTGTACAGAGTTCATTTTAAAATCATATAACAAGCTGTTCTGGAAATAAATGCTTTGATCATTTCGTTAATATGCCATTTTCAAAGCTATGGAAAATATATGCCATCGAACATATTTTTTAAAAACTAGATATATATACAAAATGCACCTCCCGTTTGATACAAGAAATTTTTATTAAACTCCATTTGTCATTCTGCATTCCCCTCGTGCTACGTACTCAGGTGATACGGCTGCCAAACTCATTCAATAAACATTTCTAGTATCATAACATTTCTAGTTTTCCTCAAACATTTCTAATTTTACTACAAGGGAAAATTCAACATGTGAAGTATTCATCAATAAATGATTAATAATATGCACTCACAAACTGCCCCTCATCATTTGGTCCACCCGCATATACATCTTCGTATATGACGGATAGGCTTGGGTGATCCACCACAGAGTAATTGGTACCCACATTAATGAAGAGGCCTGTAATCATAAATCATGTAATCTATTAAAATGTCTGACATATAACGATACTTTGTACTAATGCAAAGCAAAATCAAATATGGTACATCTATACAAGGATAGTGTAGCATCATGATTCTTGATGTGATCAGTACACTCTACACTTGTACGTTTCAACAATATTTTACCACTCTCTATAACTATACCGTCTTGCACTGACCAATGATGAGTTCACAATATTTGGCACGTAGATGTTCGGGTAGAGTTTTGGAATTGAGGCAGAGAAAAGCCTCATCCCACGTTAGAATATTTAGTCCTTTGGTAATAGTGTAAACAGCATGATCATTACGACCCTGAAATGAGGATTTAACAATAAATATTACCTCTTATTGGAACAAAATGTTTGATTTTCCATAGTGCTGGTATTAAGAAAATATTTGATTTTTCATGTCATTAATTGATTCACTGTATCTAATTGCTCACAGTACTGGGGGCCCAGTACTTATCACCCCCATTGTATATCAACGGACAGAAAATGCAATAAATATTATGGTGAATATTACTTTCTGTACTTAGATCTGTACCCAACCCCATTAAAATTGTATAATGTAGGTAAAAGTATAAAAACAAAATCATCGAAGCTCTTATAGCTGGATAATCATTGTCAGAATACAATGTAATGTATTTAATTAACAGTGATAGATAACTATATTACTCACTGCCACTAATTTAGAGTACAGCTCCAGCTGGCAATCATAGAATCTCACTGTCTCAGCATTGTAGTTAGCGTGATTTTTCTGTATAAAACAGTGTCATTTGTAAAAACCTTTAGTACGATTTAATATATACATGTATATTGTTGACGCAAAGGAGTTGCCGCAAGACAATCATCACATCATTGAATGACAACATTGATAATATTGAATAAGAATTGTTTCCAACAGCTACTCTGATTTCTATAGTGCCAGAATATGAATGGATTTTTTATTTGAAAATGAAATAGAAAACAAGCAAATTTAATATTCCTAAACAGCTAATCTTACATCGTAAATCTCGTGGAGGGGTTTCCATGTACTTCCGTCAGTGGAGAGGTAGATGACGTTGGGCTGGGCATTCACATATTGACCACGAGTTGTCAGATATCGTGCCTCGCGACCCTACAATGTACATAACTGGCCTTCAAACATTACTCAAAGCACAAACAAATTTGAAGCTTCACTGATATCTATTTATTGTTTTTCTATAATATCTTTGTTGTTACCAAAGAAAGCACATGTTATTGACATATGTGTTAAGAAATTATTCCTGGCTTGCAAAATGTAAATATTTAAATATAAATCAGCCAAATTAATGAAATATATTTTAAATAAATGTTTTGGTATTCAAGGAAAACACGTGTATGCTGTAAATGTAAATAGATAACCTGATCTCCACAAAGCCATAGTTCTGTGATAGAATTCTGGTTGTCTGTGATAGCTACATCATTGCAAACACACAGAACGTTCAAGAGGTCCAGGTAACGGTAATTCTAAAGACAAATACTGAATTGTTATACTGAATTATGACCGAGTTCTAATCATGCATGCATAATATGAGTTAAGTGCTCAATTATATTTAATATTTATTATGTAAGTTTTATGTCTAATAATTTCATTTAACACAATTCTTTACGGTTCACGGATATTGATGAGCCGATCACCAGTCATATTTTGAATTGCACATATATATCAACATATCCCAAAAAGGTTTTGTGTACTGACCTTGTCTCTTTTGAGCAAGTTGACAAACATAGCAACCTGCCTTTCTGTTATACGGTTGACAATCTTGCGGTTGTCACGGATACATTCGCCCAACATCTCAACCACGTTTAGACCCAGGTTGCCCTTTTTTTAAAAAGAACACCATTATAAGTATCATTTACATGACATAACTTCTAAGTCTCCATTCAATAACATTCATCAGAAAGTGAATTGATGGAGACATGCAAATGTATAACGCACATAAACTAAAACATAGACTAGTGGTATTCAGTTTCAAGTATATCCATCAGTAATGCTTACAAGAGTTATTGGAATGTGACTCTGGAAATAGGTGATGTATTTTGCAAAGTAGAGACTGTTCTTTTTACTAGGTCCAAGCATATAGGTGTGTAAAACTTCATAAGCTCCACGGAATATTTGAGCCAAATTGTTCTGAAAATAAAAGAAGACATACGGTTGATAAATTACTATACAATGATTTATTGCGGGCCCTGCATTGATTGTGGAGGATTTTACAGATATTCAATATTCAAAATGTAACAATACATCTATATGTGAATACACATAGATTGTACATAACATGGGTCGGGGCCAGAGGTGGGGGGTCGGTGGGGTGGGGTGAGCGGGCTGCTGATATTAGTCATTGAAATTAACCATTACACAAGGTGCATATCCATATACCATATAATCAGCAGTTAATGCAAGGTCTTTCTTATTTTGAACTTCAACCAACATTGTGACTCTCGGAAAAAAATGAACACAAATTCTGCAAGACTTCCATCCCTAGCAATGTTGTTACTAAGACACACATTGAAGTAAAATCCACCTACATGTAACAACCTTTCAAAGCATACAACAATCACTTGTCCACGTTTGACCCCCATGATACAATTGATTTTTTTTAAACTAATCTTTCAATAATTGAGTAGTCTTACTAAGAGGTCCTCAATATCTTAAGAACTAGAAGAATATCCCATAGTATGAAATATTAATCTCAGAAATAATCTAATAGTGGTCAACTGTACCTGGTCACTGGCACTCTTTAAATTGTTCCGCAGTATTCGTACAAGGAGATCTACTATTCTTAGATTCCTCATCAATTTCTGCTTCTTCTTCACAGGAATATCTTTTTCCAGCATGAAATCCTTCATCTGTGCAAGCGCTTTACACATAAGGTTAGTTCTTTTACCATTCAGTAGTTCGCCATTTTCTCGCTAAAATAGAATACCATTTAAAAACTTACATTGTACTATTCAAATGAATTACCTGGAGTACACAAAATAGAAGGACTGTGTAACATTTAAAAGCTACAATCATTCTAAGTGATCCAAATAAATTACTTGATAATAGTATAATTCAGCATACTCATGTGTGCAGATACGTGTATCCACAAAATTAAGAAAAAAATAATCTAGCTTCCATCACTTACATTTTTCAGAAAGTTGAGTAAAATTGGAGCAAATCCTGCGACGATATTAAAATTTTTCACATCTTGCTCAGCAACTTCCTGAATGGTGTAGGCATCTTGATACATCTTGGCTTGGTCTGCTTGCACCTTTCATCATTCATCATGCATGGACACAAATATGAATTAAAATAGTAATTAAACCACAAAGGCAACTGCATCAGTGGCTTTGATTTTTTAAAATTAAATAGGAAGGGTTATTTAAATATCAAATCTGTTTACAAAGTTCATTGATGCGATTGCCGTTGAATTAAACAACAAATTTTGTCAATTTATTGTCATATTATGAATATGCCTTCCTCACCTGCTTGAGTATGGCATCATCCCACCTCACTCTCTCCAAGTCTAGGTCGCTGTCACGTTTGACACCAGGGAACTCTCGCTTATCATATACACTATCTGCAATGAGATGGCGGCAAATAGAGGCCAAATGAGTAACAAAATAAGTTCCACGGGTTCGGGACTCAGAAAATAACAGTGAGGTAGTCTCACACCAGGGAACTCTCGCTTATCATATACACTATCTGCAATGAGATGGCGGCAAATAGAAGCCAAATGAGTGACAAAATAAGTGCCACTGGTTCGGGACTCAGAAAAGAACAGTGAGGTGGTCTAATTATAAAGGTGGCATACATGTAAATGGGAGATTATGGTGCATGTAATTTGAAACTAAACAAACGTCATATACATACAACCTGCCTACAAACATTGAAAGAAATCTATGTTTATGAAGACAATCACTGATAGCGGACACATATTTTCTATTGATATGTTTGAAGTATTCATATACACATTTTTGAAGTGTGGCATCCATCTTACCTGAAGGTATGTTGTAATTTTACAACCTTCCTGTGCTTTAACACAATGAACTATATTACTATAATGCAATTATACTATTATTGTTTATATATAGCTTAAAACTTTATGGTACATACCGTTTACCGCATTTATCCATCCTCCGCTCAACACATTTTCAATTCTAGTAAAGCAGTCAAACTTCAACTCGGATTCATCCTGCGAATAGTGAATTGTGATAGCACTGGGTGTCTTTATGATATAGAATGAAAGGCGATGTGTATTGAAAGGTCTGCCAAAACAGCTCAGTCATGGGCATATCTAGCGGTTTTGCCTGTGCTGCCCCCTCACACCTTTCAGCCAAAATTATGTGTTTGAATCCCGGCCCCCTAGTGGATTTGTGTGCCCCACCCTCCTGTTCTTAAATCATGGATACTCCCCAGTCAGTTGGATTTTGAAATCAAAAACAAGTTTCTTTAATTTGTGGGCTAGTAAGTACAAACACATGGAAGAAATTATGTTCCTGCTTTCTTTCATGTGTTCAATATCGATCCTCCCCACCCCTCCGCAACCCCCCACCCCCACCTTCCAGTGCCTTTGCCTCCTGATGGTACAACACATACATATTTTGTTTTAAATCCCCCATATCTCAGTTTTCTTATGTTCCCCCCTCTTTTGTTACGACAGCTTCCTACAATGTAACTTGCTTGATAACAATAAAATATGATTGCAAATAAAATTCACAACTCTATTCATAATGGACTAAAAATACTGTAGGTAAAAAATTGTACTTGAATGCCAGGGTGAAGTCTGAAGACAGTATGTGGGTCTTGACCATCATCAATTAGTTCTACATCTAGATCTTCACTTATTGAGAGGTACTTGCGTGAACACATGTGACGCAAACGAACTTGCTGGCCCCACTCTACCTCATTGCCTGTACAGAATACACTTAGAGAGATAGTAATAGTAAATTAGAAGTGATGTTAGAATATTGTCTATAAATTTGACGAATTAGCTGGTGTTCTTAGCTAGTGCAAAGTCTGGGATGTTGGTAACACTATGTATATTTTCCATTTTTCTAGGTATTTAATGCTTAACATATTTTAGCTATAAACTATACATAAGTAATTCTGTAGTGAGTGAAGGCTAACCATAGAGAATGGAGCTCTCTGCTTCCACTTGCCAGTATGTATTAGCAGACGTCGATGGATATAGCGTTCGTGTGTTCTTCATGTCGATTTCACGCACACGTAAATGAGCTGCAGGAAAGACTTTCAGATATTATTGCATAAAAGGTATTTCTACCTACCGGTAACCTGTAACAAAATTAATTTATTGTCAAATGAGGAATATTTTTCTGCAATGAACAGGCACGTGCACAGTAAATTCGCCATGTTACAAGTGCCCATGGTTTAAACCATACAACTGTAGAAGCTACAATGAATGTACATGTATCGATTCTTTACTCTCTGAGAATATAAATGACTCCTGATAACAGGAAGCTGCCTAATTGCCCATAATACTGTATTCAATTTAGAATGGTGCATATTAGTAACTGTAATTCATGTAAAGAAGGTAGGTAAATTCTGTTATATCATCAACTTGCCTTCCTCCATTAAAATGTCATTGAATAGTCCCTCTGCCACTAGATATGCTTCCAAGTCTTTATGGAATAGCTGGATTACACTACCTGCCTGCGAAAGTATATAAAATGTTGATTTGATTTTTAATGTCTTAAATGACAATAATGATATTTTTAAATATCTATGATTATTAAAACATCTACGATTATGTACAAACCTTAACCAAGTGTTTACATTCTGGAATAGGTCTTTGTATCTTAACCACTGTGAAACCTGCAGGATGAATGCCCAGATTCAACTCTGACCTATTTGAAATGAAAACAGAATTTTGTAATTATTTTTTACCTTTTTACCATGTATGTGACTTTCTTATGATTTAATAGAAAGAGTTAAAACGGGTGGAACTTTTGACAATATTTGAAGTATTTTTTTTCATAGAGAATTATTAGAATTAAGGTTTTACATTTGTGAAAATGCTTTAATTTTACACCATATATGTGTACATACAATAAATGAAGAACACTTTACAAAATAAAAAATGTATTCATAAGTATAATCAACCAATATTCTTGAATGAAGTGTCATGATTCCTAATATTTAATATTGAGGAGACTGGCCTTTGAATTTGTTAAAAAAAAGCAAATTCAGAGGAGATTTAGGCAATAATCATATCACCGACTAATATGCGATGTTATTATGACTACCCAAGCATTCAGTGTGCAAAGATAAGGTGCTTCTGGATCGCATCTAGCTATATATTCACATATAACAACATACCAATAGACTATATAACTACATGTAACAGCACACATACATAACACAGATACCTAACATCAAAATGCTAATGTTATACTAAAGTATTCCTACAAAATGATAATACCGGGTAAATAAAAACAACAGTCAAAAATCAAGATCCTGATCTGCAACAGATTACAAATTTTCACCTTGTCTAATATTCTTTATTCTAGTTATAACCCAGGAGCAATAGACTTTCAATTGGGAAAAAAATAGAGAAAGCTGGAAATTCCAATATAGATGCTTGAATATGTCTAGATTCAATATCAGAAGAGTCCCTAGTTGTACCCTTTCAGCGTTTTCCGAAAAAACGTCTCAAAATTTCTTCAGAATGGGTCCAAATTACATACTCAAAAGCCAATCTGGACAGTCGCTCTTTCCACTGGTTGCATTATGCATGCATTTAAAATCTTTATGTTTTATATTCTATGGAGCTAACATTTCATCTGATCAATACAAATAATTAAATAAAGGTATAAACATATTTATATTCTACTTAGAATGTGGAAATTAAGTTGAAACTTCTTCAAATTGTGAATGATCAAGTAGTCATTCTTCAATTCCCAGATGAGCAAGGAGGTGTTGCTCAGTAGAATTAATCAATATCAATAATCTCATTACTATTTCAGGCTTTCCGACTTTAAATATTTTAAGGTCATTTTCAAGTATCACTTATCGTATGTCATTTATGGAAAGTAGTTTCCTAATAGAATTTTGAGTGAGAATTATGAATCTGTAATCGGATTTTAGTTAGCATGGAAATTGACGAAGATATGGGCAAAAGACCGATCTTTACAGACGACCTGTGTAGGCTGCGACTGATACATACCTGCGAACTTCACTATTATGAAGAATGCATGCCTCAAATAGCATTCCTTATAGGATTTTGAGTGAGGATTATGATATGAATCTGTAATCGGATTTTAGTTAGCATGAAAATTGACGAAGTTACGTACGGGCAAAAGCCGGTCTTAGTCAAATTTGCAGACAACCCGTGATTAGAGCAAAGGTGAGCACTTCACTATTATGAAGAACGCACGCCTCAAATAGATGTAGTTACTTAATTTTCCAACGTCTATCAGAGTAACAGCCATCAATGTTAAGTAGAATACACATTTTGAATGATATACCAATAAATGCGATTTTAAATGGGCTTATAACATATACCGGAAGTACTTTTCTGCGCAACTTGGAAGTGAAGAATTGCTGTAGTTCATGCTATATCAAAATATTATGGTAAATCAGCTTTATATAGGAAGGGAAAGTCTTCTTTCTTCAAATATTTTGACAGTGATAGAAACTGGGACATTTTCATGAATGAAAGAGCATCTCACCAATATATCAAAGCAGTAGATATCAAATCTAAACATATTCAAGCATCCATATTGAATTTTCCAGTTTTCTCTATTTTTTTTCCAATTCATCATATTTTCAAATGCTCCTGTTATATTACACATATAACTATACTGAAAATATTCCATGATACGAAAATGCACTTGATATTCATTTTTAAATGAATGGACAGAAAAGTTTAACCTAGTACTGCTATAGAAGGATAATCCTATCCTGTATACACATATATCTTATACTAACTAATTGTGAACTAATTCTATTGCATGCCTATGCTAGCTACATTTCTTGAAATTTGTGCATTATCTGAGTCATATACATGATGATTGGGCCGGAAAGGTTGTATGTACTGATTTGACAATCACAGATTGGTATATATCTCAGATAAGTTGATTTGAGAATTATTATTTTTTATGTGCAAAACAAATTGATATAACATTACTAATGCTGAAAAAATGTGCATAGGCATACATGTAATAATGTGCATCTTAAGAAGCGCATACATGTATAAGCAGTATACAGTATCACCTCTCAAATGACCATCTGCTACTGTTATTTTCATTATAAATATTCTGTATATTTTTTAAGGTGGGGGGTGGGGCGGGGGTACCTCAGCGGGGATTATTCATTTTTATTTGTTTTAGGGGGGAGGTGGTGGGGGTGGGGGGTGGGGGTGGGGGAGCGTATACATGTATTAAAGGAATTGGCACCATAACAGCATAATGGTATGACTGCTTGAGGTTTTACTACATGTATGCGTAACAAAGGAATACTTACGTGAAACTAAGGATATTTCAAATTCAAAATTAGTGTTAATGTTATATTGCTTAACAGTAAAATATTCACTATTGCATCAGGAATGAGATAGACCACATTCTCTATTTGATACTAAAAGACATCTAAGATGATTGATGATTTATTATGTACCGCATATGCGTTACTATCTTTTCTATAATTTCATGATTGTGATGATATAAACATGGTAACATTTTAATAACTATATAATGAGAGTCAAACATAATATACAGCACTTTTATTTACAGAAGACTTGTTCTATAAATGCTTCATAATTAGTGTACTTATGTTAAGACTGATATACATCAGATCATCTTAATTTCAGAATGTGTCACAGTGTACATTATATAATTTTGGAATGATTATAGATATTAACTCATTTGCTGAGACTTCACATGGGTGTAAGAGTTATGGAATTGTTTGGCTCAGACACTCAACGTAGCATAATTTTTTTCTGCATTCTGCGTTAAGCTCTCATCCCAATACGCACAAGCACCAATTTGTGTGAATGCATTGCGCATTTTTGCTTATATGCTTAGCATATATATATAAAGCTGGTTTTGAGGTATGAACAAAATGGTTATCTATAAATTGAAAGTGCGAACGAACGCACATTCCTTGTGACACATCAGTCTGTGCTATTTTTATTTGTTGTGTGACAGCAATATTAGGACATGGGAACCTAAATGGCAGAATTCTAAAGATAAGCAGTTTTCAATTTAAGAAGCATAACCAATTAACCATCCTACTCTGGGAATTTGCAGTGTACTACAATTTAGGGCTGATAATCTAGTGGACCTTTACATACATGAATAGCCTTACCCTAAGTAAAAGTTATCATGCTTCCATGCGTCACTTGCGTGAAAAAACTGGTTTGGTGATTTGATACTCTCAAAAACCACTTGGTCAAAGATCTCAACCTTCAAAAAATGAAAAGAATGATATCATTACTTTGGATTCCCAAGGTCAAAGGGTCATCATGTTAACAGCTGTCTATTGCTTAAAGCCCAGAATTTCACAATGTCACAAATGTCTTAACATTCATTACCCTGTTGACCAAATTGTAAACAGTTTCAATTTTCTTATGAAAGATTTTACCAAAAATCATCTATTAAACTCACATATTCTCCTTCTCCTTTTACTTTATATCTTGGCCGAATTCGGAATTGTGCCTGCTTACTGTTGTGTTCTTCAAGGAAAACCTACAATTTTCATTAAAATATTTTGCATTTATAAAACGAGCTATGTTTTCCACGCAAGAAATTTTTAATAGTTTGATTGTTTAATAGTTTAATCCATTTGTTTGTAATTTGTAAACATGCGTATGTGATACTTATTACTGCTAAGAAGGGGTATGTAGTAAACTTACTGCGATAGTAAATAGTAAATTTAATACCTGCCTATACACAAGTGCATGACAACAATTTTTGTATGACAATGGTCTATTATTAAAAGTTATTATTATTAAATGGTCTACTATTATTATAGAAAAGCAACAAAATATTTTTTCAAATTTATTTTTGTAAATATTATTGAATATCAATTAATGACCATACTGTTTTACTTACCAGCATGTTGTTTTTGTTCCGCTTGCTTATCTCCGTGGTGCTCACGTGAATATACTTTTGTGAAAATTTGTGATGTAGCTGAAATTTAAAGATATTTTTGATTGATAAATTCCAAATGTTCCAGTTAATAGTAATTTAGTAATATAAAGAGTTTTACTTCAAGGGCCAATTGTTCTTCAAATAAAATATCTATAGATTTTGGCTATAATTTTCGGTAAAACTTACATTCAAGCCATTTTTCAGGGCCCAGGGGAAACATCTCAAGAATACACTTTTATGAATTATTGAAGTCCCCATTTTTAATAAAAATTTCTAATGCCTTTGTGGAACCTTCCCTGTAAATTCTATGCTCTAATATCCACTACCACCCTAAAGTTTATTGGGTATTGGACTTTTTTTTCAAATATCCAAATGAATAATCAAATATTTTATTAGTTATAATTCAACATCACCAATGTTGTCACAACTTTATATTCCTGGGCTAGGATAATGGTTGCTACCTATGGGGTTTACAACAAATGGGATGTATTTTTATAATTGAATTATCAATATGTATTGTCAATAATAAAATATTTGTATATCCATTTGGATATTCAAAAATCTATAGTTCGAAGTCAAATATCCAATGAATTTTAGGGTTATACCCACACCCCACCCCCACCCTGAAATCTCAGGGGGTAGGGGGGTCTTCAATAGGTAGGGTGGGTACAGACGCGCCACCGGATAGGGATACCTTTTTGTGCAATAAATCATACTTTTTGGTCATAATTTCCCCATCTATTATATTTCTGGGTCATAATTTTTCAAAATTAAGTACATTCTTGGGTCACATATTTTACATTTCCAATGCAAACATTGACAAATCATTATACTTCTAGGTATTAAAATTTCTTTGCTTTAATTAACATCATCCTTTCAAAACATTATGACTGAGCATTATCAAAATAATGATATGTCGCTTATGACATTATATTTTTGAGTACTAGGTCAGAGCTTCATATTATATTGGGGTCTGATATCTTTGGCACTGGTACTTAGATAATGTTTCTAGGAACTGATTCCATACCCCCAGTGGCACGTGTGTACCATTTTTGGGCGTAAGACCCCAACCCACCCGAGCCTTAAATACAGTACAATAACTTAAATTTGCTTGCTTGCAGTGCGGTAAGGACCATACTTTGCAGATGTGATTACATATGGCATGCTGCCTATTAATATGGGACTGCATTTACCCCCAAGTACCTACCTGAATGATGTCTCCATAACGGACCCGCTTCCCCCGTTGCCGCTTTTGTTCTGAGACGTTGTCAACATTTTCAGCATCAGCAGCACGCTGTCATATAACAAGTTTGTCGAGTGCAAACCTCAATACAGATGCAAACTTAGGGTGTGTTCATAAAGTTATAAAGAACTGTAGGGGGGTGGAGGTTCGGGTCGGTAAAATTTGGGGAAGGACTAGAAAAGTTTCGTCTTTGCCAATGGGGAGGACCAGAAAAGTTTTAACTATGCCATGGGGGAGGATCAAAAAGTTTATGGCAATGAGGGAACCATTTTTTTACCAGAGATGCAGCAGCGAAAATTCTGTTATATGTTATAAAGACTGTAAACAATGCTATTTCTAAAGCACCGTCCACACCTCCACAACTACATGAGACGGTACATGACATGACGTTGCTTCAAGCAAAATCGGGGCAGTGTGGACGCTGTTATGAGTACAAGTTAATCAAAGTAAGCCATCGCTATGACCGAGCATGTGCAGTTGTGGTCGCATGTCGTTGTATGTAAATGTGACTTGTTGCGTTCATGTACATATATGTGGACAACCCGGTGAGGCGACGGGCCATCATAGCTTTGTTTACATCATGAAGTAGTATGTTAACGTTACTCCGGTTTCATATTTATCAACAAAATGCGTGTGCTCTAATCACATGGTCAATAATACTAAAACCTGGTGTGGAGAGGCCCCGTCGCAACCAGAAACTTTTACAGTGTTTCTTACAACGGGGCTACAATCATTGCGTTGTACACCATCTCATGTAGTCATAGCGGTGTAGATCAGGTGTAGACAGACTTCCGAGTTAATAAAAGACCCAGGTTGTCTTAATAGCATGACTATCACGGGGGGTGAGGGGGGGGGGGTCAGAGAAGTTTCACCTTTGCAAAATTTCACCCTTGCCAAGGTGGAGGACCAGAGAAGTTTTTACTATGGCAGGGACAAGAAAAGGTTCAACCATCGAGTTTGGAAAATTACCCACCCCCCCCCCAACCCCAGTACTTTATTTTATGAACACTCCCTTAGCACTGTGATTTCTAACTATCATTATATATTATGTTTATGTTATATTATGTTATCTTTATATTATATTATTACTATACGTTATGTAGGCTTTATCACCTCTTTTTATGTTACTACATATATACATCCATGAACGAATTCTCTGATATTATAATTAATTAAGACTCCTGTTCTCTTGCATTTAGTTCAGACTATTTTGTACGTTTACAGCCTTTGCAATTGTTCTACATGCCCTGTTCACCTTAGCTTGTTTAATGGCTTCCTCCTCATGTGGCTTGGGGTTTGGAGATTTGCACGCCAAACGGCGCAGTTTTTTATTCAGCTTGTAGCGGTTCTGAACACGCACTTGGAATTCGACAGCTGCAAGCAAACGACTTTTTTCAGTATGCTAAGCGGATACAAATAATGCAATAAAACAATACAGGGTTTAAGAGTTTTGGAATTAAAGCTGTGTGCTGACAGTTGTAATTACGAATGTAAAATTACATGTATCTAGTGTGTCCTCCCCCGCCCCCAGATGTTTATTAACCCGGGTTGATTACATTATCATCTTACAGCTGATACTATAGGACAGATCAACCGCACACACAACTCACCGTGTACGTCTCTACAACTAATCCCAGTAGACTTATATTACATGTACTGAACCATCGTTATATCAGTTATTGCAAGGGTTTACTGTGTTGTTCATTCAAAAGCGTGCAGACAACCAAGTAGATAAATATTGAATACCTTGTATGTTGGGGATGCCAACTGGTTTGTCACGACCCTGTTTTTGGAAGATGAAGATGCCATTATGGACAGAGCTGCAATTGATGAGAAAAAAACTATTAAATGTGTTAATTTAATGCTTTACACCAATAAAACCATTTTGCAAAGTCGGAGTCTAATGATTAATTCGGGGCATGCAGATTTCGTGGAACGTTCATCACTTACGCATGACCATTAAACAACATCAAAACGTAATTTAAACAGTCATTTAATTCCATATCATCTTGCCACAGCAAGGTATCATCTATCAATTGTTATAGATAGATCGTTCTGAAGAGAACCCCGAATGGGTGAAGATGATTTCATGTTGACATTCCTCATTAATTTTGTAGATTTATTTGACCCTGCTATACACTATACATGAATTATGGGATTGTTAGATATATGTGAAATAGATTCACCGTAGATTACTAGCCACTGTCATATGTCACAAAACTTGCACCCCATCTAATGTGCCATTTATCATTGTCATGGTGAAAACACATGAAAGTAGTAGTGCCTGCGGCCAATCAGATCAAGCAAATTTGCCTTTTCTTATTTGAAAAAGAATGATTGCATTTAAGGATGTCGTAATTGGGGCCTCCCCAAGTCACCTGCTTATTAGCTATACCAGTATATAAAGGTATACCAGTATATGTGTTTAAAAGGTATACCAGTTTATGTGTTTAGATGAGAGCATCTTGTATTCTAATATATATGTAATCATCAGAAAATAAATTCTTATTAAATGAAATTAAATGATTAAATGATGTGTTTAAAAAGTACACTGAACCAAAACTACTTAACCGTTGGTTGGGTGATGACCTACCTGTTCTGCCAGCAGAAAGCGTACCCCTCGGTGTCCTGGCAGTAAAGGCCAATGAAATCCCCAAAGCAGAGATAGTCGCTCTCCTGAGGAGTTTCTGGACTCAAGGCATCCTCATCTAAAACACACATGATTATCACTACAATTCTGTGCATGCGTTTCACACTGTTTGATCTCATTTTTGTTGATGTTCTGTGTATAGTCAAATGGAAGCTTAGGGATGTAAAACCTGTCTTCAGCTGCATGTATGTCTATCGTGGTAGAAATATACTCGCTAAAAATATGTGTGTGTGAAAGAAACTTGAACAAAAGCACTGGGAAACAAATAAATATCGGTTCTTTTTATGGTATGTGAAATGAGTTCGTCGCGGGTATGTCATACTAAAGAGTCACTTTTGGACTCACTGTAAACCAAACTGAAATTTTGAATAAAAAGTGTTTGTTATGTTTATGGTGCTATTCCTGGGTAGGGGGAGATTGGTTGATCGGGAGGTGGTAGGGGGTTAAGGAGCACTAGCATATGTTTTGGGTAGGTATGTTCCACGGTGAGTTCAAAATGGGGAGGGGGGAGGAGGGGCTTAATTTTTGTAAAAAGTAGTGGGTCTTAGATATTTAGTCATCTAAAATCGGGAGTCTTCATGCTAAACATATATACTCAACCTGACTGTGGAAGATCGCCCCCCCCCACACACACACACATCTACCCCCCCCCCCCCAAATACCCAGGTTAGGATGTACACTACTTGTAGAAGATAAATGTCTGTCTGCTCAGAATATATTGGTCGTAGTTTGTTGCTTTGGTGATTAGCCGCAGCACACGCTGCAGGTAACATCAGCAAATTACATTGAATTAGTTAGTATTACAGCTGATTTACAAGGGGTAGGATGTACATTACAGAATTTTTGTTTCAGAAAAATGATTAGCTCAACCTTACCACCTATTGTGTTGACCTATCATTTCTTAAACATATTTTTAATTCACAACATGTTTCAAAACTTGTTCAGACTTGTTCTGCTAATGTAACTTTTGTATACTTATTATAAAAGTTCATTTGAATAATAATCAAATTTGAATTAATTCTACATATTTTCAAATAAATATCTGCAAAAGTGAAGAACATTTAAATGAACCACTTATGAACGCAGCATAATAGACACGATTATTGTATATTAAGAAGTGAAACCATAGAACAGCAATTCTGTTGAAAATTAACAGACTATGTTTTGGTTCAAATACCAGAGATCATTTTGATTAGAATGAATATAAACCTGACCTTAATGGATGTCGCGTTTGAATTGACCTTGCATTTTATCTGAATCGAATGTGTTTGTGGCTTTTCTGCTGACATAAATCATATGAACTAGATCTATTATACTTAGTCGACATTCCTGCGGGGCTCCTATGAGGGTCTTTAAATGTAAATGTAAATGTCCGGTTTATAGTCTTGATCCAAGTTTTGATCTCACGACTACAATTTACACCAGGTCATTGGCACATTCAATGATCAGCAATTGATCATTTTTCATATGCTTGCATCGGCAGCACATTCAGCGCACAATGCTAATCACTCGCACAATCACTCACTCACTCACTCTTTCAACCCAATGACCTGTACCTAATTAACGTGTAGGTGCCACGAAGCAGTGCGCAACAGTTTAGGGATGAGTTTGCTCAACACCCACCACCAGACCCGACTGGGAATCGAACCCATGACCTTCTGGTCACGAGTCCAACTCCCTAACCACTCGGCCACGGAAGCACATGTACGTGTGATCATAATTTGCCTGTTACGTTGTGGAGGAGGTGGATTACTTTATATTATATAATTCAACATGTTCAACTAGCAAAAACATTTGTACTTTTGTAAATTCGCTCGCACCGTTTCTTCTTGTTCTTATTTTATTGTTGGTGTGTGAATGGGACATTAACTTGTGGAACTAATGCATGAAAAGCGAGGTTAATGGTTGGTGGATTAGTTGCAATTGGTAATGTCATTGGTAAGGTCATTCGAACACATATCTTTTCATTCTGAATTTACTTACGCATTTTTTATTTTATTTTCTACAAAAAATCAAGCCCTTAAAGTTAATTTACTTGTCCTTACCTATGGAACACTCACATGTTATTATAGAAAATCTACGGTGCCAGCATACGTAAGCACAGTAACTCATCACACGCAAATATTGAATTCATTAAATTATTCTTAATGTATATATGGCTATTATCAGTTTTTGTCACTTTTTGCATGTACATAATTCAACAATCCTATTTTCATTCTAATTTGTTTGCAATTTAGCTACATTTTCACTGTATATTTTAAAATATCCCATATTCCTAAATATTGCTTCTAACAGACTGCAAGAACAGATAATTCGTGAACTGAAATTACCCTCAGCGAATATATGTCTATCCTTAGTTCCATTATTCATGATCATGAAACATTAGTTTTAATAACTTTTGAAACTTTTCAATTTGTCTTGGCAAGATGTTTACCATTCAAGCGGCCATGTGACCAATTGAGGATGTTTTCATTCAGTCTGACGAAGCTGATGAGACAACAGCGAAAGTCTTGCCAAGACAAAATGGCAGGTTCCAAAAGATCTCAAGCTAAATTATCATTATTCTGAAATCATCTTTTTATATTCGTAACTTTATTTCATAGTTATATAGGTCTGAATTTAAATATCAGAATGCACACTGCGCAATCAGTCATGACGACCTCCCCGGGCTGTCCTATACAAAGCAAAGCTAGGTCCGGCCATACATATATTTCAAATGATTGTACACCCCCCTCATTTCTGTCCACGATCTTCTTGTTCCTTCTGATGTGCATAGTTTCTTCAAGTTTTAAGCTATGTTTGCGTACCAATACTACTTTATCCAAATCAATGTCATTGTTGTTTTGATTGGCATGGTCCGTAAAGTACTCTTACTAAATTCAGCCAGACTCTTTCCTTGTGGTCGCGTGAAACTTTCTTTCTTTACTGTTCCATATCATTATATGTTCTTTGCCTCTCATTATCATCTAAGGGAACATGGATTGAGTTAACTTTCCATGAGACCGTTCCCGTAGCATAAGAGACCGAGCAGGATAGATTAGAGACATATGTGCTGGAACACAGGGTGCTTCGGGAAGATCTGTAAGCAGCTTGAATAAATGTGTATATACTAAACTTTAAATACCATGTGGGTTCTTACTGCTGAGTCATGTGGAAAGTGGAATCATATTGCTGTCACAGAATTGACCAAGGCTGTCAGTGGTAAAATGTTTAAATGTTTATACCTGCTGGGTATATTAATATAATTGTAGTATCGACGACAGATATATAATCCACCCAACAGTTCACCTGGTATACATTGTAGGTCTGCTCAGTAAATAATAGTGAAAATATAGTGTACTTGAACTGATTACGAAAATTTCCAATCAAAATGACACAACCATAGATGGTGCTATTCCCGGGTAGTGGGTGGGGATTGGGGAGGGGGGAGGGTGTTGAGGAGCACTAGCATCTGTTTTGGGTAGGTGAGTTCAAAAGAGGCGGTGGTCTTAATATGGTTTATGCCAGAATAAGTGATTTTCCCCCTGGAAAAATTGTGGGTCTTTGCTTTGAGATTTAGATCTATGGGCCTAAATTAGGGGGTTTGGCAAAATCGAAAGTCTTTCTGCTGAGCATACATACCCACACCGACTATGAAAAAGCTCCCCACCCCACCCACACACACTCACCAGGGTGCTCCTTACAACGTTTTACAATCCACAGTATTGATAAACTTTAATACAAGAGCCATTTGAAGCACGGTGTATGTAAGTTACCGGATTTTTGGTTGAAGTTCAAACATTGTTTACTATGGCTAGTTTTACCTCTCTGGAAGGATATATGTCCCAAACGTCCTTGAAATGAAAATAAAAACTGTTTATGGCCTTGAAATTTGATGTCGTCTTGGTTGCTATTGGTATTTCTTTTAAAAATAAGTCAGTTGATGAATACCCTTCGTCATGCCTCACAACTATATACGCAGTATGAACAAGGACATGTAAAGGCAATGTGAGTGATCAATTTTAAGCTGTGAAAACCGACGATGATGAATAGTATTGAATACTTACTGGCACGCATGAATCACACGTGAAATGCATCCGCGGACCATCAGTGGTCTGCGCATTTTGTCAGTGTTTCTAACTTACGCGGCTGCGTAGGCAGATCCAGGATTTTGGAAAGGAGGGGGGGGCACTTATGGAAAAAGGTGTGTGTGTGGGGGGGGGGGATAGATAAGGGATTTCATGAAAAACCCTATGAAAATGAAGTATTTTGGTGGGAAAAGGGAGGGGGCGTCCCCTGCGCCCCCCCCCCCTGGATCTGCCTGTGCGGCTGTACGCGGAAATGTGCAGGAACGATGTTGTGGGAAGTTCTGAGACATCACGTAGTGAATGCGTAGATGTACGTAATTCATGAGTATTTGACGTGATACTGTAGCAGACAGTGCGCAGAGTGTGCGTGGACTGTTAGTGACATTTGACATCTACATTGCAGTTTCAATGATGCACTCGTGCATAAACATGCCATTTCTCGGCATACGTTGCTTGTTGGTGCTTTTTTAGTGATCTATCCGTAGTTCTTACATAATTCAGAAGTTATTTTTCATCACGTAAATATTGCAAATTCTTGACGTGCATGGGCGCACAACTTAATTTTGCACGTGTTTCATGCGTTTACGCGATTTTTATCCTATTTGACCAGCTCATGAAAAGATACTACAATATATATACGGGTAACAAGTAGAACATGTGTGTTCCTTTGCGGGTTGGGCTTATGATTTTTAGACCGCGATGGAACGTTTTTTAAAGAGTAAAACCCCTACCCACATAGGAATTTCAAACCTGTACCCACTACGTGCATCTAGCAACATCAATCAAGGGTTGTCGCTGGTCAGCAGCATTTTACCGACTACTTTTGTTATGAGCTACAGAAAGTACGGGCCATTATAGGCAAAATGTTTATGCTCTGATTACAGAAAAAAAAGGTATGCGCATGATATCAATCTGTATATGGTTTATAGTGAAGCATAGGTTTACTTTGCTGTGGGGGAGGGGGGGGTAACTTTATAATGTGTGTATAGCCAATAAAAATATTAGTTGTTGTATAATATCTTGTGACCCGTAATGCCACTTTGAGTGAAACATACCTCCTATTATATTAACTGAAATTTGGCAATTAGAGACGTTTTAGACAGCACAGTCTAATCTCCAAATCTAATGCGCACAAAAACAAATATCCAGTATGGTACATTTTGGTCTTTTCTAATAGCAGTGAGATTTTCAGTCCGACCCATGACAGTTTTTTTTTAAATTTTAAATACTGCTTTGGTAATTCGAATATTTAAATCTTAATCTAGTACACTTCTTGACCGAACATATTTTACACAACACAAATGATGATCAAGTAGTAGGCGTGTTACGGTATGCATCGTGAAGTTATGTCTCCGAGTTGTCGGACTTTTGAGAACCTTCAGATTATGAAGTATTATATCCATTTCAGATAGAGCTAATCCCCCCCCCCAACTCCCGGTTTTATCCCGATGCTTAGAAACTTTAGACGTGATTAACGCACTAGATTGCCCCGCTAGTATAAGCGTCCGAGGTCCAGAGACGAGATTGTAGCCACAAACATCGCACATAGATATGTTTTCACATTTATGATATACGTGGTACACAATCATGCAAAATTAAAGGGAGTTACTTAGAATCAATGATACATATATACAAAAGCCAGATACTCTAAATTACTGCTATCGACATTGTGCTGTTTATTTTTAAATGACGAGTTTTAACAACTAGGATAAAACTTTATCTAAAACTTTACCTAAAAATGTAGCGTTCGCCATCCTTGTTGTATCCCAATGAAAACACCAGATCTACATCTTTAACATAACAAATACTGTAAAAGTTAAGTGAGATTAACAATGAGAATCATCAAAACACTGTCGTAAAAGATGCTGCGTAGCTCTTCAGAGCTACTAAATAAGACTAGAAAAGGGGACACATTTATAAGGTTCGGTACACAGTTATTTGGTCCGATGCTGGTATATCATATAAAGAAACAAGTTCAAAAGCGTGACGCGCGAATTTAAATGCGCGTAGATAGGAATTTATACTTAACCCTCAACGGCATGAACAACAATTCACACACGAACGAATATCTATTTTCACTGTGACAATGATACCAGAGATTATGTCAGACTAGCCTACCTTATACACATAGTTGCAGGAAATAGCCTATTATAAAAAATAGTACTTTATCTCTGAATTTTCAAGAGGGTCTGCTGGTCGGGTTTCAGTGGTTCTGTTAAGTGAATGGGTGTCATTTGCCCCATGAATGCGCTCCACAGGTTGTGTACAACCAAAAAACTATTATCGGAAAATTATTCAATAATACTCTATTTATAATTTGTATTGACAAATTAAGATATTACAATTATATATAATTTCATCCAAGTTGAAACATACTTTCTGGCGTTTCCCAACCTGTCATGACGTTTCTTCAGAGCAGAATGGAAGCTTCTACTGCTGACCACTGACTGGTGTTATGGCCAGAACTTTGGTACAAATGTGACTGAAATTATAAGCCCCTTCATCCCTGTTGAGGTCGTTGGTTTTCCTGATCCATGTGGCTTCCTTGGTCCATCTCCTCACTCTGTACCCTTCAGAATCCACCACACTTGTCGAGTCCCAGTCGATGACATGGTTGTGCACTGCCACATGCTCTGTTATAGCAGATCTATTGACTTTGTTGCTCGAACTTTTCCTGACTGATCTCGACTGGGTTTTACTTTCCATAAAATCAGACTCTTTCCTAAGTTCTTTCAGTCTGACCTCCAGTTGTCTGCCTATCTCTCCTATATAGCACCATTTGCATGACTTGCATGAGATTTGGTAAACACATTCTGAGGTACTAAGGAATAGGATCTTGCCCTTATGATGTACCAGAAATGAGGTCTGACTGCCAAGGATATATATTGTACAAGCCTGTTTGGGTACTCTTTGAACTGCCTCTGTAGTACCCTAATATGGTAAGACAAGACAACTATTTTCTTAGGACCCTCTTTTGTAACACCATTTTTTCTCTTTCTTTCCAGTTCTAGGGTTCTCCATATCTTTTGCTCTGAAGAAACAACCTGACAGGTTATGAAACGTCAAAAATATGTTTCAACTTGGATGAGTATAAGTTAAATTATATGTATTTTTAATATCATACTCTCAGCTAAATGAACCTACTTTAAGAAAAAAGAGACAAATTATGATGATTTTATACAATGTCATGTCATTTTTGAGCCACCCCAACCCGGCTTTTTTATCACACGGTATGGATTTTGATGCATACTATAATGAATATTAGCTCAGTCGACTCAATATTTTACTGACAATTATCCTACGATAGGGGATGGATAACTCAGAAAAATTTGTCTGTAATTCTAAAGTTCTGAATCATACAAGAGTTTATATATCCTTCCCTATAAAAAACGCATTTCCATGCGGTTGAGGGTTAAGGTCGTACTTGCTTGACCTTGTGATAACATTAAGGTTCAGCGGTATGTAGGTCATTGTGTACGTCATAACTTTTACAGGCGAGTGAATTCAATTTAATTTTATTGTTTAAACATACAACGCACCATTTTAACGTGATCTTAATATATATATATTGGGACATCATAGTGAAAGAAACGTCTGGCTGCAATGCACTTTAACTTATTAGCTATTTTATAAATCAGTACAGAAATATGGTATGGAAGAATAAGTAGGGACAATGAGTCCGTGTTAGGCTGATCGGAAAAGTTTATTTATATCTATATATAGATCTATATTTTAAGACAAAAATAATACTTGTAATATATGGAGGACTGGGTTCCATCCCCTTTAAAAACTAGTATATAACACACATTTTTTTCTATTTCATTATATTTTTTTCCTTGTTCAATATATTTCTTCTTGCAATATGGTTTTCATTAATTTTCTAATGTAATCAGTATGTACATTTACATAAAAAAAATTGCCCTTGCATGTCATCGTCGGTTTTCATTGCTTGATCACTGACACTGCCTATATAGACGTGAGAGATGGCGATGGAAGTGATACAGCAACACTTAACTTTCTTGGGCCGGTTGCATTATGTTTTGACATCACTATATTTCTGCATATCATCGAGAGATTGTTTAATGCTCTTTGACATTATTCAAAATTCAAGCTATTGAAAATGATAAATATTGTAAGCCCGCGAGGTAGTGGACAAGAGATTCCGTGGAGCCACGATGTTATATAAATGACATGGCTAATTTCGAACCATTCATAATGTTTAATAAGTCTACAGGTATCTTTAAAAAGTATAATCGATTTCCCCTCAAAATTACATTGCCGTGTGTACAAATGCAACTAATTTATTTACCAACATTTTACTCACAATACTAGAGCATTGTAGCTGCACG
Organism: Streblospio benedicti; assembly: GCA_019095985.1. NCBI lineage: Eukaryota > Metazoa > Annelida > Polychaeta > Spionida > Spionidae > Streblospio > Streblospio benedicti. The sequence continues at coordinate 16,811,707 of CM032663.1, forward strand.
ATGTGAGCATATACATATACGTTGTAGCAACCATTTTCATGCTGCAAACAAGGGTCCATGTGTACACATTTCATACGAGCTTCAACTGGTCTGTACACTTATATGATGCATGTCCTGGCACATTAGGGACGAGCTTGCTAAACACTAGTATCCTATGCTTCCAAAATCTGTCCAGTCATCGTCAACAGACCCGCAATTATGTAATCAATTGCCCACGCAATAGTTGATACACGTGTACCATTAGCCATGGATATAAATCACGGTCTTCTATTACACTCGAATCTGAGCATGTATATTTAATTAGATTTAGGTAATGTCATGTTTTAATGGATGTATTAATTTCCTGACTTTATTTTTATATTTTTAAAATACTTTTAGGCTATTTGTGCAAGATCAAATTATGCAAAAAAAAGGGGGGGGGTCATTCACATGTATAGTGTCGGTCACTTTAAATACCCTGGATGGACAGATTTTATTTCTAAAAAAGTCATTTATGTAAATTATTTTTTGTCTGTGCATGTAGTTATAATTTTACAAAACATGATTAGTGAAACGTTTGATTGTTTTTGTTGCGTGAATTACTAAACTTCGGTCACACTTAGGCAAAGTGCCTTGGTCAAACAATAATGAGCCTTTTACCCATTGTTGCACCTTTTGCCAACAATAGTTTGTTTTAAAATTTTGGCATTTGACATGCTTCTTCTGATGTGAAAAGACCATAACACAACTTACTTACCTGGATATTTTATTGCAGTGCTATTTCTTAAGTGTATCTGTTTTGTGATGTTAAGAAAGAAATGTGCCTTTAGTTACGAACTGGCAAGTGACTTGAACAGGTAGCAGTTTTATATTTTAATGTTAAAAAACTACCTAGCTGTTTGAATTGTTATGAGGTTTTGATACGGATAATACCAGTCTTTTGACACGTAGATCTATATAATCCATAACAGTCAATCAATGAGTTATGGTCGCGAGTTGTGTGGATTACAGTTAAAATAAGATAAACCTGTAAGTGAGAATTAAATACTATAATATAAATGCAAACTGTGATAACTAGACCTGTACATCACTCTTATGAATATAACCCGCTGTATCAGCAGCATCGATGTATAAGGACTTCTGAACATGTAGTTGGGATAGAAGTCTATGAAAGGATCATTTTATCACTGGTTTTAAATTAATATGTCAAATTCCGTTCGTCTCTCTACCACTAGCATATTGATGTTGGTACCTTGAGATGTTACTGTGTGGTATACATAAATATACATGAAACAAAATGGATTATATTTGAAATTACATCGATTCATTAACTGTGCACAGTCTTTTAACACGAGGCATACTTCGCCGAGTTGAAGCCACATGATGTACATGCAAACATCTTTTATTCAACTTTTAATGTATACAAACATTGCCACGTGAACTAGATATTTTTTCTTTTGCTTATACATACATTGTGTAAAATGATATGGAGTAGTAAACATAAAATGTCTAAATCCTAAAAAAAGATTCTTTAGACAGTGTACAGATTGAAAGAATGGAATAAAAGTAAAAACATATGAAAAATTCATATAGGGCTAATTAGTGGTATTGTTATATGATAAGGCAAACGGCTATATTCCCCAGATATGTTCTAGAGTCCACTTTCCACATGTTCCATGCTAAATTCTGATGAAATAGTGTTATTCATGAATAGAACTACATGATAAATTAGGTTTGGTTCAGTCTGTCTATCGTGTTGTAACAAAGGCCAAGGCAGAGAAGGGGAAAGAAGCAGGTCTGTAATTGATCTGTTTATGTTTTAGCGGCATTGATTTTTTTTCACTAAATCTCAATAATATGACTACGCGATTATCCTATTTCGTGATAGTTTACGCACGCGGTGATATGATAACGCGTTGGTCAAACAGTCAATTTACTAAATTTAGATTTTGGCTAATATATAAGACCATGTTTTGGACTGCGCACTATTTCTGTCATCCCGAGGCGGCTTTGTTATATAGCGTTCTTTCTCTCCATCATAAACTACGTTCTGACCGTTTTCTCTCATATGAGGTTCATATTTTGGTATTCACACTAAAGTATTTAATGATTTTTTAAAAAAGAGTGGCGTTTTATTCTTGATAGGATCATTGTATATATGTACCTAACTGCTGAAAGTCAATTTTCACAGATTGCCATACTAGGCAAGTGGTCAGTTGAGACTGTGATGAAAACACTGGCACCTGTCTTATGTGCACCGTCTTTGTGCACTTATTAACATGGATTCTGGTTCATGAATATGCAAATTTATGAACGTGACCTTGCCGAGCTTTGTGTTGTGGATGTTTTGAATTTTATTGTGACACAGCTGACCAGTTTTACGACAGTGTATTATCTATATAGAAGCTTACGACAACATATGATATCATTTAATACACTTATCATGTTTTATTATTTTTTATTTATTTTTAGAAGAGTCACTAAATTATACTGTATGTTTGACCTGTTGCGAGAATAGTGACAATTTTATCCATTTTCCTCTGTCTCAGAATACCTCTAAATTAAGTCATACTTGCGGTCGCATTTCCTTATTAATTTTAACTTTGACCATGACCCAAATGTGTCAATTTTAACTATAAAAAGAATTGATCCAGTTAAGACCCTAAACCATAGATGGCATTGTTTGATAACCCGATTCTAATCTATAATGACCCGCTTTCTGTTAGATGTTACCGTACAATCTCAAGTAGAAGAATTTTGAAGTGAAGTCAGTTTCAGGAAGTCCGTTTTACTCCAGAATTACAATTTGATTGATTGATGATTGATTGCTGAATGAATGTCATCCAAATTTCATAAGTGATTAACGTGCTCACTTGCAATTGTTTACTAATAAGTAACGTGTGGTAATTAGGAATGATAAAGTAGCGTATAAATGGCCACGAGTTTAGTTGTCTACGTGAATTTGTATGGTATTTTGCGCATAGAAACAGGGCAGCTATCCTCAGATGACCCCTAACGTTCATTACTTTACAGTAGAACCTGTTCCTGTGGTCATGTTCACATTCTACAAAAAGTGACAGCTGTTGTCAATAATATTTGTACATATCTAGTATGTTCTTCAATCTAACTGTGAAGAATAGCCATCCTCTGGTCCTTTGGTAGTTTGATTCCTTTTGGGCCTACGAAGACAGAAAGAGGCTCCGTTGTGCATCGATCTATTCTTTGCTCACAAATATTAACATCATGGTGGCCTTGGCCTCAATTTATTACGGTGAGGGTCCACCAAGCTGTAGTAGCACAGCACCAAAACATGCGCATACTGCATGGTCAAGCTGCATAATTACCTGATTGGTTGTTGACCAAATCTGTCATTTAATCGGCATAATAACCAATGCAAAATCTGAGGATTGGATGACTTACATGAACTTACCTGAGAATAGGTTTGTACGTTTACGTACTCTGTGTTTGTTCTTGTGTGATATTGTAACAAATGCGTAAGTTGTGCGAGCAATATGGATTTCTATGGATATTGAGAATCATATTATCAATGAACTGAGAACCATGGTCATATAACAATGCCTTTGGTTTCCTGTGCACATTGTGTACTCACATGTTGAAAATAATTATAATAGACATATTGTCCATAAACAGCTACGGGTGAAATATAATTATCTACCTGTATTCAGAAATCTAGGTGATTAATTCTAAGTGTGTGTTATGAATTGATACTCACGAATATTACAGGTATAAATCACATCATGAGTGTCACACTAATTATCTTATACTGTTAGAAAAAATACGCTATTTGTTTGCTTACTTGTTCTTTATTGTATGAAATATTGTGTTGGTATATATGTATCAAATATTGTGTTGGTATATGTTGCAGTGTGGAGTTTTTTCCTCTTACTTGTGTATGTATTCTCCATTTTACCTCTACACTAGACCTATGTATGTTCACAATATCATGGATAGTACCGTTGAACCGCTTTATCTTTATTTTTATTACGAACGTAATTGATACAGGGCTCAGATGGTCTGGTACGCTGACGGGTTCACCGTAGTTTCATTGATTTACATGTGCTACAGAGTGCACTAGTCTATTGCTTCCTCCTGCTTGGATAGAGTTGCTACTTATATAACCGTGACAGTGACCTATATTCGCGGATGATCCACTCTGCTCAAAATCTAGGGCATAGGATCAGAGCATTGTCATGGATTCATAGCAGGCACCGTTGGCCAATGGGATTGTTGACAAAACCAAATAATTATAAGGATTTAGTGAAGAGAAATCTCATGAAAAGCGTTGAAATATGAACTGGATATTTGACTGAAACGTGTTTTATTAAATAAAACAAACAGAAAGTAGGGTGATACATCAGCTCTCTTCCATTATATCTAAACTAGGATTTTGTTATCATAGAATAGACGTGCATCATCTGTTAACGCGTATCTCTTTTCGCAGTGGCATTAATATAAGCAATGTTTAACAATTTACCATTTACTTTCAATGAAGTGTACACTAAATGATAATGATAGTTAGAAGTGGATAATGAATGGCTTGTACATTGAAAGGGCCCTGTGTGGGCCAATTGGACACGGTGACAAGACTGTTTGTAGCCACTTTTACTTGTACCCTAACAGTAATAGCGACACAATAAAAATCCTTAATCTATTGAAACTAGGCACATGCACACTGCTTCTATGGGGACATCACATCAAAAAAGGACACGGGAACAATTTGGAATGCTTTGAAAACTGGACGCAAGAACATGTCACTTAGTTTGGCAAACCTGTGTTGGGCCCTATTTTAGAAATAACGATTTGCGCTGGCCTAACAGAACCTGTTGAGGTTGCGTGTTCGAGGGAGTTGGGTTGGGGGTGGAATTTGGGGGAAGTGTGTGCTTAAAGTGAATTAGAGATATTTGAATTGATACTGTGGCGTCTTCTGTCTTTTCAATAATATTAACTGATTTGAACTGACTTATTTTGTGTGTGTTAATGCATTGAGTATGTATTTCTCTGTTGCTTGAACTGAAAAGTTATGTTTCTGTTCTGTCTTCGATCAAATAGTGTTAAATTGCCAAGAAGAAAAGATAGTTATTGAACTTACAAAATCATAATTCAGTGTATTTGTTTACATACATTATCAGTGTAATATTTACTATTTATTTATGTCTCTATTAACAGGTCTAATTTATTGTGGTCAGTTTTTATGATAGTTGGCATAGACTTTTAGATAAGCGCCTTATCAATGAAATAGATCATTATTTAAACTCTATAAGGTTCAATTTAGTCCAAACGGCATGCCTCCCACATCAGCAAAAAATATATGTTTACAGTCAATGTTACAAAAAAATATCACCTGTATAACTTACAAACAAGACATTTGATGTTAAAATATCTTGACACATGATGCTATTGCTGTATTTTGGCATTAGACAATGACACTTTTATGAAAGTTGTTATTATGCTTCTTATGATTAATACTGTGTTTTATTTGTTGCAGAGTGACAAACCAGACTGCATTCAAACTAAGAAAACAGCTTCAACATTCTGCAGTTTAGGATACATTAAAATCTTGAACATTGACATTGGATTACATTTTATTATGTGGATTGCAAGGGTTTACGATTCTGTAATGAATGCAAACAGCAAATATTTATTTCTATGCGATTATACTATAGAACTCTTGCACAGATAAGCATATTCTCCATTCTGTTCAGATTAAACTTGATTCTTCTATGAAGAAATAAATTCCATTTTGTACAGGTAAATGATATTCATTTTAATTCTATCCAGCAAATATGAACATTTCTGATGATCCTAATTTATTTTTTGTATTGTGAATTATGAGAATTATGTGTTTATTAAATCAATTTTGGCTTCATACAGGCAGGGAAAGTTTAAATTTAGTTTTTATTTTTTAGACATAATATGTCGCAACTAGTGCCTGCGGTGTATGCCGCAGATGTGGTGCGTGTGCGTAACATGCTGAGCCGGGACCCAGACTGTGCCGACCAACTGGACTCATCTGGAGAATGTCCCCTGCATCATGCAGTCCATAACCTCAGTGATAAACTCAAGCTTTTTTATGAGTGAGTATTAGATTTTATACATATATCAAGGTGTCAGAACTTCACCAGCAGATATGAATTACAATAGATTCTAATTCGTACCTAAGAAAAAAAAGTCTAAATTATTAATACATTTTTATTTATTTTTAAGGTCTACCCAACCTGATCATCATACTGTAGAGGAACAAACAATACAGAGAGAATCAGAAATTGTGCTGCTCATAGTAAATGCCATGAAGGAAACAAGGCTATTACTGGACAAAGAGGAAAACAATCCGCTTATGATTTTGGGTGAGTCGCTCTGGCAGTGATTGATAAATGATACTGGTTTATAATACTGGTTTATACCTTGCTGGTAACATAAAAGTCCGACTGTCCTGGCAAGTATCATAATGCAAACAGTATTTTGTAATGTTCAGTTATATGATCAGCTCTAAATGAGAGATCAATGCATAATGATATGGAACTTGAGCCATGCACATGCATGTCATTAGATATTCAGTGGTGGGGGCCTTGTATTTTTCATATAGAGTCAAAATGTTTGCAGAAATTGTCAGTGACATGTGACTGTTTTAATCGTGAAGCTCTACACAGATAGAACAAGTACCGCTGCACATTATACCATATGGAGCATTAAAAGAGTATTTTCCCAACAACTTGTATAATGTGTAAACTTCCTTTATCTTTACAGGGAAGGCATTACAGAAGACGGATGGTCCATGTCCAGATCTTATCCATGTGTTTGATGCTCTTATTACACCACAAAACATAAACAACAGGACCGAAGACTTAGATCAGGCAACCATATTAATCTTAGCAGTGCTGGCAGAAGATTGGAGACTTGTTAAGTAAGTTAAGGAAATCTTATCAGTGCATAGACATATCTACATTTAGAAATAATATGAAGCATGCTTTATCGCAAATTAATATATTTTGATCTAGCATTGTACTATAAGGATCCAATAGTAGAGTATATACAGGTATAAAAAGGAAATTTAGCTAATATTGTATTGTTATTGGTTACTACAATACAAAATTTAGCTTGTTTTTTCCACTTTTTACACCCTGAATATCAAGGGCTCAATATATTGCTCAAAACTTGCTTTTGAGCCTGCCAGATCAGGAACCGATATTACATAGAGACTTTTTACTCTTATCCTGAACTATATTAAATCTAATTTTTCATCATTTTCATCATTTTTCTGGTCTAAACTATTAGTCTTACTGTACTACTGTTTGGATTTGTGTAGTAAATAGGCTCTGTAATAGTTTGTATCAATATATCAACTAAAATACCAATTACTGATGTATTCTGTGTATGTGTGCTATTTAAGTTGATGCATGGAAATTATGATAAAACGAATGAGTGCATTATTTGTTGGTGTAAATCATGTATTGTTGAAACTTTGACGATAGGAGTACAAGTATATTCAGCATTATTTAGAGAGTATTTTTGAATGCTACAGTATGTATGTTTCTTCTGCAGACACCTGTTGACACACCACAATCCTGACCTGCTTTGCTCGTCGCGGGCTCCTCGCCATCCCACAGCACATTCGGTGGAGATGGCCATTCACCATGCCACTTTCTACAATCGCATACCTGTTGATGTGCTGGATTTGCTAATAACAGAGGAAACAATGAACCAAATTTCTATACTCGGGGGCTTGACACCGCTACACTATGCATGTCGAAATGGTAGGTGAATGGAGGGTTGGAATTACATGTATATGAATATAACAAAATGTTGATACCACTGGTAAGAAAGTATACATGTAATTATCTTAAAATTTCCTTCAACACATGCTATTGGCATGATTAAAAAGCAACATTAGAATCCTTGCAAATTGGTTGAAATAAACAGCCCTACTTATGTGTTTTGTCATAACTCAAGAACTGTTCGTTCTTTGTATATGTAAATTTTATAAAAATGTTCCTTTTAGAAATATGACTACATTTTAAGATTAAATCTCATTTACTATTACACTCTAGGTAATGAGGCCTTCATCAAGTTATTTTTGAACAGAGGAGCTAATGTCAATATAGAAAATGCTACAAAACAATGTGCTTTGGCATATTACTTCATATACCATGTAAAAATGGATGATCTAAACTTAATTGAAAGAATGATTCCAGAGGAACCAATGTTTATTTACAGGTGAATGTTTTGAAGTGTCATATTTCTCTTATGGAATTATTATTGGACTCATAGAAATTCACATATAGCTGTATGATCTGAATATAAATCAATATGAAATAAATGTAGGGTTGTGATGGTTACGGTTCGGTTTGGTTTCGCTTTTTATATACTAAAACTGAACCGACCTCAGTTAAACAAAGTGGTGTTTACACTGCACCTCACCTTTTGTGTAGGTGTGCATCCTTGGTCCTGGACTCTTTTTTTTCGGTAGTACTCAAAGAATTAAAAAATTGCTTTCTATGGGACACCCAAAACTTATTACCCACTCAAAATTACAGTAAAATTTGACTTGAATTTTTACCAGTTGGTGTGGGATATTCGGAAGTCACGTTATTGTCTGAAATCACCGTAAGTCATTCAATGTCTGACGGTAGTGAAATTTATCAATTCCCACACTTCCTTATCAACAATGTGGCTGTAATGATACATTTTGGTTAAGCGACGCTCCATTTAGTAACCGTCACTCACCCAATACCTACTAGACATCAATTATTTGTCTACATGTATCTGTAACAGCCCTACTTATTTGTTTTGCCTAAATTTAGACAATAATAAAATTGGATGTTGTTATCAAAAACATCTTAATATGATAATAGAGAATTCAATGGTGCAATACTGTTCTTTTAAAATAGGAGCATTTCCACATTCATGTTGAAATTTGTCATTTGATTTCAGGGCAATTTTATCCATCCTCTTTATTGACACTGATATAAGAAAGAGAGAAGAAGAAGCCACAAAAAAATGTCTTCAAATCTTGTACCGCCACTTGAGACCAATAGAATTAGAGGAGGTCTTTATGGAAAAATCATCTCTGTATAATAACTTTTGGCGTGTGAATTTTTATGGCAAAATGGAATGTGGATCGGTAAGTATCAACAGGCTCTAAAGCATCTCATGCATCTTCCCATAAAGTTTCATGTTTGAATATTTCCTAAATTTAGGGTTTCATTAGGTGACAAAACACAGAACTAAACGTTGGACTAGCTGTTTCCAGGATTAGCTTCTTTTGGCTGTTTTATTTAAATGCTGTACAAGTGCTAAGCCTTTATTTTATCCTATACACTCACAATTGAGATATTTGATAAAGTAAGTATGAACATTTTGTGTGTATTTCCCACTTGTTAACCTAAGGCAACTGAATCAAGTGTACACACTCATCCTTCCTCATTCTTAACTCTCAACTCTCAGAAGGAATACACTGGCTGATCCGACAATCAAGAAATGGGGCGCAATTGAGGTGATGCAGAAAACCCATCTAAAGCAGCATTTTGGGGATAGAGGTTGAGGGGAGATGTTCCTTGGTCATTGTCCCTGGATCTTCCAGCTGAATGGTACATACATGGGCAGATCCAGGTTTTTGGAAAAGTGAGGATGGGGTGACATGAGATCTCATGGGTTTTGTAGGCATAATTCATAGTTTGCATGGAAAAAAACACTAAAATAAAATATATTGCTGGGAAAGTGGGAAAGTGGGATCGATGATACATATGCAGACAGAATCACAACACATTTTTATACATTTATGTCAATTCTGACTGACGGGACTTTTGACAAACAGGCCTCCTGGTAACAGGCCTTCTGACTATCCGTTTTAATGAACTAAAGCAGTCATATACCATGATGGTTAATTGTTCATATGAGTAAAGACTAGGTATCTCAGATTTCACTCCAATTGCGTTTTTAGTTGCTTTAGTTGGTGCGATTTGTACATGCATGAGCTTAGCGCAAGATGCACTTTGCCTGTACCTTGGATAAACATCCCGGTCTACCATGTACACCATTCAAAATTGCTAAGTGGCAGATAGATTAATGTGACAAAATGCATTTTTTATAGATATACGACACACCAAATCTGCTGTTGCTCACTTACTTTCTGGTGAGTTCGGGTTGTGAGATTGTCAACCTCCCTGCTCCCATCCTACCTCAGTTGCCATCCACTGTCAACAAGGACATTGTTTGTCAGGGACAAATCATTGACAACATATGGACTCGTTATAAAAATGTGAGTAATTACATGACACTTATGCAAGAAGTTGTAAGTGGTCAATGTAATTCAATGATGCAAATACTTTGCTATGTAGTTTGTATGGCTGTTGCACTAGACATTGTGTCAATCAACATGTTGATTGATATTTTCTTATTTTCAGAGGAAGAAAAGAACAAAAACATTGCTTCTAATGTCTGCTTCAGTTGTGAGAAATCATATCCAGGAACCCACTGCAGACAACTTCTCCGAACTCGGATTGCCCCGGGAACTGCAATATCTTGTCAGCAATGGTCATATTGTTGAAGGTCTTATGAGTATATGGCGGAATCCTCTAGTCACATCATTCGGGATTGAGATGTAATCAGATCACTTTTAAGAACATAACTTATGCAACATGAATTTATTTCTTTGGTGAATGATGAGTTGGTACTCATAGTGTATTGTAATATTTGGTATACTAGATTTTGTGGTTATATCATTTTCTTCTTGCATAAAATAATCTACTAGTATTCTCTGTCCATTGATTGAATGTGCAAAAAGTCACATTTGGATTGTTGGTGAACATTTGACTATAGCTCTGATTGATGTGTTGGTACAAACATTGATCATTCTTGAATTTTGATAATTGCGTGCATCATTGAAGGATTTGTGGAGTTGTTATTAGTATTGATAATGGTGTTACTCTGTGGCTTAGATTTTTATCTAATCCCTTCTCATCATTAGTCATTTGATACATTAAATATGACTATGTAAGTAGTTTTTGAAGAACATTTAAAATCGTCTACCTACTACTAGGTACCTACTAGATATTTTGGACATCTCCATATACATTATAAAATGATATGCCTGATACATGTACTAAGATTTTAACTCTTAAAATGTATATAGTTTTGGAAAATATTGTGATAACATGTGATGTGAATTGCATGTCTTCAAGTTTATGTTGCATTTTTATTTTTTGACATCAGTTAATATTATTGAGTCAGATATTATGTTTTTAATTTAGTTTATTGTTGCATGTTTATTGGCATATCTTATTTTAAAATCATCTGCACCTTATAGAATAACATTCATTGTAAATTTCTAACTACATTGTATTTGTATCAGAATTTTCTCATTTGTTATATCACACAATAATTAGTGTGATCGCTCTATATTCAGACATAACTTATTTATTATTTCAAATGAACAGGCAGTTCTAATATGTTTATTTTCTAGAGATATTTAAGACGCAATTATGGCGTGAAGACATTGTAGATAAGATTGTAGCATGAATATGATGTGAAGAAGAGCAGTGTTGACATTCTTTGAGTTATAGTTGAGTTTGAGTTATAGTTAAGTACTGCTTTAATTTGACGTGATTTTTTTAAAAGGTGAATAATTCTGCTACTTAAACTTGTTTTTAAAGAGAACACGTATATACATAAGGCATTCATGTTAACCAAGAAAAGATCTATAAGTGTCTTTGTTGTGGTCATGAATGAGTTAAAATGTGTGGTTATCATCACCACTTGCGTTGTTGGAGTTGTGAGTGAAGGTAACAAAGTATGTCGATGTAAGTTTATGATATGAGTTTTGCATGTTATGAATGGATAGAATTGAAGGATGTGATTTATATGTTAACTTGTTGAGTTTATCCTTTTAAATAATTCAAAAGTTGATTTCTGTAAAATCAAAAGTGTGAACAAAGTTGATACTTTCAAAGGAAAACTGTTGCTATTGACATTTTCTGTGAAGCATAAATCAAGATTTGTTAAATTTCTAGTTTTTATTTAAAGTGTGTGTGTCTATAAACATGGATAGAGTTCTTCATGTGTAAAATACACGTCATTTGTATGACATATCATTGATAGTTACCAGGTTGATGATCATGCTTATAATGCACAATGTTTCTTGTAGATTTTAATGTACAGTATGTATATATATTTTGAATTTTTTTACATCAACCCTGTTCTTCAATAGATATTCGAATTCTGAAAAAGTAGTATGGGTTATTGAAAGATATCAACATAACATGAATTCAATGCATACATGTACATGTATTCATAACATCCCCATCCTTTCCTCAAATAATTGAAACTTTATGGAAAATTATGATTTATTTTATATTCTACCAGTAGGCCTACTTTTATGTTCTGTAAGCCCGGTGTGTAAGTTCAGGCTTGTGTGATACGTGATATGTATTTCTAGTATAAGTGATATAAAAGAATGTTGAATAATTGATTTTGTCGAATGATGTATATTGTGAAAATTGTGAAAGCTTATACGATGACTCTGAATATAGAAATAGATGGAACGCCCTGCGTTGAGAAGTACCTTGTAAAAAGACGTTTAAAAGTTGATTAGTTACATTAGATATACCTGTAGATGTAATTGTTGATGTGTTTTAGTTTGTTATATATTCAAGTGTTACCTTTTATTGATTGACTGAAATATTTATCATATATAATAAAATATATGCTACCATAGTTCTAATCTTTTTAACTAATATATTCCATGAATAGGTATTAACAGTCCAGTGGCCGAACAAAGATTTTCAGTTGAACCATACAATGGTATGGTATATACGCATGATGTCAATAATTGATTCTGACTAATTGGATGATATGGGTGAAAAGGCTATATATTTCAAGGAAGTGGAAACTATGAATCAAAGCATCATAATTGTGGGGCGAGAAAAGGGGGCCAAATAAGATGAATTTGGGATAAATGTGGGATTTCTTGGCCCATTAGCAGCCTTTTCCTGAGCAGGCATCATGCATTTGTCGCTAGGCCTGACAACATGGGTCTGCTCTGCCTCAGGTTATCAATCTTTTCATTTGTAGTGCAGGATGAATGATCTGTGTTCAGTAGTAACGTGCACGTACTTAGCAGCATACTACGTATTTCATGGCATTATTAGGTATTTTTAGTGATAACTTAATCTAGTATACTGTTGACATGCTTTAAGTTCTGTCATCAACACACTTCAGGAAGTGTGGTGAGGAAATCAATCAATGCTATTCAAATGTAAATTATTCACTTGACAGTCAGTCTAGAGGGTCGGCATGGTCCCAGGCAAAGGCCACTGCATCAATGGGCTTTGGGAAAATTGATAATAATTAACTCTTTGAATCCAATTGATGCAGTTGCCTAAACCCAGCGACCAAGCGCGTGTTGCGTGGATGAGTAGAAGAACAAACTAAGCAAGCTACATGCGTTTTGTCTCCTCCTCCTCAGCAACGCAAGGTGAGGAAATTGCCCCATTGAAAGAGCATTGAAACAACCATACATGTATGACAGTTTGACGCACCGGCAAAACAAAAAAGGAGTGATGAGGAAAAGGGGCGTTTGATTTGCTCTTATAAATATTATCATTCACATTACCCACATATATCCTCTATGTTTAAACATTATACTAGTTACGTTCACATTGATGATATTATTTGACTATGGTGGGTGGAGGGTCGGCACAAATATCATTTTATAACAGTGTGATTTATTATAGAATAAACTCAAAAGCATTGTTGAACCAATATGTAAGCTGTACAGTACAACCATTCTTGGGTGTTGGAAGGGGGGGGGAGGGGCATTCTTCATATCAGCTGCCATTTTTTTTATTATAAATTAAGAACAGGCCTAGACCAGGAATCTGTAGGAATCTCTATAACAGCCATGATGCAGTGACCAGGGCCAGCGTTATACCCCGGCCATAAAAAATTGTAACGTGTGTAATTCCCGTAACGTTCGTGTGTGAATGAGAGGAAATGAGCGAGTGGCCAAGAACCACAAAAAATGTTTTTGAGTCCCCCCCCCCCCATTTAAAAAAAAACTGGATCTACCTTTGCCTCTACGTTCTCAATTACACCTTATCAAGGATGTGACAAGATACCTTGGGAGAGAAAAGTGGGATGGTGCTCGCGCGACACTTTTCACTGTGAGGTGTACTTTCTAAAGACTGAAGCACCAATAAGATAGAAAATCAAAGTTTCGTAAAAGCTTAAAATAAACTTTTCCGTCCCTTTAGTAGATATTACTATGCAAATAAGTGATGGGGCTGTTTTGTATAACAGCCTGTTGATGACGTAAAAATCAAATATTGAATTGTAAGCTAGTACATGATGTTAAAAATACATAGGAATCATATTTTGCTAGGGAATCTAGATATTTCTAGAATCTTTAATTGTATAAAAACTGTAATTTTTTACACATGAACATCGGTTCCTTACCAGAGTTTTAATTTCTCTATTTCAGCAGGTATTCACCTTAGATGGGCTTGAAAATGTTGTGAAAATTAGGAGACGATACCAGTGCACATTTAAGACCTAAGAAAGGTGGGATTTAAGGTCTTTTACAAAACCCCTGGGATTCCTCTGATAATAAATATTTAGTCTGAAGCATCCTGGCCTGTTATACCCTTTAAAACCAGAGTATTCAGTAGCAACAGCTGTGGAACAGCAGCATGCATGGGTGATTTACCAGGTAAGGATTAGCCAAGATATGAAGTGTGTCATCTTGATCAAAGCTTATTTTTAATTAGTCATTACAAATACATGTAAAAAGTACCACACTGCTCTGAAAATAGATTGATGTTCTAAAAATAGAAGCCATGTGCTTTTAATTAATGACGTCACGTTTACAAAACACTTAGCAACAGTTGCATCATAGAGAAGCTTTAAGAATAGGCCTTCATGTCAGATCATTTAAAGGTCTTGAGATAGGCTAACATCAGGAATAAAGCATTGAGATGCGATTGCCCGTTATTGGTTTGTTTATTCCCACGGGTATAAGCTAGTTAGTGTATCAATTCTAGTTTTTGCAAGTGCTCGATCTGGTATTAGAAATAAAAGAATGTCTGGCTTAATTTACTGCACGTTCAATATGTATTCTACTTTTGGTTTTCATATACATGTTTTGTCAACTTCACAAATGTATTCTATGTCACTTTCTTTAAGCTTTGTTTATATGGTGTCTTATATAAATATGCTATATTGCTTGTAGCTATACCCGACATATGACTGTTCGCCTACTTTATGCTGGCTTCTGGGTGTGAAATTGCAATCCGCTCGTGCCTCTGCTAGAAGAAGGAACTGAAGAGTGCATTCGGTCTCAGGCACATATCATCGACAACATGTAGTACATGTACATACATAAAAACGTAAATATTGCTCAGTTTATGAGGATAAGTCATCCAGGTTTATTACCAATACAATAGAAATCAATTTATACAGCTAGATTTATATTTGGAATAGCCAACGTTTTTAGCCAAAAGTCTTTCAATTGTTTGCATTATTTCAGATGAAGAAAACGGCACGCACGTTGCTGCAGCTATCAACATCCTCTGTGAGAAACTGAGAAAACACGTCAAATCCCATACCATCGCCAACTACTCCAAACTGGAATTGCATAAAGAACATCTACAACTTGTTACCAATGGTCATATTGCCGATAGCATAATACACATCATAAAGAATTATCGTCGTTCTAGAACACTATTTCGCTAGATAGCAAGATATAAGTTTTGTCTTCTGATAACGTAAAAGTCTGTCAAAAGTAGGTTTGCGCGGCCAGTCCCCGCTGCAGAAACTGCATGTATATACGTGATTGTATGTATGGTTTCAGTGCCAGCTTATTCAGGGGAAGAACAACGTGTTCTACATTTTGGCCAGGTTCTAGACCCAGGTTCTAGACTAAACTATGTAAGAGCCCTCGGGTTCTGTGCGCATGACAATTGAGTGTGAACTCAAACCCCAATAAACGTCATCCCCCAACTTACTTTACATAAGATTGAACGTACTTTAAAAGGTGCGGGTGTTTTTTTTTTTTTTTTTACATTTTTATATCTTTCATAACGCCGTGAAATTATTAATTTATTGCCAATGTCATACAGTCACTACATACCGCATCAATACACGGCAGTGACCATAACACCAGACGGCTCGGGGCAGATTGACAGGTTCTCGTGTTGCTGTCCGCCCATGTCTAGGTGGACGAAGCTGCGTGTCAACATTATGTGACCGTGCAACATGCAATGGTCACCATATAAGCCCGATCTATTAGCACTACTCACAATAGGTTAATGCACGTAGAGCTCAGATACAAGAAAGAAATATATCATCACCCAAAAGCGTCGGATAAAAAATAACCAAACTATTCTGACAGAAACAGTCTATACACATATACAGCAGTAGTCACAACTGTGATTGGATGTGTCTGTACGTGCGTTCCATCCAATCACGCTGTCGTATCATATTAAGAAGTTTCTCAACATATTGAATATAATACGCACCAGAAGAAAATCACGAGAGGAAGAAATTCATACACCAGCATAGCACATGCAAACGCTGATAAAAGCGTAAAACAATATATATAAAAAAAAACTGTATACCATCACCGCCGCCGTCACCTACGATGTCTGTGGGCTCGTCCGTGGTGGAGGCTGCCACCGTGCTCATCTCAGCGGCCGGCTTCTACGCCAATGGCGGGCTGGTGGCGGCCGTGGCACGGCTGCCTCGACTGCGCAGCACGGACGGGCTGTACGTGGCGGCCGCGGCCGTCCTCAACATGGCGCTGTGCGTGCTGCACGCACTGACCCCCGCCGTGGGCGTCCACGGCATCATCGGCCCCGACGACTTCGCCGGGTGCACGTGCTTCTGGGCCGCCGTGTTCTGGGTGACGGACGCCACTGTGCTCACGCTGCTCATGGCCACCGTCAAGTGCTACGTGTCCATCACGTTCCCAATCTTCTACTCGGTGCGCTGGACGCAGGCGCTCACCGTGTGGACGGTGGTCGGCGCCTGGGCGTTCGCCGCCACCGTCACCGTGCTCTCGTTAGCTGTGAAGGGCATGCGCGATGTGTGGGATTCACTGAATATCGAGGGAGCGTGTTTGCCGAAGTATGTAGTGGAGTTTAAGCTCAACACCTTCTTCAGCGTGGTGCTCGTCAGACTCGTACCCCTGTGTTTGGCTGTGTTTATGTATGTCGCTATATTCATGGTGGTGAGGAGAAAAACGAAGGAACGTGCGCAGCGGCTGAAGAGCAACGTGTCCGCCCCCGACCGCGAGAACGTAGAGAAAGAACGAAGCGAGAATCAGGCTCATATCTCCGCTGCCAAGAGGTTCGCTTTGATTGTCTCAGTTTTCATAGTGTCGTTTGTCCCATTTGAGATTCTCAACTCGCTCCAAGGCTGGGGTGTATGGGATTGCGGCCAAGTGTGTAAGCGCTCAGTCGGTCTCATAAAGATTCTGAAGCCTCTCGTCGACAGCTTTATATACACTTACCACAACACGGCGATGAAAGATGCAATGATCAACATGATGACATGCAACAAATGCTGTAGAACAAAGGCTACTACTGTGAAGAAATATTCGTCAACTGGTAGTAGTCGCACGGGCAGCACATCAGTTAAAGGCGCAGATAGTTCAAATTGCAAAGAGGGTGATACAGCTTCAGTGAGAAATAATCGTCATTGTACTAGTGGAGAAAATATCACAGCCGTGGGGGTGGCAAAAGAATTCACAGCTATTGCTAAGGATGACGTTCCGGATTTTGCTCCGAAATAAATCTACAACGACTTTATTGCGATTGTTCTCGTACGAACATGTATCTTATCCGACGAGTAGTACAGGACATGTGTGAGGCATATTCAAGTACGACATATTCAGCAGGAATGAGGCATTTTATTTATCAAACATTGTGTTTAGACAACAAAGAAATTATTATTAGCGTGTTAGTTAATGAATAAATGCACCTAAAATTTATATTGTTTACCCTAGTACCACCCTGATTATAAAGGGCTCAATATGTTGCTCAAAACTTGTTTTGAGCCCTTGAGACCAAGCCAATTAGGTCAAGATAATACATAATGCATTAGGTAAACTTGACCCCCATTTGAACTACCTTTTGCGAGCTCTCAGTGGTTGTTGCATACTCAGCCATTTTGCATATTTCCTGTTTATTAACATCTGTGCACCAGTCTTCACGAAGTAAACAAGGCCATGCTTTTTAAGAGAATATTTGAAAACTATTTTCATTAAAAGCTAAAAATTCAATGAGATATCAAGAATTTGTGAATATACATGTAAAGGTAAGGAAATATCTTAATAGATTGTGTAAATATTAATGAGGACGAGGAGAAAAAGAAAGTTGACAGGTCAAAATTTTCTCAAAATTCTCTTTGCTCTGATTGGCTAGTTTTCTAGGTTACAGTTGGGAAGTCCATAGAGGCTCATGTGTTCCATGAGCCTATATCATGTAGAGTGCCTAGTTCCGACATTTACAAAAGTAGGCCTACCTCCTTTCAAAATAAATTTGTAAAAATGAACGTAATACTTTGTGGCCGATTCCAGGAATCGAAGGGACATGACTGATAACATAAAATCACGTCAGTTCGGAGGGGCATGATGACCTTGCATGGGTTACCAGGCAGTTATAGAGCATGATAACCCAAGAAATTACGCATCAATGTATCACAATGACCGTGGAAGTTT
Source organism: Streblospio benedicti (assembly GCA_019095985.1). Taxonomy (NCBI): domain Eukaryota; kingdom Metazoa; phylum Annelida; class Polychaeta; order Spionida; family Spionidae; genus Streblospio; species Streblospio benedicti. The sequence goes on from CM032663.1 coordinate 16,830,416, forward strand.
ATGGACCATTTATTGAACACTCACTTTCTTATATCACTGGGCACATGTTAATGTATTTATTGTTAGTTAATGTTTGTCAAATAGAAATTAAGAATTGATTTTAAATTTAGTGGCACACGCCCAGCCAATAACATGCTCAGGACAATGATAAAAACAGTTAATCAAACAATGATATTATATGTAAGTAAATTTCTGTAAGGTTATGCTCAGTGGCCGAACAAATATGTAGAGCAATTTAAATACTATGCAATAACAGGCCGGTAAAAAAACTCAACTAAACACGTGTAAACCGAATGATTTTTGTCAGATGTAACTTGCACGGTGCACGTCAACCTCCAATAAGGGGTCACTTCCGGTTTGAAAATGCAAGAATACGTTATAATACCTGCTTGGAGATAGGGTGTACTAAGAGGCAGTGATCAGTGCGGTCAGATTTTTCAACAGATTGACCGCTCCGCGACTGCAGGACTCAGCCCACGTCCACCCCGCGACCGCAGAAAATTAGGAATGTTTGACCACGTCTGCCCCGCAACCACTAAAACCTGACTGCAACCGCACCGTGAACGCAACTGCTCATAAGAAAATGACCACATGTTGACCACACTTGTATTAATCACCAAAATTTTCCGCAATTTATTTGCAACACTCCACATTTGGTTTATTCAACATTAACATAGCTAAGAATTGTCCAAAATATAAAACAATTTCAAAATAAGTGTCTAATAAACCTTAATTACATAATACATTACATAACAATGAATATAATTATTTCTGTATCATAATTATTTTGTGTTTATTAGCAGAATTCAGAAACTAAATATCAACTGAAGAATCTATGCACATTGAAGTTACATAAGACATGTACATGACAGTCAATATAATTATTTTAAGCAATATGAAATTTACTTATATTCTAATACATATTTTCTTTTGTACTTTCTAGCAGAGCTAAAACCGTAAAGAGGCTCTTATACAGCAAGAAAATACAGAATTCATGAAAGTAATTAACACAAACAAAACTACGATGCACCACTCGTGGACTACTGGCTTTCCATGTTTATTTGGGTTCCGGTTTGAGATGGCATTAAAAGATGAACGTGATTCCATTGAAAATCCAATTGAATTGTTTAACATCACTTGGTTTCATAACAGTTTTGTAGTTGGCTTTGCAATAAGACAAAAAAAATAAGGAAAAAGAAAAAGATTTTTTTAACGTAATTGTTATTAGCGTTTTCGAGCTCTACAAGGCACAGTATCAAATACAATCTCTCCATAAAATATTAATGCTACTACATCACGATATTATTATAAAATATTAAAATATTATAGTACAAAGACATTACCATTGGGTGGGTTCACCTATGACTATGTATTTGGACTTAACACTGTTTTTCTCATATATCCTGCAGCGTCCTTTGTATACTGCACCCTCTCTTCTTCAGTTTCCTTTTCCCGTATCGGTATGTATGAAACAATATACATACACGTTTTGTCATTTAGCAAACGAGGAGAGAAGGTGCAATATATGAAGAACAATGCAGGATATGTGAGAAACCAGCGGGGCGGGATATGTTGGAGACGCCAACACCAGACTGTTATCAATAACCCTCATAAATACAAATAAATACAAACATAATGTGGTTGGTTGTGTGGTTGTGTGGTTGTGTGGTTGTGTGTGTGTGTGGGTGTGTGAGGTGTGTGGGTGTGTGTGTGTGTGAATGTGTGTGTGTGTGTGTGTGTGTGTGTGTGTGTGTGTGTGTGTGTGTGTGTGTGTGTGTGTGTGTGTGTGTGTGTGTGTGTGTGTGTGTGTGTGTGTGTGTGTGTGTGTGTGTGTGTGTGTGTGTGTGTGTGTGTGTGTGTGTGTGTGTGTGTGTGTGTGTTTTAAACTATAAAACAGCATTAGTAACACAGACGATTGAAGGCCTTAGAGACTTATGATAAAGAGTGGCATTACCATGAATTCTAAACTAGACCATTATCAGCCATCTTTCAACAGAGTTATTTTTCACAAATATAATGCCTAATTAAAAATTATGCTTGTTCTTAAGCATATAATGCATGTTATTTTCATTGATATGCTCCTTACTAGACCTATCAAACGTTAATCTCTGCATTCAATGTTAATTCCTTAGTACGGTAAGTAAAATGATATTGTGATGTAGTAGCATTTCTATTTTGTGGAGACATTGTATTTGAAGCCTTGTAGAGCTCGAAAACGTTAATAACAATTATTTTTCAAAATTGATTTTATTGCTTCATTATTGCACAGTCAAACAGAAAATACAACAAAACTGTCATGAACTATGATCCATTATTCGCCTTCAAAGCCAAAACCGCTGAAGCGTATGACCTCATCAAAAAGGTCAATGTGGCAATGCAAGTATGTGCACCTTTGTTACCCTGAGAGTGTACTGACCGCACCAGACTATACTGACCAAAGTTGCTTGGTAATGTTTTCATGAAACATGTGTCTACCACTGACTGTATATACACGAATTTCACTTTTAAAAGGATTTTAAATATTGTAATTATGTGATATTTTCTTCGTGTGGTTATCATACACTTCTTCATATATGTGATATTATCTTGTACTGTAAGTAGCATTCGATTTTTGTGCATGCATATACCGACTCGAGCTACATATGATTGGGATACGGAACAGCCTATATGTATTACATATTATACCTTGTGTATTGTTAAACAATACACAAGGTATAATATGTACAATTCATAAGTTGTATGGGTACATGTATTCTAGTCAACAGGAGAGATTGTCATGTATTACTTTACATACAAGGGATATGACAAAACGAAGTGTTACTTAAAATTACTTAGAGACTGTGCAATATTTAACTGGCGGGGGGACCGGTGCATGTCGAAACACTTGCCTGAAAAAAGGTCATGTCCCCTGCTGATGTGATAAAAAAAACTGATGTCCCATGACCTCCGTTCATTGAAAAGAGTCTGCGTCCCCTCCCATGAATATTCGCGTGATTATTTGTACCGATTCGCTTACGTCGAGGTGGGATTTCAGCAGCTGAAAAAAATACATGTCCCGTGGCCAACGAGAATGAAAAATCATCTGGTCCCCCTACTTTCTTCCTTGAAAAAAGTACCTGTCCCCCTACCAAATGCACCGGTCCCCCCTCCAAAGCGCCGTCATTTTTGCTTGACTGAAAAGGTAAGGCCTGCTCTGTTACGAATCGGTTGCCGCTTTGGGAGATTAACTTTTTTCCGACTTGTTAAGGTTCCTTACGCTTTGATCCCGCTTTGACGAGGCTTAAATGAGATTTCTTACGCCCTAATGCGATTATGACGCTTTAAATCATGCATTATACCACTCTATCGAGGACACACCCTTGAATACTTTTCTCTGATTGGCTGAGATCCAAAGTCAGCAGGGGATAATTACTGCATGAACGCCCGGGTGAATATTGCCCTCTAGACGCATCCTTTGATTATTGAAGTCTTTTAATATGGCAGGAGGAAATTTGTTAGTTAAGCAGATACTGTTTTGTCAATGCATATTGAAGGCCCGAATAATTTTAGTTCAATCTCATCTCATACTCTTACAGTATTACACTATGGGGGATTATAATCTTTTAAGCCGTTCTGTGCAACCAACGTGAAATGTTAGCGTTATACTGAAATAAATTACATTTGAACGAATCTTATATTATTCAGCAATAATGTGTTGGCAAAATTGCTGCTACATCTTCAGAATATTATATACCTAGTGACTGTTATTAGTTTCAGTGACTGCAATAGCTTAAACAATTGTATAAAATTCGGGATAATGTGTACAAAACCAGCCACAGGTGATCAGACTAATGGCTATGTGTTATTTGGTGTAGTCAATTTGTAGCATCAAATAAACCTATTTGTGAAGATTAATCGTGGTATAATGAATATATTCCATGTTTTTTCGGCCAATATGCATGAATCAAAGCCCTCATTTTGTGAATATTGCCCGAGCTTGAGGTTAATATTCAGAAAATTCGGGCATTGATTCGTGCATATTGCCCTCAAAACCACGCCATAGTTCTACACTGTCACGATTACTAATCTCTGCTGTGCGTTATGCTCTGTTAAGCTCTGTTGCAGATTGGCAAATGTCCAGATCGCTGCTTTTATGCCAGTTTGACCCATAGCCTATATTAACTGGGGTCCCCACTTTGAACTAAGCTCTGTTAAGTTAAGATTTCCTACGCTTTGAGTCAAGCTTTGTTGAGCTCAAATACGTTTTGTTAAGCTTTAATACGCTATCAGCGCTTTCCTCAATTCGTGACAGAGCTTGGACGCCGCGTCATCAATGCGCCGTTGGTGTGAACGTGCTATAAAGAAGTCATGCGATATTATTCTTTTGTGTGTATACAAATCGTGTACAGTAGATATGCTTATAAAAATGGTAAAATAAAAATTATTGTTTAAAACATCTTTTGGTTAACATCTGTGTCATCAAATAAACATATTGCAACTTTTTCTTCAGCAATCTAAAAATCCCAATTGCGTTGTTGGACGAATTGGGGCAAATTGATGTTTACAAAATCATCAAACAGCATTTGTTATGTCATCAGGGTTTAATGCCCAGCTACTTGTTTTAAAGAAAGTCAAGGGCTGGCTTTTCTATCCATAAAATGATTGTGCATCAATATTCCAGACGCAATGCCTGTCCTAGTGCCTGCAGTGTATGCCGCAGACGTGGCGTGCGTGCGTGACATGCTGAGCCGGGACCCAGACTGTGCCGACCAGTTAGACATGTCCGGGGAAACGGCACTTCACCATGCTGTCCACAACCTGTGTGAAAAACTTGAACTTTTCTATGGGTAAGTATCACTATCTATGAGGAAAACAATTTCATCGTAATATTAAAAATCAAGAGTTTGCACTCTGATATGCTTGTTATTTGCGCAACATGAGCTGCGAAATCCTACTGTTTTCAAGGGGTGACCAGTCTGATCAGGAATCGTCAAAAATGAACACAGTGGAGAATGAAGTAGAAATCGTAGTGCTTATAGCCAACGCACTGAAGAAAACACGACCACTGCTGGACAGGAAGAAAAACATGCCACTCATAGAGTTAGGTGAGATTTTTGTCGTTCAGAAAATTCACTGATTTTCCTAACTCTCTTTTTTGTGAAAAAAAATGTATACGTTCCAAAGAAAACCAGGGACAACTTAAGTTATTATTATTACTGTCACATAAAAAAACGTCGATATACTATTGTTTTGTTTTTGCATAAAACTCATTACATATATAGGTGTATAGCTGTAGATCAATTGCAATACAATACACATTAAACCAAACTCATTTTGCATTTTTGAGCATTTTACTGGGGGCGGGTTTATAAGGAAAAGGGACGTGGGGAAAATGCCAAAAAAAGAGGTATGTGGGATTTTTAGGGAAGTGGGATGTGAGACAAATTCTGGCAATTTGTGGTACATGTATGTCCACGATGTCGGTAAAAAAGGGCCAAATAATGTGGGATTTGTTGACCCCTAATACCCCCACCCCCATTATTAGCAGCCAGATAGCTGTTCAAAGTCCCTCTAAAGGGATGGCTTATATTTGCACTGTAAGACGCACACGCATACAGCCCTTAAGAATTTTTCTATAAATCAAAATTGGGAAGGTGATTGTTCTCAGATGCATGGCATTATATAACATGTTTTATCACCCTTTCAAGCGTAGGGTACAATCGTCAGTACTTCTACTGCTAAAGAAACTAAAGGAGACCGAAGGGATCAGCACGTTTCCAGTGCGGTGAAAGTGCAGTGAATGTACGGTTTTCGGCAGTATGGAGACAGTATGGAAAGTTTTGCAAATATTAGAGTATGTCAAATACACAGAACCACCTCAACTGTGGCCTATCTGTACTATTCTGTAGATAGGCAGTACGGAGCATGTACGCTAGGCCATACGTCATATAATCCATAGACAAGCAGACATGGGAACAGTACTGTCAAGATGTCTGCACTGCCGGTTGTGACTTAGGTTTTAGACAGATCTGAAGTTCGAGCGCATAGAACGGCAACAAATGTGGCGATATACCAGTTTATAAATGCTGGCTTTGGGATTACCCCTCTGGCATTACTCCATCATTCTGGGACCATGGTAGTACCGATTGACAACAATCATTTTAATGATTCATTTAGGAGCTCAGCCAAGGCTCATTAGAACCATATGGAGTTGCTGTACTGCTGTAGGTGTCGCAAATTGTATACATACGTCAGAAGGAGATAAAGTATTTAATCGTGCCAAACATATCACGACCACGTTTTACATCATCTATATATTTTCAGCTAGAGCGCTTAAGCGGACAGAAGGTCCACATCCAGATCTCACAGATGTCTTTGACTCCATCATAACACCAAAGAACATCAATGCCGTTGACGAACGAAAGAGGACGGTCCTGATCAAAGCGGTATTGGTGGAAGACTGGAACCTTGTAAGGTACCACACGCATGAATACTATGGACGGGTAACTCAGAAGTGTGTATACCGGCTGGCAAATTTATGGGGAATTTTAAAACAATTGTAAATGGCAAAACAGTGGAAACAGGAGACGACTAAGAAAACGTAGTGTAATTTACTTCTATAAACTGTTTAGACAGACACCTCCACAACCCTGTATACATCTTAAATTATAACCAAATCTATGTTATAGCCTTTTGTTGTAGACACCTCGTTAAGAATCACAAGCCTGATCTGCGACACAAATCTCCAACTGCTGTTCAATTGGAATATGAAAACATGCTCATGGAGAAAAGGTATATCATGTATAATGCTTTACACCGTGCGCTGTTCTTTAATGCACCCCTCGATGTGCTTGATTTACTAATCACGGAGGACACTGTCAATGATACTAGCGGCAAAGGTGACACCCCACTACATATAGCCTGTGAAAAGGGTAAGTTACTGAATACAATTATGCAAATATTATATAGCTCCTCCGAGGCCATCTGGCTTGGCACTAGTATATCAGAATGCATTTTATTTGGTTCTTCCTCTATTTCTGCCGTGCTTTGGAACAATCACAACTAATTTTATTAAAATCATATTGAAAACATAACGGTTTTAGGAACAACGGGTATATTTTCACATTTTTGAACAATTTAAAAAAGGACGGAACACAGCAGAAATAGAACAAATGATTTTTTTAATTGAGAATTACTAATGGCAGAAAAACCTCGAAAATCTTAGCTGATACAATTAGATAATAAGTGACAGTTAATGATATTATTCTTCTATTTTCGGATTAGGTAACGTGGATGCAATAGCATTACTCGTCAATAAAGGAGCCAATGTAAACTTGGTGGAAGAAGGTCATATCTCTGCTTTAAGATGGTACTTCATGAACCACACTTATTTAGACGACATAGATCTTCTGGAAAAAATGACCCCCGATGAACCTGCACTAATCTACCAGTAGGTGTATCGATTATACATGGTGGTCTACGTAATTATCATTTCATTATAAGAAAAATAATTAAGATATTACTCCATTTACAGTGTCGTCCAAGCCATACTTTTTAGAGACACCCCTGCAAGGCAGGGACATGCTCAATCAACGGAAGCTTCCATTCGCATGCTACTCAGCCATATCAAGTCATTTCCACTAGAGAATCTTTCTATGCGTGCTTCAACCGTTTTGCCATTTTTGTTTCGAGTGATCTTCCGTGGAATTACGGAACAAGGATGGGTGAACGTAAACAATGTATGTTGACATTGATGTAATATGGGGTTCTAGTCAAACATGTTTATATTAGGCTATGTCGGTTAAAAAATCACTGTCAATCTGTTCACACCAACAGCATAATGAACACAAATAGATTCTCTTTTAGATGTATGACCTACGTCAACTGGAAATCAACATTCAACTTTTGTTGGAAATAGGGTGTGAGTTTACGCAGTATCCGGACCCAATCACACCCTGGTTGGAGGTCCATGAATTGACCAATGCGAAATGTTGGGAACCTGCAGTGGTCATTGAAAGGTTACTGGAGCTGCACAAACATGTAAGTTGCTGTCCTCGGGTTCGAAGCGTTAATAAATAAAGTTTTATGGGTGTACAGATTGGCGTTATTTATTTTCACCCCTCCACAGGTGGAGTGAGGGTTGGGGTCATCGTGATTGTACTCTCATAGTGGAAGCTTAATCAGCATGTTGTAAATATAGTTGTGTACTACATGTTTGTTGCCTGTCTTATGAGTAAAATAGTTAACTCACGTTGGTAAAGGTAGTAAAATTTATTCAATATATTGAATACCACTATGTTGGGTTCTCTATATTTAAAAGGCTCAACCTATATGAATATTTAAATTGCGTGTATACCCTTTTTACTACTTCTACTATAAAATGATGTGCTCTAATATTTTCATTCACCAGAGAAAGAAGCGCATGTCTAAGTTGGTGACGCTTGCTTTAGCAGTTGTTAAAAGGCACATCAACAGCCGTAGTCGAGCAGATGTTCATTCTCAACTTCAGTTGCCAAAGGAACTTCAGTATTTAGTAGACAATGGTCCTCTTGCCGATGTGTTAATCAGCAAATGGAAGAAATTGGAATGATGAAACCGATTATATTTTCTCCTCCATGACGCCACACCAGCATCAGCTTTTATCAAGAATAGCTGAAGCATAACTCAAATATTTAATAGTGCATGTCTGAATGCGTGCTTGTTAATTGAAATTGGTTTAATAAGTATTTATTTAGCAATTGTCCAACACTGTATACACTAGTCAAAGGATGTTTGCTTGTGCTGTGGTGTTTGAGTGTGTTCAAGATTATAGGTACCAACATTTACAGCAAGTCAAAACTTATTTTCAAAGCGCTTTGTGTCTATCATATACTGGTGAATTGCATTGAAGACTATCCTATTAGCTGAAATATCAGCAGTATTGCATCCAAATAACAAATCTGATTAACATTGTCTCATTTATTGTATACCATTTTTCTTGTATCTACCGAGAAGTAAAATGTGTTAATCATATATAATGTACCGTGCAATATTTGTATATTGGTCAAATGTTATTTTCATTCAATTGTTTTCTGCCATACAATATTTTGAATTAGCAAAAGTGTACTATACAATTCCTATGGACGACTGTTTGAACTAATAATCTTTATATCAATTTATAAGGTCTAACTATCAGCTTCGGGCATATTGACTGTAAATCTTAAGTGTCATTTGTCATTAATTTTACTCCATTCTCCGGAAAAATGACAAGTTCATCCCGAGTACTTTTCTTGCAGTCTTTTACAGATTCTCCAACAATCAGTCGCAAATCTGCAATTAACATTTCACCGTAAGGGAGCGACCATCATTAATTGTACAGGGGGCGGTCATTTGGTGTGTTGGGGGGGGGGGGCTCAATTTTCTTTGGTCACAGAAGGGAGGGCGCTCAATTTTAATTCAAAGTGAGAGGGAGGGCACTCAATTCTCAAACTGAAAAGGTAATATTTTACGCACGTTTATCGCGAATTGATGCATTCCTGCAATATGTATTGTAATGTGAACAAGTCAAATAGATTCCCAAATATGTATTCATTGACCATTGACAGTGAATGATTCAATGCAATGCAGTTTAAACAGTTTTCAGGGAATCTGTCCAATATCAAACTTTATAATACGAAAGTATGTCATTGTTCATCTTTATCTGGGTGGGGGTGGGGGATGGGGGGGTTGGGGGGCTTAGTTTCTTAGTGTTCATATGGGGAGGGCATTCAATTTCAACGTAGAGAGTTAGGAACGGCGTTCAATTTTTTTTATCTCGTCCATGCCAAATGATCGCGCCCCCGTACAATTAATTATGGTCAATCCCTAACTAGAGAAGTCGTGGAAACGTAATTTTGTTATAAACCCAGTATCACTCCACTGAATAATTCTGAGAAATGAGTAGTTATTTGAGAAGAATGATTATGTAGTTTTGAGTCTTACCTCATATAATCATAATCAATTCTTGACAGCTTCATCTGGGCCAAAGCCCAAACAACACGCACCAAACTCTGAAGCTGCAAAATAAAGAATTGTTATGTTGGATGGTAGACGCAACATGAATATTGCCAGTGTACGTAGGTGGAATTCACTTATCAGCATGCTTAGTATATCCGCTCGAATGCGATTCCGTGCAACGAAGCTTCACATGTCATGTCAAGTCGTCAACCTTGGCGTATTGGGGTTGCATTGAACGTAGTAAAAATCTATTTACATTTATTTGTTATTGAGATAGTGCAAATGCTTAATCATACTCACATAGCCAGCTTTGTAGCACCCGATGAGCCATGTTTCTATTAGATCATCTGTCACATCCTTATGCTTGTAAAGTGTATGTGTTTTCAAATATTCTCTCAACCAAATGCGTTTTAAATCATCCAATTCACATATGTCCTCACCATAGTCTGGAATTGAAGGCTTATATTAGAATAAAAATGACCATACATAGAAAGATTGGAAATTAACTGACTGCGTTTTTAAATGTAGACATTAGAAGATTCTTTCTCCAAGTCTATAGGGCTATATCGATATCACAGCCTCTGCCAGGGTTCGAGTACCAATTACTGTTTTCATAATGTAAAGCCAAAATACCTAAATAATGATAATTTGGATCCAGATACCAATGTGTTGCTATATCTATGACCTCTGCATTCATACCACAAACATCCCAATCCAGAAATGTTATTCTGTCTTTAAAAAAAACTTCCATAAATATATACTGTTGGCCTTTGTTGTATAAAACAACAACATATACCAGGCGATGTGTTGATACATATCTTTGAAAATTCTTTCTGCATTCAGCATTGGCTCGAATTGAGACATCCAATCCAAAGAAGTAACTGTTATTCTGTCCCTTTAAAAAAAACTATGGAAACTTAAACGATCATAATGATTCCGGCCTTTGTTGTCCAAAAGGGTGTGTGGGGGTCATCCAACATTTCTGATTCTTTGGGGGTCGCTGAGCTTTTTTTATCACGCTACGGTATATTTTTCAAATATTTTCTTTTTAGCAATGCAATGACTATATAGAGGACTTTTTCTTTAGCGGAGGGTGGGGGGGCATCAACTTTTTAAAATGTTGAACTCGATTAAGCTTTTTTTTACCATCCCCCCCCGGTAAATTTATTTATGATCGGTCCCTTAGTAACGTTTGGAATTCCAGTTTGCAATGCATTTGCTTGTGATACGCTTTTTAAAAAGATTTTTATATATATTTGTAAATTGTTTTGTAGGTAATCAACTAATCATAATGGAACATTAAGTCTTCAAGCACAGCGCATATACTTGTACATATACTATATGGCACAAAAAAAACATGAAAACGCCCACACACCTTCTTGAGGGTTGTAGATCAAATTAAGACAATGGGCATCCGCATGCGTAAAAACAATTGGAAACTGCTGCTCAAGTTCAACATTCAGTTCCATAGCTTTGTCTACAATTCTGCTTAGCTCCTTTCTTTCTGGAAAGGTCATTTTGTACCTACAAGATTCTGCATCATTTTAGATTATACATGTTTTAAGTTAACGCATTAGCCATTGGAGTAGGTCCAGTAATCAAGTATTAAATATTCAATTCTACTCTAACTGTTATGCCAAGCATATAGTATAATATTATACAGTTACAAATCATTGATACAAAATATGCCCTTCACAGCCACCTAGTACCTGTACAACCTATGTATGCACTCACTTTTCTAGTGTGTCTAAATAGTCATGCTGACTGTCCTGGAACATAATCTGGACGCCGTTCATCACATCCCTGTATAAATTTGACGTCCTCATTCCTATGATTTCCTCTATGTTGAGTGCATGAAGTTCATGGAATGTTTTGATAATTTTCCTACGTAAAACACACAAAAAGCTCTTATCATATAAGAAAATCACATGTACACAAACAACACTCACAATAAACAAAATGGTTATTGCAATTTACAATTGATCGTTTCTGAGCACGTTTTCATCGACATTTCAGTCTGTTTTGGCCACAATTATCACACGTACATGAACAAACAAAATGATTTATTTTTAAACGTGCTATTCGTAGATAGTTTCACTTATATATGTTTACACAATAAAATGCACGTGTGCATTTATGCTTGGATACCTGTATAGGTTTGGCTGAAGCGTTTGTGCCGTGGTCATAACATCACCAGGTTCATATTTGTAAGCATAGCCATTGGTGAATCTACAAGGGTGAGTAAAAGATGAGTACTCATAGAGACAAACCCAGATGTTATTCTGCCGCCTTTGGCTTAGCGTCTACAAATCACTGCACTTTATATGTGGTAAGGGACCGTTCCTTATTTATGAGGAGGGGGCGCCAACTTTGTACATGGAAATTGAGGACAGGCCATCAACTTTGTACATGAAAAAAGAGTGGTGTCTCCGACTTTATATAGAAATTTTCAGAAAATCCTCCGCCCCCTCTCCATAAATAATGAATGATACCTAATTACTGTCATGTGTAGGTGAAAATTAAGCACGTCAAAATAATGCGTGTACACTTACATACAATATAATGGCATGATGATACCCCTCTCGCTGAGAGCTGTTAGTATCGCCTGTTCTCGTTCTCTATTGAAATATTGACCGGATGAAGCACTCAAGATTTTCACTAACACTTTGTCTTCAGGGTCATTCTTTACATGCATTCGCCACATTTTGTTGACCTTCCCTCCGTCTATAACCTGGAGTAAGAATAGAAAAACATGATGGTACTCTTTAAAAAATACTTGACAGTTATGTAACGTTTGTTTTTGTTTTGCCGACACTCTGCAGCCGTCAACATGCTGATGACTATAGCAGAGGGAGGCCACATGGTGTTGGTACATGGACCTCCAGAGGCAGGTTAGGTGGCCAACTGAGCCTCGGGGGTGGAGGGATCACACTAGCTATTGTTTTCAAACTAGTCGAGTTATTTTTCGTGCAGAGGGGTGGGGTATGTAATGTTTTGTCTGCAGTAAAAGAAATACTGACTATCCGTACTAGCTATAGTAATACAAATACATCTTACCTTCAATTCGAGGTCTTTCGGGTCCCATTTCGGGCGTATCTTCTTTACCAATGTCGGCAGTCCTTCCATTACACTATCCTCACAGATCTCTAGATCAAGCCTCTTAACATTTTCCATATTCAGAATTCTTTTTCGTATATTTCTATAAAAGATATCTGTATAAATCTCTACTCAAAACTTGCAATCGGAATAAGTGTTCTTGGATTAGCATCGTCTTGCCAACAATGGGTATAAGTAACATAAATGGATCTAGCATTTATCAATACTTATCGTGGGAAAAAACAACAACCCACAAAACAACAACTGTGTTTTATGATATACATGTAGTGTGTCAACGTGGCCTGAACCCAATGGTGTAGTGTTGTTTTTTCAATGGTCAAGTGCAGTCAAAGTCTATCATATAATCCATCAGTGTAATACAATCAAATATGGGGATGTATTTGAAACACGGGCCCTTTTCTTGATAAAGACAGGATTCTATCAATACGTATGTTATATCACTGTATCAACACTTATGATTGTATAATGCGCATTACGATCATCCAAGATGGCGGAAGGGGGTTTTATCACTTTGAAGTTTCTATCATGTTATGTTTTCATCAAAGATTAAACTGTACATAAGATTTGCCTCAATGTTGTATTGCGTTGGACGCCTTAGGGATTACATTGAACACAATATCGAGTCTAGTTTTGTTGATAATTGAAAATATAATTTTGGCGATGATGAACGTAATGATTTTAGAGCAATGATTGTAATGAATTCTGATTTGTTTGATGATGATCGTAATGAATGAAATTGATAACAAATTTTCACCATAGCTTCAATTATTTTTTTTCATGAAATTTGACATCTAATTCTTTTTTTTTAGATTACTGAACCTCAATTATTTTTTTATTTTTATATGAAGTGGGTGCTACACAAAATTTGACAATTATTTTTTTTTATCCAAATGAAACCTTTATTTTTTTCACCAATTTTCAGCCCTGTGTTATTTTTTTCAATATTTTTGCTGCCCCCCCCCCCGAGATCAAATGGTCGATGCCTAAGCTCCTCCATTCCTACCCCATCCTTACTGTATCGAAATACGCCTCTGCCGGTGTACAGCCGACTATCGCACAGAGACTGTATATACATGCAACAACAAAATTCACAGAACTAATGTTTCGCCGATTAACAATGGGGCATTGGCCGGCTATCTGCCGATATACATCCGGCAATAAGCCGGTGGTCGGCCGGTAATTAGAGGCCCTGTCAGAGACTGGCCGATTACCATATGGTTATCTGTCGGACACTGGCGGATGTCTCACCGACCATCGGCCGGTAGCTACTATCACATACGCAGAAAAATACATGCCGACATCGGATGACGGAGCTCACGTTGCTGAGTTATACCACTGATGGCAACTCTGTAACCACCGAAACACCAACCGAGCTCCACCGATGCCGGACATATATCAAGCTTTGTGACGTAATGCCAACATCTAACAATTTGCAAAATATTCTCAATGTCATCAGTATGGTCGTAATGAGTATTGCGATAATCAGTGTCGGCAGTGTTTATGCGGTTGTCTATGTAGATCAGTAGGTTTAAAATTTTGGCATGAGTACAAGATTTCAAGGCGATCAGCCAATTGTCAGCCACACGTTGGGATCATCGACCAGCCGTACATTCCAATTTAAATAGAATGCCCTCAAGATTCAATTATTTCATGTATAAACTTAAACAAATGTCAAGGACAATATGTATGGTATTCAAATATTTTCATATATGCACAATTAATTCCATTTGATACTACTATTTGTTCTATTTTTGCGCAGCCAAAATAGAACAAAGAGTAGAATCAAATACCGAATCTCAAGAATCTTATATACCTTTCATTACATTTATTGGGTTAGTTTTTATGATGCAAAGTCCTTTATCGCATTCATACAATTATTCTGTAGTCAATGGCATGGGCAGATTCGGTTTTTGGAAAAGGAGTGCGCACTTGAGGGATTTCATGGGTTTCTACGCGTGATCGATGGCGGACTTGCCAAAAACCCTTTGAAAATTAAGTATTTTGGTAACCCTCCCCCTCCCCTGGATCTGCCTATGCCAATGGTCAATGCTCTGAGAGTCAATGCGTGGTTTACTTGCTACTAAAGGAGTCAGGTATCTAAACTGTTTCCGGGAAGTGATCTTGAGAAACAAAAGTTGTAGCTGTTGAAAATGTGTTCTATACCTTGCACCTTCTAATTGTTGTAAACGTCACTTATCCAACCTTTATCCGTCTTGTTCATTATATAAATGTAAGATTATTAAATATTCAATGTACACATTTATTGATAAAACTTGTCTGGCATACCAAATTTACTCAACCGTAGGATGACACTACAAGCTTTTATATAGTATGAAAAAATGAACCTAACACCAATGATCTACTTTTACCGGTTATATAAACAAACACAGCCATAAATGTTGAAACCTTTATTGCATACCATATGAACTAGATATCAATCTGTATATCAAATGTAGGCCAAAAATATCAACCTGTATATTAAATGTAGGCCAAAATAATCTACTTCTCACACACCGTCTGGGTTTTTTGTTTAATATAGCAAACCACAGCAAACAATAGAAAACAACACTGCCATGCTTTAAATACGTGTAACAATTACAAGTATGATATATGAATAAAATGAGCTGGCTAAACCTAACTAAATATACCTGACATATTATATATAAACAAGTATTTTTTAACAAATATGGAATAGAAATGTACGAGAAAGAAAGTTTGGGATGAGGGCTTCTTGCCCTATATGACTATACAATACAAAACAGTTCTGCAGATCATAATGTCTCTGCTACCTACTCCAAGCATAATTGCATATGACCTAACTGGTATAATACCTGATAAACAAAACATCACGTGAAATATTGTTTACCCATGACCGTAACAATTGGAGAACACAGCACAGGAATTACTCGGTACAATATATACAATATACACTATGGTTAAACCTATATCCCCCACCCCCCAAAGGATCAACATAGGGGGTCTTAGATATCTCAATATATGGAGTCTAAAACCATATACAGAGAAGCTATAATATATGGGGTCTCAATTTAAACAAAAGGGGTCTAAACCCATAGAAATATACAAGGGTTTTGAGGGCTGGCATCTCAATATAGTTCTTGGGGTCCAGAATAAAATCATAATGTCTCTAGATGCCTGTCAGGCAGAATATATGGGGTCGTGTGTTTCCGTAGATTCTATAAATGTTTCAAAATGGGTCAAAACCATAGAAATATACAAGAAAGAAACAGCCTGTAGGGTGAGGGGATTTAATGTAAACCACTGAGCACCATGCAATTAAAAAACATTTCGTTTGTTTGAATGAAATCCATTCAAAGAAATGAATGGCATGCAGATCATTTCAAGTATCTAGGCAGGTGTGTACTAACTGCTTATAAACCTAATCAACAAGCATGATTGCACATGACCTACTGGTATAATACCTGATAAACAAAACATCACGTGAAATATTGTTTACCCATGACCGTAACAGCTGTAGAAAACAGCACATGAATTACTTGGGACAATATATACAATATACATTATGTTTGAATCTGGGTGGGTATCTCCGCCCCCCCCCCCTACCCCCTCAAAGGATCAACATAGGGGGTCTTAGATATCTCAAAATATGCGGTCTAAAACCATATACAGAGAAGCTTGAATTAGGCTGCTACATATGGTAGATGACAAAGTGCAAAGTGGGGTCTTTGGTGAGTTGGTGAAAAATGTGGATTTTAGAATAATGAGTTGCTGGAAAAGTTGGGGGGGGGGGGGGGTTCTTAGGTGGCTATCTGCCAAAAATAGAGGTTCGTAGATAATAATTTTTTTTTCAAAAAAGTTTTTTTAACTTTTTTTTGTTGTTGTTGTTGTTGTTGTTGTTGTTTTTTTGTTTTTTTGTTTTGCTTTTTTTTTTTTTTTTTTTTGGGGGGGGGGCATATCCACCCAAGCTGATAGAGAAAGCGACCCCCCCCCCGGCCTCCCGTTAATTATGACAGATTACAACGCACTGTATGAAATTATGCGCATTACCTTACCTTGTCACTCTCACTGTAAAGGTTCAAGTTTACAACGGTAGCACAACACAATGCAATCTCTTGTGCTAATGGCGTCCTTCCATGATGCAGTCGCCCATGTTATGGAATGACTGGTGCGTGTGAGTTAGTCCATCACCAAAAAGTACTCACAGGCGACTAATTTGTAGTCATACAATGAATTGGATGGTGTACTAGTAGCGATTGTTATGCTATACTTTAAAATTCTCATGCACGTTTTCTTATAGTAACAATTGTTTACTATAAGTAAACAATAACGTGGAAAAGAAAGAATGGCCAGTCATTAGTTTCAGTTGGCTTCTACCCTCTACGATGCATATGCCCGTGTTCTCATGGTTGGACGAGTTCACAAAACATTGTGCAATACTCTTGCTAACTGTTGTGCAAATTTGAGTTGAAAAATCTCGATAGCCGAGCCACTCAATGACTCAAATTGAATTTTATGCTTGTTCTAAATTCAATTGAATCACTATTCTAGACCCCTTTCACAATTGCATAGCGAATAATTTAAAGCGAGCAGAGGGTGCATCATTGCTCGCACGACCAGTCTCTCCTGTTGTAGGTGGAATTGCGATCGCAAGTGAATTCTGAAAATGGTCAAAATTCAGTTGGCGGTCGCAGAGTGGTGTAGCTATTTATTTTGTTTAGTTTAATAGCGTACGAGTGTTACACAAAGTTGTGTCCACGCAGATGATTTCATGCGGGTGGTGTTCAACGGTCCTATGGTAATATGCAATCATAATTGGCGATCATGAGATTGATCATGAGTGTTGCCCACCCACCGTGCATCTTTGTGTGTCTGTTTTACGACCCACACTTCCGGCATTAGAAATCTTGGACAGTGTCGGTGTACGTTATACATGCTCTACAAAGCACCTTCCGTAGAATCATTTCTGCGACGAACTCTTGAATTGAGCACACTTTGACGTACAACATTTTGCGATCATTTGTGAAATGCACTTTACCTGGATCAAGAGAGATCGTGATCGTGCGAAGAGTTCTTACTATAGTGAAGATGCTAACTCGTGTGATAGAACAGACATATTTATATTGGTAAGTTGAAGTTTACTGTTTTCAATCTTTGTCACTAAGGATATATCACTCATGCAGTAACTGGAAGGAGTAAAATCGCAAATTTAAAAAAGAAAATCTGAACAAAAGAGAATTCGAGTTCATTGCAGTTTGTGGTAACGATATTTTTGCCTAGAGCGTATACCAGCATGTTCCATGTCTTTCTTTTCTTTTCTCAAATATGTAGAACTCATTGAAATTTTACCTTAACATCGTTGCGTGATTGTTTTAGGTGAAGAATTAAGTTCCAATTGAGAGATAATAAAAATGGTGGTATGTTTAACTTCAAGAGTGTGCTCATGATTGGCAAGTGCACAGGGCATTGTTTCATTTTTAATATGGAAATACACGAAGATTATAATCTATGCAATGATGAACAAAGAGATTGTAGTATATCTGAATAAATAAATTGTGTACGAATTTTATATCGGGAATATTATGCGGGTCCGGTGTAACGTATAGGTACGTGTATTGTCGACTTGCGTCATGAAGCAAAGTTTGATGATGATTATGATAAGAGGGTTCATATATTTTAACAAGGAAGTTTGTTTACCACAAATTAAAGTACAGTGAAGTGACCGTAAGAACTACTTAAATAAATGCTGTAAGTACCAACAACGCCAATCAACTGGTCTTATGGTTTTTTTTTAGTATCAAGTTACATACTTTTAATTCCTTTGTGTATTTAGTATCCTCTTAACCTGGGTGTATCTGTGAATTGGGTGGTGCCAACAATACCACACACCACCACTTATAAACAGACAAGTACATGTATCTGATATCTGTTAAACAAATCACTTCCTCATTTAAACAGTATATAAGATACAATCACCACTTCCCTTGCATCATACCTCCTGACCGCAGTACTGGCCTAGCCGACTATTTTATTTGCTGCATGATGTTTTTCAACAATAATATGGTTTATCTCTGGCTTTTCACGGTACTAGCATCGTCCGTGTTTGCAGCACATGAAGATATTAGGATTATAGGAGGCGGTTACGGCAATATTCTCGTGTCAGTGGACAATGGTGTTGCTTATGACGATAAACTCCTGGAAGAATTAAAAGTAAGCTTTCTGACAAGTGTGTTTTGATTATGGTGTACGGTCGAAGAGTCGTACATATGTTCATATGCATGCATGACGTTAAATCCTCCTGTTTTCTCTATAAGATTTCGAATTACCTTCTAGTTTTAGAATTTCCTTTGGGAGCAATCCTTGGTATATGTGAAATGTGTATTTCACTTTCCCTATAGGAAAAGTTTGTCGATGCGTCTGAAGTATTGTACAAAGCAACAGCATATAACCTCAACACAGGAACTCCTAATTGCGAAAACAGTCTGCGCTTCTTCAGAAATGTGACCGTGTTTCTTCCACGATCGTGGGGTAGTCAGCCTGAGATAGCATCCCGATGTGGAAAGGTAAATTAAATAGATCGTTGTGAACTTTTTGCTGATTATGCGGGTTAGTTTGCTAGTTTTAGTTCTACTTTAATACGCCTGTAACATGTTGCAATCCTTACATTACAAATGAATCCCAATCTACAAACCAAAGAGTCTGTGTGTTCAATACAAGGAGAATAACGTCACCGAATCAACGTAGACCCTTGAACAATCAACTCCCTCCCAGGATTGTAACATATCTAAATTGAAAAGTGCTGCCATAATTTGATGGCTACTAGTTGTAATACAACGTAATTTATACAAGATAAAAGGCCTCTTTTCAAGCTGAGCAGACATAGAAGCTAAACGAACCGATTGCTTTCGCTGATGATGATTATATTAGACCCAAAAATGATCGTTCCGTCACACAAGCAATTGCTTTATTTGTACATTGCTGCTCACCTCTACCTACAAAGTAATCTTTCAATCCCCACAGCCTGGAGGTTTGAATCGTCATCGAGCAGACTTCGTCGTTGGACAAGAAACGGCTCAATGGGGGAGTCTTCCACACACGGACAAGACAGACGGAGATTGTGGAATGTGGCACACGAACACGCATGTCTATCTTCCAAACACGTTCGTCAAGCAGAAAAATGCTAACAAAATTGGCAGCTTTGGTAGAGATGATTAGTTTTTATAGTAAAATGTCAATCAAATTCATTAATTTCTTCAAAAATGTAGCTGAAGAAATGTCGTATTTTTACCTCATCCACAGGCAAAGTTATGGTCCATGAATGGGCGATTTACAGATACGGTCTATTTGAAGAAAGTACAGCAAAAGATGGAGGAAACAATTGTCAGAGCATCACGATTGATGACGAAGAGAGATTTCTTAAAGTGCGATGCTCCAAGGATATTGATGGCAGAATACATCCTCAACAATGCAAATTTACTCACACGGAGATTGCCTCTCAAGGCGCAAAGGGCTCTCTTATGTTTTACGGGCCAAAGTTTCTTGATAAGGTATGATTAATGTGATACGTATAGAAAAGTATATGATCAGATGCCCGTATCAATTTGCTGATTATACAAATTGCTGATAGGGAATTTTAAATGATTCACCTGGTTTTCCTGCTTGTATCATAATAACGGTTCAAGTTTGTGTTTGATTTTAGAATTTAAGATACTTTTGAGATTCAAAATTAAAGCCATGTAGGCCTATATGTACTATCTTATTTGAATTTTGGGACAATAGTCCTCTTTTCAAAATACAGAATATATAATATGTAATAATTTCGCTTGGGTAATATTTTTGCTCCTTGTGTGGTATTTAACGTTAATAGCAGTATCCATGTATATCAATACACATTTCTGTCAAGAGAGAAGGGCTAACTTTATAACTCCTAACCTGGTAACAACATTGAACCATGCAGGTAGAAACGTTTTGTGACTCTCCGTCGGCTCTTCCCCCTGATGTATCCATTAAGGGCGTAGAGCACGATTATGACGTCAGTCACCCTCACAATGAGAAGTGTGACAGAACTGGTTGGGAGCTACTCCGAATGCATCCAGATTTTTCTGGTGGGTAACGTTTAACAATTAACGTTAACGATTAAGACCTTCTTATGATGTCGACTCGTACTTGCAGCCATCACAAAGCGACACATTATAAAAGAGTTCGATTCAAGCCACTGGCACATGCATCGTAGATGGCAGAAACTAACCGAAACTAATGAATGACCAATCTTTCTTTCCCCTTCATTGTTTACTATAGACATGAGTGCATGTGCCGATGATTCAAACAATTGGCTCTTGCCTATATATTATCACTTGATAAAATTGTAATAAATATTTTACTGTTGTAATAAAATGTCCAATAAAATTTATTTAATTTGGATATTATACATAAAAATCATTATGTCATGCTCAAGTACGTGATACAAAAGTGCAATGCTATAGTTCCTGTAGATTTTTTCTCCAAATTAATTTGAGCAGGTTTACTAAAAGAATGAAAAAAAAAACACATTCACTAGTATGTCGAGTACATCTAAAACCAATTTATACAGGAATCAATGATGCTGGTGTCTTCTTTCAGACCATTATGATGGGCCAGCATTTGAATTTGACAAGAACTTTGAAGATGCCCTCAACTTCCAATGCGTAGTGTCGCCACCAAACCAGGCGACTCGATATGTCCTCGTTATGGATGTTTCTGGAAGCATGGGATCGGTGTGTGTATAGCCTAAATATATAGTTTCACATGAATCTTTGCGGAAGTGTTTTTTTTTCAATTTTTTTTACCTTACATAACGGAGTTCAACCAGGTTTACACACCTGTAATTTACATTTATACATGTTTGCAAAATCTCATAATTGATGTAATCGATTGTAAGAGATGATCTTGAACTTACTTCAATGTTAAGTTCGCAAAATTGGTTAGGCAATTTTCAAATGTGGCTTGTGTTGTTTGTAGGGAAACAGACTACAGAAACTTCAGCAAAGTGTCTCACAATTTCTGGAAAATACTTGGGAAAAGGTCAATGATATTGGTGCGATAGTTGAACTAGGAATGATTGAGTTTTCAAGTAGTGCAAAGGTTTTGCTGAATATGAAAACACTGGAGACTGAAGATGATAAAGATCAAATGATAGCAGCTATCCCAAACAATACTGGGGGTGGAACTTGCATTGACTGTGGAATTCGGTCTGCACTTCAAGTATGCACTGCCACATCTTTATAATTTACAAACAAAACAAGCTGATAAAATTGATAGCCGATCGTCATTTAAAATCTACATTTTCGCTACGTATTTATGTAGATTTATAGGACATTACATCACTTACTATTATTGTCTTTTTAAAGATTCTTTCTTCAAACGGTGGTGACACTGCAGGGGCTAAAATCTACGTATTCACGGATGGTGTCGGATCGGTTAGCGTTGAAAAGGAGGTCCTAGAGGCTCAGTCCATCGTCTATTCCCTTCTCCTAATTCTACAGTCATCCGACCACCCACTGATTAAACTAGCCGATTCATCTGGAGGAAGTAGTTGCATCTATGAAGATAACAGTGGAACTGATTATTACCAGTGCTTAGACGACATAGACGATGATGATTTTTTAGCCATTGTAAGCTACAAATGTGTTTTATCAATAGCATCTCTAGGGTATCAGTGTCTCACGGCTAACATGTATATGCTTCACTATACTTCCCTTTCTAAGTGTTCATATAAGTTGTAACAATACGACATTGTGCGATGGTTACTACATGCCATCCAAAATACTCAACATTAGTTTTCGGGGTTTGTTCGTCCATTTATCAACATGATGTAACCATTTTTGGTTTACGTTCTAGA
>CM032663.1:16853439-16875770 GCA_019095985.1 Streblospio benedicti
ATGAACAGGATAAATTTAAGCTGATTTTATTTTTGCCACAGTTATATGCATTCTAAGGAAACCAAACATAGGGCCTGACTACAAATTTCGAAGAAATTGCTTGTAGGGGTAGGGGTAACATATTTAGCTCCACAGAGTTATTTGTATCCTCAGCCAAGGACATGCACATCATCTTGTGCAGAAATGAATTGGGAGTAAGATGGTATATCATACAGACTAGTAAGATTATATTAAGGAGCTGAGAGCAAAGAAAACTAGCTTGTAATTTCCAAAGCGATTACAGGTATTTTTTAATGATTTTTACCTAAATTTATGCAATTTAGTCTAAAATGGTCATTTATTGTGATAAATGCTTATTGCTCTTAATATATGTCTATTTGCAACCACTTGAGTCATATGAATGCAATATTTAGAAATATTTTACCGCATTAATGTCATATGTAGAATCCATGAAATTTCACTGAAAATCGCGTAGGTACCCGATCTTCAGTGTATATCAAATAATTCTAACCATTTTCAGCCTGGAAAATGGGAATACACAATTAGTAATACTGCTTCCAAAGTTTGCGCAACTAGGATTCGAACAGAGGGTTATGAACACGAGTACAACACTACCGATGATATGCTAAAACAACTTACTGTGGGTGTTTCTACTCAACCTAATAAGATACAGATTGATCCAAGTAAGAACAAAAATTATATTGATAAAAGAATTTGAGAAATGTGTAAATATTTTTGGTTCCGGTTGAATACTCCACGCACATCAACTTGCTGATGATTATTCGGGGGATCACATTGGTTTTTGTTTTCAGGTAGAAGAGGTGGGTTTTTTTTGTGTAGCGGGGTAATGGTCCACTATAAGGGACACGGCCATGGGGTTTTTTCCCGTTTTTTTTTTTTTTTTTTTTTTTTTTCGTCTTTTTGTTACCAAGGCTTCTGAATCCCACGTGGTCCGAGTGTGTGCACCTGCAGATCTCACAATCAACTTCTTGTGGCAACTGCGGAAGTCGAAGTGGCGACCAGTTGGTGCATATAGTCTGGTGCACGAACCACTGTCCCCATCTCAGGCCACTAGTTTCATTGCTTTAACCCTCTCACCAGCAATAACAACAATAAGGCTATTCATACATTGATTGTCTACAGATATGACATTGTTCTAAATATTTTACAGGTGGCAACCCGCTGTCAAATACAGTGAAAATTCTTGCAACCCTGAAAAAGGGTAATGCACCAGTCGTCTATGCTGAAGTGGTGGCTCTTATTAAAGATACAGCTGGAACTACGTGGACCATTGATTTACTGGACAATGGTGCCGGTATGTGCATTTATAACTTACTAATCAGGTATAGATCAAAGTGATCAAAAGCATAGTGCTTGCAATAACAGCATTTCCGCATCTGAATAGATTATTATGTAGATTGATTGCGCAGATTATCTACGTATTAATTAAATCTATTATAACAGGTGCTGACCTACTCCTAAATGACGGTATTTATTCAAGATATTTCAATCAGTTTTCTGGAGATGGACTGTACACAGTGACCATTGAATCTAGGGGCAAAGAAGGAGAGGTCAAAATTCTTCTTGAAGAAAGACATGTTTCGGAGATAGAAGGAGAGTTGACCAGTACGTTCTTGTATTATGTATTATACAATACATGTTTGGATTGTATTCTTTCCTAACTCGATTTTTATTGATGAACAACCTAATTGCCTTTAGGGAAGAGTCATTTTGACTTTCTCGGGGGGGGTCGGTTGGTTTTCTCGAGGAATTAGTTTTTAAAGTCTGATCCCCTATTAGGATGAAATGAAAAGTCTGACCCCCCCTGATATTGAAACTATGACCCCTCCCTATGAATGATATTGAAACATGACCCCAAGCAACAATCAGTACTATTGTACAATATTTATACATAGCTACATAAACAAGCAACAACAGTACATTTACAATATTTAAGTATTTAATATTCTAATTTAATCCAAACCCCCGATTGAAACAAAAAAATCAGTTTTTCACGCAGGCCCAGGAATGTAGGAACATCAAACAAGCAATTATACCCTCAATAAGTATCCTTTCAGCTGCACAGAATTGCACTTAATTTTATACCCGCATTCATACAGCAACAGGTGATGGCCAAAATCCAGTGGAACGAACACAGGCAGCAGTTGGCAAAGCCCTTGGTTATGGAGATAGGATTCATGGGGAGTACAGAAAGATGTTTGATGATTAGATGAAGATGAGAAGTGTGAAGGAGTCTTGAGGAATGTTCGGAGTATGAGGAAGATAGGCAGAGGGTATACATGTACCGTGATCCCGACTGTTATTATAATGTTCATGGTGGATACGGTTACGGCTCATGCAATGCTGAGAGGGAACGTATCCTTGAGATTGCGACAGCCCATGAAATGGTAGTTGTCAATGCCTTTTTCAAGAAACCAGAGCAGCATCTCATAACACACCAATCAGGTGGTCACTGCAGTCAGATTGACTATGTTCTGTTGAGGAAGAAAGATCTGAAAGTATCGAAGAACATCAAGGTGTGAAGAATTCGTTCCTGAGCACCGGCTCTTAGTCTGTGATCTGTTACTGAAACCCAACGTCAAAAGTGCACTCCAAAGCTGCATATTTGAAAGCTCAAAGACAACACATTTAAAACAGAGTTTTCAAGTGAAATGAATAAGGTCCTCCAGGCAGTCAGTCTGAGAGATTCTGTGGAAGAGTCATGGCTGAACCTGAAAAAGAAGTTACTTGAACAACAGAGAAAGTATGTGGTTGGTCAACGAAAGGCCCCCCTAGGAAGCAAACTTGGTGGTGGAATAATGAAGTGAGTTCAGCAATACAGGAAAAGAGGTGTTGGAAGTACGGAAGAAGACTGGTATAGATAAAGATGTGTATATAGCAGCCAAATGACAAGCAAAACATGTAATCTATTTGGCTAAAGAAGTGGCAGACGTGTGAACTGCAGAATACCATTGAGACCAAGGATAACATCTATCGCATTGCAAAGCAAATTCGAAGATAAAATCAAGAAGTGACCGGTGACAAGTGTGTGTGAAACGATCTTGGGGAGATTGTAATAGATGATGAAGCGAAGAGTTTGTGCAGAAACAACACTATGAGAGACTTCTCAATGTGGAGTTTCCCTGGGACCCAAATTTATTGTCAAAGGTACGCCCTGTTGAGTGTCTCTGAGAAGATGGGCACTGAAACAGTGAGACTCAAAGCCGCCGGGCCTTCTGCTATATTGGCAGCAATGCTGATGACTGCAGGTCCAAGATGTTTTAAGGTCCTTACAAGTAGACATCTATCGATCTATCTTTGTGCGATCCAAGTGGAAGAACAGTGTCACTAACTGTGAAGCCTACAGCACCCTTGGCTCACTCTTCTCTGACCACAGAATTGTGACTGCCACAGTGTCGCTACGCCTGCGCTCCACGAAGCCCAACGCCAACAATAAAATCACTAAGTACATATGGAGTGATCTGGCAACCAACAAGGAAATGCAAGAAAAGTATGCTGTAGAAGTTAGAAATCGGTACCAGTTGTTGCTGAACGAGTGTGATGAACCAGTTGCGAGACTATAACAAGTTTGTCCAAGCCACAGCAGAAGCAGCTAAGGAGTGTTTGAGACCTGCCCCAAGAAGCAAGAAGAAGGTAAAAAGTCTAGATCCTAGAGTGAAAGCACTGAGAGATGAAGTAGAGGAAGCCTATGGAGGACAAGGTCATTCTACAAAAGGACTTAGATTCACTCTTTGAGTGGGGTCAGGTCTGGGGCCTCAAGTTCAATGTGTCCAAGTGTAACATCCTCCACCTTGCGAGACAGACCCAGAAACCTGTTCGTTTCTACACCCTAGGCGGTGAGATTATTGGTTCTGTCCCTGAGGCGAAGTATCTGGGCGTCACACTGTCAAACAACTATGGAGCCCGGTCTTCACAGTGGAGGCCTCACATCTTGGATACAGTTTCCCGTGCCAACCAACGTCTGGGGTTCCTACGTAGGAATCTCCGCGGTTCTCCCTACAGGCTGAGAGAGACAGCATATTTCACAATCGTCAGGTCATCTTTAGAATATTGTGGGGCTATTTGGGACCCATCAGTTAAAGAGGAAATTGATTCCCTAGAGATTGTGCAGAGGCGAGCAGCACGTTGGGCTCGTGGAGCCCGCGGTGTCATATCAGTCACAGGCCTACTGCGTGACCTTGGCTGGCAAAGCCTAGCAGACCGGCGGCGTAATCAGCGTTTATGCCTATTTTATAAGCTTTTGCATGGAGGCCTGGATTTGCCACCAGAGAGCGTTGGCATTAAACTACATTGTGGTTCAACCATTTCAGGCCAGTCTCTTATCTGAGACTGGCTAATTTGTGAATTATCTATCCCCCAGATCCAAATACCAGGCTGACATAGAATGAAGCCCCTGTTCTCACTGTATTCATGGACTCACTGATATGGTGACTCTCTGAGAAGACCCATTTACACCTGAGGAGTTTCAATCTGCTAAGAAGTCGATCCGAAGAAAGCGGGTAAGGCCTGTGGTGAAGATGGCATCACGCCCGAGCTGCTCAAGTATGGAGGCCTGGATGATATTTGCTGAGGGGTTTCAAAACCAGGCATACGAGGAAGGCCTGTGGTGAACATACCTGAGAAGTGGAAGACCAGGCATACGAGTCATCGTGGACAGTCCCCAAAGAAGGTGACCTCACTATTCCTGACAACTACAGAGGAATCAGCCTCATCTCTCTAGTCATGAAGCTGTACAATCGCCTGATCATGAACAGATTGAGACCTGCAGTTGATCCCCTGCTCAGAAACTCACAGAATGGGTTCAGGCCGAAAAGAACAACGGTTGGACAGATAGTGGCACTGAGGCATCTACTGAGGGTGTCCGGGCTGAAAACCTCAGCTGTGTCCTGACATTCATTGACTTCCGGAAGGCCTTCGATACAATTCACCGTGGGAAACTTATGGAGATTCTACGAGCCTATGGAGTACCTGGGAAGATCGTGTCAGCCATTGCCGCCACCTACTCTGAAACGTGGGCCAAAGTCAGAACACCAGATGGGGACACAGAACCATTCCAGATCCTGGCTGGCGTGCTGCAGGGCGACACACTAGCTCCATTCCTGTTTATTGTAGCCCTTGACTATGCCCTCCGATGCGCAATCAATGGCAGAGAAGAAGAATTAGGCTTCACACTCACTAAAAGAGCCAGTCGCAGGGTTCCAGCCAAGACTCTTACAGACCTGGACTTTGCTGATGATATCTCACTTATCTCAGGCTCTGTCCAGAAAGCCTGTGAACTGCTGGTAGAAGTTGAACGCCAGTGTCTGAAAATTGGTCTTGGCATGAATACCAAGAAGACTAAGGTCATGGCTGAAAATGTGGAGAACCCAGAGATCAGAACCCTTGACGGAACTGTTCTAGAAGTTGTCAAAGACTTCAACTACCTGGGTGCCTGGATAGCCTCAACTCAGAACGATATCAGGATCAGGAGAGCCCATGCATGGTCTGCACTGCACAGCATGAACAGAGTGTGGAAGTCAGGGATGAATGACAACCTCAAGCGAAGACTGTTTGTCACCACTGTGGAAAGTGTGCTGCTTTATGGATGTGAAGCCTGGACCCTCACTGCCAAGGATGAGAAAGCGCTGGACGGGGTATACACCCGTATGCTGAGAGCCGCCCTCAATGTTTCATGGGTAGACCATGTGAGAAGCCCTGAACTATATGGTTATCTTCCACGACTGTCGGACACCATCAGGCAGAGACGAATGAGACTAGCTGGACATTGCGTGAGACACCCAGAGCTCACCGCCAGCGAGATGATTCTGTGGGAACCGACGCATGGAAAGAAGTCCAGGGGAAGACCTCAAGCAACGTACATTGACACGCTGAAGAGGGACACTGGGCTCACCAGTACCACAGAAATCAAGACGCTCATGATGGACAAGGATGAGTGGAGGGCTGTAATCCGGAGTTCCCGTGCTGGGTGGACCTAGCTCGTCGAGTAGTAGTAGTAGTATCTGGGTGTTCTATGTATGTTCCTAAGGTTCGAAGGATAAAACCTACCAAAGGTCCCACCTCTAGGTCCTCTACTATATATGATAGATGCACGTGTGTTGGTCATTATGATTTTATTATGTTTTCAAAATGTCAAAATTCAAAAGTATGACCCCCCCTATTATTTGAGATTTTAATGTCCGACCACCACCACCCCTAAAAGATCATTTTCAAAGTCCGACCCCCCCCCCCCCTAAAACCAACCGACCCCTCCGAGAAAGTCAAAATGACTCTTCCCTTATATGGTTCTACCGAAACAATATTTTGCACACGATGTTACGATTTTATTTTAGTCACTAAAACTTCTAAACTGGAGCCGTATGAGAGCTTTGAGAGAACTTCGGTTGGTGGATTTTTCGAAGTGGATGGTATACCTTCAGATATTGACTCTATTTTTCCTCCCGCCAAAATTTCTGATCTGCAATCTGTTGGTAGCGTTTCCAACACATCTGTCCGTGTAGATTGGACTGCAGTTGGAGGAAATTTGGATCAGGGGAATGGTGAATTTAGTTTTTTGTTTGTTTGATTGGTTTATTATTTGTTTTATGAATTAAATAAGACAAGGCCTCAAAAACATTAAAATGTGCATCTATCTTTCTGAAGTACAACATTTTGTATTTAACTTAACATTTAGAGTTTTATTTAGTAATATACAGAACAGCACCATGAATACGTGTTTTATATGCTTGTAGCTACCCTATATGAATTAAGAATGTCTCAGTCATCAGCAGAACTTCGAGGTGACTTCTCGAATGCCATTCAAGTTAATGACAGCCATCTTATTGCTGGCTCACTCGTCAATCCTCAAGCGTCTGGTAATCAGGAATCAATAATCGTCAACCCCATAATGTTGGGAATCCCTTTAAATGGTACTTTCTTCGTGGCAATAAAGGCTACAAACTCCTATGGAAAGCAGGGAGAAGTTTCGAACTTGGCTATTATTCATTTTACAAGTGATGCCCCGGGGCGGATGCCTCCTACTGAACCTACTGAATCTCCTAGTGGACAATCCAGGTATACAATATGGTTTAGATGTAAAATATTATTCATCAGCAACCACACGATCACAATAGACACATATAACACAACTAACCAATATTTGCCTTAATATTTGATCGTATCTAACAGGAGAGGCTTGGATCAAAATAGAACTAGAGTAAAATGCGTTGTGTAGCTTGAACGTGTAAAGTTCAAATGTTTGCATGTTCAATTCCAGCTTCGTGATGTATTTCCTCACGGTTGTGTCGCCTCTTGCCGTCGCGTGCCTCGTAGGAGTTGGAGTGGTTGTTACGAAAAGAAAGAATGGAAACAAAGTGTCCAATAACAAAAATGAAACTGTATAGCAGCTACATTTAAACATGCTCAAGTTATAGACGCCTGTGGTGGCTATTAGATTGTGGCTTTCTTTTCATTGTACAGTAATGTGGTATTATCGTCCCCCTTCGCTTCCAAAAGAAAGTTGGACACAAATATCAATAATGAATAAAGGCATATGTAAACTATTTTGAGATTTGAGATTAACTTTGTTAAATGCGTAAGAGGGAATACTATTATAATAACTATTCTTTACACAGATTCATAAAAATCTTAATTTTCTCTACAACAATCAATATTTGTTTCCATGTATAATTAATTAGTCCTTGCTACGTTCAACCTGGCAATGAATTTGGCAAATGTAATTAGGAAACTAGTAACACCGTGTGGGGGCAAAAGGTCAATTTAATTTGACATCATACTTTTTGAAATACACAAAAAGGTTGGTTCAAAGCAAATTGTAAAGTGTACATCATATGGATACTCCATGAAGAGTGATGAGTTAATGAGTTTGCAACGTAGAAAAGTGCCTTCTTTTGCAAATCTTTATTTTGCTATAATGGTATTACATAGTGTATTCCTTTGGAATAATGCTTAAACAATGAAACTGTCCAAGGTAAGCATTACAGCTCAATTTTCATATGTGTGATGAACATATGCTTATATGTATTTAGTTTATTATATTTTATAACCCATAATGTTTCTTTTCATTATAGTTTAGCTCAGGTATGCTTCTAAGATATGTATATCTTAACTTTTTGGTGACTTGTTAGTGTAAAGGTTTTTTTTAATTTGATTTCCAAATAAACTCGTTAGCATTGTCCTGCACATTACAGGCAGGGCGATGCTTTCATGAACAACATATTTCTACTTCCTTTTATTTGTCAATTACTTTTGTGGCATTCCCTAAAATATATTGTTATACCCAGGGCAAAATGTATATTTTCAACCAATTGAAAACGGGAGGGGCCCTGACCCAAAAACCCGTTATTTATTTTATCCAATGAGGTTTTCAAGCCTCCATCCATGTTTACCCTTTGAACTGCTACTTTCAGCCTAGTTTTATACCTCCCCAATTGTTTTAAGAATATTGACCTTTTGGTCACGTGGCATTCAGCCTTTATTTTCACCTCTCTTATACAGTGTTAACCCTCCCATGTGACCAGTAGGCTATGAATTTCATTAACAGCATTCAGTTCAACTGTTAATTTCATAAGTTTTTCCTCCACGGATGACCCCATCCGCCACCCTTTCGACGTACATTCAATTATTTATGTGAGCTGCCAAACAGGTTCAGTTTATCCGGTTTTAAAATGTTTGAACATTTTTATATCATAGCTTGATGTTTATAATTTGGTAATCAAAACAGTTTATATATGGGTTTATTTCCATTTTTTAGCACGTGCAATAGCAATTGTATACTTTTTTGCTTTTATTTTAGACAAAATAGTTCATTATAACGGTTGTCTGTTGTCATGCAGAATTCTTTTTAGTACAATATTTTTTCTAAACGTATTTTGTAAATTTGTTTTATGTAAAACAACCCAGTTAAAACAGTTGAACACGGTTATTTTCATCTATGCTAATTGTTTCATTACGTGTATCTTGATATACTAATCTGGTGTGTCGTTTTGACCCCCCACCTAAGACTTCCAAAAAAAACTTATCTTAGCATGTCCTGCTTTGATTACAGGCAGGGCGATGCTTTCATGAACAACATATTTCTACTTCCTTTATTTGTCAATTACTTAGCTGGCATGCTTGCGGTTTGGGGTTTGGGTCCAGGGCAAAAAGGTTTTTTTTAATTTGTGTGTGCGTGCATGAAATAGGTATGTGATAATAAAATCTAGTCAACGCAATCATATAATGTCATTTGATAGTTATTTCGTGTAGGCGTCAAAGTGTGTTTTGTTTCATTCACTAAAATATATTGTTATGCCGTTATGAACACACCTATATTCTCACCGGCCATACTATTTTCACGGGGAGGGGTCTCAGTTAAAAAATGGGTATTCAGGTGCCACCAAACCCCCAGAAGTAGATCCATCCATTTCTATACTTTGTATTGCCAAGAAGTAGGATCCATTTTTATACCTGACCAATTTTTATAGAAAGAATAAGATAATTTGGTGGAAATATTATATTTATTAATTATACATTATACAGATTTTGATACCTGAAAGCAAACATGCTGACCAAACATGAATATACAAATATCATAAATTGTGGACCGATTGAGATACCAAATTGATGGTAATCCATTTTTTTTAATTTATTTATTTAAAATATTGGGACCCATCTCCATACCAAATTGACGAAATGTGAACCAATTTTCATAAGTTGGTGAATATGTCCAAGACGAATCAAACTCGGGGCATGTGGATGACATATACATGTATATCAGTATACACTTACCTTCAAAAGTACAATATATGCAGTCTGATTTATAACCCAGGTGAGCAATACTACATAGCCGATGTGTGATGCTGACCAGGGTCACGACACTATAGTTCTTGTATAGCGTTTAATGCTTCATATTAAAAATGTAATTCTAACATAGTCCTGGCCGTAGGAGCTTCCACTTGTGCAAATTTACCAGATTGGTGACATCTAGGTCTACGAAATCGCATGACCGCTGAGAACGTTTTAATTTTAGAAATTACATGCATTTTGCTTTGATAAATATGAAATAAGAAAAGAGCAGCGCGCACACATCCCGTGATTTGTTAGTGTACACTGTACACCGAGCCTGTACATTGCATACATGTATGCAATATGATTTTTTCCATAAAGAACTGTACAAAGGTGAAAAAATCAAAACAAACATTAATGGTGACACCCGGTATGTAAAACTACGTTTAAAGAAGAAGATTCTTCGCTAAACATTGTTCATTTCGTTCTAAAACATTTGATGCACTGGACCTGTGTGCACACGGGCTCACTGTGCACCCATCTACATACAGAATTTCCAGGAATTGATAAATATGAAAGAAGAGATGCTCTGGATTGTTACTTCTGGTACCGCTTTTCTTCTTTAAAACACCTTTAAAATTGTGTTTTCTGGTTTTGTCATGGATGTCTCACCTTTAACCTGAATAATTTTGATGAGCTCTTTCAACAAAAGGGGATTGCTGACACGGTTTCTATTCATAATTTCCTCTCACGCCGATGGCCTAGGACACTGGTACGGACAAACTTTTGGCAAATTTAATGAAAACAAAGAAAGTGCTTATTCAATATACTTAACTCTTTATGTGTTGCCAATTTTAGCCCCGTGATGGTATTACAGATATGTTTGCATACATAATAAAAAGTGATAAGACGTCGACTTATATCAACTATATTATACGTTCAAAAGTCAACATTTACTTGATTTTATCATAGACTCTCTGTAATCTTACATAGTACACTGATTCTTTTCCATGTATTTTAGGATAGAATTAGAGTCAAGTGCTTCACAGTTGTTTTAAAATAAGATAATCGGTTTAAGTCCCGGTACCATTCGCGCATATTATTTGGTTTATGTAAATGTAAGTAAGACTATTTGAAAGTACTATTAACTTTGTTTGTCGATTATTAGCAATTAAAGTCATTATTATTAATTAATTTAGGTGTCAACTATCAAGATGAGACGGGTGACGCAGATCTTATTTCTTAGTTTTTATATTTGAATTAGGCACATTTCGCATAACTTCTTTAAAACTTTGACCAAAAATATGTGACTTTCTAATTAAGATTCTCTTAGTATTTAAGGGAAGACAAAATTGCTGAGTGGTTTATGCTATTCTTCAAAAAAATATTACATGCGTATTAACATCAATAGCATGTTATTTAAAACGGGTAAGATAAAAATATATAAAATCGGCAGGTATGAGGTCTAATGTAGAATTGAATGTCATGATCCACTAATCCCCGAGCGCCCCCTCCTCAAGTAGACACAACCTGGATCTGCCGGTATAATTGAATACAAATAATGTACGTGCATCCTGTAAACATCAAACCCTACCACTGTTGTACACACATACAATTATTTGGGTATGTTTATTATCATCATCATCATTTGGTGTTCATGTTACTTGGGACAATTTTACCGAGGTTTCTGGATGCTAATTCTCGCCCATGTAAGCCAATGATCGATCAAATGCACGTACCTTGTCAGGTAAAAACCACGTCAGAGTAATAAGTTGGTGTTGTTTTTGGCATGCACCTCTAATAGCACGTTGGTGTATCTGTAATTATGCATCGAGTGGTAATCGCCATGGTTACTACACGACACGCGTCCAACTAACCAAATGGTGCCTAATTAAACGATCTTATCTCTATGTTCTATACTTGGCAATAGCATATTGTGGGTCTAAAATAAACCATCGTGGTATAGCAGGCGAATAAAACTATAAATGAAACGGTCTATATGCAAATGCCTTTTAGCTACTTTAAAGATTGTCCTGATAAGACTCTGTGTTAGAAAGGGGACGTCTGCTTTGATTTGGAAAGTAGACTGGATAAGTTACGGGGAGTGATTTGAAAGAATGTTTGTATAGTGATTCAGAACTGTCATATGCTGACTTCATAACTTAAGAGGATATTGAAATGTTAACATTTATGCCAAGCGGTGTTTGAACCTACATTATAAATTATATATAGATATGTGTTGAACATAATCGTTTTAGAAAACAAACAAGACACATGGAGAAAAGATTAGCTGCAAGTGTTGCCGGGTTGGCAGAATTGGCTACGCTCAGGGATAAACACAAAAGAGAGATGGAAGAACTTTTCAACAGGCTATCGATTGGTAAAAATGAATTGACAGAGGTGAGTGTATTCTTTCTTCTTTTGTCTGACAAAAGTTTTGAATAACTATATATATCACGTGTATATGAGCTAAATATAGTTTGTAACATTTAATGACATTAAATAATTCGAAACCTGTCGCATAGGTAAATAATGCATGCACACGCAAAGTGACCATTTGGACAATATGAATATGCACCTCGTGGGCAGATCCAGGTGGTGCATTGGGGCCAAATGACCACCTTTTTCAACACTCGCCAAATATTTCATTTGGTTTTGGCGTGTTTGTGAACCCATGGAACATTCGCTCGTACAAAACATATGAAATCCTGGGTGTCTCCCACACCCCTTATTCTCTCCCTTTTCCGAAAACCTGAATCTGCCAGTGCACTTGTTACACTGTTTGTCTATTATAAATGCAATACGTATGGTACAGGATAGATTTATTCATGTATACATCCATGTCCAAAGCAATGTGCCAACTGTAATTCTACTGTTTAGTTTGATCTTTTGAACGTGGCTTTGAAAAGATTTTAAATTATCTATTCATTTTTTTTCAAAAGACATGTTCCATTGCATACATTGATGCAGTTGCCTTTGGTTTGTATAGTAAATTATAGTCTCCCGTCTAATGACGTTGGAGCCCATGATGGTAAAAATTACAACTAGTAGATCATGCAGATTTCTTTGCGGGTTCTATCCGAGTTTTAGCCTACAGAGGGGCCTGTGATGTAACTTTTTTTCT
Organism: Streblospio benedicti; assembly: GCA_019095985.1. Classification (NCBI taxonomy): domain Eukaryota; kingdom Metazoa; phylum Annelida; class Polychaeta; order Spionida; family Spionidae; genus Streblospio; species Streblospio benedicti. The sequence goes on from CM032663.1 coordinate 16,866,347, forward strand.
GCCCACAGCCTGCACGTTCGAGGGTTAAGGTTGTCGTGGCCCCCTTGTATTGTATGGCTCTGTAGTGTATACATTACAACTTTTAGAACAATCAATAACCATGCGGTCAACTCTTGGTAATCGTTCATGCATATTACATAATATATGTATTACTTAATTGGGAAGGCGTGAATTGGTTTTCTTTGCAGGGTGTGTCCTTTATCGGCTTGATCAGGTTTAAAAGTAATGAATCTATTTTCAGGAAGATTCTTCAGTTCCTCCACCAGTCCCCATTAGAAAACAGAGCCACTCCATATCACACCACATTGCCAGCAGACCACCACCACCACCTCCTCCTCCTCCTCCACGGGGTACAGTGGAAGAAAGTCAGGCTGATGGCATGTCCACATTTAGAAGACCGAGACAAATGTCAGCAACTGTGTACAGCTACCCGAGCCCTATGCACGCAGTTTTAATGCAATATCCCCAATCAGATACAAAGAAACAACAAATAAGTAGGAATGAAAAGACTTGCACTTGCTGCTTAGATAAAAACATCATTGCCACTACAGTTACAGAGCAGAATGACAGTGGCTTTCTGGAAACAACATTCCCATCTGCTGTGACAATGACGTGTTGTCAATGTCAATCTAAGCAGAATGCAGATAGTCACAGACAAAACTATGATGACAATATTATGTTTGGTGGAGCAAATGATCCTTGCAGCGTTGCAGGGATCCGGAGACTGTTGACACTACGGGAAACGCAGCAGTGTGACATTAATGAAGGGTTGTGTGAGACATCAAACGTAGGACAAACACCCAAACCATCATCACAAACCTCAACAGTTCAAGATGGCAGTAATCTAAGTCATACTTCCGAGGAAGGATACTTCTCCAGTTCAGAACATGTTTTATCTTCTAAAAACAACCTACGAAATTGCCAACGGCAGTCGATGTCAAGTGTTATTTCCAATGACAGTTGTTATGAGGAGGAAGATTGTAGTACAGGTGACACTTCTCTCAAAACACGAATCAATACCAGCAATAATGATTTAGACAATTACCCACTCCGATCCTCTTCCTTTACAATCAAAGAAAATGGACAGTCACTTGTTTATCAATTTTCAGGAGAGTTTGAAGGACCAGAAATTCTTTTATAGTAAAATATTCCTAGTTTATTTTCACTATTTTCACTTAAATTTGTGTAATTGGTATACACGTTGATTTAATGATGCATGCAAATTGAAACTCTCTTAATAAATCAATGGTGCTCTATTTAGTTTACCACATCCTTGTCAATTTGGACTGATTACCATAATGTTACATTTTGTACATCTGTAAATCTAACCATAATACCTTTTAATGTATGTAGCTAATTTCATAATGGTCTCTATAAGATTTTAAGATTGCAAAATGATAGTTTACTTATGTCATAATTGAGTCCCGAAATGTGACAAACTGCACACTGTATGCTTGCAATTTTGTCTTAGGTGAAAGGCAACCACCAACACAAAGTACACAAACAAGCGCTGAATCTTGAACACTTAATTGTGGCTACCAAGAAAATGCATCCAGGCGGCATTATGGGATGCTATTTACATTGCTATTTTGTGTAGACTTCTTACATTGTCAACATTTTGTCTTAATTCGCAATGCAAAACATAAAAATTTCAAATTATATTCTTTACACGTAATGTGCAGAGGTTAGACATATACTCCAAATTTTAGAGGTGGCTCATGTAACATTTTCTTTGTGGGTGCATGGTGGAAAGGCAAAGTAAGGAACCATTCAGTATTTACGACAGGGTGGGGTAGGAGGATTTTCAAAAAATGCTGTGAAAGAATTAATAGCCCCCCCCTCAAATCTGTGAAAAGAAATTTTAATCCCCCTCAATTTCATGGGGTAAAACTTGATGACACCCCCCAAACAGTTGACACAATTATTGTCCGTTAATCCAAATCCTATTTGATGGATATCCATAATATAAAATAAAAACAGTAAATTTTACTATATATAATCTCTAAAAAAAATAGGGGTACATTTTCTGTGAAAAAATTGATTGTGAGGGTTTCAATATCTACCAGTGTATCTTTCAACTAGAACTTTGTAATAGTTATACCTACGTTACATGTTGAGGTGGCTGAAACAAAATTTTCTTGATGTTCTGCTTTGCTGATGCTTTGAAAAAAGTTCAATGAAAAATTGCCGTTTGGACAAGTGGTTATTTTTTACGAACTTGTGAATTGAACTAGTTCAACATATAGAGGATGTAAGAAACTGTCCATTACCAAAACCCTCAATAAATGGATTTTATCCCTCAACTAGAACATAAGCAAATTGAATTAGTCATATTATATTTGTTAATTTGGTCAACATTCAAATTTTATATTGATCAGAGATTATTGTAACTAAATTTTTGTAGACATCAGATACTACTATCAAGATTTCAATGACAACTAATTTAGGTAGCAAAAGACTCTTTTTTTGAAGTGGCTACATTTTATACACAAAATCACAGTAAGAATATTTTTAAGTAAAAGAAATTTGTTATTGCACTTAGAAGTCACCAATCATTTGTGAAAGTACCACATAAACATTAAACATATTTAGTAAACAATCAAAAAGGGTGAAATCAACTGCTATTACTTACTAAATTTGAGAACAATTATGCAGCAGAAATGTGCAAAACTACTGGAAATTTATGTTATACTCATTTATTTCTGCATTATCTTTTGGTTGGAACTTCCATTTCACACTCATCGGCAGATTTCTTGAACTGATCCCATGGATGAACTTCTTTTTCTAACCCTACAGTCAACAACCATTTTTTATAATATAACATAAATTCTCTGAACCCTTCCTTAAATTCAGGTGTACTATAATAATGGTATTCATCAGCCTTACTGCCCCTTTCTAATAACATAATACGTTGCTTTGCAGTTCTGATAGAGTTTTCAACTCTATCAATGAATTTTCTATTTGGTGTAATTTCTAGTTTTTTCATGATCTTCAGCAATGCGACTTTGTAAGAGAAGTCATGATAGGATTGATATGATAGTATATCAAATATTTCTACATTAGGAATTACTGCTTTGTTTTCCATTTCTCTCAATAATGCGAGTCCATTTCTTTTTCTTTTACATCCCATTGCTAAGCAGCCATATGTCTGGAAGAAAAAATATGCAAAATCAACATTTAAGTGAGTATGAGATCATTATTAGCCTATGCCAGACAATATTTCTAAAAATATTGAAACCAATTGGTAGAAATACAATGAAACAAAAAAAATGAAATTTATTTATTATAAGTTATCATTATCTAAATCACTTAAATTACTTAGATTTATATTCAGCATTTGTACTCAAATAAATCAAATGCATTCATACTACAATATCAGGAGCAAGTTGAAATTTCTCTGCCATCTCCAGTAACTCCCTACTACCATGGTAATCATTTCGAAGACTGCGCCGTCGAATCAACATATTAAGAAATCCGATATCTGGTTTCAGTTTATTGTTCATCATCGAGTGGAGCAAGCTTTCTTCTGCGGTAGATGTGTTAGGAATCAGGTGTACTAGCTACAATAATGTCATCATGAATATAAAAAAAGCCAAAGAAACTTATAGTATTGAATGTATGTACCTTCATTATGGGCATAATATCCCTTAACATGTAATGTGAACTGACATAAATACTTGTATTTTATAAGTTTGTATATGTATATATTCTAAACTGCAGTCTTCTAAGATTTAGAATTGTATGTTGATAATAGTAATAATGAGGTTATGAGCACAATATGGCATCATTGTCAAGAAATACATCAAACAAAATGACCGTGGAGTCATTCAGTTTTTAAAACTGCGGTGCTTGTTATATTAATCATCTTTAATTGGGTGTTTGAAATAAGGACTGGGATGTTTATACAAGAAAATATGATTATCTGAAAAATAACACACAATGCACCTGCATATACGTCTTGACGTCTGGTTCCACCTTATCAGTCTTCATGTGCCTAAGAATTCCTGGAAGTCCTCCTAGAAGTGCTAGTCGATCTGCAGGTGAGTCAAGTGCACCAATTCTTATCACATTGTGGTACTAAAATACAAATCTTTTCATCTCTAAGTGGTTACATGGAGACAGAATTCCGATGCAAGCATCAGATTATGTAGAGCCTTATAAATATAGATAGAATGAAAGAATCTACTAGAAATAGGGAGGACTAGTGCTGAATTCAATTACCCCTCCTGCATGCAGGCATCTGCTGAGAATAATATAAACATGCTTAGCAACTAGTCAGAATCAGCAACCTTTAGGGATTCTAAAGTTACTAGTCCTGCTGAAGAGTAACTATTGAGGCCTTATCTGGAAGACTCTTCTTGTATTTCATTAATACATTGCTGGTGTCTCGGAAATCAAACTAGCTTGGTACGCTACAATGCTTAGTCACAAAGTACACCGAAATAGAAACTCTTAAACTTTTATCTAGTTTTTTCAAATTCTAGACCCTCTATATAAAAGTTAAGTGCAGTAAAAACTTACCTTTGATTTGGGATTAAGCAAATTTGGGGTTACTGGATTAAATGCTGTTATGCTATCAGAACTGATGTCGAAAGAGGCTTTTCTTTGAAGAGCATTGTCACTAATGGTCATGGATTGATTATTAGTACCATCCGGGATGTCATACTCCCACCAATTCCTGTGCTTCTTTTCTAAAACAATTGCATTGGGAGATTCCTTTGCTTCTGAAAATGTATACAACCAATATGATAATATTTCACAGCACATAATACCCTTGAGATAACACTAATTCAAAAATGTATGGATGTCAATACAAGAATAACAAGTACATATACAGTATTACACACTCTGCATTGGTGCCTCTTACAATTAACTAATCAAAAACATGAATCATTTACACAGTAAGTGGTTAAAGAGCTTCACCTCAGAGAGCTTCATTAGTATCCATCAAAGATAACCACAGATTAAAATATAGTTATTGCAAATATTGGAACAATTTCCAATTAAATATCTTTTTAAACATCAATTTTAAAACATCAATTTTATTAAAAAACATGATTATTATAGAAACTTTGTTTAGTTCAATCAGGTAGGGTTAAATTGACATTACTATGCAAAGTGTACTGAATGTGTTTAATCAAAATATAACCTTTGCAGGCATATCCTTTTATATTTCTGCTGAGCTACCTCTGTCCACATTTTCATAATAAAACCTTTTTAAAGTTATGATATATCATAACTTTGTAAAATATATTTGCAGCATTTTCAATCTCCCATACAATCTTCTATCACTAAGCCATCTTGTTTGTTATCAACCTTCAGAAAATATAAAATAAAGATATGTTTACTTCAAAGAGAAATAGGAAAAAAATAAAATACATGCATTGATTGCAACACATTTGACAAACACAAATCTGTTTGACATTTTGCATTACCTGCTTTAGTAGCTCATTAGTGTAAATTCTGTACTTCCAACACAATCACGGACAGCTTTAAGTAACAGATTATAGTGATGGATTTCAAACTGCAATTTTTTTTTCATTCGGCGCCATACTTCAATTGCATGTTTAAGTCCAGCATTTTTGTCAGATATACAAGCAATAAGAACCTAAAGAATAAAAACATGAGAAGTTCTGATGCTAATTTTATGCATGGCATCAATTCTAAAAATCACAATTCTTTACAAAATGTGCAATGGAAATAGAATATGTATTCTCAATCATCTTCACCTGTGCATATGTGTCAGAATTTGGATGAAAAAACATCACCCTTTTCAGCCATTTCATCTACAGTTGAAAAAAGCCAGAAGAAGATCTCCTCTCATACCATATGCTTTAATGAGAGCATTATATGTTGTTCGGTTCATTTTTTCAATATCCTTTTCTTTTTAAGTTGCATATGAAGAGTTTTAGCTCTCTGCAGCCCATCAAACTCAGTTGGACAATTAGCACAGGCGTTAAACAAAGCTGTATATGTTGGGTCCTCTGGTTCTAAGCCCATCTTTTTCATTTTATGATATAGTTTGAATGCTTTGTGTGTCCATCCAACTCTGCCCAATACACCAATGAGAGTTGTGAACACATATTGATTTGGCATGACTCTGTCTTCTTTGAGCATGGTAGTTTCTAGTACCTAGAATGTTCCAGACTTAAACATAAAAACATGGAATTTGTTATAGAATGTATGAAAATTTATAGATATCACTTTTAAATGAATAAATTTCTTAAATGAATACCTGAACTGCTTCGTAAATTTTTCCTCTCTTAGCCAGTTTCTCAATTGTCCTTCCATAATGAGCTGGTGAATATTTTCTACCAGTTTCTGACAGCCGTATGTATGGTTTTTCATCTTCTTCATCATAATCAAGCTCTAATCTTCAATTACATAAGACGAATGTTTAGATTTAAGACAGACATGTATTAACATGCGTACTTAGCAAAGTTACTGTCTGTCAAAAAGGGTTGAAATTGAAAATAGAGATTATGATAAAACCAGGTCAAAATTAACATGATAGTCTACATGTGGGAGGTCATGGGTGTTTGTTTGAAGTTACTTGAGTGAGGTACAGTCACTTCCTCATGTGTGTCTAACTAAATGGGGTATCTCTACCAGACTACCAAGAATAGTTGCTACATCTGGCTGTTTAACGCTAATTAACGGCTCCATCGAATTGACGCCTCCCTAAATTTAAACGCCTATGCTAGACCTGTTTTGAAAACAATAAACGCCCAGGCTATAAAACGCTGAAATATGGTATACCTTAGTCTTTCAAAAGACCTTATATCTAATACATTTTACTTCTATTATTACAAAAACCACTCATGTAAACAATATATCAAGCGCAAAGATAAAGAGTAAGTACAATTGTGACAGCCTCTAGCTCTAATAGATATAAGGTCTTTAACGAAACCCTAGGAATGTCTCTGATATTAAATATACAACCTCGAACATCCTGGCCTGTTATAGCCTTTAAAACCAGAGTATTCACTAGCAACAGCTGCAGAAGCAGCAGTATGCTTGGGTGATTTACCACGCAATGATTAGCCAACATATTAAGTATGTCATCTTGATCAAAGCTTCGCCATTACAAATAAACAGTACCATGTGCTTAAACAAAAAATACCCAAATACAGCAGCTATACGACTGCTCTGAAGATAGATTGCTTGTCTAAAAATAAGAACCATGTAAATGCTGTCATATTAGCCAAACAACTAGCTATACTTTTGCATCATAGAGAAGCTTTTATACTATAGAATAGGCCATCATGTCAGATCATTTAAAGGCCTTGTAATAGGCTACATATAGCTCTATACATAATTTTCATTTAAAGAAAACTAATTATTCTAACCTTTCAAGCTTTTGATCTATTGGCTCCTCAAAGACTTGGTTCTTTTCATCTACTAATAGCCCAAACGTATTTGAAAAATCAGTCTTTCTTGTAAACGATTTCCTCCTCTTTCCTTTTACAATGGTTTTCTCCTTTGCCAACTGGCCAAAAATGTCTGCATCTGATTGGGAACCAATCAGCTTAGGATTGTAATCAATAGTTTTCTCAACAGTCTCAACATTTTCATTTTGATGTATATTTAATGCTTGCTCCTCTTCTTGAGTAATGCATTTACCCTCATTTTTTGTAAAATTGGACAAGCATGCATATGAACATGACTTGGTAAAGACTTCTTTATATTGAACGAAACTGAATATACATCTCACAGCTGTTGCATGTCTAAACATGTTCTATTTCTCCAGCTGGAAAGACAAAAAATAAAGCAGTGTCAGTCTAGTCCATGTCGCACCATCCCTATACGGCAAACGCTGCTTTTCAATTGTTCAGAGATACATTACACATTCCAGACGTTTTATTACCTTACACATTCCAGACGTTTTATTGTTAGCGTCAAAACAGTACATGTACGTGTTTGTTGTCACAGAGACGGAAGTGAGGGTTTACTGGAGAATAGTTACACAGGTGTGACAGGTGAACTAAAAGCCAATTCTCAAGAAAACCCTTCCTTCCGTTTCGGTGACAATAAACACATGTGCTGTATTGATGTTATCAAGAAAACGTCTGGAATGTGTAACGTATCTCTTAACAATTGAAAAGCAGACGGCGTTTGGTGTATAGGAATTCATGTGTGCATTGTGATTTGTACACATAACACAGTAACATCAGCAATGTTAAAGCCCTTGAATCTTTTATTAGCAGCCTCTGCTCCAAAAACTGTCCAGTGTATTATACAATGATACAAATGAAATGGGTTTCAATTCACAGCTAACAAAATATAGTAACTTTAAGCAGCATGGGAAATGGCTGCCTGCCCGGTGGCCCGAGGCTGGCAAGTTTAACTATTGGGCCTGCAGGTCTTCAGACTTACCTGCCCGGTTGTCTGGCACCTTTATGACCCTATATTTTAACATACTTTTGTCATGATATCAATTATAAACTCAAAGTCTGCCCCCGGACACCCCTAGATATTGAGTGGTTATGGTTAACATGTAATTTCCCTGTGGCAGGGCTGATCATAAATATAGATCAGATTGCGACAAGATTGGGGCTAGTACTGGATCTGGATATGTAATTCACAAGTAAGCCAGTCTCAGATGAGACTGGCCTCCTCTTATGAGGCAACGTGAATGGGAGTTCACGTGGTGTTTGTACATGTACCTCTCCAGAGGCAGGCTATGTAGCCAACTGAGCCTCAGGGGTGGGGGTGGGGGTGGGGGTGATCACACTAGTCACTAGCTATAGTTTTCAAACTAGGTGAGTTCTTTTTACGTGCAGAGATGTGGCACTCCTCTACACCGACACACGCTTCCGAACCTCCTAGTACTAGGGAGAACGATCACAAATAATGATACCGGGGGGATCGTTATTTATGATCGTTTCCGTAGTCTCCTGGTCTATATTACTACCGGCATCCATTTACCGGAACCTTACTATGGTAAATTCTTGTAATTGACCAACTATTCCTGGTCTGGCAACCTATGGAAAACTAGCCAATCAGCACTATTCTCTCGCTTTTTTTGGGGAACTTTTGACCTGTCAATCTTCTGTAACTCCTCCTCCTCATGAATATTTGTAAAGACGTAGATCATTTTGACAGTTACAAGTGACAGACAATAACTTTTCTGTGGCCTTTATAAATACGTATTTCTTTACATAAATTGTGCGTGTGTGCTCAGAATCGTATCGTGGTTCTTATTTTTACCTCCATGTAATGAGATTGTAGATTCATATGTCTAGAATAGCATCCAAACAAGTGGCTGTTGCCGCCATCGATTAAAAAGACAGGTTTTGAGACACACTTTAGAAGAATGAATTTCTACAAGTTCTCTTACTTGTAAAATAATATGACTGCAGTGCGTCATCATAAAGGGTACAGATAATTCGAAAATAGATATAAAACAACCTACTTGTGTGAA
>CM032663.1:16880716-16978195 GCA_019095985.1 Streblospio benedicti
TATTTTATTCAGCAGTTTTTGGTTCGGCAAACATTTCAATGGTTTACTGGAGTCACATTTTATCACAACATGATTTTTTTCTTCTGATTACACTTGTAAATATATTCAAATAAGTATAATTTAACTTAATGTGGCTGCCTTTTTGCTTTGTCTAAAACCCTTTAAAATGGCCTCTGATGACCACTTAGATTTTTAAAAATCTGATCTAGGGCAGGGGCATGCCCCCAGACCCCCTTAGTGGTGTTTAGCGCCTTCACCACTCGCAGGGCCAGTAAGGTATCAGAAGGGCCAGTGAAGATTTTAAAACTCTGGCCCGTTTGGCCAGTTTGGGCTACTCCCCAATTTTTGTCACTGATTAACACGATTTTAAATATTCAAAGGTCATTTTCAAGTATAATTTATCGTGTGGCATGTGTGGAAAGTACTTTCTTGAAAGGATTTTGAGTGAGAATTATGAACGTGAACCGGATTTTAGTTAGCATGGAAATTGACAAAGTTATGGACAAAAGACTGTTCTTAATCTGAACTGCAGACCAAACATGCAAACTTCATTATTATGATGAATACAAGGCTCAAATAGATTATATTCTTCATTTTCCAACGTTTATCACAGTGAAAGCCACCAATGCGATTGTAAATGGCTTTATAACACATACCGTAAGTAACCATGAACTTTTGTGTCTCAAAAGTAAATGAATAAAGACGAGTACGTAGCTTTTCTGCGCAACTTGGAAGTGAAGAATTAGGGGGGTCAACACCTCAAGTACCTAAATCGATTTTTTAATTGTTGTCATGACCCCATGGAGCATGTCTATAGAACGCCAAATCGCACAATTCGGCTGTTGTTTCTAATGTTACGACAATGGGCAACTCTGAGACCCGCTACAACGACGTTTTTTCGTTCTGCCACCAGGGCGGCACTGCAGTCGTCAGGGGTAAAGATTCAAAACAGCGCCTCAACACTCGTGTATATTAGTCATTTTGAAGATGGTGTTATTGTGCTCTATGTTCATAATCATGTTTTGTGACACACACAGAAATGTTCGCATACTTCTCTAGTTTTCATATATGATACTCACATTTTATTTGGAAATGTATTTAATGAGCTTTGTCCAGATTTCCAAGTTGTGTTTTGCCTCAAGCTCAAGAGCCAGAGCCGATTTTGACAGTCAGTGTGTTTGACAAGATTATCAATAAATGTTGCTTGTCCTTTCTAACTGTATACGATGCGTACGTTATCCTTGATATATACATGTCTTTTACGTGTATATTCCATTGATAAAGTCCATATTTTGCTACAATTTCAATGTATAAAACACTCCATTCAACATTATATGTACAAGTCTAAGTACTCTATTTTTTCAAACGTCGAACGTAATAATAATGCGTCGGCGTTATAAATCTAGCGCAAAGCCGCACTGGCAGGTCAGATAAGTATGTATTTAAACTAAATTATTATAATCATGACGCGTATTTGAGAAACAATGCTCAGATTCATAGATACTTAAGGGCTTTGTTATTGATACACGACGGTTTGGAATAACATGGATGAGTATTTCTGACAGAAAATGCATCTCAAAAGTCGGACTTTCTGGGTCGGTTCCTGTACAATTATAAGGCGAGTTGCGCAACGTCTGCCGCTGACGATTGCAGCGCCGCCCTGGTGGCAGAGGCGGAACTACGGTTTCACGGAGTTTGCCATTACGTTGTACTTTCATCAAAATCTGAAACAGAATATTTTCTTTTGATTTAAACTGGGTGAAAGACTTGTCTTGCATTCACATTAATGTTGTGAGTAGTGAAAACAAACAATGTTATCAAAACAGCCAAATTGTGTGACAAACTAAATTGTGTGTAGCTGAATTGTGTGATTGGTATTCTAATGACTTTTGAAAAGAGACCACTTATGACATTGACTTAGTGTTTATATTGTCTAAGAATACGGACATCGAACATCAAGTGCTGCAATGCTGTTTACTTTCCAAACTAGAGTTGTCCTTGTTACTTTCTATTCAAAATGGTGGCCCCCCTGAAAGTTTATTACTAGCGCTTTAAATATTTCACATTGATTTGAATGTATATTTGGTTTGTAGTCATAACAGCTCCCTGAACTGTAGCTAATATATAATATGGTTAAGGCAATGCCTTTGGAAGTGACTGCTTATGACTTAAAACATTTATTAATCAATGTATTTACTGGTATGAGTTCTTACAAAATTCAAAATGGTGGCCGTTGCAAAAGTTACTTACCTCAAAATTTTGACATCAATCAACTGCTATATCATGTATATGAGAGATTTGTTCTTAGTTGTAACAGCTCCCTGATGTGTCGTTATAACTAAAAACATATGAGTGCAATTACTAGTGGTCTTGCTAATGTTGATGAGTTAGGAGTTGTGCGTCTTGTGACTGCAAGATCTGCAAGTACATTGTGGTAGCACACTTGAAACATATGTGGTTCAGAAGCCTCATTAAACGGTCTTCCCTGAGTAGTATGGTAGATAATCATCTCATTGCGTATAAATAAGTACAGTACTTATAGTACACTAACTCCCCGCCGGCCCAAGTTTCAACTACATGTTGATATGTATTTAACATTTAAAGTCTTGATAAATCTTAAATCTAATCACCATATTTATTTGAAATCAAAACTCAATTGCACCTAAATTCTGATGCAAACTCATTTTCTTTTTTTTTTAGAAATAATCACTGATAAATAAGAAAATATGGAAATGTCAAAGAATCAAAACACATGTCTTTGGAAGGGGTCTGGTGAAAAGCTGAATGAATTGAGGAAAAAAGGACAGTTGTGTGACATTACTATTTGTAGTGAAGATGGTTATGACTTTTTGGCTCATTCTCCGCTTATGGCTGCTAGTAGTGAAGTTTTCTATGCTTTTTTAATTGAAAATAAATCATCTTTAATTGAAAATATAAGTGACAAAAAACTGCGAGTGAAAGGACTAAAGTCTGATGTATTACAAGTTACTTTGGACTTCATATATGGTGTTCTTCCAAGTAACTTTGAAGATTGTTTTAAGTTAAAGACTGGAACAGAAGTACTTCAAGTGAAAGGAGCCAGTGTTTTTTGCTATATTGATAAAAATGACTTAAAAGACAAAATAATTGGTTGTCCTTATGCAAGAAAACTAATTGGCAAGAAATTTGAAAGATGCCCTTACAAACATTTTAAGACATTCAGACCGAAAGAACGACCAAGTTCTCTAATGTTCGACCCACATACTGGTACTAGTGAAAATAATATTGCAATTCAAACAGATGTCAAGAAGGGACAAAAGCAAGTTGATTCAGCTACAAATATGCATTCATGTATTGATAGAAATCATGATCAGCATGGGTTGTTGGAAACTGATCTGAAAAGAGATCAATTGTTTGAACATTATTCAGTTATTCTTCCAGTTGATGAGCATCATGCAATGTTGAATCTTGCAGATATTGAGACCCAAGAATGTCCACATTTACAAAATCTTGCAAAAGAAAGTGGGTTATGGATATTTCCTCATAATTCATCTACAGATTTTAATGAAGATCAAGAACTTCGTCAGTCGGAAAGTGTTGAAACGCCTACCTTAACACCAAATAAGACTATTGTAGATAATATATCTCTCTATTCAACAAATTCTTTGATGCCATGTGACCAGTTACCTCAAAATGAAAATGTTACTAATGAAAGAGATATGGGAACTCAAGACTCACGTCATGTTGGCACCTTGGAAGGATCTTCAAAATCAAACAACACTCATTTTGTTGGAGTATCATCAAATCAAGAATTATCTTCTGAAAGTGAGAAATCTAATGTTCAAGATAATATTTCTTCTTCAAGTCCAAAACTCAGTAATGAAGAAACAATATCTCATAAAAGAATGAGGGGTTTATCAGAATCAACACCTACGTGTATGCCATTAACAAAAAGAATAAGATTTTTGTATAAAAATGAAAACGAACAGAAAGAGCTCTCTTCTAAAAGTGCAGATGAAATTGAATTACACAGAGGCAAACCGGATGTAATAGAGAAATATATTTTGCAAGACAAAGATAGGGTACACAATGAGGTGTGCAATTCAAAGGAGGGGAGTATACCTGAAACAGCTAGTAGAAAATTTGATCATACACAGTTGAGCAAGTTAGACAAAAAGTTATGTCCATTTTACAATGCAGCCAAAGATACTATAGAAATTGGTTTAGATCTAGATGACTATAGACATCAGCACGATGATAGTGTAATTGGAGGTCCCCTTAGTGTTGCAACTCAAAATTATATGGATGGTTCAGATAAACAGAGCAGTTTCAATAATCATGAGAATGAGTCTTCAAATAAAGAAGATGATCAGCTAAACACTCAATCTTCTAATAGTTGTCTAGCAGATCTTCAAAATGTTAGCTTCAATGAAATTCCCAGTTGCGGCAAGCCAAGCCCTATGAATCATATGCAGGACCAGGAATTAGACTACACATTAGGTGGGCATGATGATAAAGAACCTGCATCTGAACTTATCCCACCAGCGCACATAACAGATATGTCAAAGACTGGAAGTGTAATTCCACTAACCAAGAATCAGAATCAAAATAATTTCTATGATTTGCAAACAAAGTCTCCAAATACATTGTGCAATAATCAAACGTTTTCACGGGGAAAATATGAATGTCTGACAGATACTGCAGAAAATAACTTGTCGAAGAATCATTTTATAAATAACAACAAACTTTCCATTACTGAAAATATGAACCATTTCAATAGCAGTTTTAAAAAGAATAATGAAAATTGTGAAGAATGTCCAATATTACAAGGCAAACCTTTATCAATACAAAATGAATTCACAGAAACTTCCATAGAGCAGGTGTTTCCCACTACCAGTGTATCTATGAGTCACTCCTGTACACAGAAGTTTTACAGTGAGTCTGATCCTTCTATCTGCGCAAATGATTATAATACAGTGGAAAGAAGCATTTCAAATGGATCAACCTCTCTTACTTATCCACTGCCTTTATCAACATCATCAGTTATTAATAATACACAAGTTGAAAATACTACAACAAATTTTGATAATTCTCTTGTTCCATTTGAATCTTCCACATTGAAATATGTTAGAGCTCAAAATTCTCCACATCAAATGTATGGTTTTGAACAAAACACCAGTGAAATCAACTTAGTGCCATTTTCCAAACCAATGAATATGCACAGTCATTATCAGGAAGAAGAATGTTCAAGAAAAAATACTGTAAACCAAAATGGTGTGACTATGGGTCATAAATCAGTTGACTCAAACTGCTTGAGTAGTCTACATTCTTATGATAATATTTTGGAACTTCCTAAGGCAAATTCAAGAGAACTTTCTAGTAGCAATGCTGAATCTGTCACTTGTCCATTTGCTAACACACCAGTTGAAGCTGTCACTGTTGATGCAAGTTTATCATCTAGTTCCACAATTTTGTCTGTTAATCAAAGTACTGACAACGTGAGCACAAGAAGTAACAGCTTGCAAAATGCAACGTCTGATTATCTAAACAGTGAACCTCATGTGCATAGTGATTCAATTGCTGAATCTTCTATTAATATGCATATGTTGGTAAAGACCGAAAGCATCGTAACTAAAGTTCAAGATTCATCAGAAATATCTGATGTAGAGAATAAGAAAATTATTGAAAAACTGCTTCTCATGGAGAAAACAGACAACACTTTCAGGTATGGTGATTTGCTATAGCCAAGTTTTGTCCTGAGATCAATATTATTACTCTACCTTTTGCCTCATCACATTTTTCCCTAAAGGGCTTGTCACACCAATATAACGGACTGATACCAGACTGAGGACTGGCAGATTTTGCCACTACGACGAGCGTCCGTCACTTCCGATATGCAGTCGATATTACCACGTTGTTTATACGTCGATGTCCGTTATCATGCCGTTGAGCCGATTTTTCCGTCCCCGGGGTTTTGGGCTGCTCAAAAATTGGGAACGGATTTTTCACTTAAAATTTTTTGACGAATATACGATGGGCATACGAGGAGCTTCCATGAAGCATCAGTGGAGGGTCCGTCACGGAATGGGGACGTGTGGGAACGGACAACCCGTCGACGTATGATAACGTCAATTTAGCAGACATTCGGCGGACGTGTGCATGTCTTCCTCGTATGTTTAGCGGATTATTGTCGGATCTCATCACTTTAATGTATGTTCACCGTACTACAATGGACGCACGTCAGATTTACCTCGTAATACCAACGTATCTCTGACGTACGGAAGTCGTACAGTGTCAAGGGCTATAAATTGACCCACTGCTGGCCACCAGTATCTGTAATAATAACAGGCAGCACACAAGGTCTTGATCATTCAATCCTGAACATGGAGTCGAACTAGAGAGACAAAATAAATACAACATAAGAAAACTCTGTGAGTGAACATCATGGAATGCTTCCTGATATTAACGATGGCGGTTATCATACTTATATACTAACCTCACTCATAGCTGCAGAAAATCTTGTGTCTCATTACATTGCAACCGAAAGATGCCCACACCATGTGTGACCACAATACACCCTTCTCAAACAAGATATATCTGCATATGTAAAGGCTTCACATTTAACAGGATTATTGCTAATATATTTATCATACACAGCCCACACGAGTGTAGCAGTAAACTTACATATCTTAAACTAGTTTTAGACATTATGTGCTCAAGTCTACCATCTGCTATATACGGCATTAGCAGGTACATACAGGAGGTATTAAATCTTAAATCTTTATTCTGTTTATTATCAATTTTTTTCATGGTGCTCAAAACTTTTAAAAAGTCAATTATTGTATTTCCAGTAGGCAATCGCCTGTGGTTTTAACTAGACAGAGATGTCGAAAGAATCGCACCTCGTTTTGTATGACAGGAGCTAGTAGTAACCTCCAACTTGTTCTTCCACCTCTTCATGGACCTCGGCCTGTAATGTGATTGGAACTGGGCCTCCTTCGGCAGCGGCTTGTTCCACTATTTTCTTCACATTCTTCCTCTTCTTGGTTCCTTTGGCCGTGGACGCAGAGGTGGTACATTTGCGTTTTGACATGATCTCACTGGAATTCAACGGTATTTAGGCCTTCCTCGCCGCGGTGTCATGTTTTATATTCCGGTGTGCAGGCGCTATACAGACGCAGGAACGCTGATGTGCGGACGTGATGCAATATGGTAAGATTATGGTAAGGTTCCGACGAGCTTCCGTCAGTACGTCGAACGTACGTTGATTATCCGACGAGATGCCGCGCAGCGTCCGATATGAAAATGTCAGTTTATTGGACGTTCTCTTGACGAAGTACAAAATTTTAAAAAACCCAGTCAGTTATAAGTCCGATGTGAGTCCGTTATATTGGTGTGACAGGCCCTTAAGACATTTACAAATTCTAACAATTGTTAGAATTGATTTAGTGTAAGATACCACACCTGCACAAAGTGTTTGTGTTTCTCAATATCAGAAAGATGTGTACTTTCCAAAATAAAATTTTGAAATAATGAAATTTGTTTATGTGTGCACATCTTTTGTAAGTCAATAGCAACAATATTGTTTTGTATACAATGTAGGCACAGTATTTCACATTATTGGTAAATGATTTTATGAAAATTACAGGTGCACAATGCACATATGGGCCAAAAGGTATAACAAATTGCTATCAGGACAATGTAGTGCAATGTTTTGTTGTTGTTTTTTCAAATGTATAACTGTCACTAAATATTTTGTCAAAGTATTTTATTTTGTTACTATCTCTAAATTTTAGGTGTTATCAAATGGGATGCAAACACAACACAAAGTGTCTTGACATGATGCAATCTCATATGTATAATAGACACAAAATAGGGTCTCCTACTAAAGAGTGTCACCATTGCCACAAAAGCTTTTTTTCTGAAAAGTAAGTATTTTGATTATTCAGATAAAAATGTTTGTGTCGCAGTATATACGATGAAACTACTAATTAAATGCATGGTTAGTATTTCTAACTAATTTATTGTAGAAAAATTACCATATAAGTTAAAAATATTGTTTCATGTACATTGTACAATGGTGTCATTAAGTTAAATTAATTTGCATATCTAGTAATAAGGACTATTGCAAATATTCCTATGATACTAGATACATGAAAACATTAAGAAAACTCATTTAAGCAAGAGTAATGCTGAGCTTAATCATATAAATTAACAATACTGGGTACTAAAGTATATTATGAAATTTATAAATCACAAAAGTCCTGATTTGTATCATGGACATCGAAAATTCAATATTATACATTCTTAACTGTGGATGCAGTGTAGTAAACTTAATTATCATTTGTATAAACTACATGTTGACTCGCCAGTCTGTTTTTGTGGGCATAATTTAGAAAGCAACGAACATTACTTTTTAAGATGCCCTCTGTTCAATAATTTGAGAATAGATTTATTTCAAGCGATAAATGATAGATTTGGCATTATTGGTGATAAAATTTCAGTTAGAATTCTCCTGGAGGGAAGTAATGCACTTGATATTCCGAATAATAAGGAATTGTTTGACATCCTACATAAATATATTGAAAACACACAGAATGCTTTGTATTGATACTAGTATATTATGTACATGTACAATTGTTTTGTATGAATGTGTGAGTGAAAGTTGTTATCTTTTATGTATATATACAATATATATATACATATATATTGTTTTTGTTTGTTTTTTTCTCATGAGAGAGGGCGTTAATCGCACTTTTAGCTGTTGCCCAATCTCTTTGCTGGACTCATATAACAAATAAATTTATTTTAACCAAAACCCAATTTTAGAATCCCGTATTTTTTTTTAATGGACAACATTCAACATATGTCGCATGGCCCCATTACTGGTACTGGGCCTTTCTTTAGACTGAAGTCTGGATGTTATCCCCTCCTCTTCCTAACTATCTCTAAGATACATGCCTAGTGAGAAAACCACTCAAATCATCAGCTTTCATGATTCTTTTACAATGTCAATTCAGCCAACTGAATAACCACATTCGCCGAAGCCATGTGGACAAAAAACAGTCAACACCAATCGAGTCAACTATTCACAACTGTACTGATTGCGAGGAGACATTTGACAGCATATATAAACTGCAAACCCACTTACTGAAGATGCATGGTAAAGGGAAACTGTTCACCTGTAAACATTGTTCATTCAAGAGCCCTCGCAAAAAGGATGTACAAGGTACAATTTTATTGAAAATTTATCAGAAATCGTTTCTAAATTTATAGCATTTTGTATGACAGAGTGTTTTATTTATATCATGTTATAAAATACTTTTTATTGATATAAAATTGTCCATACCTTGCTTGGTAAAGCTTAAGTAAGTGGAAAACTGCTACACCAACCATTACACCCGTCTGATTAGCAGACATTACAGTCCGCCAATATCAATTAATGAATCTCATTCATTTTTTTCTGTTATCTGCAGCTCATATGCTGTCTCAGCATGGTGAAGCACCACCTGGTGTGAAGGTGTATACTTGTGAAAGGTGCCAGTATCAGTGCATTGATCGCAACAGATTTGAAGAACATCAGGCAAAACACAGTGGTGACTAAAATTCGCTTGATTTATTTGTTCATATATATTGTTTTGCTATTTCTGAAATGAACTGATAATTTACACATAAATTAAAATGTCAATCACTTAGTATACACTTAAGCATACACTTTAAGCATACATTTAGTAAATAACAATTTGGAAGTGTTTGAGATGACTTGAAATACTGAATACCTGTTGCTTTCAGGAGCCGGTATCTTTACATGTAACTTGTGTGGGAAGAAGTACTCAACTCGGCGAGGCCTGAGAACACATCAAATGTATCACAGCACTGACAAACCTCATGTTTGCAGCCACTGTGATGCAAGCTTCAAAGTGAAGTCCAAACTGAAGGATCATATTCGATTAGTGCACACAAGTCCTGTTAGTATATTTTTAATTTAAAATAATCAATACCCAATAACGGGCAATCAAATAATTTTATTGACAAATACGTATGTATTTGAACAGTCATGCTCATTCTGCTTTAACGTTACTGGTCAAATTGAAAAAACAACAAAAAGACTTCATGAAACTGGTCAAATAAACGATTATGACTTATTGCTATTGAACAAACTGAAAATCTAATCATTTCTTGCCATAATAGATGTGAAATGCATTTTTAGAATATGTAAAGCACAACTTAATCATATTTGTTGTTTTAATATTTCATTAGGGAGTGAAGCCTTTCCAATGCAGTTACTGCTCACATAAAACTGCACTGCGAGGAAACTGCAACCAGCACATTCGAAAACATCATCCGGGGATGCCAGTCCAAGTCATAGACCTTATGGCTGACAAACGCAAGTTTGTTAAACCATATGATTATGCTGGTGAGAGTTTTTGATACTTTGTTTGCAAGTATTATTGCTGTGTAGAATGGCAATATACACCGTCGTCCAAAGCCACCCTCTAAGTGCAACAAAAATAGCAGCCTTTATATGCCACTATTATATACATTGAGCAGAAAAATAAATATATTTTTTTAATTTCACATGTGGGTGTGTCAGTAACCAGGAAATAAACTGGGTGTAAATTTGGACAAAAATCAATAGTGTAAAAGTATTAATCAAGACCTATTATACAATTTCATCTGATTGCTTCTGATATGTACGGAGTAATTTTATGATAAATCTGAAATGTTTGGTCTTTACATCTGAAGAGCATCCTAAATCCTTTTGAAGCCAGGAAATGTCCCAGGCTTTAAAAGAATTGAGAAAGCAGGTGTTAAGACAGAAAATATCAAAGTAAATTTAAACACTGGATTTTTCATAAAATTACACTACATACATGTATGTATGAAGACACCAAGTTCAATTTTTTTTACTATTAAGTCATGCCTTATTACTGTTATTTGGTAGTAACGCCCATGACATATCGTACCTCATTGTAATTCTGAAAGACTCATCTTCTTATGAAACTTGAAACATAACAATGATTTCTTTCTTGGATTTTGACAATCTCTTTCTCATTGTAGTCAATTATTTTGAACAGGTATTGAAGGAGATGGTATAGAAGAAGTAAATGATGTTCGGGCTGCTGCGTGGGCTGAACGAAGATAGATTGGTTGTATTTCATTATGTGAATTACGTAGGAATAATGAAATTAAACCAGCATTTTTTAAATATTCGCAATTTCAATGTATTGTAGCTAGTCAAAAATAATTTTTGAAGGGTATTGTAATTGGAAAAATTTTGAGTAGAGCTTAGAAATGCACAAGATGTATCTGTAGTATCTGTGTTAATATTTTACTCTGGTCTAGTTTTTGAAATCTTTTACTTCAGAAGCTTTTGAGTTGTGCAATTAGTCTGAGGTAATAAATAATGCATTTATAGGTCTTGGTTCTTTTTAGAACTGTGCCTTCATTCATCTATTTTTATATCTTAAGATCATATTGTGCACAAAATGCATGTAGATAGTTTTACACTTGCCAGTATTCAAAATTTGTACATAATCATTTAGATCCATGAGCTTCTTCAACACTGTAGTTCATCAGCAGTTTATTGTGTGACATCAATTGTCTTGTCATTTTTCATTGACATCCTTGCTGATCTTGTATCATCAAAACTTAATATTGTTAAATTTGAATTGTTGTTTTATCATTGTTTACCAAGTACATGAAGCACATGTATGTTCAATGTACATGTACTATATGCATCATTGATTGTATTCAATAAGAATTACTATTATAATAACCATTCGATTCATATGATTTTCAGACTTTATTAATGTGCATCTGTGACCAACTGGCCCGGGCCAACTGGACAGATAGTTGGACTTGTGATCAGAAGGTTGTGGGTTAAATTCCTGATCAGGTCTGGTAGTGGCTAAATACTGTACTCATCTCTAATAGGTGGCACGCTTTTCCATTAAATATGTACAGGTCTGGCACGTGAATGCTAGTGTGTGCTGAACATAATGCGGGACAGTTATGATGTGTTGTATGATCCAGACAGAGTTGAGAAAGATAATAGGGTGACAAGGATGTCAATGACCTCATATAGATATGTTTATCAAATCATGTATAGCATTTATATCGACTTTAAGCCACCAAAATTACATTTACAATCACCATTTCCATTAAATAGTCCCGATAACATCCTAGTCATTATAAACGAGTAAAAATCAAATGATAATGTTTCAGAAATAATACGTTAAAATTTCAGTCCTTGTGTACTGCAGTTTTTCTAATAAGTCTTAACCTTTGTTTAAACATGTATATGTATATACAGCGTAGCCATTTGATGAAACTTTTCTTGTTTTTTTTTCAAGTAACTTGTACTAGTTTAGTGCAAATGTTTCATTGGTTATTAGTTGTCAAAATTTTACTTCATCAGTAATCAAATGATATGCAATTCGAGAAGGATCAAACAGGAATGTAAATATACGCTGTAATTATTGTTTCTGGTTTGTTAAACTTAATTAAAATGCATTTGTTTCAACAAATATATTATGTTCTAGTCTAGCTTAGTCCCAATTTCAGCTTGTGTGGTTACTTTATAGTGACAGATTGGTAATTTACTTATATGCAATTGGAAGAATCTAATTAGAATGTAGAAGTACTTAATTATTGTTTATGGTTTGTGAAACTAAAGTAGAGTGCAGTTGATTTTCCTAATATATATAGATTGAGTTCTAATCAAGCTTAGTCCCATTTCAGCATGTGTGGTCGCTCTACAGTGGCAAATTGAGGGTTTCTTGGAACTGGGGGTCAAAGAGTCTATGTTCATGTATGTACAATGTACATACCTGTCAAAATAATTAACCATTTTTGCCAGAAGAACCCAGCCCTCAACTCAACCCCCGTCCAACCCCTAAGTCTGCCACTGCTATGTTGCAGGTTTATTGATAATTCTAAATGGTCAAAATACTTGTGTGTGGTCGTAGACAAAAGAGCATTGTATATAGTAGGTTTAATCAAAATGTTTTATTAGTTTCAATTCGTATAAAATAATGAATTTTATTTTGAAATTCCAATAATTTAAGCTGCATTAATGAGTGTCAAACACTGGGTGCTGTTATTCAAAGCTGTAATGTTGCACCAACAGGGATTTTTTCTTTGAGTTAGAAATTCAGTTTATTTTTGTGAAACTATTATTCATAATGTATACTATGCAAAGCATCAGTACAGGGATTGCTGCGGATATTTCCCATGCATTTAAGGGACCATTATGATATGGAATGATCGTTGTATTTTTTATGTAAACAATTGACTTTAAAATGTGTGTTTGTGTGTTAGCATGGATCACAGGGTTGTTTGCTTTGTTCTCTTGCCATAATTTAAAACGAAAATGCTGTATGGACTCCACTTTTGTGTTCGTTCTAGACCAATGACCTTTGTACATGTATTATTAGCTTTTAATGTTAATATTAACTGTGATTTCATTTTCTTTTTCTCTACACATTTGTAGATATACTAATTGTGGTTTACTTATTTCATATGAAATGTGCAAGAAATCATCTCAATTTATTGAAAATATCTACTTGCTGGACAAATAGATAAGAAGATTAACATGATTAAGAAAGTTCTCTTGCCTCTATTTTTCAATGTCGTGTACTGGCTATTTTTATTTTTTACATTAGCTTTTCTCATGTTTGTATGCACAACAGCAGGTCCAAAATATTTATATATCCCTTTTTTGGTGTCCGCCATTTTCATTCTTTCGTAATTATTGATAAGTATCTATGATCCTTTGGGTCTTCAACATAAGGTGTGCCTTACTACATATAATTGAACGACTTTCTGTTAGGTAATTGTTTTTATGTAAATATTTAATGCTACTGTACATATGTTCACTATTTTCTGCATGCATTTGATTATATTTCATGAATTAAGCGAGATTATTTATATTTTATAACTTTAACTCAAAGTACTTACTGAGGGTTCGTGCATAGAAAGATTTCTTTTGCTTTTCTCTTTCCTAAAAGTGCTTCGAAACCAGATAGTACTCTGTTTTAAAGGATGAAGTATTACAAGAAATAGTTACATCTATGTATCAAACAGAAACTAATACTAGTTACCAGCGATTGTCATGATAGATATTCACTTTCACAGTGCCTTATGCAAATATTTTGAAAGAACATGTTTTACTCTTGTGTCTAGTGTATAGAATTATAAACTATGTTGCATATTGATCTTCAAAACATGTTTTTAATTAGTTGCATATGTGTTAAGCAACCATTAGTTTTTACTCTTTGATAGAGAAACTTGGTAGTTTACTTCAATGGTAAATAATACTAAACAAATTGTGTACTGGGTGCACTACAAAAGTTAGTTAGATATGATTTTTCATTATTCACTTTATGTTGGTTAGTTTATTAGTCAAAGCTTCTATAATATTTACCTAGGCTATATTTTAGATATGCATATTTACTTCATATGACTTGCTTAGTAAAGCCATGAAATAGGCTATTTGTATCTATTATATGGTAATCTATATATCTATACATGTATCTATATGGTAATGTAACTTTTACATCAATTTTACAGTACAGGTAATTTGTATCATTTTAAATACCTACATAATCAAGTATAGTTGATGCAAGTGCATGTACTTTAACCTGTTGTTACCCAATCACTACCATATTATGAAGTCAGGTGGTGTTAACCTGATTGGGACCACCTGATTTCATAGAATGGTGTAAGATTATATACAGTGTGCTTCAAATAGACCAGTTTTCTAATAGAAATATTCATGTACGATCATAGTACCACAAATAGCCACCAGGTGGCATTTTTCCAATGATGTACAAAAGTGTATCAAAATAGTTACTAAAATCTTAGTACGATTGGACCACGCAGGTGGCATGCATACCTGTTAGTCTCGATCAACCAGACCAGACGGTGTAGCAGGAGAAAATGATAATGACTGATTAGTGTTTGTCTAAAGTATTCCCAGAATGCAATTGTTTGTAGCCACCTGGTGGCTAGATATGATACTAAGATAGTTGTAGTCTTGTATTGTTTACTGGTAAGACCTGCTCCTATGTAGGTGCTGGCAAAACATTCAACAAAAATTCAATATTTGGAAGCTGCTGAGCAGCTGCCAAATAGAAAGATGAGATTTCAAGTAGGTCTCTTGAAGGTCCTGAACACCGTTTTTTGACCATAAACGGGCCTAGTCACACAAAGTTTTTATCAAAACAGGACCATGATCTGTGTGGTTTCAGCTAAGCCATATTGATCCCGAGCAGGTCACAACCAAAAAGATGATGTAACCACTTGATGTAGATGTGGTCATAAAGTGGTCTATGGGGTCATGTCTCATTGATTTTTAATCTGGAATTAGTGTTTTATGCACATATGCAGTGTTTCAATATTTACTAAAACTTGAGAATTGAATACGCCGAAATATTTGTGCATAGATCTAGATATGAATTATAGAAGCCTGTAATAGTTAACTTGTAATTACTTGTGGTAATCTATTGTATTCAAGTTATACCTGACATGTACATACTATAGCCTTATTTCTCTACAGTCAACTACATTTTTATTTTGTCATCGAGTACAGCGAATGTTCTCAACAACGGAAAAACTGAATAAAGTAAAGTTCTCATGCATTACATATTAATACATATAATGTAAGTAAATCATGGAGCAAACAATGGAAATCCTCTACAACAGAAGGATTTGTGACCGCAAATTGGGTTCCGTTGTTGAGGACATTCACTGTGATTGTACCTTTTCACATCCTTGCCAGTGTAATATTACTTAATATTTTCATCTTTTCTATTACCAGCTGGCTGGGTATATCTTGCCAACATCGATTGTTTTTATATGTATTTCTGTATCCCTAAGAAGTAACATCAAACCTACTCTTGCCATGATAATAGTTCCGTCACCTTGACACTTTTGCTTAAAACCAAAATAATGTAGATGCGCTCGCCAGCACTCTGTCCGACGTTAGCAGATCGTCACATCACTAAAATGTACGGGTGACGGACTGCTAACTTGTAACGGAGTGCTGGTGAGTGCATCTATCTGTAGCTACAAATGTTAGAAATAAGAAAATTTAATTTTCAGTTGTTTTCTTCAAAGTGTTAGAAACACAAGTTGATTATTGATTATGTTATCTTTCAATAAATTGTTTGAATGAATCCTTTATTTTTGGTTTAGATTATTATAAAATGATTTTGACTAGACCGTGTATCATGAATGTATCTTGAATAACCTCAACAGTATTTACTATATATCTCACAAAGTTACTTTGGCCTATAGGTTTTACAACTATGTGCCAAATGTCCCCTAGATACAACTCACAACCCTCGCACATCCCTCAAATGTTAATATTTCAACCATGGGCTCGAATATCATGGGAGGGGTGTGTGTGGTAGGTATACTACTATGATTTATAAACACTATACCATACACATTACTACTATCATATAGAAGGGTATCTAATAAGCACAGGACCTCCATTTTAGGCTTGATGTACAGTTAATAAAAGTCTATTCCCATAGGGAAATATGTTGCCAGTCCTACTGTTTCCGACATGGGGCCCCAGCATCATGGGATGGGTGTGTGGTATGTATACTACAACGATTTACAAACACTATACTATACACATTACAAATGCTATATTCAAAGGGTATCTAATAAACACATAAACCATGGTAGCCAGTGCATATATTTTAGGCTTGATTGATACACTAGTATATACTTTATCACATCACATTTTTGGAATAAGCTGACACAATCCTACGCAATTGCAATTTAAATATTTCCACCAATATTCCATAGCTTCATTTTGCAATATGTTAATCAGGAAGTTCTTTTTGATTGGCAGGATTAAGATGCGGTTTGATTGGCCAGTTAAGTTTGCACTACCATAAAGTATGTCAGACTTTGTTTAGTATTTGTAATGGTGACTGATAGGGTCTGTATAATATATCATCTACTAATATACTACTCGCAATGTTTGGTATACCATATGGCATATCACAGTAATAAAACAAATCAAATTAAATCAAATAGAGACTGATCCGCAACGCATTTCAATCTTAATCCAGCCAATTAAAGACAATAACCTGATTAACTTACTGCAGAATGAAGCTAGAGAATATTGGTGGAAACATTTACATTATAATTGCATAGGACTGTGTCCGCTTATTTGATCTTATTTCACTAATGGGAAGCCATAAAGTACATACTAGAGCATAAATCAAACCTAAAACGGATGCCCTGGCTCACATGGTATCTGTGCCTGTTGTTACATTTTCTATATAATAGTAGTAATGTGTATGGTATAGTCTTTGTAAAGCATACCTACATGAAAACACGATCCCATGCTGCTGTGGCCCATATTAACAAATTAAATTTCAACATGCAAAAACTTTTGTGTACTCAGAAGATAGGCTTTTTCACATACCAGTAATTCAATGGAACTTTTTTCTTGGATGTAAACGAAGCATTTGTTACAGCTCATTAAGTCTTTGCATAGGTATTTCGCTTTGCACCAGTACAGATTTACATTCATGGTATGGAGGAAAAAATATGGTGTCATAGAGCCATGTAATGCGAGATAAAGAGCTATCTATTTCTGCAGGGAGCTTAAAAAGATTACACAAAGGCAAAAATCAGATCTGATCTGACATATGTATCGTGGCATATTATCTTTTTTTTTAATCCACCATTTCATAACACTGGCATTTCATAATAAAAAAATGATGTCTGTGATAAGCTGTAGGTTATGGTGACTTTAAAATCAATATTTCATTGTGTTGAAAATTTGTTTAAATATATACGCCACCTACAAAAGTAGAGGTGCATGGATGTAGCATTTTGAATACCCTGCTGGACTGGGTACGGAGTAACTGATTACTTACACAATGATAATTGTGGTATTTACTTAAAAAACAGATTGACCTCTTTCTATGTTTGTAATTTATCATTGTATCGTTGAAGTTTATGACAGCAGTATTATTGCTGTCTGACGGGTGAATCATATAACAGTCAGCCTTTTACATAGTAACAACGTTTTATTTAATTAGTCCCATTTTCTGACTAAAATTAATTACCCTTAAATGCTCCCTAGGCCTATCCACTGCGTCCCTCATTAACCTGTACATGTACCGACAAAAAGACACCCGTGTTATTTTTTTCTCCAATGGTAGACGCAATTCAAAGCTTCAATTGAGTGTGTATACATTTACTTTATTAGATTTATCTCATATTTTCCCCAATGAAAATCGTTATTTTAGAAACTAAACTGGGTTATAAATTTTTGATTATGTGACAATATAATTTGCAGCACAAAACTTCACATACGCGTGCATAATACAGCAGAGTGCTTAGTATTTTTAGTAATGCGGACCACGACTTCGTGAACAGCGAGATCACGATTAAATTGGATAAATAGCCAATGTCACAAGTAAATGGTGGAAAGTAGCGCTTAATTACATAGTATACAGATTAATTCCACGTCCGTAGCAGAAGGACGACTTGGGAGATAAATGACTTTCTCCGAAAAAAAAGGCTATCAGCCAACATATAACGGCATTGCCTTATTGGAATAAACACTAGCAAAAAGCCATCATGTGCGTGGATACGTCCAGTTTCCATTCTGTGCAGCCACATTCTTCTGGCATAATAGGCCAATATTACGTAAGTGTCTGTTTTAGTTTGGAATAAGTCAAATATATCCTGCATATTAGTGCATTCATACTAATTAACATTGTATTTTTCCAATGTGTATACAAAAGGCGGCAAGATTTTAGGAGTTAAACCATCGGGGGGTAAGGGGGCGAGTTAAGGGGATCTCAATCTAAACAGGATTCCGTGCTTCTCTTCACATGCATCCCAATCTACTAAAACTAGAACCGAGCATGAGTTCCTCAGCACACCATGAATACCATTTGCTGTCATTGTCACTCCTATGATATGGCGACAGTGAGTTAGCCAAGTTATGCGAGTCCCAGTAAATTGAGATGACATGCAGGACGTAGCATGGACCCGGATATCATTTTGGTTACACTGATGCAGTTTTTGGTTTTGTTTTGTTTTTCAATTGTCCTAATAGATCACAATACACTACGTTATCCTTATTTTTAGAACATTGAACGAGATGCACAACGAATTACTCTGTTGACTTACAGGATGTGCAGGACGATAACTGTAGGGAACAGGCTGTGCTTGTCATTCAACCGGCTCATTATATAACAACATGTGTGTAATTGAAAACTGTAACACTTTACGTCCAGGACACATCATCTGCTTGCATTAACTTCCGTGTATCAAAAATAGGCATCTAGTTTAAATTGACGTAATTAGCGTTTAACCATCATTCAACTCACACGTTATATTGAAACTATGGACTTGCAGAGTAGAGATTTAATTCCCGTAGACCGAAGATGCGTTTAATTATAATGTGGGATTGTCTGGGTTGTGGGTCTCATAAGAACAATAGGGGATAGGCAACTTAAGAGTAAGGAAAATGACTGAGAGAGTTTCAGATTCGTCTTTTAATTGCTATAAGGGTGCGCCACACTTCCTGCCATCCAATACAGTTCGTATTTATGATGGTACCATTAGTCACAGAGAAATGATATGTACTCGTACACTCAGACAATATGCATGCAGCGAAATTTAGCCATTAATCATATTAAAACTAAATACTTTTATGAGCTAGTGTCAATTTAGCGGTTTCATCACATTTATGGCTATTCTACTTGCCGATCATTGCATGCAAGTGTGTCACCAAGTGCAAAAAAATTATTGAGTCAATGCACGTTTTCACAGTTGTATATATTCAATATGGACTGAGGATTAATCTGAACAGACACTGCTGCAGCAAAGTTTAAACGATCATTATTTGGTGATGTATATGATTTGTATGTAATTAATATAATTACTTAAACTAACATTATTTAGTTATACACTATCCAATGAAAATCCAATCCAATGAATAATCTTCCAAAATCAAGATCAGTATTCATAAGCAGATCCAGGGGGGGGGCTTTTCCCACCAAAATATTTCATGTTCATAGGACTTTTTTTACACGTCCACCATCGATTGCCCGTACGAAACCCATGATATCCCCGAAGTGCGCCCCAACACCCTTTTCTAAAATCCTGGATCTGTCATTGAGTTGTCAGCCATGGCTCACGGACGTCAGAAATATTCTATCTTTTAACGAAGCAAAGATGATATTGCAGTCACTGAAATGGCACGTACTATCTTTCAATATTAATAAGTTATATATATTTTTCAGCAAAGTAGGATTTATTTATATTTTCCCAGCTTGTGGCTATACAGCAATCTAGCTATATCCTAAAAATATGGTGGCAATCGTTCAAATTGTGTGCTCAGTCATTTCATAGATCCGTGTATGAAAAAAAAGTGGCATAATAACCACGAAAAGTGTGGTAATCGTTTTGTCCAAAACAAACTTGAATTATAGCTGCTATATTTGTAGGTTCAATAGTAGCTACGTTTAAACAGTAGATGCCAGTTTGTTGAACTATGCTCGAGAACGAACGAAGTACCTTGTAAATCGTATTGATAAGGTAGGTGCACGTATTGACCTTTTGGATGTGCGCAACAAACACCTTAATACTGTTGGTGTTGTCAGTTTTGCCATAGTTTATATTAGGAATTGATGTTTATGTTAATGAATATTCTCACGCATGTAGACTTAACACCCCCCCCCCCAACCCCGACCCATTTCACATGGATGGTAGTAGCTTCACATGCTTCATGTATTCGATCAGCTGAAATGGATCAACATACGTCGAATCCAATCGAAGCAGGCCCTAGATGATCCATATAGCCATATAGCAATCCAGAAAACAGCAAGCATATGACATGGATTAGGAGATCAATAATCCATAACGTGAGCCCATAGGCCGAAAAAAAACACTTCCCCAACCTCAGGAGGTGATAAAATTTTCCCCGGCCAGAACCGGCCAGTCGTGCACCGTTTCTATCCAAGACCTATAGATTCAGCCAGATGTGATGCCAGGGCATCCACAATTCACCCTGATTGTCCGCCTTTAAAGGCACATTATTAACCCCGCTTAGTAGTTACGGTGGTTTTATTTCAATATGTACTATTTCTTAATATGTGTATGACTTCGAAGAGTAGTAATGACGAGGGTATTATGACTTGTAATAACGACCGTAATGAGTATCGTTATTGCTAATGATATCCCTTGTATTTTTGGTATAGTAATATAACGTGGGAGTTAAAATTTTATGCGCCCTCAACGACCTATATGTAGCTACCCTATTGCAGGTCCATCCTTATCACATCGGAATACGCATTGGCTGGTGTATGACCCCAGTCGGGTCGGGTATATACGCTCACCAGAAAGACCCCAAATTTTGAGATGACAAAATATCTCAAACTCCTATTTCTTGCCCCCCCAAACCCCGTAATTTCTCTTAATCGCAAAGCAAAGACCCACACTTTTGCAAAAAAGTAAACTGAAGCATGATGATATTTTGTTGTTGCCTTCAAGTTTCATATAGATTCAATGTATTGTTTGAAACACCAATATTTAAGAGACCCCGTATTCTGCCATAAACCATATTTTTTACACCCCCATCCCCCCCCCCCTCCTAAAAAAACAAGAAAAAAAAAAAAAAAAAAACAGTAAAAAACAAAAAAAAAAAAAAAAAAAAAAACGTGGAGTATACCGACCCAAAACAAATGCTAGTGCCCCCCCCCCCGGGGGTGTACGGCCGACTATCGCACCTGGACTGTCACCCAACAACAGAATTATTGGAACTAAGTTTTCGCTCATGAATGATGGAGCATTGGCCGGTTACCTGTCGATATAACGTTGGTGATGAGCCGCTGGTCGGCCGGTGATCAGAGGCCGTATCATCATCTGATAATATGTCAGGCATTGGCAGATGTACGTTTGGCCGACCACCGGCCGGTATTTGCTGCAACATTGGCTAAAAATACATCCCCTTTCTGATAAAGGTCATTGATCTATATTTGGCCAGTCGCCTGTAGATTTCCGGACGGAGCACGTTCACGTCACCGAGCTATACCGCCGATTAGGTGCATATTCACAATTAAATACAATCAAGCTAAAGTACACCTATAGAAGTATGAAGATCTCTCTTTTTTGTGCCCTGGATTCAAATCTTCCCACGAGAGCCACTCCCTCGCATCAGCTATAAACGTAATTGCTACATTCACGATACTTATCAGCCTCATCCGGAAAGGGCTGTCACTATCTTTATGTCTAACAGTTTTTTCAAAGTGATACCTTTACACAATCATAGTTCACCCGTGTGTTATGGTAGCTTCAGTGTTCAGTTGTTTGCGAGTTCATGCTTTATCAATGCCTATTATTTACTGTATATGGGTACATACATGGCATATAGCGCCACTACAATTGAAGCCATTATGTGTAATATGGCTTACACCGTGATGTTAACCTTTAAATAAAGGATGTAGCATCTCCAAGTGTGTAAATTTGACGTGTTTGAGATGTTTTCTTTTCGGTATTGTTATCATATAGTGATAATATTTTCATTAATATCTTTCAAGATATTATAAATACTTGTCAAGATTAAGCATAATATGAATACAATATTCTCCTATCATAACTACTATCATTAAATGATTTCGAAAATAATAAAGCTATTATTCTTTCTACGGAGTAAGAGCACATCATTGTGATCATTTCTATTTACTCATCATAAGTGTGTAAGATACACGCATCTAATAAACAATTGAATATATTTCACGGAAGGAAATGTCTCATATCTCATAACATTTTCCTAGATATATTATGAGCCCGCTTCTTTATCCATGCACCTATTTCAATTAATATAAATGTAATCATACAATTAAATAGAAATGGTCGAGCTCTCTTAAGTGAGGGGCACATCTGATCTTCCGGGCATGTGGCGTGTGTCCATAACTATGCAGTTGATACAGCAGTTGATACAGCATGCGGGAAACACCGTAGAAGCCGCATACCTGAAAAAGCCTTGCGGCTAAATGGTCAGCAAGGCCGGTTGTGCCCATAGCTTAAGAGAGTGACTTCATCCTGGAATAGACATCCCAAGACGGGAATAGGTAGCAACTGGCAGAGCAAGGCCTAACGTGGCAAAACAGGAGATAACATGTGTGAATTGGAGGTTTCTTAAAATTCAGCTGGCCTATGTAGAGAGGACTCACAAACAGCTGAACACATCTGCATGCATGCGAACTAAATGGATTCAGCTCAGACTATGATCAAATAAGAATCAGGTAGACACAATGGTTGGAGATGAATGAGCCAAAGTTTAGATAGACATATCACTTTGTGTTGTGTACAGACATTAACCATTAAAGTAATATGTATACACTATTTAAACTATACAACTGAATAATTAAGGCGTTTCATATGGCTTCCTGGCGGGACTCGAACTCACGACCCCAAGGTTGTGAGACCAGAATGATACCATCATCCCAAGCAGCGAGCTGTTGTTCTTACAATGGTTGGCTAGTTTCTCCAATAAAGGTGTTATTACTCTGGGGGTCCTCACACTTCAGTATATATACAACGTTGGATATTATTTCTTTATTGATTTTGGTTTTAGGGTGTAGTAGTTTCTGCCTCAAGGTAGTGTAGGGCTTGAAACTGATAGAGATGTTATGAGACTGGGAAAGTCTTCTCAATTTTTCGGTTATACCTCTGACGTACGGTATGGTACCATTGGTGGCACCAAGGACATTCATTCAGTATGGAAACAACAGACAGTCTGGACCGAGAACCAAGGTGGTTCGAGCGGGCAATATATGAGATACTTCATCAACCTTTCTTAGACAGAAAAGGGGGACTTAGCGTGGAACTCTCTTTATCGTGGGACCCATGGCAGCCCTGGCACAGCAGCACCCAAGTAACCCCGCCCAACTTAGGGTTTACTCTCTCTACGTCATACGTCACACTGAAGAAATAAGGCGGATGCCATATGAAACGTCTGTTATTAACGTAAATATCCAGTTGTATAATTTCAATATTGTACATATCTAAGTTAACCGTCTGGCAGTGACACCACAGTGCAAACATCCTGATTGTTTTCCGTATTTCGTTCCTGAATGATTAACTTTCACGATATTTTTATTAAAGTAATAGATAGTTTTCAATTAAATGTGCCGGTGACCCGGTTATGGTGTTTTTTAAGAGATGCATAATTCAAGCATTCTTTTCCAAACACAAGTATGCAAATGGCACTGATTTGATTGACTATGAACACCATAATCTGTGTATGATGTGACACCAGCTAGAATAGCCTTCAATGAAGCTATCAAACCAAGAAAGAACAAGAGAGGCAGACCAAAAACATCCTGGATAGACACTGTACAAAAAGACGAACTGAAAATCAACATCAACATAAAAGACATAAATAATATTCCACTATGTGCTGATCGTACCTCCTAAAAGGCAGTGACAAAGACATGTTGCGGTATGCAGGGGAATCCTGCGAGAACACACATGTCCTAACCGTTCATGATGTTGATGTGATGGTGATTAAAAAACCCGATACACGTAATATAAATACAGTAGGTCTCTTGTGTTCGCAATATGAGTCATGTTTCCATTTTCGTTGTACACACTTCCTCGTTTCAAGTTTTATAATAGAAGTGTTTGTAAAAAAAACATCAGTTAAAAATCATTATTGGGGTTGGGGTGGGGATATGGGTTGTGCGTGCAATAATTACGGTCAGTTGTGGAAAATTTGTTGTGTATAAACCAACCTTGTGTCTGCATTGTCATAGACTTTGACGGGGAGAACCTCTAAACGTCTGTTATGTTTGCTTACATCTTATGGCCACTTATGAAGTCCAGGCTTAATGCACAATGGTAGAAGTTATCATTTACACGAAATATGTCATGCGCATATCCTTTAAACAAGGTTTTGCAATTAAATGAACAACATCTATTTTTACATCTAGACTATGGATACGTGGTAGATTATTTTTATGCCGTGCTTTTTGTCGACAGCCTTTGTGCTAACTAAGTCTTGCTGATCTTAATTGGCAGGCACCATAAATACCAAACACTCTTCAACATTTTATTACATAAATATAAATTGTTTAGCAAACACACTTCTTTAATATCAATTGCCATTTTATGCGGGAGTATAGGTTATTGTGATAAAAGAGCATACTTTGGTGTACACCAGTTGTCTCTACACGTAAATTAAGGGTAATGGTACGTGCCTTGTCACGGTATTTTTGTCACGGTATGGAAGGGCCATCAACAATATTTCAACCACACTTGTCCAGATATTCAGTACAGGTGATTAATATTGTGGTGTTGTTAAAATAAGCATAATAATTAGATTTATATTTCATACACAAAGCATGCTCAAGCCAACCATTACCCGTGAAGCAACAAACAATAAAGTCACGACGCCTTTAAGTGTAACGTGTTAGTAGGTCAATGAATTCACGCAGACGGTGCATTTTAGATAGACCTCATTGGAAACTCTGTCCCCAATTCTGAATGTGACAACCTTTGTAACAAGTTTGCCACAGGCAATGTCGCCCTTCAATAAAACGGATTGCATCCCATGCAGTGCAGTGTTAACATTTCCCAACCGTCATCAGAGTATCTATTTTTTGTATCCATTAGCACCCGCTTCGATATATACATGTATGTGGCAGCGATGAAAACACTAATCAAAATCGGGTAAATGTGAACCGATATGTGACCTCAAGCGCTAGAGGTCACATTACGGACCGATACATATGGATAAGCTTGCTGGTAGTAAGCAGACTAACCAGTTAACAACACAAACCAATATTCTTCAATTGACCACTCTATCTATGATAACGGCGCGATCTACATATATCTGTGGAGGGTAACAACCTGAACGGACAAACGATCCACAGGTTCAATAGGGGGCGAAATAGGTCTATGCATGTTGTAGTGACCGCACATGATATTGACGATTAAACAGTTATTGGAAAATTTACTTAACTGTCCTGGATATTGACAGTAGAACAGAGATATGAAGACCACTACGCTACAGTATGTAATGAGTTGACTACTGTTATAGATTAAAATTAGTTATCACTACTAACTGCCAAAAGATAATGAAAAAAATAAGGACTTCGAAAATTTTCCCATAACCGGTACAAGATCTAATTACAAGTGCATATAAATTTTTCAAAAAAAAAATTTTTTTTTGTGTGTGATGGGGTGGGGGATAAATGTGGGATGCACTTATATAGGGGAGGCAGTAGTAGGAGCAATAAATTTATGTGGGACCAGAAATCATAACATACTTATTCCATTTCTATACCCTGCCATGGATCATAACAAATGGTAGCCCTCCTCATAATAATAAAAAATAAACAGCATCCTAAACATAAGATTGATTTCACGAATATGTGTTATTATGTTGAAGCTTTTGTTATTTATATTTTATTGTAAACAAAAATAAAATAAAAACTTCCGCATTACCCATATAAGAGTCATTAAAGTAAGTAAAGAATAACCATTTGAAATACATTACACACACGTTAAAGATGCATATGCCTTTTATCCCAACATATTTTACTACAATCACTGCAAATAAAACGTGTCGCACCCAAGACAGTGACATAAAACCTTATAAAAACTCGTGACAGTAGAGAAAGAAAAAATGTTTATATGGTACTGATCGAGTCAGAATGGGGTTGCGCGTTGTAATGCGGGCTAAGAGCGTCTGGTATACATTCACTCCTACATACAGGGCAGTGAACGAAATCAGTGGCGTACATGTGCATGTATATCCGATTTATGACAGAAATGAACGGTGGACGAAGCGATAGGTAACCCCATTGAACGCACGTCAATATGATATGATTAACACGTCTGTACAAGTCAATCTAGACTCTAGAGTGATCTAGAGTGATTCCACATAAAGGTCAGCATCACACTTTGTGAGCAACAGTTTACAAGGTTTTCGTTAACTTCTTCATGAACTCGGTTACACACCCAGATTACTCAACCCTAATCCATTGTAGTTTGTTGGAATATCACGTGCCTTGGCGCCAAACAGTCGGTGTTTTATTCACCCGATTGACAAGAGGTGTTATTTATTTGAGCCCTTCGTTCACTCATCGGGCACTGATATCCAGTTAAGAAAGGTATCAAGGCTATCAAATACAAACATGCTAGTCGCTGAAATAGAAAGGACATAAATGTTTTGATAGACCAACAAATATTACGTCTCTTTCAGACACCGTGTGTCAGCGTCTTGATGGATTGCGAGATTTACTTATAGGCTATGTTTGCACGTTGCATTGCACGAATCATAAAAAAATCGGGAAAATATTTTCATTGAAATTAGTACAACATTTTGAACTTTTTATGAATTGATGAATAAAAATCTGTTTCACATCGGGCAATCTTATTCACGCTTTGCTGGTAAACATAGGCAAGAATAACATTATAAACATTGCCGTGCCAGTGCACGAGCAAGTATGGTGTATTGATACATGACTTAATAAACTGTCATAAAACGTGTATTTGTGTATGTACTCTATAGCCAAATTAATGTGTCCACCCACACAGATAAGAGACAATACTAGTTTCAGAGATTCATATAATAAAGCTAGCGCTCAATTCAGACAGTGGCGGCTTTTGTGGGCTGTCCTAAATGAGCGCCCCCCACCCCCCACCCCCCCTTTTTTATTCTTTTGTGTCCTTACGTCATAGTTGTGGAGGAATCATGTAAAAATCTGTTTCATTGCATAAGTCAATTGAAATAATACAAATAGAAATGGATTTTATTGGAATCAGAGCTGTGCAATTAATCATAAAAAATACATATATGAAGCCCCTTTAACAATAGCATATGCTCCGGTTGCAAGACCAGTCGCATAGTTCCCACGACCGGTCTCATCTGTTGGGGGTGGTTTTACGATCGCAAGTGAATTTTGAACATGCACAAAATTCAGTTTTGGGTCGTTGATTGCGGCAGCCATGGATTTTTATACTGGTATGTCGCACAAATGTTGCAGAATGTTGTATGAACTCACATTATTTCATGCGACGGTCGCATGCGAGTAAAGCACACTAAAGTCCCTTTCACAATTGCATCGCTAGTGTTGCACGATACACACTTCTTTGGTTAGGCCGAAAATCCGCAACAACGGATGGCTGCCGTACAGCCGCCGTATGGCAAATCTGTTAACGGCGATCATAAACCCACAGTATTGATATAATATTAGTTGCCGTCCGGCTGCCACGGCTGCTGGAATTAGCACACCTGATTTCTTTAGAAAATCGTAATGCTTACGTCAGAATAATTATTGAAACGTCTGCCAAGGTGATTTGACGCAAGGCTCTGTTTGACACCAATACGTCAGTATGCGTATTGCCCAATAGAAAAGTCATGAAAGTGATCAACACGGCAGCATACGACGCTGTACAGCACCACACAGCTGGATCGTGTCAATTGCCCCCCCCAGGCGATCGAGAAATGTGCCGTACGGCAGCCGTCCGCCGACATACGGCCCCGTACGGCAGAATTTCACTGCGGGTTTTACCTCCATGTAAAATGCATTGGAGCGATCGGCACGAATTTTTTGCACGCCGTACGGCAGCTGCCGCATGTTGGAGGCGGCGGATGGAATAAATATGCTTGAAAAATCACTTTCCTTGCGATTATTTCTCGTAGTCGTACGACATTTTGGTAGCACCTATTTATGATCAATTGGGAAAGGCCCTTGAAGTGTCATTTTTATAAATCAACTTGCTGTGCAGCTGTACTGTACTGGCTATAGCACAACTGGTATTATACTTCTCTCAGTCATACATGTATGCCAAAGAATTCTTGACCCCTCCCCCCCTTTTTTGAGAATCGGTCGTATAGTTTTGAAGTTACAGTTGTAAATGTGCCTAAATTTGCAACAAAAATAGCATTATATGGGATCATTTTAAAATAATTATTTCATGGCTTGTCTTTGAATGTTATTATGAACGAAAACGTCAAATGATGTTTTAATCTGAAACTATTGCCTTTTAACAGTGTGTTGTAAGAAGATTTGTGTTTGGCATCCAAGTCCTTTAGTACATTTGATAAGCTTTTTTGAAAACATTGGAAATGAATAGGTTACACGATTTTTCCAATAAATATGTACACGTACCAGTTACATTAATAAAATAAGGATGCCTTTTGGAACATGTTACAAAGTAAAAATATGTTGGAGAAAGGGATAGATGGATACAATAGGCCGTAACGCTGAGCTGGTCATTTTACCTGAAAATTCTGTAGTGTACGTCCCATCCCACGTTAATCAACTGGATTACTAGATAAATTGCTTTTGTTACATGTGATGTGTGATGTTGTATAGGCGAATAGGCCTACTACATGTATAACCAAATAGTAACAACCTACGACCAATATATGCTGATCAGGCAGATAATCTGCTAGTGTACGTGCCACACTGGGGGTGGGGGTGGGGTTATAAGGAAGTGGAATAAGGGGGAAAAGGCTGAAAAAGAGGGATAAGGGGAAAAGGGCCTCAAAAGAGGGATAAGGGATCTCCAATTAGTCAGATAAGGGAAAAAAGAGCCAAAAAAGAGTAGTCAAGGAAATAATTGACATGACCGTCAAGTAGGATAAGAACGCAATTTTATTGCAGAATATTGTAGTAAAATATGTATATTTCAAGAATCTGATGGGTGCCACCTTGTCACCCTTGAGCAATTTTTTTTATTGACGCCGCAAGCCACACCCATGTTTTAGCAGCCCCATGAGTATAATTAGCTTTGTAAATGATATAGATATATCGTGTTTGGTATCACATTAAAGCGTATGTCATGGGGAACTTAATGATATATGTAAATGATCATAAAAAACAAGTAGATATTTGTTTTATTCCATTTATTTTCATAAAATGTGAAACATTAATTTTGACACACCTGTAACGTCAACTGTCTGTATTACAGTCTTATTATTACTTACTGTACTACATGTACAGTACATTTTATTGATCCTCATCTTCTTAAGAATCTTATACTCCCTCCCCAATTTAAAAATAATTATCAATTTGCTTTGTATGGGAATTAGGACATTGAGTATTCGCCTCACACTTGCAGTAAGATGTGCACGACTAGCCAGCTGACTGGCACCTGCAGTTAGTTTGGGAAAATGGTGTTACTGTTTTACATTCTGATTTGTCAGTAGGAGGGAAGCTGCTTATCATCACTGTTTAGGGGATCTTTCGTTTTGCTAAACAAAGTAACCCATAAATCATGCAAAAACACACTTTTCTTTCCGTAGTAAACAGCATGAGTGAAATCAATGCCTGTTCTCATCCAGTCCTTCTCGTCAAAATCAAGCTCAGTAAACACATTTAAATTAAGATTCATTTTAAGCAACAAATCGATGGTTGTTTACCGTTTGGATATGAAACGGTATCACAATCTGATAGGGCATGCGCAGCCAACAGATCAAAGAATTTGTTCGCTAGTTTGGAAGCTTTAATGTCTATCCCTTTTCCATAATATCTCTTCATGGAGACGAAAGTAACTGGCTTGTACAGCCAAACAAAGTAAACACATAACACGAGAATGAATGTCTGAATCATCAGCACAGACTTAAACGTGTTGTTTTTGTGGCATCATGTGAACATGATTGTGGACGATTTTCACATCCCCATCTTCATGATGGTACTCACAGTCAGCACCTATCAGTTGCAGATCAGGACTAGTTCCACTATTATCACATGTGAACTGAATCTGTTTAGATTTGTTTACGTCACTATTCGTGTTATAGTGGAGAGTGATATATAATACACAAATATACAGTTTATTACTTTAAACCAACAGATACTTATTTACAGAAAACTTACATGTACAAGCATTCATCCATTCATGATAGGGCTTCATCAGACTGCCAATATCAAACATACTAGTCTGAATAATACTACAGTATTAACAAGCCGTTGTTTGCCCCTCCCCCTTCTGCTGCTTACATTTGAAGAGAGCAAGTTGTTCCAGGCACTAGGGAGGTTATATCGTCCACCATCTCTATTGAGAGAGGTTCAATGTTCTAATAAAATGGCTTCATTCACACCTCTCTGAAACCATCTGTTGTCCACTGTGAGAACTTTCGCTCCATCTGGGTTTATACTATGACCAGAGGAATCAGTGTGAATATGTCTGGAAACTTATGACAATGTGCTACTTGGTCGCCATCTCAGAGAGCGTTCTGTTTCACCAACATCAGGTGAACATCACACAGACTACATCGGGGGCATACTCGTCCTACAGACTACTATGGTTGATATTGTCAATCTGATAAAGCTCTATGTATGGGTGAAAGCTTACAGGTTTTGTGAAAATAAATATCCATTGGTTTAAAGTAATAAACTGTATATTTTTGTATCACTTTTCATGATCAAATCTTTAGGTGGAAGTATAGTGTCAACATGTACTCCTGAGTTTTGCAGCCATTAGCCCTGCTCTGACGTTCATGAGTGTTTTTATACTTATCAAATGACATTTAAAACGTTATCTATGGAGTTCTCAACTACACTTTAATATTTGGACTACACTGATAGAAGAAATGAGTAAATCACTGTACGGTAAAAGGAACATAAAAATATCACATTGCATTAGCAAATTCTGAGGAGCATTGACTTTGAATATATGCTTGTAAGCAATCAAAACTTGCAGTTTATTATTCTTTACATATGTTACTAGCTTCCGTAGACAATATGCTTCAATTTGATACCAAACATGATATGTTTATATCATCTGCATGCCATACTCAAAGGGTACGTCTCAAACGGGGTGCTGCTTGCGACGTCAATAACAAAAATTCGACACGGGTGCCAAGGTGGCTGCACCCATCAGATTCAAGCAAATGTATCATATTACCATAATCTGGAAACAAATTACGTTCTTATTCTAATTGACGGTCATACCTTGATTTTAAAAGCAAAGTTCCTTGAATATATTCTAACGTACACAAAAAATACAACTACACTCAGTTTTGTGTTGGCCCTGATCAGTATTTATTATGTGGGATGTTTATATGTGTATTTATATGCAACAACTTAGTATTGGGTGGTGGATCAATCAATGTAGACAAAGCAATCAGCAAAAACTAGTGTAAAGTGAAAGTTGGTTGGGGGTACCTTTATCAGTATAAGTGGCAAACTGATTGATATTGAAGACCTGTTGATCCATGACAGCTTTGACTAATCATTCCACTAAATATCGATTTGTTCTGTGGTATGTGCATCGAATTTTCAGAAAATCACGCCCGCCATATACTTGTAATATAAGGCTCTAGGACATTGAAAAGAGATACTCTGTTCTAACGTGGGAAAGTTAAACATTTGACACTAATAAGGCACTGAGCTGATCAATTGTTGGTTATGTGAGACAAAGTTCCGGATGTTAATACAATTAATGTGATATAACTTTGTATACATTTGTGCATCTTATTAGTATACAAATCAGATCCATAGTAAAATGTACACATGTGAGATGTCAATATCTAGAGTGGCAGAGCTCACAAAATTATTACCACTTCATTACAAAAGTTTTTTGTCAGAACAGACGCCTACTTCTAATACCTATAAGTAAAAAATGTTTATTACACTGAAATGTGGCATATACAAGTATGAACATGCAATTTACAAAATCATTATCATAACCACCCAGCCGGAAAGGCTTATAAGTCAGAATACCACTAACTGCCTTTTAGCTGGCGACTAAAACTTTCTGCCCACGAGTCCATGTCAATTCATATTCATCTCGTAGACTACAAATCAAATAACTTAACGTAGGCTACTTGTGCGTTCCAGTTTTGACACTAATCAAATATTATGCCCTTCTCAGAACCATTGTTTTTTACCTGGCTTTGCAGACGTTTCGCTGTTGTCTCAACACCGTCATAAGTGCTACTGGCGGTACTTTGGCGATTCTTGTAGGTTATTTAGGTCATGTTTGTGATGATCTCCTTGCCTGCATCATCCATTCGAAATAAATGATCAGTCTCGGACACGTGTTGTCAAATCGGGGATCTAGTATGGGAGACTTTGAAGAAAAAGCCATAAACTGTCCCTTTGTGACATCAGTTGTGTGGTTCTGATATGTGGATGACAATCATACTACATAGACATGTTCACACAAGGCATCAGCCACATGGTCCGCATCATCTAATTCGCCATTGAAAATTGGCTGAAAATCAGCTATCCTTTTTAGACCTTTGTATTTTGAAGACTCGTGATGCTTTGTTTTAACCATGATTGGTAACAGCTACAGGAAACCAACACATACTGATCAATATCACATTTTATCATTCCGTGCAAAAATCACCGCCAATAACCCACGCTGATTGGTCAATCAGCGTGCTCAATTATACGATTGACTGAACGCTCCGAGACCACTACTAGTGGCACTAGTCTAAACTCGTCACATTTTCAATACAGCCGCTGATGTCGCATGGTCAAAAGTTTAGACTAGTGCCGTAGTAGTGGTCTCCAAGCGTGCAGTCAATCGTATAATTGAGCACGCTGGTTGACAAATTGACTTGCAATGAGAACGTTATGATATGATTTATTTTAAAATAAAAACGAATCAGACACTCGTTTAGTGTGGATTTTAGTCATGACAGAATGGTATTTGACCACTCGATTGTCGTGTCAATGGGAGAATTGAGCATGCTGACATCTTATTTACCCTCACTTCGTTCGGGTAAATCAGACGTCAGCTTGCTCAATTTCCCCATTGACACTCCAATCTCGTGGTCAATTCCTACAGCTTGGCTTCTAACCACCACCGGTAGCATAAGAAATCATACGCCAAAGCTATGATAAACACATAAACACAGCTGGTTAAATCCTTGCTTAGTGACCGGGGGAGAAAGAAAAAATACGTTCAAACATGTGGTATTTGTGAATGTGTACTTTAGATGGGCATCTCGTAAAAGAAGAACCCCAAAGACAATGGACCCAGTACCCGAGACCCAGTACAGACTAGAACAGGGCGAAACTCCCGTGCGATGATGGAGGGTGTTCAATGGATCTTCTATATTCCCCAAGTACGACGTGAATACATACATGTACATGAAACTACAACGACCTGAGGCCATTGTTGGTGAGCTAAAGGAAAAGTTTAAGCACGAGATTGTGATGTGATCTACCTACTTGAGTGTAGTGACTGTAGCTCTAGATATGTCGGTGAGAGCATTGAACACTAGGATCCGCGATTTGGCAACATGTGTCAGACATATTTACATTGGATGACGTGAAAATATTTGACTAGGAGCCGAATGGCCCAAGGAAGAAGATACAGGAGGCCATCTACATCCTTCAGAAAAGTCTGTACCTCAACTGCGACGATGGCAATTGAGATCTACACAATACTTCTCCAACTTAAACCAGGTGACCAACATCGTTGCTTCAACCGATGATCAGCCACCAAAAATAAATCAGCCACGTTATTGAGACAGCAGCGAAACATCTGCAATCAAAGTAAAAACCATGGAATACTATTTGATCATACAAAACAGATAGTTCACACAATTCACCATACTAATACACGCTATTTTCTTTTAATTATATTTCTAATACTGTGTATAATAGGATCATCGACCCTACAGAGATTTATATCATGTCTCCAACGCATGAAAGGCATGTATTTTTTTTATTGTTGATGAAACAGTTTA
Organism: Streblospio benedicti; assembly: GCA_019095985.1. Taxonomy (NCBI): domain Eukaryota; kingdom Metazoa; phylum Annelida; class Polychaeta; order Spionida; family Spionidae; genus Streblospio; species Streblospio benedicti. Next base: position 16,915,410 of record CM032663.1, read on the forward strand.
GTCCCAACATAGGGCAACTTTACTTTTCATTATAGTGTAGGCAGATTTAAAGCCGTTTTAGAGAACACATAGCTGGTGACTCATTCTTATTGGCTATACAGAATGTGGGGCTTCCCAAAGTCTTATTTTAGATGTCTGTGTATCGTTTTTTTCCAGTCACCAAAAAAATGAAACCAGGCGTTAATCTTATCACGTTGCATACCATTAGTAGTCTAGTCGTACCCACAAGACGACAGCTACTCTTTTAAAGCTCTATACCTATAAATCAAATCTAAAACATTTATCTATCACACTTGCAGGGCTAGGGTTGCTCTATAAATGTTGTAATTCAGGGACGAAGTGACAATCTTTAATCTATTGCTATTGTTAAACACCAATATTTCTTGCATATACTTACATGGAATAATATAAAGGGATGGTTAAATGTGCAATAAAATTGAATGTGTAAAATGTACCATTTATACAATTTGGTTAAAATAAAGCATTCTAGAAGGCAGCCGCCTGTGAAGGATTACGAGCATGCCCTGGATTGTAATAGCAGTCAAAGCCCATAAACCCTAGGCCGGGTAAAAACTTAACTGTCGCGGTGCATTGCACGCGTGTTCATATAAGGTTTGTCATAATATTTGTTTGTATTATATAGCTTAGCTGCTCTCTTTTTGGGTTGTCATATATGTTACATTTTACAATTTCCTGTGTTTTATCAATAAGAATTGCTTAGGAATGAAGGCAAGAATTGCTCATGCATATTTGTACAAGGGCAGGTGCGTTCCTACTTTTACACAGAAAAATGGATTACGTATTTCAAAATATATTTAGCCCACTATTACATACAACTATAGATATAATATATTTATAGACTATCACGTTACATCGTTTTTATATCATGCCATAGGCATGAGCCGCCACACCGAGGAAATCATATGTAACCAAACGCGAGCCATCTACGTGCAACGTACACAGTCATGTGCACATAGTATGTACTATTTTATTTAGCCAACATTGTGTCTAGACCCATAAATCAATTGAGAAAAATGAAAGCTAAATGCAAAAAGCTACATGAAACACTTACATATTAAGGAGTCCTACCACTAGTTTGCTGGAGCGCGACATATTTTAGCTAAAAGGCAACGCGACTTCGTCGTTACAAAATTATAATTTTTACTACAATGCACCCCCTTACCAACCGTTGTCGGTTCACGGTACGCTCTTTTATACTGTCCATAACTGGTCTTACAATATCTACTTGTATTAAGCATGTTAAGTTGTGAATTGAATAAGAAGGTCGAACTAGATGGGAATGTTTACCAATGTAAGTATAAGGAGGGCTGTGTGGACGATTGTCTTTGTGTGCCACGAGGTGGTATGGTTGTCGTGGGTTCTCATTATGCATTGCGTAATAAGCGTATGTGCGTGCCTTAGCACGTTTGACTTTTTTCTCTCTCCATAATGAGTAGTACTGATGAAGACTACTCAAACTGATATATGAAACTATCAACAGCTCTAAGATAGCCTACATTTATATATGTCAGAGCCTCGCAGGTTCATATGGTCCGCCAATGACATAACTCTTGCGTTGAGGATACTCAACGTTCAAGTTTCTTCTTCGTATAACCTTTCTATATTAAAAGTAACAACAGACCTTAACCTTGTCCACAAATTAGTATTGCGCCTATTTCAGCAGATATCCTACAATTTGACGCAAGTATTATTTGTTTTGCAGTCTGCGCAAACATGTATAGGCTTCATTATGATACTAAAAAGTTAATTATCTTAAAGCATTCGATGAAGACAAGAGTTTGATAACATTTGTGATAAGAGCAACATTGAATTGATGTAGGATGACGCCAGTTTATTACGCCTGTGTTTAAATGCGCAGCAACAGCTTATGATAATTCGGGGGGATAATTGAGCATGGCTTCCCTTGATTTTTATATTTTAAAAAAAAAGTGCTTAATGTCATTTGATGATCAAAGTCTTTGAATATCAGCATTGTCAATGTCTGTCTCACCCCGACTTTAATTGAAACTTTTATGTACAAAATTGCATTCAAATTAATTTGCAATACCACTTTCCTACAAGCAACCTGCACGTATATTGGGGTATACAGACCAAGAAACTATGTTCTATATTGGTATCCTACGAGCTAATGACGCTTTCAATTTGTAATCTATCAATGACAAACTGTCACGTTTCTAAAATTGAGGCATGAACTGACCGACACAGTTTAAGGCAATTTATTATACACAAGGGGATACCAAAAAGTCAAACCTCGAATCCTAAGCAATAAAACGGTCGTCATAACAGCCCATATTTGTTACCTCTTGTTCAACCATTTCAGACAGATCGGTGGTCCACATTGTCGGCCAGTCGGACATTTAGAAGGACTTCTTACTGCCCTTATTCACAAAAAAATGTAGCCTTTTTTTGTTTACACTTCTCTTCATATATTCACATGCATATAATTTGTCCCAACGTTTAAACATTTTTATGGAAAATGCTATATTTGTCAGACAGCCCAATTATTCATATTATAATGTGTGCACCCAACCGACTGCACTATGTCAATAAACGAGTTAAAGCGAAACAACAAGCGGACATACAACGAAGTCTAACCGTGGTATTCATATGGCTCTTTCTGGCTTATGATGGCAACTCACGTGGATCTCTACAGCGACCAAAACGTGATCCAGGCACGGACGCTACCACTATCCGACCGCTTGATCACTCGCAACCATCAATATATAGCACTACGTGAAATCATTTGGAAAAAACACACCATAAAATGTAAATTTAATGTGGAAGAACGTGTAAGCTTTTAATTTTCAACTGATGATTCAAATATCATTTCATAAATCGTGTCTCTCGCCGCTTGCACAATTGAAAGAGTTGAACCTTGCATGTAAAATTTCAATCAATTTCATGTGTAGTATAACTAGATTAATTAAGAAATCTAATATTAAAGCATAATGCAGGTTTGGTATACATTGTACATTTGCTTAAGAAATAAATGATAGGTCATTTTCAAGCATTATTATAAGATACCTTCTACATTACATTGAGCATCGAGTTAACCATAACCATATCACGATTTCAAAAATGAAAAAAAAACAAAAAACAAACACTATTCATCAAAATTATTAGGAGATAGAGAGTACATAATTATCTTTCCTAGTTTGCATCAGCTAATAACCATATGGTGATTATAATAAAAGCACTCGAATGAGCTATAATTGGTAATGCAAACACAGGCTATTCAACCCGCGACACACATCAGCAGACCGATCTGAATCTAACGAGTCGGAATAACGAGTTTCGGTTTAAAAAAATTTGAGTCGAACTTAATATTTATAACCAATCTATTACCGGATATTCTCATATTATACGTACTGGAGCCGACGCGACTGTCAACCAGTCTTACGTGTGAGTGCATGGATCATACAACCACCTACAGCGAATTGGTTATCGTGTTATTTTGTAATAGGGACATTGTTTTATTTTATAAAAGAAAAGTCGCAGTATTGGTGCGCTCTATGTTATTGCTGTATGTTACATAATGGCATTCTTGCATTTGCAGCATCAATATTCTCCCTACCAGTCTGGTTCTTACGGGTACATGCAAAAGGTATTGTAGTTTTGCATTAGGCTATTAATCGTTGTCCAACTATTACCTAGTATCTTTCTGTAATATAGTGAATATTTTTTGGCATAAAGCTTTAACTGTAATAAAACAAATCATTACAAAAGTTCTTGCATGTAACACAATTTGTGATTCGACGTACTTTTGCTTACTAATGTTTTTTATAACCATCGACACTATGGTTTGTTTCCAGTTCCCTTGCTCTGTAACCACATTCTCAAACGGGGCCATGTGCGGAAAACTAAATATAAAACAGGAGGTAAGGTGCAACCTAGCATGACTAGTATGACGTTATATCGAATTTGTGTACACTTGATATATATTAGTGCATAATAAAAAGTAGACAACTCAATATAACACAACAACAGTAATTGTAAACTTGAATGTTTGGTTGACATCATCTCCATTAACACTACCGTGTTTCTACCATGTGCACAGGCAGTACCCACCACTGTGGAGGAGTTCAGCAATGATTCCACGGACAGCAGCAGTACATATCACAACTTGCAGCCAGCAAAAGACCCCACTCTATTGATAAGCAGGCATTTCAGTGGTAAGTACATGTAGACTGCTTCACTTTCTGTTCTACCGACTGAATTAAGGACAAGGATAATTTCATTTCAGACGTATAACATGCATCTATATAAAACATGAGAGTGTGCATTATAACATTATATCCAATATTGCTCACAAACCAAAAGACATATTCATATTCTATTCATATCCTGCATCATTAGCTGTCATTCTTCTCTTTTATTTGTAAACAGAAAAAAAATATGGCTTCACCTCACTGCTCTTATGACAACGTTTCTCGATTCAAAATTATAATTGGTTTACAGTGTCTGGTATCTAAATGTAAATTTAATTTTTGTCAGAATTTTAATATGTAAAAAGAGGATATTTCCAAATGATTAATTTCTGAAAAATACATGTAAGTTGAAACACTATTGGATGCGATTTATTACTTTTTTCGCACTACACATAAGGGCTTATTTCATCAATTTTGATAGTTGAAGTGATTAATTTTATCCAACAAAATATTAATAATAAATACATTTTGCTGATACATTATGCTAGAATCAGAATAACATCATGATTTACATTTGTGAAGTGTCAATGTGCATGCAAATTATGATGGCTCTGGGTCGATATTAGTGTCTAGGGCAAGGGATTTCCAGGATAACTGCAAAGACAAATGCTCTCTCTTACTTTGATTTCAATTTTACAGTTCACATTTTACCCATTTTATCTTGGTGTAATTAAGATAATAGAATGATCATTAAGTATATACAATATTTAGACTAATATGCACAACATAATTAATGGTCATTATAATTTTAAAACATTACCATTTGTTAATATAGCAGTATTCAAATGTTATGGACATTGAAAAATAGGTGCTGCAATCCAGCTTAGGTTCAAGTTTTTATGATGAGATGTTCACAACATGGATATATTAACACAGCTATTTAGTCACTGATAAGATACATGATTGCTCTCTTAAACAGATACATATTGTTTTAAACCTTTTTGAAACCAACAATGACCCAGTCTAATCATTTTGCTGGTTTCTATTGATACGATGTACCTTTGGATGATTTTATTGTAAAGAATGTTGTGTTGCCCACTTAAGGTAGTGTCCAAATTTCAAGTTGTTACGCAGTCTTAATATGTCATATATTTTAATCAACAGGATGGCATTTTAGTTTTAAGATTACAATGAATTATAAAGTGTTAGTAATATGTAGGAAATCATGGATCTTTCATATTTCCATAAACCTCTGAAAGTCATAAGCTGATCTCTGTGCAGAAATATGAGAATATGGAAAATCCAAGATGGCCACCAATGACAGTTTAAAAATCGAACATATGAAGAATATCACTCTTACTTAATGTGTAAGTCCTTCATAAATATGGTTTAAATGTAAAAAAGTGTCAGTTTAAAAAGTTATAAATATTGCCACGGCGACCAAAAATCAGCAACTCCACGATATGTTGATTAAATATGATCACACATTTTTGGTGTATTTGCATCTGTTGCCGGCAGTCATCTTGGACATTATAACTTTTCACTTGGTCACAGAGTTCAGATTAAAGCATATTTGGTAAATATTGGCACAAAATTAAAACTCGTGGTGCAGTCTTCATTACCCCCCCCCCCATTCTATTGAGGCCGCCTACGGCACAGTACGTCGGCGGAACGTGTTTTTGTAAATATTTTGTTACTAAAAATAGCATTTTGGGGATTTTGGTGGGTTATATGGAATATATTCCAGAATTTTTGTTTAACACCGCCAATGAGCAAGACCGGCACGAAGAAGTCATTCCACTAATGCCGCCCTAGAACCTCCGGTACAAAGGAGACACTGCATTACATCGTCGGCGCCAAAAAGCAACGGTATCCTGCGACTTCTCCTAAGAAGTCGCCCGAATACCGTCGAGGCCCACACCGTCTGCGAGGTTGGGGGTTCTATTGATTTCCTTTGATCTCACCGACACCGCTATACATTGCCGACGGCCTAAATGCACCGTAGGCGGGGTCTCACTGACACCGCTATACATCGCCGACGGCCTAAATGCACCGTAGGCGGCATCTCACTGACACCGCTGGACATCGCCGACGGCCCACCTCTAAACACCGTCGGCAGCCTTAAACACCGTAGGCGGGGTCTCACTGACATCGCCGGCGGCGCACCTCTAGACATGGCTGGCGGCCTAAAACCGTAAGTGGGGTTCAAAGCATCGCCTGCAGAACCGTGGGCGGGGTCCGTCGGCGACTTCAAATACACAGTGGGCGACATCAGCACGGTATGACCCTCGCCAGGTTGGAAAACCCACTTTCAAAAAGCGCGGTATGGCGAAAAAACAAGCGCGGTATGTCGAAAAACAAGCGCGGTGTCCCATGCCGGCGGCATCAATAGAATGGGGGGGTTAGTGAACGGATCCGTTCCAAGTGACACATAGTATATAATCAAGGTGAAGTGTTTCGTATAAATTCGAGAAATATATTCATTCAGTTGAGAGTATACTATTCAAAATATATAATATATATAATTTCATTTTTACTCAACTAGTAAAACATACTTTTTAAAGTTTCACAACTTGTCAGATTGATTCTTCAGATCAGAAAGGAAAGTTCTATGGCTGACCACCAGTTGGTGTAGAACAAAACGTATAATATTTTGTTCGGTAGTAACAGATTAATGTTATCCTTTGTTTTGTTGTCAATCTCCTCCTGAAATATAATATGTACGGAACTACACAGTTTCTACCAACTGAACAGGACCAAAGGCGACAAAAAATGCAAATGTTATGATGTTGTTAGATGATGGTAGCGGAAAAATATTTAAAACACATTGTATCCGTGTGTAAAAGAGTCAAACGTGAAGAAATTGATGCTTCCTACAGTCTGTTAGTAAACGTGAAACTGTATGGGATCCGGGAAAGACTGGACGTGTATTGATAGAGGTTAGACGGCTGTCATGGAACATTAGGGGTGAGGTGGGTCAAACAAACATATATTTGCATAAACACCATATTAGCTTAAGTGGACATATTAAAGCATAATATCCTGGGACAGTCATGATGAAATGCTCTCATAAATCGGTCCTTGGGGCGCAACCACGATTTACAAACATACCATGCACCCGGAACACCCGGAGTTTGTTTTTTTTGTGTGTTTTTTTTGTTGTAATGTTGCCATTCCGTGTAATCCGAGGCATGTTAAAAGGGGCTACGATCTCTTCAAAGGAAAGGAGGTGGGGGTGTGGGTGTCTGCTCAAACACTTTTTTGGCTGAATGAGGGGCAAGTGCCCCCTGTCTCCTCCCACCACCGCCCTAGATACACCTACATTACGCCCACATTATTCTTTGCCTACGTGTTTTAACATCAAAATTTCATATGGGAATTTCTATGATTCATTCTTATCATTGCTCTTGATAGGCAATTTTGATAAAGATCATCCGCTTCATGATTTGGCAAGAGAAAGTGAAGTTGCGCATGCTAAACAACACATAGATCTAGTGCGATGTTATCACGTATATGCATTATCAATGTATATTTGCTATCAACAACAACACTTTTAAATATGAACAAACTACACACTGTCTACACGGCATAATCACAGTATCTATATATTAATTTATGCATCATCTGCAAATGACATCATCAGTAGGGTCTTTTTTGCATGCCGTAAGAAAAGCAACACGAGGCAACGTAAAATAACCTGGTTTAACCCGCCTTTCAATTTAAATGTAAAGACAAACATTGGTAAATGTTTCTTCACAATAATGAACGAACGCTTCCCCGAAGACCACTAATTCAGAAAAATATTTAACAGAAACACACTAAAGATATCATACAGCTGCATGCCGAACGTAAAAAATAGCCTTGACGCACACAACAAGAAACAGCTAGAGAAGCCCCACGAGCTAGTAAGAACTTGCAACTGGCGAGACAGGACCAATTGCCCGCTTGATGGAAGTTGCCTTCAAAAAGCTGTCGTGTACCAGGCCGCAGTGTCTGCTGAAGGAAAACCTACAGAAACCTACATAGGTATAACAGAGACTGAATTCAAGACACGATACAATAACCACAAACAATCATTTGTAAAAGAAAAATTGAAAAATGCAACAGAGTTAAGTAAGTACACATGGAGATTGAAAGGAGACAATAATGAATATAATATTTCTTGGAAAATAGTCGGTAAAGCGAAACCATATAGCAACACATCTAAGAGGTGCAACCTGTGCATCCTGGAAAAGTACTTCATTGTATACCAAAGAGAGATGGCCACCTTAAACAAGAGATCAGAGATCGTGAGCACTTGCAGGCATAAAAACAAATTCTTGTTAATAAACAATAAATAACCGCTGAGTATAAATCAATAGATGCATTGATATGTTGATAGCTAAAGCACGTTTACAATGTACTGTACTGGGTAATTCTACTTTTTATTTCAATGTCATACTCTCATGAGGATTGTGTGTGGTAACACACATGAAACACCGTGTAGAGAAATGAATTAGTAATTGTCAAAAAAATTAAATATAAAAAGCTCCAAGCATGTTGAGCACTATTTGAGTGGTAACTTTGAGGAATGTATAAAAGTATATATATATATATATATATAATATATATATATATATATATATATATACTCAAATCTGCTGACAGTACTGTTTAAATCTATTGGGACTATATATATATATATATATATATATATATATATATATATATATATATATATATATATATATATATATATATATATATATATATATATACTCAAATCTGCTGACAGTACTGTTTCGTCCTATTGGGACTCATCAGAGCAGCGCAGAGTAATGAGGTTGGGACTGGTAGCAACAAAGAGTGTAAGCTCGGCGCATATTTAAGCCAGACCCCTGCATACTTGCCAGAGTGCTCAAACTGCTGAGCTGACAGTATTGGCAAAGTGCACCTCATTAGAGTGCTCAACCCAACATGGAGTCCGTAATACTCAAATCTGCTGACAGTACTGTTTCGTCCTATTGGGACTCATCAGAGCAGCGCAGAGTAATGAGGTTGGGACTGGTAGCAACAAAGAGTGTAAGCTCTCGAAGCATATTTAAGCCAGACCCCTGCATACTTGCCAGAGTGCTCAAACTGCGGAGCAGTGAGCGAAGCACAAGGCATTGGCAAAGTAGCACCTCATTAGAGTGCTCAACCGAACATGGAGTAAGGGAGGCGTAATACTCAAATCTGCTGACAGTACTGTTTTTGTCCTATTGGGACTCATCAGAGCAGCGCAGAGTAATGAGGTTGGGACTGGTAGCAACAAAGAGTGTAAGCTCTCGAAGCATATTTAAGCCAGACCCCTGCATACTTGCCAGAGTGCTCAAACTGCGGAGCAGTGAGCGGCACAAAGGCATTGGCAAAGTAGCACCTCATTAGAGTGCTCAACCGTACATGGAGTAAGGGAGCGTAATACTCAAATCTGCTGACAGTACTGTTTTGTCCTATTGGGACTCATCAGAGCAGCGCAGAGTAATGAGGTTGGGACTGGTAGCAACAAAGAGTGTAAGCTCTCGAAGCATATTTAAGCCAGACCCCTGCATACTTGCCAGAGTGCTCAAACTGCGGAGCAGTGAGCGAAGCACAAGGCATTGGCAAAGTAGCACCTCATTAGAGTGCTCAACCGAACATGGAGTAAGGGAGCGTAATACTCAAATCTGCTGACAGTACTGTTTCGTCCTATTGGGACTCATCAGAGCAGCGCAGAGTAATGAGGTTGGGACTGGTAGCAACAAAGAGTGTAAGCTCTCGAAGCATATTTAAGCCAGACCCCCTGCATACTTGCCAGAGTGCTCAAACTGCGAGCAGTGAGCGAAGCACAAGGCATTGGCAAAGTAGCACCTCATTAGAGTGCTCAACCGAACATGGAGTAAGGGGAGCGTAATACTCAAATCTGCTGACAGTACTGTTTCGTCCTATTGGGACTCATCAGAGCAGTGCAGAGTAATGAGGTTGGGACTGGTAGCAACAAAGAGTGTAAGCTCTCGAAGCATATTTAAGCCAGACCCCCTGCAACACACACACACACACACACACACACACACACACACACACGCACGCACGCACGCATACGATACATACATACATACATACATACATACAACAAATACATACATACATACATACATACATACATGTGTGTGTGTTGTTTTTTTTTGGTTGTTGTTGTTGTAATGTTGCCATTCCGTGTAATCCGAGGCATGTTAAAAGGGGCTACGATCTCTTCAAAGGAAAGGAGGTGGGGGTGGGGGTGTGTGCTCAAACACGTTTTTGGCTGAATGAGGGGCAAGTGCCCCCTGTCTCCTCCCACCACCGCCCTAGATACACCTACATTACGCCCATATTATTCGAAGACCACTAATTGAGAAAAAATATTTAACAGAAACACACTAAAGATATATGCTGCATGCCGAACGTAAAAAATAGCCTTGACGCACACAACAAGAAACAGCTAGAGAATTCAGCCCCACGAGCTAGTAAGAACTTGCAACTGGCGAGACAGGACCAATTGCCCGCTTGATGGAAGTTGCCTTCAAAAGGCTGTCGTGTACCAGGCCGCAGTGTCTGCTGAAGGAAAACCTACAGAAACCTACATAGGTATAACAGAGACTGAATTCAAGACACGATACAATAACCACAAACAATCATTTGTAAAAGAAAAATTGAAAAATGCAACAGAGTTAAGTAAGTACACATGGAGATTGAAAGGAGACAATAATGAATATAATATTTCTTGGAAAATAGTCGGAAAAGCGAAACCATATAGCAACACATCTAAGAGGTGCAACCTGTGCATCCTGGAAAAGTACTTCATTGTATACCAAAGAGAGATGGCCACCTTAAACAAGAGATCAGAGATCGTGAGCACTTGCAGGCATAAAAACAAATTCTTGTTAATAAACAATAAATAACAGCTGAGTATAAATCAATAGATGCATTGATATGTTGATAGCTAAAGCACGTTTACAATGTACTGTACTGGGTAATTCTACTTTTTTATTTCAATGTCATACTCTCCTGAGGATTGTGTGTGGTAACACACATGAAACACCGTGTAGAGAAATGAATTAGTAATTGTCAAAAAAAATATAATAAATATAAAAGCTCCAAGCATGTTGAGCACTATTTGAGTGGTAACTTTGAGGAACCAAAAAGTGATATATATATATATATATATATATATATATATATATATATATATATATATATATATATATATATATATATATATATATATATATATATATATATATATATATATATATATATATATATATATATATATATATATATATATATATATATATATATATATATAACATATATATATATATCAGTAGTAGCGAGTTAGATAGCAATCGAATTCACATAACATATCATTTGGTACTGGTAGACCATTGTATTTGCAATTGATCAATATGTTATATTTAATGATATTCCTACTATATATATATACTCAAATATATATACTAAATATATATACTCAATATATTATATATACTCAAATCTGCTGACAGTACTGTTTCGGTCCTATTGGGACTCATCAGAGCAGCGCAGAGTAATGAGGTTGGGACTGGTAGCAACAAAGAGTGTAAGCTCGGGCTATTGGCTTAAGCCAGATATATATATGTGTGTGTGTGTGTGTGTGTGTGTGTGTGTGTGTGTGTGTGTGTGTGTGTGTGTGTGTGTGTGTGTGTGTGTGTGTGTGTGTGTGTGTGTGTGTGTGTGTGTGTGTGTGTGTGTGTGTGTGTGTGTGTGTGTATATATATATATATATATATATATATATATATATATACTCATATCTACAGACAGTACTGTTTCGTCCTATTGGGACTCATCAGTGCAGAGCAGAGTAATGAGGTTGGGACTGGTAGCAACAAAGAGTGTAAGCTCTCGAAGCATATTTAAGCCAGACCCCTGCATACTTGCCAGAGTGCTCAAACTGACGAGCAGTGAGCGTAGCACAAGGCATTGGTAAGTAGCACATATATATACACACACACACACACACACACACACACACACGCACGCACGCACGCACGCACGCACGCACGCACGCACGCATGCACATACATACATACATACATACATATGGGTACAAATAGGTCTTAACCTCATTATGCCTGCTAGACCACTGTATTACTATAAAGCTGAAGGGCGATTTTACAATTAAAGGCTTCTATTGTTGTACTTAAACAGTAAAGGGGTGCATTATGTTCACACCCACTCTAACAACTATAACCAGCTGTGATCAGCAGTTGTGAACAGTGTTTGTTACCCGTCTTAGTAGATAGTATATATTTCCTGTTTTATTTTGTTTTGTGAAAACATATAATATTATACTTTGAATAATTTTTCTTATTTAACTCTGGTTTGATAGATTTTAGCACGTAAAATATTCAATATCTTTTTAAATGGAAGGTAATCTACATGAAATTTATACTTTTTTAAAGCTTTTGATAAGATCTTTCCATATTATACATAAATATTGCTTTAAAACATTTTATAACAGTATTTCTAATGGTAATAGTAAAATCTTGTATTTAACTCTATGTAAATCGTCTGTTCACACATGCCTCGCGTTTTGACTCATAAATCTCAAACGAGCGAGGCGATATGAGCAAAATGTTTTTTCATTGACATCTTCACACTTTGAACTTTCCAAAGGTAATCATTAAATATTCTTTTAAAAAAACACCTGTCCAGTCACGCCTTAAGTGGAACGATGGAGTTTTCGACCCTATGACTGTAAATCCAGATTGACATATCGACGTCACTCATTCAAATCGAGAGCGTTTAAAGTTTACACTTGTGTCCTCACAAATATTTTGCTCTTGCTTTGATGTTCCACCGGTGTTGTGTAGCGCAGTGTAGTTTAATGGGAGCTTGGGCAGAAAGCCTTGAGAAACACCAATGCAGCAATGTGAAATATATACAGACATGTACAAGGTTGATATAAATTATATCCTTTTGTTTACAGATGATGAAACGTTTACCAATTGGGAAAAGAAGCACCCCGAGCTATGGGATACAGATGATGTTAGCTCTTGGATCTACTCCGTAGCTTCAGAAAATAAGTTCGAGTTTGAAAAGCTATCAGGGGAAAAGTTCAATTCCCTTACGGGGGCGCATTTATGCAGAATGTTCAAGGAACAGTTTATAGAGCTTGATCCATGTTATGGCGCGCATTTCTTTGAAAGTCTGAAGCTGTTACAAAAAGAAATGCATACTTCTGGTAAGTAGCGAGTTAGATAGCAATCGATTTCACATAACATATCATTTGGCACTGTTAGACCATTGTATTTGCAATTGATCAATATGTTATATTTAATGATATTCCTACTATTACATGTACTATGTTCTAAGATTTTTAGAGACGAATTGTTCGAAGAAAATTAAAATGTATCACTTTAAAGGATGAAAAATATTCTTTTGACTTCTATGCAGTGAAGTCATGAATTGAGCTGTTCTTTTGTGACCTATAATATTATGAATTTTATGACATATACTTTCAGGTGAAGAGGAGCCAATGACAGAAAAATCCTACTTGGAATTATTAACCTCAGGTATCGTCAAGCGATTTGTTTCCTAAAATTAAAATAGAATCAATATTGGTTGGATATTCATTTGTTCAAGTTATAATTCATTTTCTATGATTAAACTGATACTTTGACCGGTTTTGTTTTGGCTGTACCTTTCGGTCAAGTTTCATTACCTTTATCAAAAGTGCCTATTCATCACGAGATCATGGTGCATGATGTAATCTAATGCTATGTTCACAATGATCGGTCAGAATCCGGGGATAGGGGGTGATGGGGAGTACATGGCATTATGGACATCGAACAAACCACTGAATACATCCTCCGATAGACAGCATCAGTTTCAAGATATATTTTTGGTGGGGGATGCGGGAAGGATATGGCAACGCGAAGAACTCAAACCAAACGAACATCTAATACTAGTCACATCCAATCATCCTATGATGTTTGGATGTAACTGACGTCTGCACCGACAAAAGACTGTATGTCGGCCATACATCGGCCAATATTTTTTACGAAGTCTAAATGATGTTTGGCTGTCAAGCTGCTAAAATTCTTCTTGCATCACATCGATACTACCTGAGAGTTCATAAATTCATACAGGGAATACATCCAAGGCCTAATTGTAAGCAGTTGTGAACATAGCATTATATATACACAGCTGCAAGACTCCTTTCATTATATGATACCTAAGTATAATCTGACTTAATACTTATGATATTATAGGGGGACTTAAATGTGCACCATTTCATTGCAATTTTCTTGTGCATATTTTGTAGTTGATCATCCTGAACTAATGGACGAAGCAATCGATGGAGAGCTTGAAAATGAAATATTACAACAATTGTTTAATTCAGGAGATATCGACTTCTCCCTAAACAATGGACATAATTTCCCCCTAGTAGAGCCAAACCACATTCAAAGGCATCGTGGTAGTTCATGTGATGAGTCAGGTTACAGCTCAGAGGGCAGCAGTAATGAACTAATATCAACAATACCTATACACCAAAACCATCCACAGTGTACACTACCATCTATACACTCTTTTATATCTAAACCGTCCTGCTATAACCACATTCCAAAGCATGAACTTGATAACTATCAAAATCATGAATTGACGAGCACTTTGAACGAAAGTTCAACGCTACCAATGAAGGAGGAGAAAGAGGAGGAGGAAGAAAAAAAATTTGCAAAGCGATCTCCTGGAAGACCAAGAAAAAAGTTTATTGTATCAGAAGATGGTTACACAGAAATTCCTAAGACACGAAAGCCATGTAAGTTCAATGATCTTAGTTCAACCAGCTTTGTAATAGTAAATAGTTTATACATACAGGAGGGTGCCGATGCCCTTTAAAATGGTTAGTGGGAAATGGCCTTAGAATTAAGTGGGATGTGGGAAATTGGCAAAAATTAAGTGGTTTAATAGTGGGAATGTGGACAATTAAGTGGGAAGTGGGAAATAACCAAAATTGAATGGGAACAAATTCTAACTTTAGTGAGAAACTATAAAAAAAAATGCGCAAGTAGGGGTCATGCACGTAGATTTATAACAATTTAAAATTGGTCGTTATAATATCATGTCATTTTTCGTAAAAGTGAACAAAATGTTCATTAAAAGTACGCATTTTAGTGGGAAATGAAAATATTCAGTGGGAAGTGGGAAATAAGCTAAAATTTAAATGGTAAGTGCGATCAGAACCCTCCATCTAGACCCTCATACAGGTAATTCGTTTAGGCAGTGATATAATCGTAATTTAATTTCAATTGTTGCAAAGACTATATAATAGTATGCATAGAGACATTAGACAGCTACTTTACAGCGCCCGACCCCACCAGAAAATCAACCAATTTCAACAAATGATGCTCACTTGTGTCGTGTCAATAATTGTTGACTTATCTTTGGTCATGGACAATTGTTTACTCGGCAAATCTAAGTATTAAAATTCTATGGTGATGTAAATGGGTGTCTGAAGAACTTCTCTCGATCATATCGCTAATACAACTTTGCTATACTTGCAGCCAAAGCAAAACACCTGTGGAAGTTTGTGCTGGAGCTTCTCAAGGACAGTAGTACAAACCCCAGACTGGTCCGCTGGGAGAACAAGCAGAAGGGCATCTTCCGCTTCATGAAGTCAGAAGAGGTCGCTCGTCGTTGGGGCAAGTTTAAAAACAACCCAAGCATGACATATGAGAAGATGAGTAGGTCAATGAGGTACGTGTTTTATATTGTTGAAAAGAAAGTTTGAAGCTATACACATATTCACATTTTCAATAGATCTTGAGAAACGTCCATTTTAAAAACCGTTGTGAGTTCGTGTTGCCCTAAGTCTTGAAACTATTTTATAGTAGATTATGATTTTTGTTATTTACACTATGATATTCTCCATTCACCTCAGCTTAATTAACATCTAGAAATAAAATATATTGTATGTTATAGGTTCTGCCGAACGTCCAAAGTGTTTGGCCAAGTACCAAAGGGAGAGAATTATCCAAAGAAGCTTACATTTCGGTTTGGAGAGAAGGCATATGGATGGCAAGATGTGTAGTCAAGGTTCTTTTCAAAATAGTAAATTTACTGATCACTGTTTGTGTCTATTATATAGATCGAGACTGGGTTGGTCGTAAAATTACTGGTTCCTGTTTGTGTCTATTATATTTTTACATACATTAAGACTGAGATGATTAACAATATATCATCGACAAATGGCATGGAACTGTTTTGAAGTTGCACTGAAATGTGACAAAAGCAAAAAGAATATGAAAAAGCTGCATTAGTCCAATTAGTTATACACTGTAGTTTGAGACACATATAATATTACATTTGAAAACTCTGGAGTATGACACGGTTGAATCACCTTGAGCGCGAGAAATGTAGTATTCTAATATTATGCACCTCATCAAATGACGGTTCAATTACTATATTTACATTGACATGTTGCATGCTTTGTAAATAGTGAAGGCACTGAGAGAGTTCTGAGAGGAACTCCACATTTTCAGATACTTCCATCGAACTTAGAATAATCTGATGGTGGATTAAAAAAAGAACTCATAAAGGTACTGATTCGTGTACTAATATACTGTTCCAATATTATTCATATGTATCAGAGAAGCAGCTAATGCAATTAATGTGCAAACGATTTTCTGAGCAAAGGTAGAACCCGGGGTAGACCCGGGATACTAGTTATCTTAAGCTTTTCCAATGGGAAATATTTTGATTGTATATTCTTTAGCCTAGTTATAGATATTATAGATATACAAACGCCACCACAAAGTGATTTTCAGAACTTCTATTAGAGCAGGCGTTTGTGTTATTCAATTTTACAATATTTAAAGGTCAATGTAAACAAACTTCCATTAACATTATTTTTTATTGGATTATTTCTATGAAACATGCGGCAATTGTTTGAATATGTCTCTTTAAAAATATAGTAAATTGTATTTACATAGAATTAATATTTTTATGCTATGTTCACAACTGCTTCCGAATATGGCCCAGTACCCTGTCAGATATCGGAGATGGCTGGCCAGTGACCAGAGCTCTCAGGCAGTATCAGTATAGGGGGGGTGCCAGAAGAGTTTTATCTTGAAGTTAAGACTTACCGGTGTCTGTATCATTTCATAACTATCCACATATCCTTTGTACATTGTTAAAGTATATGAATATAACTACCAGAAGTAAATGGTAAAATTTAATTGTTTTATTCAACTGCATAATTACCCGGACATCATGAGGTAATCAGCCGACTAGCATTAGGTGTCGGTCAGTGTCCAGCTGTTATTCAATACCTTGCTAGCACCAAAAAACTTAGAATTGAATGCTGTATTACCGATGTTGCCCAATGTAGTAGAAATAATGAAAATCAGCAGTGTTCTCCAGATTACCGAGTACCCATTATCTCCGAATTTTGATCGATCATTGTCATGATTGTTAATGTAGCATATATATCAGCTGATGTATATCATTTGTTATTTTTTAAAGATTGATTGGGCATTCATATTTTTTGGAGAAAGCTTTTATGTTCTTCATGTTAATTTCTATGCAGGAACCTTGTGATATTCATCCTTTTGATTTTATGTTTGTTGTGCAATTATTTCAAATATAAATATATGCATATAAATATTTAAATTGTGCAGTGAAATGCTTCAATTTCAATGTGCAATAGTATAATCATACTGTAGCATCTTTAAGTAAAGTTACACATCAAAGCTGCTGGTTGGCTACTCTAGAATAGTGTACGTGCACTGTATTCATTTAACTTGATATGTTGTATGTAAAACCGCATCCTGGTTAAAAATGCATCTTTACATAGGATGCAGTTTTATATGGCAGGTGGGTAAAAGTGCATCCCATGTAATTCCGGTATTATACGCCCATGTAGGATACGGTTATCCATATAAAAACGGATCCAAAATTTTGGATACTTTTTTATGTATGTAAAAGTCCATCTTATTGGACGATAATACCGGAATTACATGGGATGCACTTTTACCCACCCACCATATAATACCGCATCCAATGTAAAGATGCATTTTTAACTGGATGCGGTTTTACATACAACATTGATATATTATATAATTGTCATATGGCTATTATAATTTTGATGTTCAATTACATCTACTGAATCTTTCTAGTACACATGGCATATAATGCTTGTGAATTATGTGCTTCACTGATAATCAATATGCGTAAATACTTGTAATTTAGATATTGTGAAACTGTACTATATATGTAATCCAGCTGTAACTTAAAACTGCCAAAGATAATCAATCATACAACAATGATTGAGATCAATCATTACAAACCTTTTACACTTTTATAGTAGACTATGTCTGGTCCTTATAGATTTAAAACAATTATTGTTTTAGATATTACATTGTTTATTGGCACAATATTGTTATTTGTAATTGTAATAAAGTAATGTGTATCTTACTATTCATGCAACAATAAAATATTATTGTATCAATTTACTTTATTTAGTAATGGTATCAGTGGTATGCTGTTTGTGCTTTTAAATATATTTTTTAATAGAAGGTTTCTAGTATGCGATGTAATATTAAAAATTAATGTATGTAGAGTGTACTGATATTTGAGATAATGTAATGTACATCAATGGTCAGCATTTCAAATATTCCTGGGGTCCTATTATTTTAAGTTTGATTTAGCATTATATTTTAAGTTTTTACTTTTGTGTGTGCAACATGATTTGGTTTAATATATTCTGGAAATTGTTTTCAAATGAAGTGTGAAATAGTTTAACTTACCGGTAATTACTTAAATGTTGATACAATTTAGTTGTATGTTATAATTTTGTTATTATGTTAGTTCCTTTACCTTGTATGATACTTGGATCAATTCTTCAATTAACTTGTACATAATAGTTTGATCATATCAGGGACTATAGACGTATGCTCAAATAGAGTATCCTCCATCATTATAAAGACTATATATTGTTAAGAAATTAAGTTTACATAGGTAGTTATTAATGAATACAATAAGCTATCTTTTAAGGACCTTTATGGGACTCCTAGTGTGAAATTTAATTTCTGGTCAAAATTATGATAAAGTTCAAAGGGCTAGATTATATCTATATCATATAGGAAAAATCAGTATTTCTGTAAATCAACACACAGCACCAGACAGTGTAAATATATAGACTTTTGCTGATTACTACACAAAATCGCATAAAATACTCATAAAACATCTAATCTGGTATTTGTCTTTGATTTTTCTACTATATTTCATATTACATCATTGTGTAAAAATAGGTATTCTTTTCTTACAAAAAATCATTTTTGTTCCACTATGCCCTCTAGCCATATAGAATTGAATAGATTACAATGCAACCGAAAATTCGGGAATTCCATAACAGACCTTAATAGTCACCCAGTAAAACTAGTGACACATCACTTAGTTAATGTCACGCTGCTGGGGTGTTAATAGTGAGAAGTTGTATTATTACGTAGTGCATTGTTTTTTTTATATTACTATCCATAAATAATATACTGTTCTTACAAATATGTTATACAAATATGCCACTGTATTCTATGCCATTGAACAACAGATCAAAATTGCTTTCATGTGAACTAATCTAGCTATCTTAAAGCGAAAGTCTACTGATTAGACAGCTTATACAATTCTTTTGGTCATTTTGGCTGATATGTTTGTCTATACATTATGTGACAATGCATCATAAAAATTTCAAATAAAAATACATGTGGATACCTGCAACCAGTTACAATTTTCATGATCATTTTATCTCAAATATATTATTCAAACTCTGTCTTCTATTTAAATCTATTTTATTGTGTCTAACCTCCATAAACATAAAAGTGATATGACATTTATGCTGCGATGTTTCCGCGCATTTAAAGAAAACGTTGTTCACTCCATGGGGTAACCTTCCTCTGTAGCCTGCAAACTATAAATTGTACTTTTATATTTCACTGCTAATATGATACTTTATGCTGATTATACTGTGTACTGTATTCTATGTTTTTATTGTATATATTGCGATAGCCATCTTGGACGTTGTAGTTTTTAATAAACTTGTTCTTGAAGCAACGTATATGTTAATATCTGTAGCCATAAAATATTACATGGTGTCAGAGGGTAACAAAGAACCCTGTGAATTAAATAAGATTGGAAAAGAATTCAATTATATATTAAATGGCTCCTCCAGATGAAATAAAGCAACCGACAATGGTGAGTCTCCAAGGAATTCCAACACCTACTATTGACTGGTCATGTACATGTATTGATAATCTTATGAAAACTTCAAGGAAACGTGTGAATTGATTTTCGAAGGACCCCTCTCTGGTCTGGAAGAAAAAAAGAAAGGTAAACTATCTCAAGCTATGGTGTGGGAATGAGGGCAGAGCACTCATCAAAACATGGGAATTGTCCCAAGCTGACAGTCTCAAACTAGATATATACTGGAAAAGTTCAAAGAATATGTTAAGCCCAAAAGTAATTTCCGGGTGGCTCGTTTCAAACTACGTGCATGCAAGCAAGAAGAAGAAGCTATTGAGGCTTTTGTCAAGACTCCGGATGATTCTTGCAGAATGCAAATACCCAGCAGATCACCACAATGATCACCTGATTGATGCTATCATCTTTGGCGTGCAATTCGATAGAATCCAAACTAAATTACTTCCAAAAGATGAAACTCTTACAGTTGATGAAGCTATAAAAATAGCACGAACTGAAGAAGCAACATTGCAACAATTTGAGGAATTGAGAGGAAATCTAAAGAAGGTAGAAGTCGTTTACAACACACACCAACTGAATCCTGTCCTGCCAAAGGCTCTAGGTGTTCTTCCTGTCACAAAATCGGACATTGGCGCAAATGTTGCCGATCGGTGGCAAGACCAAAAACA
The DNA here is from genome assembly GCA_019095985.1 of Streblospio benedicti. NCBI lineage: Eukaryota > Metazoa > Annelida > Polychaeta > Spionida > Spionidae > Streblospio > Streblospio benedicti. The sequence continues at coordinate 16,936,525 of CM032663.1, forward strand.
TTAAGGGACGGTGCAATATTTAACAGGAGGGGGGACCGGTGCGTATCGAAAAACTTGTCTGAAAAAAGGTCTTGTCCCCTGCTGATGTGATGGAAAGAAACCTGATGTCCCATGACCTCTATTGATAAAAAAAAGTCCGCGTCCCCTCCCATGAATATTCGCGTGATTAATTTGTACCGATTCGCTTACGTCGAGGTGGGATTTCAGCAGCTGAAAAAAAGTACAAGTCCCATGCCCAACGAGAATGAAAAATCATCCGGTCCCCCTACTTTGCACCTTGAAAAAAGTACCTGTCCCCCTACCATATGCACCGGTCCCCCTTCCTGGTAAATATTGCACCGTCCCTAAGAGAACCTGAAGACCAACAGAAATCACAAAACCTACACACCATCGAAGCTGACAATGAAAGTGACAGTTCTGGAGAATATGCAATGTACACCTTATCAATATACATGTATTATGATTAACGCTCAGGTGCTGGGGCAACGTCCATATCAGTGGACCCCCTTCCAGGTAGTGGCACAGTCTTTCTAATCCCTCTCTGTCACCTGCTTTCATGTCGTCTGCTCCACGACTTCCTGGTACGTCCACGTACCATGCTGTCTTGATTCCACCGCTTAACCGTTCCATGTGTCCATAGCAATGGAGCTTTCTCTCCCTTAGAATAAGGTCCAGGTCCTCATTGCCGAGAAGCGTCAGAAGTTCATTTGACCTGGAGGTTGCCACATCTTCCGGCCTCACATTGCAGATCTGTCTGAACATTGCCCTGTTGTTGCACTGCAGATGATGAAGATTTGGCTTGGTCAAGGGTGGCCAGTGCCATCTTTCACTAGCATGGAGTATTGCACTCCGCACAAAAGTGCTGTCCACATGACCCCTTGTCTTGTATGAATGGTGGTGAGAAAAAAGAACTGGTAGCAGATCTTTGAACTTCTTCCAAGCTGTCGTCACACGTGTTGTAGTTGCAATGTCACAACCATCATGTTGTCTGCCATCAATAGGTCTAGCGGTTCCCTGGCATGGTCTACAATTTGTGTTCTATGTTAGGTGTTTCAGCCCGCTGCATTTCTTGTGCACCCACTTCTTGCAGCCTTTGCAGAAGATGCTGTTTCTCCCTATTCCAGTGCAGCAGACAGCACAGGGGACCTTGCCTGAGTTCTGGAGAAGATCCAGATCAGTACCGCAGATCATGATCTTCGTCTTCCTTGCATTCACTCTCAGACTCTTTTTCTCCATACATTCATTCTTTACTTTTGAGAATTTTGGTATCAATCACTTGGGCTCTTTTCAGTGATTAATGTCAGGCTACCTACAAAGGGTTTATTATAGATGCCATGAATCTGTAGCAGAGCTATTTTTACAATGAGATGCGTCTATAAATATTGATTACCAGTTTCTATAGTTACAAACACATCTTAGTTGTGTTTACAGACTAAGTTGATATGGTGTAGTTTATCATGGCTTTACTTCTTTTAGATTGTTCTTTTGCCTTTTTAATGTTTGTCTTTGTTTGTTTGCTTGTTTTAATCATAGCTTCATGACCTGTGTATGTGTACAAAAGGATGTTTACCCCTTTAACCCTGTAACAGCTCACTGCTTGGGATGATGATATCATTCTGGTTTCACAAACTTGGGTTTGTGAGTTAGAGTCCCGCCAGGGCCATTTGATATAGTTAAGCTTAGGGTTGTAAAACCTGTCTTCAGCTATGTCTATTATGTCTATTTTGATAGAAATCCCTTGGTAGAAAGATGTGAGAGAATTTGTAGAAATTATCTTAAGTAGCAAAGAAATAGCCATCTCAACAGCCTCTGCACATGGATGCATGGTAAATTTTTATAAGCAAAGATGACAACGTAAAGTGATAACTTAAATTAGTTCCTACTTTTTTACAATATCTTCCTACTTTTTCCTACTTTTTTCCTACTTTTTTATGCTGTTTCTTCCTACTTTTCTCCTACTTTTTTATACTGTGCTGCTGGAGAGCCTGTATTCTATGTTTTTATTGTATATATTGCGATAGCCATCTTGGACGTTGTAGTTTTTAATAAACTTATTCTTGAAGCAGCCTATATGTCAACATCTGTAGCCATAAAATATTACAGCCCACATGTGAACGGACCAGTACAATATATCAACGCCAGAATACGCATGGGATGTAGCAAACTAAATAGTGACCTGCATTACAATCTGCATGTCCTTGACCATCCATCATGTGCATGTGGGTACCACACGGAAAATGCTGAGCACCTCTTTCTTAGATACCCACTCTATAATGACGTAAGACAAACAATGCTCACTACGATACCACAACAGATTCGGCCCACAATTGATAATCTCCTGTTTGGAGATGAACAGGTTAAAATAAAATAAAAACTATTTAATGCTGTCCACCAATATATAATTGATTCAAGACGCTTTAATTAGCTTTCGATTTGAATGTCTCCCTTCCCAATGACCCGAACTCTCACACAAGGTACATGCAAAAAGTCCTTAATATAATGTGCTTTCTGGACAATTGCTAAATAAATATATATTAAACAAATGAAATATCACTATACAATATTTGATCTAAAACTTTTGTTGATTCAATTAAAAAAAATCCCTTACATGTGAAATCAGGCTAACAAACGTTTACCTTTTAAGGGTATAGAAGGATGAATAGGTGCAATCTGTTGAAAGAGGGAGGATAATACATGTGTAACATGAAAATCCCCCCACTCTCCCTCAATAGTTTATGAATACGCAATGTGAACCGCTTTATCCTGACAGAAAACTACACCTTGTTTGCTGTACGTAGGCAAAGTCGTTATGTCGGCAGGACAATCAAATACAATGCACCAGATATACGTTTCAGACTCTGTGACAAACTAGCTACATGGTATAAAACCGCATCATCACAATAATCTTTATTGAATACTCATATGCACAAGAATTTTACATTATATATACAGTTTACAACTATCCCTTTGTGCTAGTTTTTAGAAGCTCACATTGATAGCCCTTCGGACCTTCCCGGTCCTTCTTCAGTCTGCCAACTGCCTAATCGTCACGTGATCGTGGTGTGACGTCATTGTTATCCAGGGATATGTGATGGCTCTCTCTGTCTGGTTGATGTAGATGTAAGGAGACGTGTGAGGAGGTTCTGCTAGGGCGTCTATGCTGGTCGAATCTGGTCTTAAGGGTCTTTGATGTTTCACCCACATAGGCGCTACTACATCCTTCAGAACCTGATCCACCACATTTAATTTGGTAAACTACACCACAAACGTCTTCTTTCATGGCTGGATCCTTGGGTGCTACCATTAACTGTCTGAGTGCTCACCGGTTTAAAGTAGGCACTACATCCATAACCACTCATGATCCTTCTCACCGCCTCCAAGTCCTTCACATATAGTATTCCCACCATCGTCTTCTTTGTCTCGTCCGTCCGGTCCTTCTTCTTTCCTGCTTCGTCCTTGTCTCTCAACACAGATCCTCTTTTGATCGCCGAGGATGGATATCCACATTTTGATAATGCCTCATTCACATGTTTTATTTCCGCTTCTCGATCCATCTCTTCAGCATCACAATCTTGGCTCGATGATGGAGAGTGCGTACTACACTGAGTTTGTGCTCTAAGGGGTGGTTAGAGTCAAACTGGAGGTATTGGTCAGTGTGTGTTGGCTTACGGTAGATCTTGAGTTTGAGACTACCATCATCTTTCTTCGATGTTGACGTATCCAGAAAGGCAAGCTCACCATTTTCCACTCACGTCTCCTTACATCTACATCAACCAGACAGAGAGAGCCATCACATATCCCTGGATAACATCAAGATAATAGATCGTGACCAGAACACTTTTGAAAGAAAGATCAGGGAGGCCATACACATCAGGCGCCTCAAGCCCGACCTCAATAAGATCGTGGGGGCCGTCGACCTGCCAGCCATCTACACCAACATCCTACCAGCCTCTGCCAATGACGTCACACCACGATCACGTGACGAGTAGGCAGTTGGCAGACTGAAGAAGGACCGGGAAGGTCCGAAAGGCTATCAATGTGAGCTTATAAAAACTAGCACAAAAGGATAGTTGTAAACTGTATATATAACACAATAATCTTGTTATTGTATTCTAACCTTAAAGATTTCCCAAAGCTATTGTGCTTCTGAATTTGTCATACTTCTAAGTTGCTATCGTACTTCTCTAAAAAGTTCAAAAGTATAATATGTGCAATATATCGTATTTTGGCTTGAGTACAAAAATACGCCATAACGCTTTCTCAGTCTCAGTTGAAATTTTATCTCTAATATGCATGTCCCCATGACTGAAAATACGTACTAGATATCATTGTGTATTCATACAATGGGTCATGTTACGGAAGTAGTCTCATGTAGCATAATAAAAAGAAAGATCATTAGTTGGTAACCTAATTGGTTTCAGATAACATATGTCATGTTACCCTATACACGCATGCTTAAAATGTGGCTCATTACTGCTGAATAGATCTATGTGGACAAAACAGGTATCAAGAATGTGTGTATATTTCCTGTGGTGATCCATCCAACTGTTGATATTTACAAATATGGAGATTACATTCTCATATATGTTCATTTTGACGATTTGGGGGCTTTTTGGTAATATTTCTGCTCAAACAACTGCTGTAAATCCACAAAGTTGCACATACAGCTTCGTTGTGCCACAAAGTGACTTGATGTCAACATGCAAATCTTACAATACTCAACAGGTAAGTGATAACTACACTTATGTTTTGACTAAAGAAATCACAACTAGTGCTTAATATCATGAGTTTAGCATGATACAGGAAGTGCTCATGCGCGGATATGATAGCGTCTTTAATATTTCCTTCCTAAATTTTGCTAAATAAACACCTTTTAAGAAAATATAAAGTTCCTAGTAATGTTATGTGCAACATTGATGATAATAAGTTAGTTCTGAAGTTAGGTCTGAAAGTGATGTGCGAAGATATCTCATGAAACCGTAGCAGAACTACACAAGAACACAAATGTTTTAAACCCGCCGGGAACACTGAAGTACTGAATGCATGGCCTAAATGGTCTCAACCCGGCTATCTCTGTGCGACTATGGGCTACGTATGTGATCCCAGCGGTTATTCATAGCCTTGAGGTAACACTCCTGCCGCCAACTGCAATTCAAAAACTTGAAGCTTTCCAAAGGAAAGTTCTGAAACAACTGCAATACTTTCCAGACTGTACTTCAAATGCAATAACCTATATGCTGATAGGTATACACCCGGTTGAGGCTGAAATTGATAAAAGAGTTTTGAACAAGTTTGGCTCAATAGTCAATGACCCTCGATCTGTGAAGTATGAAATTGTTAAAAGACAACTTGCAGTCAAGAATCGCTCTAGTAGGTCATGGACCACAAATGTAAGACTTCTGACCCACAAATATGGACTACCCAGCGCCCACGAGGTTCTACTTTGCCCACCCTCAAGAAATTCTTGGAAGTCCCTTGTGAAAAAGGTGGTCTTAGATTACCACCTCGAAAAACTTAAACGTGATTGTGAGGGCCTAAGTTCCACTAGATATGTAAACCTAGGTGCTTGTTCTTTGAGAAAACCCCATCCCGGGTGGGTCCTTGTGGGTTCCAGTAGAAGAGAGCTGTCAAGGGCAATTGTCAAAATGAGGCTTCTTACGGGTACCTACCTCCTAGAGGGTAGGAAGTCAAGAATGCACAAGTCTGAGAAGTCAGGAAAATGCCCCCTCTGTGACTCAGAAACGGAAACCAGGGAGCATTTTCTGCTGAAGTGTGCAAAGCTTGAGCAGGTACGTGAGCCGTATATGCTATGCATTGGGAGGTACATCAACATCAGCTCTTTAAGTGACGATGATAGGATTAGGCTACTACTAGATCCGTCTCATTTCCTCCAAAACCAGGACTTGCATATAGTGGAAGAATCCACAAGGAGGTTATGCTACGCTCTACACCACCACCGTCTATTACAACTACGTCACGACATGACGCGTCAACGCAGCTGCCTACTCTAGCAGAGTGATAGGGGTGCTCAGAAAGCGGGAATTTAGAAAAAACAATGAACTGAACAGCTGAAGTGGTCCTCAGTAGCTCAGTGGTTAGAGCGTACGACTTGAAAACAGGAGTTGTTTGCGTCGTAAGTTCGCGGCCCGGTCATGGCAGACACAGTGTCGCCAAAACCGTTACGTCGTGCGTCTGCCACTGAGTTGCTGATTTCCACCGAGTCGCCACCTTACAGTGTTACTGCTAGACGATAGCGACGCCAAGCGGAGGTTCGGAAGCCTCGTTAAAAGGCGTATCCCGTGTAGAGGAGAGCCACACCTCTGCACGTAAAAGAACTCGCCTAGTTTGAAAACTATAGCTAATGTGATCCCTCCATTACCCTTGGCTCAGTTGGTTACCTAACCTGCCAAACAAACAATGTGTACCTTGTGCATTCACGAATGAACCTTCGAAAGGAGGCCCATGGGTTCGGGGACGGAATAAGTTCGATGCAAGCATTCACGAATGAACCTTCGAAAGTGCAAGCAGCCGGGATTTAATAAGCAGCAACGGGTTCGTTCGAGGACGACGATTTTGGCGACGACGGAACGACGACGACGACGACGACGACGACGACGACGACGACGACGACGACGGCGACACGACGGCGGGTTCGACGTTAAAAGAAGTTTGTTGACAAAACGGCAACTAGATCACCACAGCAGCAAACAACAGCAACAACACCACCACCACCACCACCACCACCACCACCAACAACAACAACAACAACAACAACAACAACAACAACAACAACAGCCCGGAGTACTGAAGTTTGTTGACAAACGGCAACTAGATCTATGTTTATTTTCAATATGCACGGTGTTAGATCTATAATTTTCTTCTCCATTAGCACGTGTTTCATAAACTTCTGTTCATACTCATGTTCAGATACACCATATCCTACAAAATGCCGATTTTCAACTCTCCTCACCTGATATATTGATCTTCAAAAAAGGTGTACTAGATTCTAGTCGTTTTGCGGACATTAGTGTAAAACTTGCATGTGTTATAAAGCTGAAAGGTTTGCTCATTTGTATCTCGTTAATCCTGCTGGCTCTAGCTAATGATGTGAATCCAAACCCAGGCCCAACAACTGCTGGTGTTGAAACTGCTCATCTCTGTGGTACATGCGACAATCCAATTACATGGGACTACAAAGCTGTAGTGTGTGACACATGTGACCAATGGTATCATGTTGACTGCCAAGATATACATGCCCACACATATACACTTACACTTACACTTATCCTCTTCATCGTTTAGGCATAGCTATGCCTGTCGACGGTCATCACTTGTAGCATTACAAGGTCTTTCTCGTTGTTAATCACGTACCTGGCTGGTGCTGAAACTTTTCCTCGCGGAGATGGCGATCAAGACGACTCTTGAAACAATTTAAAGTTGGCGCTTCTGCCACATCACAGGGGAGATTGTTCCAGTCATTCACTTGATGAGTTACAAGATAGTGCAGTGACATGGGATTGTATCAAGTGTGACAGCATAAACTGTTCTAATCTCATGTTCCATAGTTACGACATCGACCACAGTGACAACTATTTTACCAACAACTAACCGATTGCACATTAGACTCGCTTCAGCTCAACCAATCGCCCGATCCACTACTGACTAGTAGCCCAGTCAAGAGAGAGCCGAGCAGCTCAACCTCGTCAGGTAGCAGCCCCCGCCAGAGAAATGGTAGGCTCTCAACCAATACTAGCGTCAGTTCGCTGCTTTTACCTGCCAAGAAGCAGAACATGAGGGTGATGACTATTAACTGTCAGAGCATCAAAAATAAGAAATCGGAGTTTCTAACAGTTGTGGAATATGTCAAACCAGATATCATCTGTGGATCCGCGTCATGGCTGAACAGCGACATCAAGTCGAGTGAACTGTTTCCGTCAGAGTACACCGTGGAGGTACATTCCTACTAGTGCATAGCAGCCTGGTCTCAAACCAGTAACCAGCAAGTGAACAAATCTGGGCCAAGATTGAACTTGAGAAGTGTAAAAACTTACATGTAGGATCATTCTACATGCCAAAGCGTTGCGAAGAAGACCTGGACTACCTGTTTTCTTCAGTAAACTGCTTCCAATCGTCTCCGAACTACAAACATCTACTTATAGCTGGAGATTTTAACTGCCCAGACATCGACTGGGACAGTGCATCAGTGGCCCATGGTGCAGACCAGCGCCTTGTTCAACAGAAATTAGTTGAAGGTTCGACCGCTGCTCAACTAACACAAGTCCAGAGGGAACCCACTAGAGAAGACGTGCTGTTAGACCTTGTATTTACATCAAATCCAACACTGGTGAAAAACTCGTCATCACTCCCTGGGATCTCGGATCATAGTATTATTGTAACGGACATTGATGTTAGACCCAAACGTACCATTAGGAAACCGAGAACTATATATCAATATCATCGCACAAATTGGACAGATGTATCCAAAATCTTTGTGGTGCTATCTAAAGAAATAAATGCCATGTACTCCAATGGAACCAATGCAGAGTCATTATGGTCATCATTCAAAACCAACTTCATGAACATAGTAAATAGACATGTACCGCATAAGACCTGCCGACAAGGAAACCCTAACAACCCATGGAGTCAGTCACGAGCCATCAAGAAAATGGAGAAACGTAAACGTATACTTTACAAGAAAGCAAAGCAGACCAAAAACTGGAAGCCGCATAACAAGTTCCAGAAGGTGACGTACTAGATATCATTGTGTATTCATACAATGGGTCATGTTACGGAAGTAGTCTCATGTAGCATAATAAAAAGAAAGATCATTAGTTGCAACTCTAATTGGTTTGTATAACATATGTCATGTTACCCTATACACGCATGCTTAAATGTGGCTCATTACTGCTGAATAGATCTATGTGGACAAAACAGGTATCAAGAATGTATATTTCCTGTGGTGATCCATCCAACTGTTGATATTTTTACAAATATGGAGATTACATTCTCATATATGCTCCTGGATTATCAGTTTTTTGCACATTTTGCTCAAACAACTGCTGTAATCCACAAAGCGTACATACAGCTTCATAGCCACAAAGTGACTTTGATGTCAACATGCAAATCTTACAATACTCAACAGGTAAGTGATAACTACACTTATGTTTTGACTAAAGAAATCACAACTAGTGCTTATTATCATGAGTTTAGTATGATAAGGTGAAGTGCTCATGCGCGGATATGATAGCGTCTAATATTTCCTTCCTAAATTTTGCTAAATAAACACCTTTTAAGAAAATATAAAGTTCCTTAGTAATGTTATGTGCAACATTGATGATAATGTTGTTCTGAAGTTAGGTCTGAAAGTGATGTAAAGAAGATATCTCATGAAACTGTAGCAGAACTACACAAGAACACAAATGTTTTAAACCTGCCAAACACTGGAAGTACTGAATGCATGGCCCAGCCTGTCTCAACCCGGCTATCTCTGTGCGTGACTATGGCCATGTATGTGATCCCAGCGGTTATTCATAGCCTTGAGGTAACACTCCTGCCGCCAACTGCAATTCAAAACTTGAAGCTTTCCAAAGGAAAGTTCTGGAAACAACTGCAATACTTTCCAGACTGTACTTCAAATGCAATAACCTATATGCTGATAGGTATACACCCGGTTGAGGCTGAAATTGATAAAAAAGTTTTGAACAAGTTTGGCTCAATAGTCAATGACCCTCGATCTGTGGAGTATGAAATTGTTAAAAGACAACTTGCAGTCAAGAATCGCTCTAGTAGGTCATGGACCACAAAATGTAAGACTTCTGACCCACAAATATGGACTATCCAGCGCCCACGAGGTTCTACTTTGCCCACCCTCAAGAAATTCTTGGATGATAGAAATTAGGCTACTACTTGATCCGTCTCATTTCCTCCAAAACCAGGACTTGCATATAGTGGAAGAAGCCACAAGGAGGTTATGCTACGCTCTACACCACCACCGTCTATTACAACTACAACACGACATGACGCGTCAACGCAGCTGCCTACTCTAGCAGAGTGATAGGGGTGCCGCTCAGAAAGCGGGAATTTAAAAAAAACAATGAACTGAACAGCTGAAGTGGTCCCTCAGTAGCCCAGTGGTTAGAGCGTACGACTTGAAAACAGGAGTTGTTTGCGTCGTAAGTTCGCGACCCGGTCATGGCAGACACAGTGTCGCCAAAACCGTTACGTCGTGCGTCTGCCACTGAGTTGCTGATTTCCACCGAGCACGTCGCCACCGTACAGTGTTATTGCTAGACGATAGCGACGCCAAGCGGAGGTTCGGAAGCCCGTTAAAAGGCGTGTCCCGTGTAGAGGAGAGCCACACCTCTGCACGTAAAAGAACTCACCTAGTTTGAAAAACTATAGCTAATGTGATCCCTCCATTACCCTTGGCTCAGTTGGTTACCTAACCTGCCAAACAAACAATGTGTACCTTGTGCATTCACGAATGAACCTTCGAAAGGAGGCCCATGGGTTTGGGGACGGAATAAGTTCGGATGCAACAGCAACAGCAACAGCAGCAGCAGCAGCAGCAGCAGCAGCAGCAGCAGCAGCAGCAGCAGCACGACGATGACAACGACAACAACGAACAACAACAACAACAACAACAACAACAACAGCCCGGAGTACTGAAATTTGTTGACAAACGGGAACTAGATCTCATAAACTTCTGTTCATACTCATGTTCAGATACACCATATCCTAAAATGCCGATTTTCAACTTTGTCCGGCAACCTGATATATTGATCTTCAAAAACGGTGTACTAGATTCTAGTCGTTCTGCGTTCATTAGTGCGGAAAAGTCTCAATCTACTACTAGTAATGAATAAACTTCACGAAAGAGACAAATTAGAAGTGTAAAACTTGCATGTGTTATAAAGCTGAAAGGTTTGCTCATTTTATCTCGTTAATCCTGCTGGCTCTAGCTAATGATGTGAATCCAAACCCAGGCCCAACAACTGCTGGTGTTGAAACTGCTCATCTCTGTGGTACATGCGACAATCCAATTACATGGGACTACAAAGCTGTAGTGTGTGACACATGTGAAGAATGGTATCATGTTGACTGCCAAGATATACATGCCCACACATATACACTTACACTTACACTTATCCTCTTCATCGTTTAGGCATAGTATAGCTATGAATGTCGACGGTCATCACTTGTAGCATTACAAGGTCTTTCTCGTTGTTAATCGCGTACGTGGGTGGTGCTGAAATTTTTCCTCACGGAGATGGCGATCAAGACGACTCTTGAAACAATTTAAAGTTGGTGCTTCTGCCACATCACAGGGGAGATTGTTCCAGTCATTCACTTGATGAGTTACAAGATAGTGCAGTGACATGGGATTGTATCAAGTGTGACAGCATAAACTGTTCGAATCTCACGTTCCATAGTTACGACATCGACCACAGTGACAACTATTTTACCAACCACTAACCGATTGCACATTAGACTCGCTTCAGCTCAACCAATCGCCCGATCCACTACTGACTAGTAGCCCAGTCAAGAGAGAGGCCGAGCAACTCAACCTCGTCAGGTAGCAGCCCCCCGCCAGAGAAATGGTAGGCTCTCAACCAATACTAGCGTCAGTTCGCTGCTTTTTACCTGCCAAGAAGCAGAACATGAGGGTGATGACTATTAACTGTCAGAGCATCAAAAATAAGAAATCGGAGTTTCAAACAGTTGTGAAATATGTCAAACCAGATATCATCTGTGGATCCGTGTCATGGCTGAACAGCGACATCAAGTCGAGTGAACTGTTTCCGTCAGACTACACCGTGGGAGGTACATTCCTACTAGTGCATAGCAGCCTGGTCTCAAACCAGCAACCAGCAAGTGAACAAATCTGGGCCAAAATTGAACTTGGGAAGTGTGTGACAAAAAAATGGGATAATTTAGGCCATCCAGTGCGCAGGGATTAAGCATCCCTACAAGTGTTAAAGTAGTTTTTAATATTCGTCTCACTGGATTAGGATACATAATCCTTATAGTCAGATTCAACTTGCTCGTGTTCGACTTTCTTAGTGCATCCCTGGATAGGATGGTGGGCCCAGTTTGTTCAACTGAAATGACAAGGTTTGAGCTCACTTCTCTTTCAGACACAGGTCCAGGGCAAAGCTTTAGGGAAGGCAACCCTTTCCTCTTTGTATTTAAATCAAAACTTCAACACTGGTCAAAAACCTAGCCCCACAGTCGCTGGCCTCACGCTCATAGTATTATTGTATTCTTCTTGCTTATACGTGGTAAACGTCAGCATCAGTGAAAGTCCCTTGTGTAGACAGGGCGCCTTCGTGAAACCTGGTGAGATCACTGGCCTTAGAGCCTCGCCATATAAAAAATGGAAGCTACTGTCGCATCGTAGTAGTGAACATTAGGTCTCTTCCAAAACAACACAACAACATAGAAGTACGCGGGGTTGGTGACAAGCCCCGGCAACATGGAATCTTATCAACGCTAAACCACAGGTTTAGATCCGGTTACTCGTGTGAGACTCAACTGCTAACGACCTTTAATGACCTTAGTATGTCATTCAATAAAGGGCATCAGGTCGATGTCGCGGTGTTAGATTTTTCAGAAGGTGTTTGATACCATCCTCACAAGAAACTCTTATCCAAACTCCCATCCTATGGTATCGGCGGCCAACTCCATGGATGGTTATCGAACTTCCAAATGGAAGCAAGATATGAAGGTTATCCTCGATCCGCAATGCTCCAGTGAAGTACCCGTTGAATCTGGAGTTCCGCGGAACGGTGTTGGGACCAGTTCTGTTTCTATGTCATATTAAGGAATTGCTGATAGTTTAAACCCCACTATCAGACTGTTCCCAGATGGCTGGCTGCCTTTTATAACTCTATACAGGATCAGAAAGCACTTCAAGAGGATCTTAAACCCAGTCAAACTGTGGGCTGAATGATGGGGGATGTCTTTCAATGCCAGAAATGTAAGATCCTAATAGTTAAAGGCAAACTTCCATATTTCAATACTATTGGTGATACCATCCTAGAGCAGCCAATAGTCCGCACTGGCCCTGGATATTGTGGATGACCCTAAATGGGATAGACACATCAGTAAGATCACTAAGAATTCAATCAATTCAATTCAAATTATTTTATTTGAGCATATACATGCAAATAACATAAGAATAAAAAGGACCTAATTTAATAAAAAAATTGATTAATGCATATATGCTACAAAACAGAGATCCGGTTACCTTTGGTATAAAACCAATTGCTTATTTCCATTAGTGGCACTGGATTGTCATTCATACAGGACGGCAATTTATCACATTGTACTAATAAAATAACAAAACTAAATAATTAAACAAATAATATCTAAAAACTAAGTTAAAAACTGGGATCACAGATATCATAGTACTGCATCACAAATGGTTTTTTCTTTATCTTGCATCGTATTAAATAGATATTTCTTACATTTATTTTTAAAATCGTCTTTAGTTTTAGAACATTTAATATATTTTGGTAAATTATTCCACATTTTTACTCCATTATACATAAAGCATTTGCTACCATGAGTTTTACATGTGGAACGACATAACAATTTTCACTCTTTCTGGTATTGTGTGAATGGATATCTGCCACTCTTTTAAATGTACATAGGTAAGTTGGTGCCAAAACGTGAAAAATATTGGGATCATATTACAAGATAAATAAATTAAAACGACTTTCAACATTCAAATATTTCACTTTCCTAAAATCTGTACATAGTAAATGATGCCTATTGCCATATCCCAGAATATATCTAACCATCTTGTTTTGTGCTGTTTGTAATTTCTTTTTTTTAAGGATTGTTCCAACCCTCTGTAAGAAACATTATAAGAAGCGAACTCAACACTTGGATTCCTCCGCAGGAATCTAAGAGGTTTCCACAAAGATCAGAAACGTATGGCCTACATAGCATTAGTCCGTTCTATTCTTGAATACGGATCAGTTGTTTGGGACCCCTACACTAGAGGGAACATTGATCGCCTTGAACGCGTCCATCGGTGTGCAGCGAGATTCATGGTGAACGACTACACCACCAAAACCCTGGGATGTGTTACGGACATGCTATAAACCGTCTTGAACTCAAACCTCTAGAGGATAGGACAAAGAATCTAAGACTCACATTTATTTACAAGGTGGTGGAAGGGTTGGTGCCGGCTATCCCAGCACCTGATTTCCTGGTTCCAGCCAAGTCAGGACGTCGACGTATAAAGGCTAAATGATTTAATGAATACAGCTGTTCAAACATTGTTGAACATTCCGTAGGCCTCAATAGCAAACCGTTCGTGCCCCCAAGTGCTTGGACGCCTCAGTATAAGAACTTATTCTTTGTACGAACAGTTATTGACTGGAACTCTCTCCCAGAGGATATAATCCAGTCTGAGAACGTCGAGCAGTTCAAAGCTGCAATTGACTGTCCGCGCATGCAGCAGTAGAGAGCACTTCCCCGCTGCCATCGCGCCTGTTCAGGACCTCAAGCAGCGTTATATACTGATACAGATACAAAGGCGGTTATAGGTATTGAAACATTTAGTACCATGTCAAAGTAAGTTTAAACAGGATTTATGGAGAAATTACGTTGTTATGAATGTCATCATGTCAAACAAAAATCCGATTTACTTAAATGTTGTTTAATATTTATACATTTTCTCTCTGTTTAGTTAGAAATCTTACAAAACAAAGTGACGAATCTTCAAAATCAAGTGAACTCCTTAAGTTTAAAAGGAGGTGATATGAATCTCACTCATGCAAACCCAACATTCACCTGTGGATGCTCCAACCAGACGACATTTGGGTTCACTTTCAGAGGTATGACCACAAGTGTTTAACGATTTGTTATCTGGTCACCTGGATATCTTCTGTTGTATTGTTCCATTAAAATTTCAATGAACTGCGTCAATCATAGTTTGAGGTACACACATTTCTTTGATCTAGATTGTGAAGATGTAAAGGACTTGGCATATGGTATCAGTGGCACCTACGACATTACTCCAGTCAAGTCCACAGGTCAATTGCTATCCGTTCAAAGTGAGTGAAATTAACCAAATCGCCTTTTAGTAACTTGTTTTTGGAGTGGAATGAATGACCGAATTGCATTTAACAGAGTATTTATTCTCACGAGGAAATTTGTTTATGTGCCCGAAATTATAGTTATGAAAATGGATGATATCCAATTATATATTTTTGTAAACGTCACTGAGCGTCACAATAATGTCACAGAAAATATGTTGTGAACTTATAAATAAGATACACCTCTGTATGTTAATGTATGTGTAAATAAATCAAGAAATCCGTGATTAACATAAAGTCATAAGAGTAACATTCAAGCATTACTGTGAAGACTTGAAGTTGTAACACCACGTGGAATTGTACCAGTGGCATTTTGAAATTGTACCACATGACAGCGGATATATGGTACCGGTACGATTTTGAGTTAACGCGAAATTTTACCATTTTGCCATTGTCTTGTCCATTGCCTTGAAATTATACCACCACGAAAAATTGTTGCGAAGAATTCCACTTTTCCTAACGATTGGTCCCTCTTCATAGGTCTCCCATCTCAATTGGTCCCCCATCTCATTGGTCCCCCCACCATATTGATCTTATTGGAATATTGTTAGATATACGGTTAGGATTTCAAGGGTGGATTTACGTGCTGAGGATGAGGGCTATGCGTCAAATGGCAGAAACCCACCCCACCCCCTCAGAATTTATGAAATTCTGAGTGCTCACATGTTGTGGGAGGGGTGGGGGCGGTCATCATTTACCTCCATAGACCATCTACTGCATTTAGAGTACAATATCGGAAAAAGTATTAGGAGTGTTGCAATTACCAGGAGTAATAGGAAATGGAGTTGTAGGATGACCATTGGAAAAATGAGCAATAATTGGCTGAGCAGAGAGTGAAATCAAAGTAAATGAAAATGGTGTACATAGACTATTGATCTATTCATACTTTGCTGAAACTTTTGACAAAGTTCATGACAAAATATGTAGTGTGCTTAATTATTATAATCCCCAACCCCGACAGCATCTACACTCATATAACCTGATCAGTATCCACCGATTAAGACAGGTGGTCCTGATGAGGAAGGGTAAAATGGGTAAAATGGTGTCCACTCTAGCACATTGTTGTGTACGTCATTGATCTGGAATCCAGACATTATAATAGCATTTTATTATTGAAATTAGAGCAATATAATGCATTTTTAGTAATGGCCACACTTGTTTAGCCTATGGCGGCCATTTGAATTTTAATTGCATTCATAAATTCTTATCTACATGTATAGTAGGTCATTTATAAACATCATAATGGCTTAAACATATCAAAATGCATCAGAACCAATGGTAACGTGTATATTATTTGGTTGTGAAGGTAACCATATTGGCGACCATATTGGAAATAGTTTCCCAAGGCAAAAAGTGTCAAAATGATTTTGTTTAAGCTGCTGGGGTAGACTACTTCTTATTGTATTCATAAATTTTTGGTGAGTGGGACAATTTCACGTGTGGTACCATTTCGTTGCAAGTAACTTATTGCGGGACCATTTTTCAGCAGTGGTACAATTTCAAGTTGACGTGAGATTGAACCGGTACAATTTCACGTGATGGTACAATTTCAAAGCTCAAAAATCACAAAGATAAATATAAAAGTGTGATAGTCATCACCTGTGGCTCTCCAGATTCTTAGCAAATCTGTTGTGTATTGTATGACAAATATCCACTCAATATCAAGTTCAATATTTTTTTCTTCAGATGGTATGGCTAGTTCACAAATACCCAATGCCAAGGAAAATGTATCCCACTACTGGATTACTACCATACATGACCCTATAAAGGTTTTTGTCTTGTTTTGCATTTTATCATTTGCTTTCAACTTATTTTGATTATAATTCTTATAAACAAAATTAATGTTTTGGAAAGACTTGCATTATTTAAAATAGCTTGTAATATAACATAAACTTAAGGTGTTTTGTGACTTGAGAGATGAAGATATCAGCTGGACTGTCATCATGAGGCGTAGAAATATGAATGTCAGCTTTGACCGAACTTGGGCAGATTATAAAAATGGTTTTGGAGAAATGGAATGTACGTTTGATAAAATATTTTCTTCCTACAGATTTGATGTCTTGATAATCTTCTTTTCAACATTAACTTCACAATTTCATTGTCTTAAATTGATATATGAATTATGACTTTAAGCTGGTGGCGACTTTTGGCTCGGACTTGATAAGATGTACAAGATCACAAGTCAGAAGTTTTCCACATACATGCTATGGCTCATTTTGATCGATAAGGACAATATCCCTCACGTGGCAAGTTACAGTAGATTTTCAATTGGAGACGGTGCATCTGGATATCCAATATATTTTAGCCAATTCCGTGTAAGTGCAGTTAGAACTAAACTTTTCATTGAGACAATTGCATATTCAATTTTTAATGCTAATTTTAAAGGGTACGCAACAATGAGATCAAGTTAGTTTAACAACAGACGTACAAACTAAAAGTACAAGATACATGTATGAGGACACATTGGTCTTCGGGGCCGTAAAATGAAATCAACTTAAATTGTGATCTATCACACACACACACCCCCACCGTTGCCACCAACCGCCACCCCCATTTCATACAGTGCATGCAAGACAGCACCTGACAGGCATTGTGTCGAAGGAACTGTTGATTCTGTTGATTCGGCTTAAAATCCTAATTCTTTCTTTGTCGGGCATCCCAATGAAATGCAAAGTAGGACTATGGTCTGTCTTAGCCCCGACTTAAATGTAAACAATATAAAATATAATGTAAACAATCTAGCCTAAACAAAGGTCAGCTGGCAAGACATCCCCGACGTACGTGCCCAAATGAAAAGATGGAAAATACAAAGAATGTGAGACTCGTTTTCTGGAAGACGAATAGACACAGCAAACGACACACGTAGCCGAAAGCAAGATGAAAATATTCTTATAGCACTGTACAACGTTAAGTTGGCACTAGACAAGTAATTTTCAATGTCTGTACAGATGTGACAGAAAACAACAGGGCACGACACCAGCCGACTTCAAACAGACTTCAAGGAGTTTGAAGCATGACAAAAGCCGTCCAGAGGCGACACTAATGATCTCCAACTCATTACACTTGTGTCTGGTGCTGATGATAGTACATCACATGGTGTCAGTATAAAGCTGTCTGTGTGAGTATAATAGGCTTGTAATGATGAGAAGCTGTGTGGAAGGGCTTGATGTCCGTTGTCCATCTTTGAACATGCTGAACTTGGGCTCACCTAACCGTGGCTACCAACAGTGTCAGGTGATCCAAAGTGATGGGTAGACGACTATCATTATAATCAGACACAAGTGTCCTGAATTCTAGATCTTCAGTGGGACCTCTGGACAGATTTTGCCATACTTAAATCTCCTTGCAATCTGCTTGAAGTTGGTTGCCGTCGTTCCCGTCATTTCATGTCACATCTATATGGGCGTTTTAAAATCACTTGTCTACTACCAACTTTATATCGTATAATGCTATAAAAATATCTGGTGGGTAATGATCTGCGTTTGAAAGCCTAAACTTTGTAAGCAAATTTCTGCAAACATTAAAGTAGTCAGTCCAAGACTAGTGCCCTGTCCTCCCATTACTCACCGGTGAAACGCAGTGCTGAGACAGTACTTTAAGTTAAGATTAATTATTAGAGTTATTAAACTAGACATGTAGTACATTAAGTATGCCTAGCTGCTTATCTTATACATGGATTGATTTCATTGTAGGGCAAAGTTATGTCGAGGCTTGTTTCTGGCAAGTTATTTGTTGCCAAAGACAAGAATCCGTACGATGAGGCATCATCAGAGACGACAAGCAGTTATCACGAGGGATATGGAAAATGTCCAGCAAATGGGAACGATCAAAGTTCCAGCTCTAGGAGTGAAACACGTAATTAAACTTTATAGATCTACAGGCGCCGCCAGGTGGCTGCCAGAGACAGTTGCTTATTAGGGCACTCACAGTCCATACGCACGTTTGCAAAAAGCGTTGCCCTTTTAATTTTCTCCCTAGAATTTCTCGCATTGTCATTGACTAATTCATTGACTAATTTATTTTTCGGGGTCTCTAGAAGAGGGAGTTTCTCCGCAATTACTTACCGTCATCAAATACATTTCTTATTTTCTTTTTTCATTTTGAAATGATATACCCGAGGAGGTGGCAGTTAAGCAACCTAACCAAGTTGGTAAACAATAATCTTTCCAGCATACGCGTAACGTAAATGTATTATATTATTAGTTACTTGATTAAGCGGTGTAAGTTACGCTTATGCTCTGAAAACATCCAAGCAGGAGTCACATTGATCTAACCTCTTTGAGACGTAATAAATAGTCCTTTCTAGTCAGGTAGCCAGACCACCTAACCCTTTTTTGTGAGTATAAGAATTTTTCTCACCTGATTTGGTTAGAAGGGTGTCTAATAATGAATTTTAGCCCTGATAACATTTATGTATCCCCCAGCGTTTTGAGAAATCCAAGATGGCCGCCGGATGAGGTGTCGAAATCTAATATTGGCTCTATCTTTCTTAATATTTGTGATTCAGCCATCATTTTGGTATTGAGGGGTAGGTTTTAGGGGTCAAGGAATCCAAATATGGGAATTGAAATGACCTTCAACAATTACAAATGCCTCAAATTCAATATGGCCGCCATCAAGTTGCCTCGTTTGCCAACTTTTGGCAGCTGTGTCATCAAATGTGGTAAAATAGAGTTTTTTATTACCTGATTAGCGATTTTTACCCTAAATGTAATCATTGGTAATCATGAAATTAGTCCATTTGCCAGATTGCCAACTTTGCATTTACGAGAAGTGCAATTGCAAGGTTTTTTGAGTGTTTCATGTTGCTAGGGGTCCAAAGAGAATATTTTCCAAGGTTGCCGGCGCGGCATCTCTGGGGGGAATTTTTTAGAGGCAACAATCCAAAATGGCCGCCACCGGAAAATGTGAAAAATAGATTTTCAACCATTCAAATCTCAGTCATGTGTAATACATCATTTTTTATATAATTTGGACATAAGGAATTGATTTTTGCCATCCTATATTTGATTAGAGGTCATATTAGAGGTCAAATGATGATAAATTCAAAATGGCCGCAGCTCTTAGGAGGGAAAGTTAGAGACTCAAACTCTCAATGCTTTATCAAGTGTAATATATCATTCATATATAATTTGCAGATGGGAAATTCATTTCTGCTGTCAGATGTGTGATTAAAGTTCACATTAGTGGTCAACTGCACCTATTCGTAGATGTATTTATAAAATACGACCCACAAATAAATATACAGATTAGCTAAAACTGTCTAAATTTCCAATAATATTTGAATATGAATGAATGCTCATGTTTCTAATAATGTTAAATGCCTTATTCCTTTAAATGCTTACTGCATATATAACAAGCTGATAAGTAAAGGTCTGAAGTTATTTCTATTTGACTCGTGGTATATATGAATGTTTCATTATAATACATTTTGATAACACAAGTCAGTTTTTATTCATACAAAATTAAATCTGCGTACATACATATTACAAACACAGTAATCAAATGAACTATAAGTGTATGGTGTCTTAAACCTCCTCTGAATGAGATTCTGATTGTTCATCGTCAGTATCTTGTTCCACTCCAAGTTTGTACAGATTGGAGCACTCATCCCCGCAAATGCAACCGCAATATACCGTGCAAGAGATTTTACCTCACAAGTTTGTGTACTGCAAGATTTGGCCACTGCCTTGCAGACGCACCTCATTACATCCATTAGATTTTTCGGTGCTGGATGATTTTCAGAAATGACTGGTACAGGCGTGCTATCTTTAAGTGCCCAGTCATACTCCGTAATATCTAAATCAGGCGGGGATTGCTTATCTGCACATTTTACCAGTATGATCTGCAAGTGGGCTCTTAAAATGTGTAGAAACAAATTCTCCTTTGTTGGTGGTAAGGCCATGAGCTTCAAGAGCTTCCCTGATTTACCTGTGTAGATTTGATATCTGGCCTGGTTCATGGTTATTCCTTGTTTCTAGCCATACAGCGCACAGATGAAACTCTCTCCAGCTCACATAAATTCATCATGAGTGGGATTAATTTCCCCTAGAGCCGAAGAAGGTCCTGGGAACTGGCCAGCTTTCAAAACCTTCAGGGCACCAACCTTACCCTTGCCACACAAATATGATGTTGTATCGGATTCCCAGGACTTTTTTTGGCTCTAGGGAAAATTAATGCCACTCATGATGATGGTTGATAGATTGAAATGCACAGAACTTAATTGACATTTTTAGAATATGCATGTCGTTTGGAACACTAAATAGTTATAGTCAAGGAACACTGCTTTTAAAATCAAGGTATGACCGTCAAGTAGAATAAGAACGTAATTTCTTTCCAGATTATGGTAATATGATATATTTGCTTTAAGAATCTGATGGGTGCCACCTTGGCACCCTTGAGCAATTTTTGTTATTGACGTCTTAAGCAGCACCCTGTTTGAGACATACCCTTTGAGTATGGCATATCATGTAGATGATATAAACATATCATGTTTGGTATCAAATTGCGGCATATTGTTTACGGAAGCTAGTAACACATGTAAAGAATAATAAACTGCAAGTTTCGATTGCTTACAAGCAAATATTTAAAGTCAATGCTCCTCAGAAGTTGCTAATGCAATATGATGTTTTTATGTTCCTTTTACAGTACAGAGATTTACTCATTTCTTCTATCAGTATAGTCCAAATATTAAAGTGTAGTTGAGAACCCCATAGATAACGTCTTACATGGTATTTGATTAGTATAAAAACACTCATGAACGTCAGAGCAGGCAGGGCTAATGGCTGCAAAACTCAGGAGTACATGTTGACACTATACTTCCACCTAAAGATTTGATCATGAAAAGTGATACAAAAATATACAGTTTATTACTTTAAACCAACGGATATTTATTTTCACAAAACCTGTAAGCATTCACCCATACATAGAGCTTTATCAGATTGACAATATCAACCATAGTAGTCTGTAGGACGAGTTTGCCCCCGATGTAGTCTGTGTGATGTTCACCTGATGTTGGTGAGCAGAACGCTCTCTGAGATGGCGACCAAGTAGCACATTCTCATAAGTTTCCAGACATATTCACACTGATTCCTCTGGTCATAGTATAAACCCAGAAGGAGCAAAAGTTCTCACAGTGGACAACAGATGGTTTCAGAGAGGTGTGCATGAAGCCATTTTATTAGAACATTGAACCTCTCTCAATAGAGATGATGGACGATATAACCTTCCCAGTGCCTGGAACAACTTGCTCTCTTCAAATGTAAGCAGCAGAAGGGACAGGGGCAAACAACAGACCTGTACACTGACGAGAACTGGTTCGAGGAATGTGGGACTAGAGGAAGGATGGGGAAGGAGGAGCATTTAATCTGTTCCTGATCTCATCTGTTTCAACCCGAGCAACGCCGGGTAAACAGCTAGTTTTATCTAAATGTACACAGCAACGCTGTATTTGATTTTGAATTATTTTATTTTATAATATGATGATTTTTATGGACTTATCATATTTTACCAACAACCAAAAGAGATACATTTTGTAATAAATATACCCCAATATTTTTATTAGTTATTTTGTTTTACCGTGTAAATGCACACGTATACAAATTTAGTTTACTTTTCCTAATCCCTAGATAAGACTTTAAACACGCTGGGCCTGTCTTACGGAACGATCATAGATAACGATACGGGGGGGTCGTCCATAGTTTGGGGTGCAAAGAAAAAGTTAACCGACACCCCCCCCCCCCCATCAACATTTTAAAAATTTGAGTACGACACACGTAGGATTTTCTTAGGACGTGCGGTGGCCGTAGAAGAAGTTTGGCACCCTACGTCATGGTCTGACCGCAAGGAGGCAGTGCGGCGACCTTACGCTAATCGGGGTATAATGACAGAGATTTTTGCCTCGCGTTGTCGGAACAGATACAGTACTGGAGCAGTGCGTTCTCCGTACCATGAGCGTGTGAATGCCTTACTTTAGTAATCACACCGTGCGTAGAGCATAAGTTATACGCGAGTACAACGCACGTTCAATGCATGTTGATCTCACGGCCTCCTCAATAAAAACCATTCCCTTGTCCCAACGCTCTCATAACGAACGGCGGCAGTGCGTATGTGCCCACAACTGTACTTTTGTCAATGCATGCGGAAAACGCCGTAGACGCCGCAAACCTGAAGACGCCATGCGGCGATCACGCCCGCAAGGTGGAATGTGCCCCTCGCTTTAGGCATTGCCTATTCATATTAAGAAAACAATATACATGTATATAATTCAGCTATCCAATACCCAATATATTATTGGGTCATCGATAGCTCCGTGTATTTCCAGAGAATAAGGATTCTTCTGGATGTTTATGCTACAGTCAAGCGGGTAATTAAGGTAGATACGGATGGCTAAGGATTAAAACACATAACCATCTGCAAGAATAAAGATCCTACTTAAACATACATATCTATCCGTACAATACGCAGGATATGCAGACATACGCATATTCGGCACCAACATTTTTAAATTCTCAAAACTATGTAACCTACCTCTCATGTATGATTGCTGTATATGTGTACATATTCCGCGTATTGGGTTATGGATACATAGGTATTCTTACTGAGGATATGTATTCTTGCGGATCCTTACAGATTTTTATCCTCGCAAAGTTAGTATCTACGGTAAGCGGCCATGTGACTGTACCATTGGAACCTCCTGTAATGGCTTATGTGACTTATGCACATTGTACTAACGTTTATCATGCTTGACAAGTAGTATATTGTGTTTATACTACAGTATATCTTTCTTTCTTTTTCCAGGGGGCGGCGGTTGGTGGTTTACAGAAGGCACATGGACGTATTATAGTAACTGCGGTAACTCGAACCTTAATGCCCTCACCCCTTATTGGAGCGGATTAAACGACATTAAATCGGTAGAAATGAAAATTCGGGTTGATGTATAAAGAAAACAGCGACTTTTATGGTGGACACATCGAGGCAACGAGGGTTGGACTTATAGGATGTATATAAACATTATTCAACAACATAATAATAATAGGTTCTACGAGTGGAGGTGAGAGATCAGACAATATCTCACTGATTGCAGAGTTTATAATGGAACGAGTGAGAGTTTCCTTGGCAGAAAAAGTGGGTGTTCGAAATATGTTTAAATGTTTAATTTCATACATATTGAAATAAGAAAATGCAAATAAAATTATACTGGAATATCGTAAATGAAAAGAAGTAATTTTTAGTCCTAGATTACGTAAATAAATAAGTGATTATTTTCTGACTGATAAAATAGGCGGTTTTGAAAGTCTGTGCAGGGAAAACAAGGGGTTCTTTTTAGAGGTAGGACCTTTGGTGGGTTTTAGCCTTCGAACCTTCGGGAAACTTTACCGAACGAACCTTCGAACGTTCGTCGATAAGTAGGTAAGCAAACAATGAACTTACAACACACCTTGGGCAATAAAAGTGGAAATTGAAACCTTGCGTAACCTACTATCGTGTTCATGATTACACTCCGAAAACATATATCTCAACTGGGTGATATGGCAAATAATAAGAAGCAGACAATCAAGGGGTCATTGACTCTGTAATGTGTAAACAATCAAACAATGTGAGTACTTCCCTCCCTAACTACTTAGACAGAAGCTGACCGCCAAGTGACCTATGTACCTTGCCGGCATCTCTTTGATCTATTGTTTTCATTGTCGTCTTGTGACCGAAATCGGCTGCACTACAAACTTGCGCCTCTTAATAAACAGACGGAATTTCATAGGGGAAATGTTCTCCAGTTTAGCAATAACTTAATGTTATGCTAGAGGAGAGACATCGCATATGCAAATAATAGCCATGACCAGACAAGGTAACTGTAAAGCTATACGATACTCCAGGAATAAGCCTATAAAACATTTGATTTTGTTTGCACGCAATAAATTAAGAATGTTTCATTTACTAATGGCCGGTGGTTAATGTGTAACTAAAATGATTACCGCTAGGTGGCAGTTGCGTAAGTTGTGATTTATTGTTGATCATTGTTTGGATGATATGCGAGTTCAACTCACAACTGACCTTAAATGACCAATCAGCAGTTCACTTCCATGTGTACCACTCCTTCAACAATGTGTAAGTAATTCTTTGAGTCATACATAACGCTAGTAACAGCTATTCTGTACCGTGGTCTCTACTTACCTAGTACTTGTTAAATTATCAGTAACAACTCGCCACCTATGACCAGCCACACTAGGCTATGAAAATAATTGTACAAGTCAGTTGATTACGTAACGAACACTTGACCTTAAAGGTTCCTTTGTTTCATGTTCGAATAATAGATAAAAGCAAATTAGCGTAGTCCGAAGGTTCGGTCGTGAAAGTTACCTTCGAAGGTATAGGTAGACGAACGAAGCTTCGAAGCTTCGAAGCTTCGCCCCACCTCTAGTTCTTTTAACCTTTCGCTGAAAAAGAGTGTCATTTTACAAAGACAATGACGTAGTGTATTTCGGAAACAAATACCATAGAAGGGTAAATAAATTTTACAATATGTACACCTATATAGAGCAGACGTTATATAATAGGACAGCCCGCCTCCAACACCCCGGGATAATGTAATACAATATTTTTGATATATTCTACCGGTGACTTTCTTTATGGTGTCAATTTATCCCCTTATCTTGTCAATGTCATATTTTGTCTAGCAATCAGTAGTTTGAAGGAATGTTTTCGCTCTGAATAATGCAACGTGATGTTTGTGGATATATTTAAAGAAGATGGTCTATTATCTATCTACTATAACTAATTCTTGATCCGGTCACTTTGTCGTACGGGTGAGGTTTGTCAGTCTGTTTGTTTGTTAATTATTGTTACTTAAGAGTACTGTAGTACTGTCAAATGCGTGTTTCATAATTACTAGTAGAACCGGTAATACATTTTATATAACAATTGAATCTTATCCCCACCATATGAAAATCTTCGTATTTAGTGTTCACATTTAGTTTGTTTTAACATTTTGAATATATAAGATATGACGACTGTAAAGAATTGTTACATTATTGTGATAAGTTCTAGCGCTACATAAATTGACATTTACTGCTTGCTTCACATATGGTAATGAATAAACAGCCGGCACAGCATCCACGTTTTCATACTTCAATATAGACTCTATATAGATCCTCACACTGAACTACGCTCAATTGTTAAAACACTAGATAATGTTGAAGAATGTTTTATTTGACAATGCCTATAATTTCCCACCAACAATATATATAAAGTCCAATATTTTCTATGTTACAGCCTGAATTCTGTTAATTGATATCATGATCTTTGTTTTTTTTAACAGAGCAGATGACCTTTTCTGCCACACAGAACTTTATATTTTAAACAGCACTTAAATATTCCATGGCCCAGCTCGAGAGCACTTCCTTCATCTCGCGTGGTTAATGATTGTGAATTCTGAGTCAAACGTTGCTCAAAAGGCACAGCTAGGGTATGCACTGTAGTCTTTTGTGATTACCGCTTATCCCCAAAAAATGTGTTCTGCATTATTTTTTGAAATATGTAAAGGTATGAAATAAATATTCTTGCCTACGGATTACAATAACGGATACATGTGAAAAGAAACACTGGTAAGTTACATGACTTTAAATTGATTGTGTATTGCTTTTAATCATATATTTTCTTTTTAAGCAACCCTGTCATATATCAACAGGGTGAAATTTTACTATATTTATATTTGTATACTTCCTTGGATAACTCCCATGATTCTGTAGGCAACAGAACTTGAGTATTTGATTCTCGATTGGCACTAGAATTACTAAAACCCACACAACCAGCAGCACTGGTCCTCTACTCTTTTTCTCTATTGACAACCATTCATGGAGACAGTGAGGGCCAGTCGTGTCCAGTTTGGCGAAAGTACGACGAAATGCTTTTGGATGCAGTACAGAGTGCAGTAACAAACGTTTGCTATGTCATACTTCATTTACGGCCAATTCAACAGTGGGCTGGATGAAGTTATGCAGTACGGAGCCAGTACGTCAAGTAGTACGTGCTAGAACATAGGTGGAATAATAAATTTGCAGCCACACCTACCCCTCAAGTTAAGTGTGAAATCCGCACCCAAGCCCGCATCCGCATGTATAACAAAAATGGAGCCCGCATCCACAGATATCCAAGGACAACCCGCACAAAACGCACAAAAGCGCGCACTAGATACTGCATGTTTTATAAGTATTTACAGTTATGTTATAACTAATACTTAGTACAGTTATCCCACATTTTAACCATATTTACAGAGCTATTGGGATTTATGTGAAGGAACTCCACCAATCAATGTAAGAGAACAAGAAATGCTCGTCTGGGAATTTCTGTAAAGGACACATGTTTACCTTTGATCTTGTGTAAAATGTAAAGTAATTCACTTTGAATATATTCATATTAACTATGACTATAACGACGATAAAGCCAATCATATTCCTGTTTGGGACATTAATATAATGATTTACATTTATTGCACCTTTTTAATTGAAGATACACATGAAATTACATTCTGTAAAATCTGAAAAGTATGCATTGGAAAATCATAACAAGTCGAACATGCAAGCTTCTTTGTGGATTCTGATCATGATTTTAAGCCTGCAAAAAGCCTGCGATACAAACACTTTTTGAGGATTAAAAACCGCACTCGCACTCAAACCCACAGTAAAAGTAGCAATTCAGCCCCCAACCCGCAAATTCGAGTGTGGAGACGTGGGGCCACGGCCGTACGGGCTGCCGGGTCCTACCCAGGGCTCTGGTATGTAGACAGTGCACGAGGGGAAATCCGTAGACACCACAGACATAAAAAAATGTACTATCACAGCTTGTGCCTGTAATGCTAATTTATGCACTCGACGGGGTACCTGAATATGAAAAACATGTTAAAATAGTGTATGATGATTCTTGCGTAGAGCAGACCAATAGTAGCCACAAGATACTAAATTCAGCAAAGAACTCTGAGTTCTTTTGACTATTGTTGTACGGCTATGACCTAGTGTTAGCCGATTAAACTCTAGCATAAAGAGTTTATGCTTTCACGAGGTACAAAGTACTAATTGATGCAGCTTGATGGGTGCACACCCAAACAGTGCCAATTATCAACCGAAAACAATACATGTTTCAATGGCCATACAGAGGTGTATTCTATACATACATGTAGGCTTTCAGTTGATCTCTTTTTTATAAATTGATCGTGTGCAAAAAGTGTTTTGGGTGTGTTTTATTTTGTATGCAATCTGATAAATACTAGTCTGATAATGACAATCGATGGCATAATTTTGATAGCTATTTGCGACACAAGCGTGTCATTTTCGTTCATCTGGACCATTAAAACTTTTGTGGAATTAGCAATTTGTAATAGTGGTACGGTGGAGTGCCATGAATAAACTAATAGTTCAGGTAACAATCATTAATCCTAAGAAAAAGACGGCGAAATTGGTTAAACATTAGCCATATCAATCCTAAACTACGTATAAATAAGTGGTTTAAGCGTGATACTCATCTCATTTACTTCGTCCCTGTATGTCTGTATTTATTATCTAAAGCCATTGTTTACAACACCGCTACACCATCGTGCAAAAAGTGCGTAGGTCGCATGTAACAAATTAAGATTGATTGTATCAGCAAATGAAGTCAACAACAAACTAAGAGTCAAACTCTGATCTGCAAACATGATAAAGTGGCCTAAATGTAGCGGGAGCTGGTTGCATCCTTTGTCTTTTTAGGCGTGATATGAAAGGTCGATTCTAAGATGTATCCCATGGGAATGGGAACACCCACACAGTTATTATATGTTTCACATAAAATGGTACACGTGTATCTTCATCTTAATGATGCTGTCATACATATTCTCCAGTGTATATTCTCATAGATCTTCTGGTAAAAAAACATTCACTATTGTTCATTTTAATAGTCTCACCCAGCCGCAACCATAAAGCCATTATTTCTGTTTTACATGAAACAAATAGTCAATCATTGCAGAACACTATTTGACGGTAAATCTTCTATTTGTTATATATGTATAATATGATTATGATTGTATTACATTATCATAAACAGCCTTTCATACAAATCTGCTGGTGGAAAACCGAAATACACGCATTGATTCGCATACTTGAGTAATGGCAATTTCACACACATTGAGACCCTCCACATCAGTCTTGGCCTGCACTACTCTCCAACACATACTATCAACACATGGGCAATGATAGAGACACAGGCGCTTGCTCTTCCATACATACTGCGAGGCCATGGTGCAACACCAATTTTTCCTTGTATTGTCACCAAGTACAATCCTGATGCCGGTCATTACAAACACGTTGGTAGTCTCAATGTAATCTGCACATTTCAGCTTGTCTCCATACAACTTGCCGTTGTTTGTAGTGGTGCCACTGGTGTGGTTGAGCCTGCATGCTGTAAAGCTCCTGTAAGCGGGTCCTGGTACGCATGTGGCCAGGTCCCCATCACTAAGCTTGTGCTTTACACTCAAAACGCCGTGTTCAATTTCAGTACGGATGCTCGCTAAATTCACACAGATGATTTCCTATCGAGTAAGGATGTCTGTCTGTGGTTGTGCTTAACAATGGATCCAGCGTAGCATATACATGCCCTCCGCAGCCGTAGGAGCTTCGGCCCAGAACATGGTGCCAGACAATATAATATACAACCCAGCCATGTCCACGAGCCCGATTCGTAATGTATATCAACCCATTGGGGTCTGTTCCCAGGCTTGAAACAAGGGGTGATGGGCGCCAGCGCTATATGTCCTTCTACAGTCTACAGACTCGCTAGCTGACCAACCACTTCATTGCACACAGTCTGTGCTTGACTAAGGATGCAATCGCCCAGGAAGCTGACATAGCACGAAACTTCGGGCACACATACGGCAATGTAGGGCTTCACATACGTGTCAGCCTGGTCGTTGGGTGACATCTCACCACACGTGGCTTGAAACAAGCACTCGTCTTGGTCCCGAGTAGGAAAGCATTCGTCATCCAACAGGCACATAAGTTTGCATTTTCCAAGACTTCCCTTCTGCCACCTCCTGATAATAGTTCCAGCACACGCCATTTGATAATATTGTGTGAAACTCCACATTTGAGATGTAAGGTCACAGTGATAAGCTCACCAGCGAACGTCCTTTTGTAAAGGTCAGCATCGGTGTTACTCTCCTTCCTGCTACAACCAGGGAGTAGGCTACAGTAAAATGTATTTGAAGCACTGCTATACTCCGCCCAGCTGAAGAATGCACAGGTTCCTTTAATGGCACAACTGAGTGCACAATTATCTGTTCTGGTGCTAACAACTACGTTCCATCGGTCGGAGTTGCCACCCAAGTAATTATCGTCTGGGCACTTGGACAGGAGTCGACTTCAAAGAGACTGACCTGGTTTGCAGTTTGTGGTCTCTTATCCAGCACACTGTATAGTAACAGAATTTTATAGAGAAGTAGCAGAGCCATATATGGATCCTCTAGTTGATGTTAGATATTCTTTATATCAATCGTAAGTGTGCAGTGGAGAATTGATATCCACAACGGCGGTATAGTTCCTTTCTGTTCATATTTATATTAGAATTGTGGCATTTTCGTAGTGACTGTCCTTGATATGATAATAAGGTATTATCACCCATATTTTATATTTTTCTCCTTCAAATGTGGTGGAGATGTCGGGGATTGAACCCGAGGCCTTTCACAACATGTATTGATGATTGAACTGTGGCAATTTGAAATATTAAATGGGCGTGACCTGTTGCATTTAATCAATAGATTTATTATTTGGTTGACATCATCGCAGCCTACTTAGTGGATATTCATATCCTCTCATTAATCATATCAGTTCTGATGGTTGAACATATTCACAAATTATGGATTTAAGATGTTCAATGAATCGCTTCTACATATCAATGTAATTAATGATTTGTCAATGTTAGTTGTAGACAGCATCCTATATATTAATACGCTAGTTTGTTTTTGTTTTTACTTTGTTCGGCTATCTCCTCTTTAACCTGACTGGCTGGACGCCATCTAACTACAGGAGAACGTTCATGGGACTGTGCAGTTTTGCACGAATGTGTTTTTCATCGTCAAGATGGCCCTGATGGTTGTTAATTAGCGGTTTTATAACAAAAAATAGCAGGCAGCGGCAGCCATGACAGCATCATGTGGAGTGGTGTGATGTCATAAAGACGCCAAAGGCGTCACATGTGTTCAAATACTAGGGATTACCACCATTTTGCCAATTGGGCTATGTGTACCTTAGAACCTTCAATCAAGACCACCTCTATAAATACACCACCTCTATTATAAGATGATTTATAACATTCCCAGGTCTTCATAAAAAAGACCAGTGCAAACATCCCTACAGAGACCACCCCTATATTCAACCACTTGACGCCAGTCCTTGGGCAGTTTTAATAGGGATGTTGTACTGAAGCGTTATGTTCCCATTGCCGCCATAGATACTAATTTTTCATCCAATAGCGTTTGCACATTAGATGCCAAGTGCATTTTCAGTGAACAATGACTTACTTGGGAAAATATACTTCGTCTTCGCCACGTGTACCACATCCAAGCTCAGAAATCCATTGCTTGATCTGTTGCTTGACTTCTTACTCATTGCAAAGGATTCTATATTGTGGTATAAGATCTTCCCTATCTCAATTTACCTTCGGTCTTAAAGGTTGTTCCAAAAGACTCTTTCCCCATATCATACTTGATACTTGGAAGTTGCTAAGTTGTCAGTACAATGATGTGTGCCAATATTATTTATTTGTATGTACTAAATAACAGAGCCAATGTTACAAAGTATCACCCATGCCCACAATTTGCACAAGGGTGGTTGCTGGAGAAAAAGAGTGCTGTACCCATTTCATACACTTTACTCTATATATCCCTTTCCTATGTCCATGGATGGGTGGTGGTGCTGTCAGGACGTGGGTAAGTGTCGTCAGGACAAGGGTGCTTGAAAATAAAATGCTGTAAAAAACATATGTATACACTCACCAAATATGTCTTTTTTCTATGTCCATGGAGGGCATTGTGTTGCCATTTACATCGACACTAACATTTCCTCCACTAGATTTTCATTTTACATGCAAAGTCAAAGTATTTCACCAATGATTTAATTGGGATCGACTTATACGATTATGAAACTGATGTGGTTCTCAGCATGCCTCTTTGATCACACAGGTATAAGCTAGTATTTAATTAATGTGGCAACACAATATATAATCCAGGCGTAATTCAAGTACCCAAATTCGACACACATTTATGACATTAATTTTTAACAGGGCAAGATCTAAAAGCCGTGTCCCACTGGGGCCGGGGCACTGGGATCTTATGCTTAGCTGATAAAAATTGGTGGGAAATCCAGATTTTGCCATGTACGCCAACTGTCTGCTGGTTACGCCAACCCCGCGTTCCTCGGCCGTTTTACATGCGCCAAACGGTCGCTGAGAGTCCGCCCCAAAAATATTTCTAGGAACATTATCTATCGGTCAGCTCTTGTACGCTCCCGAGGTATATTGCTGATCAAAACTTCCTCAGCGTATGCGTACAAAAATCATTAATGCCTTGGTTTTTGTACGTCGACCATAAGCCAAACATGCGCCAAACATATGCCAAACATACGCCAAACGTACACCAAACATGCGCCGAACATGTGCCGTGTATTGGGAGCAAATGGTGGGCAGACAGATGAAACGTTGGCGTAAGGTTGGCGCATCTTTAGCGTACAATGGCGTACATTCGGCAGCTCGTCGACGTATTTGCGACATATGTTCAGCGGATAGCAGTGCTGACGCCTTCAGGCGCGGGGCGAACGCCACACGGGTGCCCGGTGAGACTTTTTTTGTGTGCGTCAAGTTTGCGCTTAATGCCAAAAGGAGTTATCTCTCAGGAGATGGTCGTCGCACAACTCGCTTTGCCCAGGCCTTAACTAAAATTGAGTAAATGTGTTATGTCAAAGTGTTTATACAATTGTCCTATTTCAATCAATATAATGAGCTCAATCGACATTTTAATGTACTTATATTAAAATAAGGTTTTATAACATACGTTTTACTTTTTTACACATTTTACCTATGAAGTGACACACTTAAAATTTCGCATCCAATGGACAGCCGACACACGTCAAGGTTTTTTTTTCTATATAGCTAGCATATTAAAAGTGACAAGAGAATTTTCTAAGGGCTGAGTCATTATTTAAGAAGTGGGGGGGGGGTCGGAAGTTTTTCTAGACATCGGTGTTTCTAACTTCTGACCCCCCCCCAACCCCACCCCCACGGGTTTGCAAATCAAACATATGACGCCCCCCCCCCCCCGCACGTTTGTAAATCAAACATATGACCCCCCACGGGTTCGCAAATCAAACATATGACCCCCACAACATCGAAATATATGCCTGAAATATGAGCTTCCGACTTCCCACACACACACACTTTAGTATATATAAGTTACCTAGCATATGACACCCCCATTTCAACATGCCCTGTTTATGTATTAGCATAGCATTGTACTGTCATATCTGCAGTACAAATTTGCAAAATTATTTAGCTATATGTATGAAACTATGAATGAATGAAACAAGTTTTTACCCAGTATATTAAATGCAATAAACAAAATGTAATACAAGCTGTATATATTGACTTGTCATGATATAAAAGGACTGATGCTATTAATATTTAATTGAATTGAGAGAAAGCAATTTAATCTTCAATCTGTTATTTTGAAAAAAAAGTAAAATAATTTATATTGTATTTTCCGAAAATAAAAGTTAGTAGTTAGTCGAAAGACAATTAAACATAATATAATTCAATCTTGATAAAGGGTTTCACATTCCATTTCATAAGTTTCTTGCATTGGCTCAGACAATTGCTCTAATATAAGAGCCGATGAGGTATTATCAAAAACTCTAAATTCCAGCACCAGTCCTTTCATATCATGACAAGTTAACTTTGATATATTTTTAAGCAGTACAAATTCTTGGGGAAGGCACTTGTTACTAAAAGAATTTTTTTCCATCCAATCACTAAAACCCTTCGTCAAAAGCATTTTGGCAAATATGAGCAATACAATTGCATGTGTTGAGTGTTGACATATGAAACTAGGTACAGAATTACAAGATATTTTATACAACCAAATGATTGATCACATACCAAAGAAATAGATCAGGACATTCCAACATTTAAAAGAAATAAAATTTGAACATTTGAAGCCCCCAGTAAAAATTTCAAGAATCAGAATATTTGCCAATTTTGACCCCCCATATTCTTCCAGTTTAAACTTGACCCCCCCCCCCAACTTCCATTTTGAAACTTTTGATCCCCCCACAACATTCGAATTCAAACTTCTGAACACCCCCCACACACACACACAACATTCAAATTCAAACATCTGATCCCCCCCCCCCAGTTTTTTTTTTCCGACCCCCCACGGCTTAAATAATGACTCAGCCCTAAAGTCTTTGAAAGGGACACAATGACACACCACTTATATTCGGATCCCACGCAGATCTTTAGTTAGTGTTCCATGATGGGAACTGAACTTCAAAAAATCCAAATGTATTGCATACAACGCCTAGTCCCTGCTATGCTCGTTGTATGCTACTAAAAATATCATTTACGTTTTTGGTTTATACGTCAGCACTTCTCCAAATAAAGTTTGTGATAAGATCGTTGACCTCGGCCTCCTAATAAGAGACTTTTAGAGAAGACACTCTTTAACTGGCTGATTCACAAACTGAAAATCACGAAATAGAGTTTCACCAGTTTCAAATGGTATGACGCCCACATTGTAGTAATTTATTGTTACAGCTTTTAATTAAGGGCAAAATATAAAGGCCAATTTACAGGGATGTAGCAGCTAGCCAAAAGTGCACCTGTAGCACAAGTACATGAATCTCACATTTAGGGATGAGCGTCTGGCGACGAGACACAGCTGTTCTGCCGCTGACATTTTCGTATGTTCTTCTTCTTGGGCCCTTAAACGGACTAAATAAATATAGCTGGTACATTTTTTAAAGTTCTGTTGATTAGGTATGTAGCACAGGGGTTCATGGTATCACACAGATTAGTTAAAGTAGCAGTGAACCCACAGATACCATGGCATCTTTTTGTAATTTGCAGAATGAGACCAATATCACCGTTACTATCTCACCATTTCAGCACGGCATTATATATTTATTTGGGAAGGACAAATATTTGACATTTAGGCAATAATTAGCATACTATGAGAACAGTTGATTGGTGACTAGCCCTACTAAATCTTGTCTTTGGCATGAAGGTCAGAAGGTGGTCACCATTGGTGACCAATTGCGCTTGCCTAATTTAGTGGCTTTAGTCTTCTGCATCATGTGGCTTGAGAAGCAGAGAGCCGTTTATGATCAATGCCTCATGCATTAATAATATGAAATATATGTATATATAGCTGTTGTCTGCACTTATGATACAATGCATCATTGTCTATTTACAGCATTTACGCTGCTATGAACCTTTATGCAATGGGTAATGATTAAGTGAAGGGCTATAAATTTCCATGGCATAGGCCAGGAAAACTACATACGGAAGTTAAGTTGGGCGATAATATAGGCAGATTTTGCGCAATAGCGTGTTTTCTGGTTACGTGCTAAGATAATGACGTGTCGCAATACAGTGAGCGGTGTGAGCCTAATCTATTGATCTGTTTTGATTGGAGACCACGGGAAAGCTTCAGCGCAAATTTGGAACTTTGCACTTTTGTAGACCTTTTAGAATCTTGCAAAATGTTTAATATTTCAATAGCAAATGCATCCGCGGTATTCATGTAACCCTGTGGGTTCATGCCATTTTTCATTCTTTTCATGTTCATCTTCTTATAGTTCTTCTAATATGTTTATATTTGCTTATCATTTTATTTGACACATTGGTAGCCTCTTTCTACCAATGTGTACACTTTCATTTCAATAGTTCATCTTCTTTATACTCTACCTTTTTTATGCAATAGTTCAATATTTTCCCTTAACAAGACTTACATTACCACAGTTCACAAATCATAATCTCATCCTTCATTATGGTACTTGTTTTATTCATATTGCTCTTGTGTAAGATTAGTTGTACTATTTTATTTGTGTGAATGTTTTTTTAAGTCAGATGTTGTTAGGTTCTGAAAGAAGTAGGAGCCATTACTAGAATAAAAAGTTGTTGATTATGTTATTAATACGTGTTGTTTTGCAAGCACGTTACATTCATAATGATTGTTTATAGCTATAGAACCAAACAAAAATAGTGTATCGGTGGGTATGTGTTAGTGAGAATGCTAACATCTATATATTTATTGAGTTATGTTTGTTCAAAGTGCTTTGGCTGATTTTTTTTTCCAATTTAACAATTATGAATGCTAGCGATACTTAGGGGTGCATCCAGTGACTCCAAAAATAACGCTGAATGTCTTTCCATGGCGTATAATTACCTACATTTGTATATCGCCTGTATTATATTGTCATATTTTTGCATCTGTATTTGACTCTTTTACCAAAAGTTATGTGTCTTTTTCACGTTTATGTCTTGATCAGTAAATGGTGAACAAAGACTGTATTATATCAGTGAACCCACCGGTAGATTATGTAACACTGAATATATGCACACAGTGTAAAAGAGAGATTCCTAGACCGATACTGCCCCCAGCTGTCATACTTGGTCTATTATCACGTCAATGCAGATGCTGCGTCTTCAACCAACTCTATAACTCTATACAATATCAGGCAATATATAGCATGCTCCTTCCTAAGTGAAACCTGAAAAAAAATCGTTATGCATGTTTTGACCTAATTGGGAAGATGTCAGACTGAAAAGGTGCTCTTAAGCAATACCAATGTAGTGAGTCCTTGATATTCAGGGTGACATATGATGAAATTACGAGACCATATTAATAACGCTTTTGTTACTAAAGAGTGATTATCACTGTGCAGAAGCGAGGTGGTGGCGAACGTTACCCGCCCAATGAACAAAAACTAAACAAGATGGCGGAAAGTAACAACCAATGTTTTAGCTTCATTAGGGGATTGACAATTCTATGTGTACGGCATAAGTTACGCATTATTTGATTTGGATATACTTTGTTTGCATACAACACGTAGTAGTCTAGTTGGCAGATATGGGTCACATGAACCATCTGGGACGTTTTTTTCTAATGTGTTTTTTTATCCTTAGGTGATATGGAAAAAGGAATCAAGTTGTTCCCATTGCCAAATATTGTCCCATGGGGTTATTTTCATGAAAGTTGCCGACTCACGAGATTTCGCGATACGTCAAAATTAGGGGTAGGGGGAAATATAAAGCTAATTTCTGTATGTTTAAAATTAGTTTTTGTATATAAATAGGGTATCATTGGAACGGTATGATTGTGTAGAATATGTTTATTCCATTATTTATGTTATCAAGGCATTATACACATCACCAGAGGTCAAGAGGTCATGACCCAGTGGCTGAAACTAAAATCGGCCACCTTTTCGCTTTACAACTCCATCCTGCAACTTAATGAAAAGGCCCTCACACTTATCCATTTTAGAAAGGAACTGTACATATGCATGCAGAAGTTTTTTAAGAAATGAATGAATCATTTGGTTGCAATATTATACTAATAATCTGACATCGAAAATACTCAAATTTATGAGAAACGGCCAACACAGGAAAAAACCAAAACTAAACCGGCCCCTCTTTCTGTTGCAACTCGTTCTTAGAACATTAAGTACTTATTTGGAAACAGGAAAATCATTGGAAAATGTCTGGTTAACTTGTCTATCATTGCAATTTCAAGAAACATTCTGTAAGGCTTTCTATGAAAATCACGAAATAGAGTTTCACCAGTTTCAAATGGTATTGACGTCCACCTGTAGTAATTTGTTACAACTTTTTAATTGAGGGGCAAAATATAAAGAGGCAATTTACAGGGATGTAGCAACCAGCTCATGCACCTGTGCACAAGTACATGAATCTCACATTTGTGGGATGAGCGTCTGGCGACGAGACACACCTTTGTCTGCTGCTGACATTTCGTATGTTCTTCTTGGCTCCCTAAACGGACTAAATATGGCTGGTACATTTTTCAAAGTTCTGTTTATTAGGTATGCATGTAGCACAAGGGGTTCATGGTATCATCACAAGATTAGTTAAAAGTAGCAGTGAACCACACAGATACCATGGTATCTTTTTGTAATTTGCAGAATGAGACCAATATCACCGTTACTATCTCACCATTTCAGCACGGCATTACATATTTATTTGTATGACAAATATTTGACATTTAGGCAATAATTAGCATACTATGAGAACAGTTGTGGGTGACTAGCCCTACTAAATCTTGTCTTTTGGCATGAAGGTCAGAAGGTGGTCACCATTGGTGACCAATTGCGCTTGCCCTAATTTAGTGGCTTTAGTCTTCTGCATCATGTGGCTTGAGAAACAAAAGAGGCCGTTTATGATCAATGCCTCATGCATTAATAATATGAAATATATGTAATATATATAGCTGTTGTCTGCACTTATGATACAATGCATCATTGTCTATTTACAGCATTTACGCTGCCTATGAACCTTTATGCAATGGGTAATGATTAAGTGAGAAGGGCTATAAATTTGCATGGCATAGGCCAAGGAAAACTACATACGGAAGTTAAGTTGGGCGATAATATAGGCAGATTTTGCGCAATGGCGGGTTTCTGGATACGTGCTAAGATAATGACGTGTCGCAATACAGTGAGCGGTGTGAGCCTAATCTATTGATCTGTTTTTTGATTGGAGACCACGGGAAAGCTTCAAGCAAAATTGGAACTTTGCACTCTTGTAGACCTTTTTAGAATCTTGCAAAATGTTTAATATTTCAATAGCAGAAATGTACCCAGTATTCATGTAACCCACGGGTTCATGCCATTTTCATTCTTTCATGTTCATCTTCTTATAGTTCTTCTAATATGTTTATATTTGTTTATCATTTCTGTTTGACACATTGGTAGCCTCTTTCTACCAATGTGTGCACTTCATTTCAATAGTTCATCTTCTTTATACTCTACCTTTTTATGCAATAGTTCAATATTTTCCCTTAACAAGACTTACATTACCACAGTTCAAAATCATAATCTCATCCCTTCCAAATTTAATAATAATTAAGATGAGATGCAATATTAATTTTAACAATTTAACAATATTGCATCTCATCTTAAATCATAAATTTGTTTATAATCCTTCGGCACAGCATGGTACTTGTTTTCATTCATATTGCTCTTGTGTAAGATTAGTTGTACTATTTTATTTGTGTGAATGTTTTTTTTTTTTTTTAAGTCAGATGTGGTTAGGTTCTGAAAGAAGTAGGAGCCATTGCTAGAATAAAGTTGTTGATTATGTTATTCATACGTGTTGTTTGCAAGCACGTTACATTCATAATGATTGTTTATAGCTATAGAACCAAACAAAAATAGTGTATCTGCCGTATGTGTTAGTGGGAATGCTAACATCTATATATTTATTGAGTTATGTTTGTTCAACGTGCTTTGGTTGATTTTTTTCCCATTTAACAATACGAGCGATACTAGGGTGCATCCAGTGACTCCAAAATCACGCTAAATGTCTTTCCATGGCGTATAATTACCTACATTTGTATATCGCCTGTATTATATTGTCATACTTTTGCATCTGTATTTGAATCTTTACCAAAGTTATGTGTCTTTCACGTTTATGTCTTGATCAGTAAATGGTGAACAAAGACTATTATATCCAGTGAACCCACCGGTAGATTATGTAACACTGAATATATGCACAGTGTAAAAGAGATTCCCGTAGACAGATATACTGCCCCCAGCTGTCATACTTGGTCTATTATCACGTCAATGCAGATGCTGTGTCTTCAAATCAACTCTATAACTCTATACAATATCAGGCAATATATAGCATGTTCTTCCTAAGTGAAACCTGAAAAAAACCACCAAATCGTTATGCATGTTTTGACCTAATTGGGAAGATGTCAAGGACTGAAAAGCAAGTTTTAAGCAATACCAATGTAAAGTGAGTCCTTGATATTCAGGGTGACACTATGATGAAATTACGAGATCTATATTAATAACGTTTTTGTTACTAAAGAGTGATTATCACTGTGCAAAAGCGAGGCGGGTGGCGACCGTTACCCGCCTAATGAACAAAACTAAACGGCATGGCGGAAAGTAACAACCAATGTTACTTTTAGCTTTATTAGGGGATTGACAATTCTATCGTGTACGGGCATAAGTTACGCATTATTTGATTTGGATATACTTTGTCTGCATGCAACACGTAGTAGTCTAGTTGGCAGATATGGGTCACATGAGCCATCTGGGACGTTTTTTCTAATGTGTTTTTTATCCTTAGGTGATATGGAAGAGGAATCAAGTTGCTCCCATTGCCAAATATTGTCCCATGGGGGTTATTTTCATGAAAGTTTGCCGACTCACGGAGATTTCGCGATACGTCAAAATTACGGGTAGGGGAAATATAAAGCTAATTTCTGTACATTTAAAATTAGTTTTTGTATATAAATAGGGTATCATTGGAACGGTATGGTTGTGTAGAATATGTTTATTCCATTATTTATGTTATCAAGGCATTATACACATCACCAGAGGTCAAGAGGTCATGACCTAGTGGCTGAAACTAAAATCGGCCACCTTTTCGCTTACAACTCATCCTGCAACTTAATGAAAAGGCCCTCACACTTATCCATTTTAGGAAAGGAACTGTACATATGCATGCAGTTTTTTAAGAAATGAATGAATCATTTGGTTGCAATATTGTTCTAATAATCTGACATCGAAAATACTCAAATTTGGCGAGAAAACGGCCAACACAGAAAAAAAAAACGTGGTTAACACTAAAACCGGCCCTCTTTTCTGTTGCAACTCATTCTAGAACATTAAGTACTTATTTGGAAACAGGAAAATCATTGGAAAATGTCTGGTTAACTTGTCATAATCATTGCAATTTCAAGAAAAATTCTGTGTTTAGTTTTCATTAAGATCACTGTCATCATTATTTTCTTCCATTTCTTCCTCATATTCATCGTTGTGTTCAAGTTCCTCTGCAGTTTTTCAACTAAGTCTGTCACTGATGGTGGAAGCACAAGCGAGATGTTCTACATTCACAGCCATGGACAGGGCCACATGAGATATTGAAGTTGACATTGTTCTGGTGGTCAGATTGAAATTAACCCTGAGAGGTAATGATGAACCAGGAAGAGGCCGCAAGCCCCAAGAAAGGAAATGGATCCACACTAATCATATCAAGCCATTTGTAGTGAATAGTGGCGGTGTGGTGAATGTGGTGGACTAACAAGATCTTTTCTACTCCTCTGGGGTCGCCCGTGCACGTGAGCGGCTTTACTACGAGTATTGCACTTGAGCTGCTCTACTACGAGTATTGGAGGTCGAATTATTAGAAAGAAAACGAGGAGAGTTCAGTTTTATGGATGTAACTTCGTGCCTTGGTCGAAGTTTCTTATGAAATGATTGGATGCAGTTAAAGGCTCTACTCCCTCCCACCTACCCTTT
>CM032663.1:16978295-16990920 GCA_019095985.1 Streblospio benedicti
ATGTTATAACTAATACTTAGCAGTTATCCCACATTTTAACCATATTTACAGAGCTATTGGGATTTATGAAGGAACTCCACCAATCAATGTAAAGAACAAGAAATGCTCGTCTGGGAATTTCTATAAAGGACACATGGTTCCTTTGATCTTGTGTAAATGTAAAGTAATTTCACTTTGAATATATTCATATTAACTATGACTATAACGACGATAAAGCCAATCATATTCCTGTTTGGGACATTAATATAATGATTTACATTTATTGCACCTTTTAATTGAAGATACACATGAAATTACATTCTGTAAAAATCTGAAAAGTATGCATTGAAAAATCATAACAAGTCGAACATGCAAGCTTCTTTGTGGATTCTGATCATGATTTTAAGCCTGCAAAAAGCCTGCGATACAAACACTTTTTTGAGGATTAAAAACCGCACTCGCACTCAAACCCACAGTAAAAGTAGCAATTCAGCCCCCAACCCGCAAATTCGAGTGTGGAGACGTGGACCCACGGCCGTACGGGCTGCCGGGTCCTACCCAGGGCTCTGGTATGTAGACAGTGCACGAGGGGGAAATCCGTGAGAACACCACAGACATAAAAAATGTACTATCACAGCTTTGCCTGTAATGCTAATTTATGCGACACAGGGTACCTGAATATGAAAAACATGTTAAAATAGTGTATGATATTGATTCTTGCGTAAGAGCAGACCAATAGTAGCCACAAGATACTAAATTCAGCAAAAAGAATTCTGAGTTCTTTTTGACTATTGTTGTACGCTATGACCTAGTGTTATCCCATTAAACTCTAGCATAAAAGAGTTTATGCTTTTTCACAGTACAAAGTACTAATTGATGCAGCTTGATGGGTGCACACCCAAACAGTGCCAATTATCAACCGAAAACAATACATGTTTCAGTGGCCATACAGAGGTGTATTCTATACATACATGTAGGCTTTCAGTTGATCTCTTTTTTATAAATTGATCGTGTGCAAAAAGTGTTTTGATTGTGTTTTTATTTTGTATGCAATCACAGTAAATACTAGTCTGATAATGACAATCGATGGCATAATTTTGATAGCTATTTGCGACTTACAAGCGTGTCATTTTTCGTTCATCTGGATAATTAAAACTTTTTTGTGGAATTAGCAATTTGTAGCTAGTGGTACGGTGGAGTGCCATGAATAAACTAATAGTTCAAATAACAATCATTAATCCTAAGAAAGACGGCGAAATTGGTTCAAACATTAGCCATATCAATCCTAAACTACGTATAAATAAGTGGTTTAAGCGTGATACTCATCTCATTTTACTTCGTCCCTGTATGTCTGTATTTATTATCTAAAGCCATTGTTTACAACACCGCTACA
The DNA here is from genome assembly GCA_019095985.1 of Streblospio benedicti. Lineage (NCBI taxonomy): Eukaryota > Metazoa > Annelida > Polychaeta > Spionida > Spionidae > Streblospio > Streblospio benedicti. Next base: position 16,979,668 of record CM032663.1, read on the forward strand.
CCATCGTGCAAAAGTGCACGTAGGTCGCATGTAACAAATTAAAGATTGATTGTATCAGCAAATGAAGTCAACAACAAACTAAGAGTCAAACTCTGATCTGCAAACATGATAAAGTGGCTAAATGTAGCGGGAGCTGGTTGCATCCTTTGTCTTTTTAGGCGTGATATGAAAGGTCGATTCTAAGATGTATCCCATGGGAATGGGAACACCCACACAGTTATTATATGTTTCACATAAAATGGTACACGTGTATCTTCATCTTAATGATGCTGTCATACATATTCTCCAGTGTATATTCTCATAGATCTTCTGGTAAAAAAACATTCACTATTGTTCATTTTAATAGTCTCACCCAGCCGCAACCATAAAGCCATTATTTCTGTTTTACATGAAACAAATAGTCAATCATTGCAGAACACTATTTGACGGTAAATCTTCTATTTGTTATATATGTATAATATGATTATGATTGTATTACATTATCATAAACAGCCTTACATACAAATCTGCTAGTGGAAAACCGAAATACACGCATTGATTCGCATACTTGAGTAATGGCAATTTCACATACATTGAGACCCTCCACATCAGTCTTGGCCTGCACTACTCTCCAACACATACTATCAACACATGGGCAATGATAGAGACACAGGCCCTTGCTCTTCCATACATACTGCGAGGCCATGGTGCAACACCAATTTTTCCTTGTATCGTCACCAAGTGCAATCCTGATGCCGGTCATCACAAACACGTTGGTAGTCTCAATGTTATCTGCACATTTCAGCTTGTCTCCATACAACTTGCCGTTGTTTGTAGTGGTGCCACTGGTGTGGTTGAGCCTGCATGCTGTAAAGCTCCTGTAAGCGGGTCCTGGTACGCATGTGGCCAGGTCCCCATCACTAAGCTTGTGCTTTACACTCAAAACGCCGTGTTCAATTTCAGTACGGATGCTCGCTAAATTCACACAGATGATTTCCTATCGCGTAAGGATGTCTATATGTGGTTGTGCTTAACAATGGATCCAGCGTAGCATATATATGCGCTCCGCAGCCGTAGGAGCTTCGGCCCAGAACATGGTGCCAGACAATATAATATACCACCCAGCCATGTCCACGAGCCCGATTCGTAATGTATATCAACCCATTGGGGTCTGTTCCCAGGCTTGAAACAAGGGGTGATGGGCGCCAACGCTATATGTTCTTCTACAGTCTACAGACTCGCTAGCTGACCAACCACTTCATTGCACACAGTCTGTGCTTGACTAAGAATGCAATCGCCCAGGAAGCTGACATAGCACGAAACTTCGGGCACACATACGGCAATGTAGGGCTTCACATACGTGTCAGCCTGGTCGTTGGGTGACATCTCACCACACGTGGCTTGAAACAAGCACTCGTCTTGGTCCCGAGTAGTAAAGCATTCGTCATCCAACAGGCACATAAGTTTGCATTTTCCAAGACTTCCCTTCTGCCACCTCCTGATAATAGTTCAGCACACGCCATTTGATAATATTGGTGTGAAACTCCACATTTGAGATGTAAGGTCACAGTGATAAGCTCACCAGCGAACGTCCTTTTGTAAAGGTCAGCATCGGTGTTACTCTCCTTCCTGCTACAACCAGGGAGTAGGCTACAGTAAAAGGTATTTGAAGCACTGCTATACTCCGCCCAGCTGAAGAATGCACAGGTTCCTTTAATGGCACAACTGAGTGCACAATACGTTATCTGTTCTGGTGCTAACAACTACGTTCCATCGGTCGGAGTTGCCACCCAAGTAATTATCGTCTGGGCACTTGGACAGGAGTCGACTTCAAAGAGACTGACCTGGTTTGCAGTTTGTGGTCTCTTATCCAGCACACTGTATAGTAACAGAATTTTATAGAGAAGTAGCAGAGCCATATCTGGATCCTCTAGTAGTTGATGTTAGATGTCTCTTTTGAGAGCCACTTCTTTATATCAATCGTGAGTGTGCAGTGGAGAATTGATATCCACAGCGGCGGTATAGTTCCTTTTTGTTCATATTTATATTAGAATTGTGGCATTTTCGTAGTGACTGTCCTTGATATGATAATAAGGTATTATCACCCATATTTTATATTGTTCTCCTTCAAATGTGGTGGAGATGTCGGGGATTGAACCCGAGACCTTTCATAACATGTATTGATGATTGAACTGTGGTAATTTGAAATATTAAATGGGCGTGACCTGTTGCATTAATCAATAGATTTATTATTTGGTTGCTGAATGACATATTCGCAGCATACTTAGTGGATATTCATATCCTCTCATTAATCATATCAGTTCTGATGGTTGAACATATTCACAAATTATGGATTTAAGATGTTCAATGAATCGCTTCTACATATCAATGTAATCAATGATTTGTCAATGTTAGTTGTAGACAGCATCCTATATATTAATACGCTAGTTTGTTTTTGTTTTTACTTTGTTCGGCTATCTCCTGACCTGACTGGCTGGACGCCATCTAACTACAGGAGATCGTTCATGGGACTGTGCAGTTTTGCACGAATGTGTTTTTCATCGTCAAGATGGCCCTGATGGTTGTTAATTAGCGGTTTTATAACAAAAAATAGCATGCAGCGGCAACCATGACAGCATCATGTGGAGTGGTGTGATGTCATAAAGACGCCAAAGGCGTCACATGTGTTCAAATACTAGGGATTACCACCATTTTGCCAATTGGGCTATGTGTACATTAGAACCTTCAATCAAGACCACATCTATAAATACACCACGTCTATAATAAGATGATTTATAACATTCCCAGGTCTTCATTAAAAAGACCAGTGCAAACATCCCTAAAGAGACCATCCCTATATTAAACCACTTGACGCCAGTCCTTGGGCAGTTTTAATAGGGATGTTGTACTGAAGTGTTATGTATCTGTGCCATTGCCGCCATAGATACTAATTTTTCATCCAATAGCGTTTGCACATTAGATGCCAAGTGCATTTTCAGTGAACAATGACTTATTTGGGAAAATATACTTGTCTTCGCCACGTATACACACATCCAAGCTCAGAAATCCATTGCTTGATCTGTTGCTTGACTTCTTACTCATTGCAAAGGATTCTATATTGTGGTTTAAGATCTTCCCTATCTCAATTTACCTTCGGTCTTAAAGGTTGTTCCAAAAGACTCTTTCCCCATATCATACTTGATACTTGGAAGTTGCTAAGTTGTCAGTACAATGATGTGTGCCAATATTATTTATTTGTATGTACTAAATAACAGAGCCAATGTTACAAAGTATCACCCATGCCCACAATTTGCACAAGGGTGGTTGCTGGAGAAAAAGAGTGCTGTACCCATTTCATACACTTTACTCTATATATCCCTTTCCTATGTCCATGGATGGGTGGTGGTGCTGTCAGGACGTGGGTAAGTGTCGTCAGGACAAGGGTGCTTGAAAAAATAAAATGCTGTAAAAAACATATGTATACACTCACCAAATATGTCTTTTTTCTATGTCCATGGAGGGCATTGTGTTGCCATTTACATCGACACTAACATTTCCTCCACTAGATTTTCATTTTACATGCAAAGTCAAAGTATTTCACCAATGATTTAATTGGGATCGACTTATACGATTATGAAACTGATGTGGTTCTCAGCATGCCTCTTTGATCACACAGGTATAAGCTAGTATTTGATTAATGTGGCAACACAATATATAATACAGGCGTAATTCAAGTACCCAAATTCGACACACATTTATGACATTAATTTTTAACAGGGCAAGATCTAAAAGCCGTGTTCCACTGGGGCCGGCGCACTGGGATCTTATGCTTAGCTGATAAAAATTGGTGGGAAATCCAGATTTTGCCCTGTACGCCAACTGCCTGCTGGCTACGCCAACCCCGCGTTCCTCGGCCGTTTTACATGCGCCAAACGGTCGCTGAGAGTCCGCCCCAAAAATATTTCTAGGAACATTATCTATCGGTCAGCTCTTGTATACGCTCCCGAGGTATATTGCTGCTCAAACCTTCCTCAGCGTATGCGTACAAAAATCATCAATGCATTGGTTTTTGTACGTCGACCATATGCCAAACATGCGCCAAACATATGCCAAACATACGCCAAACGTACACCAAACATGCGCCGAACATGTACCGTGTATTGGGAGCAAATGGTGGGCAGATGAAACGTTGGCGTAATAAGGTTGGCGCATCTTTAGCGTACAATGGCGTACATTCGGCAGCTCGTCGACGTATTTGCGACATATGTTCAGCGGATAGCAGTGCTGACGCCTTCAGGCGCGGGGCGAACGCCATACGGGTGCCCGGTGAGACTATTTTGTGTGCGTCAAGTTTGCGCTTAATGCCAAAAGGAGTTATCTCTCAGGAGATGGTCGTCGCACAACTCGCTTTGCCCAGGCCTTAACTAAAATTGAGTAAATGTGTTATGTCAAAGTGTTTATACAATTGTCCTATTTCAATCAATATAATGAGCTCAATCGACATTTTAATGTACTTATATTAAAATAAGGTTTTATAACATACGTTTTACGTGGCCTTAAAAAGTGACATACTTTTTTACACATTTTACCTATGAAGTGACACACTTAAAATTTCGCATCCAATGGACAGCCGACACACGTCAAGTTTTTTTTTTCTATATAGCTAGCATATTAAAAGTGACAAGAGAATTTTCTAAGGGCTGAGTCATTATTTAAGAAGTGGGGGGGGTCGGAAGTTTTTATAGACATCGGTGTTTCTAGCTTCTGACCCCCCCCCCACCCCCACGGGTTTGCAAATCAAACATATGACGCCCCCCCCCCCGCACGTTTGTAAATCAAACATATGACCCCCCCACGGGTTCGCAAATCAAACATATGACCCCCACAACATCGAAATATATGCCTGAAATATGAACTTCCGACTCCCCCCCCCCACACACACACACACTTTAGTATATATAAGTTACCTAGCATATGACACCCCCATTTCAACATGCCCTGTTTATGTATTAGCATAGCATTGTACTGTCATATCTGCAGTACAAATTTGCAAAATTATTTAGCTATATGTATGAAACTATGAATGAATGAAACAAGTTTTTACCCAGTATATTAAATGCAATAAACAAAATGTAATACAAGCTGTATATATTAACTTGTCATGATATAAAAGGACTGATGCTATTTAATTGAATTGAGAGAAAGCGATTTAATCTTCAATCTGTTATTTTGAAAAAAAAGTAAAATAATTTATATTGTATTTTCCGAAAATAAAAGTTAGTAGTTAGTCGAAAGACAATTAAACATAATATAATTCAATCTTGATAAAGGGTTTCACAATCCATTTCATAAGTTTCTTGCATTGGCTCAGACAATTGCTCTAATATAAGAGCCGATGAGGTATTATCAAAAACTCTAAATTCCATTAATAGCACCAGTCCTTTCATGTCATGACAAGTTAACTTTGATATATTTTTAAGCAGTACAAATTCTTGGGGAAGACACTTGTTACTAAAAGAATTTTTTCCATCCAATCACTAAAACCCTCTGTCAAAAGCATTTTGGCAAATATGAGCAATACAATTGCATGTGTTGAGTGTTGACATGTGAAACTAGTTACAGAATTACAAGATATTTTATACAACCAAATGATTGATCACATACCAAAGAAATAGATCAGGACATTCTACCAGTAAATTTACAAAATTTGAACATTTGAAGCCCCCCCCCGTAAAATTTCAAGAATCAGAATATTTGCCACCCCCCCCCCCCCCCCCATATTCTTCCAGTTTAAACTTCTGACCACCCCCCCCCCCCAACTTCCATTTTGAAACTTTTGACCCCCCCCCACAACATTCGAATTCAAACTTCTGAACACCCCCCCCACACACACACACACCACAACATTCAAATTCAAACATCTGATCCCCCCCCTCCCCCCAGTTTTTTTCCGACCCCCCACGGCTTAAATAATGACTCAGCCCTAAAGTCTTTGAAAGGGACACAATGACACACCGGATCCCACGCAGATCTTTAGTTAGTGTTCCATGATGGGAACTGAACTTCAAAAATCCAAATGTATTGCATACAACGCCTAGTCCCTGCTATGCTCGTTGTATGCTACTAAAATATCATTTACGTTTTTGGTTTATACGTCAGCACTTCTCCAAATAAAGTTTGTGATAAGATCGTTGACCTCGGCCTCCTAATAAGAGACTTTAGAGAAGACACTCTTTAACTGGCTGTTTCACAAACTGAAAATCACGAAATAGAGTTTCACCAGTTTCAAATGGTATTGACGCCCACCTGTAGTAATTTATTGTTACAGCTTTTAATTAAGGGGCAAAATATAAAGGCCAATTTACAGGGATGTAGCAGCCAGCTCGTGCACCTGTGCACAAGTACATGAATCTCACATTTGTGGGATGAGCGTCTGGCGACGAGACACAGCTGTCTGCTGCTGACATTTCGTATGTTCTTCTTGGCTCCTAAACGGACTAAATATAGCTGGTACATTTTTTAAAGTTCTGTTGATTAGGTATGTAGCACAGGGGTTCATGGTATCATCACAGATTAGTTAAAGTAGCAGTGAACCCACAGATACCATGGTATCTTTTTGTAATTTGCAGAATGAGACCAATATCACCGTTACTATCTCACCATTTCAGCACGGCATAACATATTTATTTGTATGACAAATATTTGACATTTAGGCAATAATTCGCATACTATGAGAACAGTTGTGATTGGTGACTAGCCCTACTAAATCTTGTCTTTGGCATGAAGGTCAGAAGGTGGTCACCATTGGTGACCAATTGCGCTTGCCTAATTTAGTGGCTTTAGTCTTCTGCATCATGTGGCTTGAGAAGCAAAGAGAGCCGTTTATGATCAATGCCTCATGCATTAATAATATGAAATATATGTATATATAGCTGTTGTCTGCACTTATGATACAATGCATCATTGTCTATTTACAGCATTTACGCTGCTATGAACCTTTATGCAATGGGTAATGATTAAGTGAAGGGCTATAAATTTGCATGGCATAGGCCAGGAAAACTACACACGGAAGTTAAGTTGGGCGATAATATAGGCAGATTTTGCGCAATAGCGTGTTTTCTGGTTACGTGCTAAGATAATGACGTGTCGCAATACAGTGAGCGGTGTGAGCCTAATCTATTGATCTGTTTTGATTGGAGACCACGGGAAAGCTTCTGCGCAAAATTGGGACTTTGCACTTTTATAGACCTTTTAGAATCTTGCAAAATGATTAATATTTCAACACTTAAAATGTACCCGGTATTCATGTAACCCTGTGGGTTCATGCCATTTTTCATTCTTTCATGTTCATCTTCTTATAGTTCTTCTAATATGTTTATATTTGCTTATCATTTCTATTTGACACATTGGTAGCCTCTTTCTACCAATGTGTACACTTTCATTTCAATAGTTCATCTTCTTTATACTCTACCTTTTTTATGCAATAGTTCAATATTTTCCCTTAACAAGACTTACATTACCACAGTTCACAAATCATAATCTCATCCTTCATTATGGTACTTGTTTTTATTCATATTGCTCTTGTGTAAGATTAGTTGTACTATTTTATTTGTGTGAATGTTTTTAAGTCAGATGTGGTTAGGTTCTGAAAGAAGTTGGAGCCATTACTAGAATAAAGTTGTTGATTATGTTATTAATACGTGTTGTTTGCAAGCACGTTACATTCATAATGATTGTTTATAGCTATAGAACCAAACAAAAATAGTGTATCGGTGGTATGTGTTAGTGAGAATGCTAGCATCTATATATTTATTGAGTTATGTTTGTTCAAAGTGCTTTGGTTGATTTTTTTTCCAATTTAACAATTATAAATACTAGCGATACTAGGGTGCATCCAGTGGCTCCAAAATCACGCTGAATGTCTTTCCATGGCGTATAATTACCTACATTTGTATATCGCCTGTATTATATTGTCATATTTTGCATCTGTATTTGACTCTTTACCAAAGTTATGTGTCTTTTCACGTTTATGTCTTGATCAGTAAATGATGAACAAAGACTGTATTATATCAGTGAACCCACCGGTAGATTATGTAACACTGAATATATGCACAGTGTAAAAGAGATTCCCGTAGACCGATACTGCCCCCAGCTGTCATACTTGGTCTATTATCACGTCAATATAACTCTATACAATATCAGGCGATATATAGCATGTTCTTCCTAAGTGAAACCTGGAAAAAACACCAAATCGTTATGCATGTTTTGACCTAATTGGGAAGATGTCAAGGGCTGAAAAGCAAGTTTTAACCAATACCATTGCAATATTATACTAATAATCTGACATCGAAAATACTCAAATTTGGCGAGAAAACGGCCAACACAGAAAAAAAAACGTGGTCAACACTAAAACCGGCCCTCTTTTCTGTTGCAACTCATTCTAGAACATTAAGTACTTATTTGGAAACAGGAAAATCATTGGAAAATGTCTGGTTAACTTGTCTATCATTGCAATTTCAAGAAAAATTCTGTGTTTAGTTTTCAAGATCACTGTCATCATTATTTTCTTCCATTTCTTCCTCATATTCATCGTTTTGTTCAAGTTCCTCTGCAGTTTTTCAACTAAGTCTGTCAATGATGGTGGAAGCACAAGCGAGCTGTTCTACATTCACAGCCATGGACAGGGCCACATGAGATATTGAAATTGACATTGTTCTGGTGGTCAGATTGAAATTAACCCTGAGAGGTAATGATGAACCAGGAAGAGGCCGCAAGCCCCAAGAAAGGAAATGGATCCACACTAATCATATCAAGCCATTTGTAGTGAATAGTGGCGGTGTGGTGAATGTGGTGGACTAACAAAATCTTTTCTACTCCCTGGGGTCGCCCGTGCACGTGAGCGGCTCTACTACGAGTATTGCACTTGAGCTGCTCTACTACGAGTATTGGAGGTCGAATTATCATTATAAGCTGAAAGCTTATTCCGATTTGTGTAGCAGCAACACGGCACCCACTTTCTAGCAGTCTACATGAGACTAAATCTAGCCGCCAGAGCCAGTTAGCTCACTTGCTGTTATCTGTTTGCTAGCGACTGGCAAAAAATTTCGTATGTTTTACCATTCAGAATGTCATAATTTCTTATATTCAACTCAACTAGGTGCTATGCGTTTGTACAAGAATGCTATATGGAAGGTAGCAAACAAGTGTTTGGCTATGAAACGGATACAGTTCAAACTTTGTCTGAAGAGGGAGCTAATAGACGCTACTCAATTAATTTTGCTCCACAACCACGATGGCGAGAAATATGAGAAACCTACAATACAGCTGCTAATGACATAAGCACTCGTGTTGCAACATAAGCATGTCAAGGATAGTTCTATCATATCGGAAGTAGTAGAAAGTATAATATAAAGTGCAAAATAGTCTTCACCAAATTATATTTTAGATATAACACCAACTAATATTGGTCGGCAGAACTACGATATAAGATATCCAAATTTAATACCAATAATTTAGATCACAAAAAAATTATTTCTGAAATCATTTATACCCCCTCTGCACAAAACTATGGAACGATTTCGAGCGAACAGGACCCATCAAATCATAGCAGAATGAGAATGGGGTCTTTAGTGGTTTGTAAATTGCCATGCAGAAAGAAATCACACCTTATCGATTATGATATGTGTGACCGTATGCCATTTGGCTAAAGAGGTGACACAACACATTTCTTTTCGTATATTGTCCTGCAGCTCAAAGACAGAATTGTTGACGGTTCAGAGATACCAATGTATTGTTCAGACCATAGAAAATTATCAGTAAATAACAGAAATATCAAACTTTTCATTAATATATTAGTAAATGGGAACAAAATAAGAAATTGACAACATTATTTTTAACATATTTTTGACTTATCAACAATACTCAAAGATTTGTAAGAATTCAGGACAAATAAAAAACTTTTCACCTCTTTTCAACCCATTATGATGTTATCATTTAAGGGGGCATATTTTTTTTTTGTTTTTAATGTCAAGAACCCCTTTGTTTTTTTAATGTTTTAAATTGCCCAAAATAAATAAATTAAATTAAATAAAATATAAAGTGCCCCACCGGAGAGGGGATAAAACATTAGTTCGAGCATGATTTGAAAAAATATAAGCTATTCAAAAGTTAAAAAACCCGGAAAGGATAAAAAGGAATTTTTTTTGACGGGTGTTCCATAAAAACCACTGCAACTATTTGGGAAAAAAGGGAGTTGGGGATTAGATTCCCCCCGGGCCCCGGAAAAGACGCCAAATGTTTTCCATTGTCCTTGATATCCTTCATCATCAATTTGCTGATACTACATGTAAAAGAAGCACCGATGTCATCCCTAGAAGAAACCATAGACAGGGGCTACTTAAAAAAAAACGCTTAAAAAGCAGCAAGTATCTGGCAGTACATGCAGTCCATTTTTTTTTCCCATATACTCGGAAAGCAGGGGGCCCCAACCTACTGTAAAACAGCGGGACATTTTTTCCCCGCTACTTTTCCCCCCTAGAGGGGAAGCTGCAACAGTATTCAATTCTAAGCCGGCCCCCAGCGGGCCGAGTTTTTAAAAAAGCCCCATTTGTCAATTTAGCTTTGTAATTTTTTTTTTTTAAAATTTTTTTTTGGGAAAAAAAATGGGAAAACCTATTTTTAAAAACCCTTTTTTTTGGGGGGGCCCAAAAAAAATTTTTTCCCTTTTTTTTTTAAAAAAAGGGGGGGTTTTTTTTTTAAAAAAAATTTTTTTTTTTTTTTTAAAAACCCCCCCTTTTTTTGGTTTGGGGTTTTCCCCTTTTTTTTTAAAAATTTTTTTTTTTAAAATTTTTCCTTTAAAAAAAAATTTTTTTTTTTTTATTTTTTTTTTTTTAAAAATTTTTTTTTCCCCTTTTTTTAAAAAAATTTTTTTTTTTTTTCCTTTCCAAACCTTTTAATTTTTTTTTTTATAAGGGGTTTTTTTTTTGGGGCCCAAAAAAAATTTAAATTTTTTGGGTTTTTGGGGAAAAAAAAAAAACCCCCCAAAAAAAAAAAAAATTTTTTAAAAAAAGGGGGGGGGGGGGCCAAATTTTTCCCCCCAAAACCCCCCTTTTTTTTGGGAAAAAAAAGGGGGCCTTTTTTTTTTTTGTTTAAAAAAAAAAATATTTTGGGGTTTTTTTTTTTAAATTTAATTTTTTTTTTAAAAAAAAAAAAAAAGGGGCCTTTAAAAATTTTTTTTTTTTTAAAAAAAAGTTAAAAAAATTTTTTTTTTTTTTA
>CM032663.1:16991020-17096001 GCA_019095985.1 Streblospio benedicti
TGTGTGCCGTCAGATGCGGGTGGCTTTTGCTGTATTTCAAAATAAAATTTACACACATCAGTCGGGGTCAAAATAAATCCTCAAACAGCCAAATTAACAATCTGTTGTATTCGTGGTTGTCTTTAGTTTCCTAACCTGATTAGAAAAATAAACGTCAACTCCACCAGTGCTCACTGGACTAACGGAGTTGGCAACAACACACTAGTTACTCTTGTCCTATTGGTTTTCAAAGAACAAGCATGTACCGGTCACAACAGTTTATCAAATACTTGTTAAGTATGTGTATTATAATGGCATGTTATGTTCTTTAATTAAGTAACAAGCTAAAGTGGTTTTTCTCTCACTGAATATAATTTTGTATACTAGTAGCTCAGGTTGTCCCATCACTTTGCCGTTATCTTCAGCGACGCACGATGCTCTATACGGTACCCCCATAAACTCCTGTCCCAATAACAAATTTGCATTCGTTTGAGTCAACTATAAAATCCAGATCCCGGAAATTTGGTAATACACCAAACGATATGTAGTTTGTAGTTTCACACCGAGTGACATTGCACTGTTCACGTGCAAAGTTCATACATATTTCCACTATCTATACTATATGTCTGTACGTTGTTTCTGGATTTCTACAATATTGAATTAGATCAAAAGTGCTCAGAGAGCACATACGCCGCTAGAATAACGTAGACTCTTGGGCAATGAAGATGTTTACTTCAGTACTTTGAAATCAAAGCACTAAAGCAGAAAAAGTCTTATTTGATATGTTATTCACCCTACCTTACATCAATGTACTTGGATTTGGATTTCAGGCGCTTTCTAAACATGGTTAAAGTAAATATCTATTGCCCATGAGTCGACGCTGTTCTGTTGATGATGCACTCTCTGAGCACTTTTAATCTGATATAATCATTGTGCCAATTTAATGGTCATGTTTCAAACAGCATTGAAACTTATTGTGGAAAAATGAAGTAGAAAACACTTAACATTGCTTTCTAGAAGGCAAACTTTATTGGCAAAGTGTCAAAATTGGACATGGTTGATGTTCAATCTGCATGTAATCATTGTACCCAGTTTGAATGTTTTCGTTCAAGCATAGCAGAGCTATTGCAAAAAATATTGATAATGGACCAAATATGGTCTTGTGGAAAGCACACTCTAATTGGCAAAGTCCCCAAAATCGAATCATGTCGCGTCATGATACATAGGTGAGTAAAGTATGAACAAAATTGGCTCAGCATAAAAGCTTTAGCATTGTGGACATACATAGTTACAAACGAAACAAACACAGGACTTTGCTTCACAATGCAATCGCCCCCCCCCCACACAATAGGAAAGCATATCAATTTATTTCAAATGGAAAGTGTTTAGAGCATTCCTTCGAGGAAACTCAACAATTCACAGGCATTGGCGAAAGAGGCGTTTAAAGTGAAATAAGTTGCTAGATTGTGAATAGCCTATGTGATGGTACCTATTGGGTGAAAAAGAAAACAAGTGGAGTAAAAAAAAATACTGATAAAGTAAAAGCGACGGTGAAATATGTATTTATATATTGATTATGCCAGACTGTGATCAACAAAACAAATGTAATATACGTTACTTTATACACATAATAATTCATGGTATTGTGTCAACCTATTGTCATGGTCAGTGTTTACACTCTGGTACACACCGTTCATTATTGCATCCTATGTCAAATGAAAAGCGCCACCAGTGAGGGCAAACCGGTGTTTTATACCTGGAAAAACACTGGGATGCCACTGTCTAGATATTGGCAAAAAAATCAATATTCATATTTCAGCAGCTAACAGCACAAGGCTAGACTAATGTTGCTGCCTTATGATATTAATTTTTCCATGGTGGCTAAAGCGTATTGAATAATAGTAAAATGGACCTAATAATGGGCCCAAATGGGCCCAAATATGGACCATTTGGGCCCATGTGAAACAGGGTTCTTGTGGTCACCATTTCCAACTGACATGCCAAATTTGAGCATCCTAGCTCAAACGATGCGACCTGTAGAGGGGTAACGAACCGGACGGAAGGAAGGATGGACGGACGCAATTAATTGGGTACAAGCCAGTGTATAAAACACTGGAACAACATGATCTGCAATGGGATAACAATAAAGACGGTCGGTCGGTTGGAAATTATTATTTGTCACTTGAAAATTGCGACCACTTTAGGCTTATTTCACAGAGACACTACCTATACCTGTTAGTATCCATTAAGGACCATTATTCGGTCAATTTATGACTACAGTTACTCCTCTACCGGTCGCATCGATTAAGCTAGGGGACTCTGATTTGATTTGCCAGCTGATAATGGTGACCACTTGGAGTAGAGCGTATTTCAGCCAACAGCCTTGAACAGGCTAATAGGTAAAAATGGACCAAATAATGATGATCGAGATGGACACAAATATGAATCGTTTATGTTCATGTGAAATGTGCTCTGAGTGTTCATGATTTTTAAACGACAAATCAAATTGTAGCGCCAATAAACTGATGTGATGTATCCATCAAATAATGGTGCAGATTGGACGCAAATATGGACCGGTTCTTTAGTTATGCAGTAAATTATCCTGAAACATCAAACGCGTTTGGCACAGGTGTTTCTCAATTAGAGCATTCACCCAGTTTGTCCTTCTTTAATTGTAGCATTCGAAAAACAACTGCAAAGGGACTCCATTAGTAGAAAAATGGGTGGATTCCAAGAACACATTTACATAGGAGTAATAGACTTATACACATGGAGCTTCAACTGTCTCTCGGTGTTGAGCAAGTTTAACCATTTTGGGTATTGCTGATATTGTGAACCAATTTTCAACCATTTATGTTCTTGTAAGAATAATATGAATATGGCAGAATTAAGTAGACAATGCATTCTTTCTATATGCCTTTAAAAACAAAATTGTTTTGACCGAATAGACATAAAGTGTAGGAATTGACCACGAGATTGGAGTGTCAATCGCAAAATTGAGCATGCTGACGTCTGATTTACCCTCACTTCGTTCGGGTAAATCAGACGTCAGCATACTCAATTTTGAGATTGACACGACAATCGAGTGGTCAATCACCATTCTATCATGACTAAAATCCATTTTATTTTAAAATAAATCATATTATAACATTCAACATTCAAGTCAATTTCGTTTGTTTTGAGCGCGCGGAGACGTCAATTCCTACAGTTTTGAGCGCGCGGAGGCGTTAGTCTAAACTGTTGCACTCAGCAACAACGAAACACGTCTTGCTACGTCAGCGGCTGTATTGATATTGTGAGGAGATTAGACTAGCGCCGTGGTTTTTTTTGGGAGCGTGTTTTCCATCGCAAAATTGAGCACGGAGATTGACCAATCAGCGTGGGTTATTGGCGGTGATTTTTGCACGAAATGATAGAATGTACAATTTTTGGACCAACATAATACATGTTGGTAGGCATATTACTATTATTGTAGGAATTGACCACGAGATTGGAGTGTCAATCGTTCAATTTTGCGATTGACACGACAATCGAGTGGTCAATCCCCATTCTATCATGACTAAAATCCATTTTCATGCTTTTTTTTAAATAAATCATATTATAACATTCAACATTCAAGTCAATTTCGTTTGTTTTGAGCGCGTGGAGACGTCAATTCCTACAGTTTTGAGCGCGCGGAGGCATTAGTCTAAACTGTTGCACTCCGCACAGCATGAACACGCCTTACTACGTCAGCGGCTGTATTGATATTGTGAGGAGTTTAGATTAACGCCGTGGTTTTTTTTTGGAGCGTGTTTTCCATCGCAAAATTAAGCACGGAGATTGACCAATCAGCGTGGGTTATTGGCGGTGATTTTTGCACGGAATGATAGAATGTAATATTGACAGCGGTTATATAATCTATCTGTCAGTTAGTTCACTTGGCATATGTCTGCTCAGTAAATAACTGTGAAAACAAATAGTGTGTATTTGAACCCATCACGAAAATTCCTATAAAAAGTTCATAACATGGTACTGTTATATTCCCTACAACGTAATACACCACATTCACAAACTGCCCAACACCGAGAGACAATTGAAGCACGGTTTACATACATGTAGATCATTCTCCATAATTATTTTTTATGAACAGTTAGAACCCTCTATTTGATAAGCGGATAAACTTTAGTATAAAATCTCGCTCTTTTCGAAGCATAAAATCAACAATGTTTTAACCAAATAATAGGATGAAAAGGAGGCGAAAACTGTGTTGACCTATTTTATGCTCCACTCAATAAAACCAGAAATGCTGAAGTTTATATTTGATTTTCTGTCTTCAAAGCGGAAGAATTCACAGAGTTTGAGCTATTATCGAGTTTCATTCAACTTTCGTCAAATTTCATTGTTTTGACAAGTCATATTCTAATGAGGCATCCACTGAGTGAAGGTTTGGTTCATTCTTCGTTTGCTATCCCAAGTTTTGTAAACCAGCAATCAATGGGAAGGCATATTCTGCATGTAATACCATGTGGTATACCTGGTAATATTCATACTTGAATTAGTGGTCATAATTCTTTCACAATTATACAAAGTGCAAGCTAATGAGTTTTCGCGTTCCATGGTGGGTGCTTTCTTTATCTCTACTATTTCATATATTAATATACCATGACAATTATAATGACACGATCACCAATACAACCAATGCAATATATAGAAATAAAATGAGTATAGATATTGGCAATGCTCAACGAATCTGGCAGGTCAAGGCATCCTGCCTCCTTTAGACAAATACTATTTGATTGTTTAGATTAGAATCTGCAATTGTTGGTTCTCACGAGCATTATCACTGGTCCATTTTTTGCTTAGAATTCTACATTCTCCCGATGTCCATGTACGCTTTTATTTCTAATCTCGTATCACACAGTCAAAATACTGTATTCGGGGATGAACATTCGTGACAAAAAATACACAAACATCACACTGGAACTAGAACTGACAAGAATGCAGTCCTCATAAATAACATTCTGTGTATACCGGTAGCTTCCCTGGATGTTCTATAAATTATATATAATCACTTTCTAAAATGACAATCTGCAAACTGACTGCATTCGAAATGTTATAGTCAATTGTCTATACTAGCCCGACCAGTGCGCTCCACGTGAAATGATATTTGAAGTGGCTTCTTACTACATTCTGATTCCATTCTAGCCAGTCTTTTTTGCATTCTGGTAGTATCTCGTTGCATTCATGGAAGTATGTGCGGGCTCCATATTTTTCGTTCCATTCAACACAATTTATACCCTGGCATCAAGCCTTCTGGCGACATATTTTGTAAATAATGGCACATTGTAAGCACAGCAAAAAGCATCTGTATTAGTCCAACAGCGTTCCATGTGAATTTGTAATTCTTGGTCATTTGAACTCTATTTGGGCGTCATTTCAAGTAGACTGGATTCTTGCTATGCTTTTATGCTGATTGTGTGCTATATACTTCCGAATTCAGCAAAAGTGTGAATGAGCCACGGCTATCTGAATTGTAAATACTGTCACGTGTAAGTAAATCCCATTACACGACACTGATCATCTAATACACCTGTGCCTATCTCCACAATCACTGAAATAAATGGTAAAATGTGCTCTTCCATGCAGAAAACAAGACTTGCTTGACCCACAACCGCCACACAAAACCTTTGCCTGTGCTACAATAAAAAAAAGTCTATTATGTCCTTCCATGAAGCATGAGGCAATTACCACGGCAAATACAAGGTGATTGAGTTTGATATTATCCGACTTAAGGCTATGATCAACATCACAATCTTGGACGACCTGGAAGCACAAGCAGAAAGTTATCTTCCCTGTCTCTAGTATTTGTATAAGTCATTTAAATCAAAACGTCATCGCCGTGATTTAGGGGTCCATACTGCACCAGGAATAAGCCCTTTCCATAAATTGATTGACAATGCCAAATAGCAAAGGTGACAAATACGGCAAAGACAACAAAGACACTGAAGACAGAGAAGACAACGAACACTCTGAAGACAACAAAGAAAAGAACGATGGTGAAGACGATGAGGACCATGAAGACGGCAAAGACAATAGCGACAAAGTCGACAATTAAGATGAACAAGAAAACCATGACAATAGCAATGAATACCATGAAACAAAAGCTCAGCATTTTGCTCAGCATTCTCATGATCTGCTGACATATGTAATCATTTGTAAAAAGTATGGAATTCGGGTAACAAAATGCAAGTCACGAGTGCAGTTTTGCAGCGAGCAGTAAGTACATCAAGTAATATTTAAAGCCCCTTTCACAATTGATTGCAACAACTTGCGACTAAAAAGTCGTACGACCATGCGTGTTCAAGACGTGGTCGCCAAAATAATCGCTATAAAAGTGCAACGGCGCACAACACAGTTTTAGTCGTGCGCGCCTATTTGCGTCTGGTGCACGATACAGTCGCCGTTGAGCAATAGTCTCATGGTCGCACGACCTTATACAACATTGTGCAATGCACGTACCAACGGTCGTGCGAGCGAACCATAAAAGAATCAATAGATGCGCCACTCTACGACCCAAATTGAATTTTGTGCATGTCCGAAATTCACTTGCGATCCTTATCTCGCCTGCGACAGAAGGTCCATGGGCCCGGTAAAGTTGATTTGCACCCCCCCCAGGACCCTCCGCGACACATACCAATTTGTTCATTGGGATGTCCCGGACATGACTATAATGTGCCACCATCGCAGAATTGGGATCAACCCCTCCGTTTCAGCCATTTTCAAAATGGCCACCATGAAATAGAGATAGTATTATAAAATCTGATCTAGTCCACCTAGAGCCATGATCTTGGTGTCTAAACCCATGTTTTTGAGCATGGCCAGTGTGATAGTGTACATGAAATTTGTCTCAGATATGGCAGCCATCTTGAATTTTCAAAATGGCCGCCATGGAATGGAAATAGTGTCGTAAAATCTGTTCTAGTCCACCTAGAGCCATGATCTTGGTGTCTAAACCCATGTTTTTGAGCATGGCCAGTGTGATGGTGTACATGAAATTTGTCTCAGATATGGTGGTCATCTTGAATTTTCAAAATAGCTGCCATGAAATGGAAATAGTATCGTAAAATCTGTTCTAGTCCACCTAGAGCCATGATCTTGGTGTCTAAACCCACGTTTTTGAGCATGGCCAGTGTGACTGCACCGTTTTCATCTCGGGATATGGCAGTCATGAATTTACAAAGTCACTGCTGTTGAATAAAAACATTGCAGCAGAAAAAAAAATGCTTAACAAATTGTGTTTTTACATAACATATTCAGTGTTTATGTGAACTGACACAGATTGAAATATTGCGCTATTAGTACAATAATTATACCACAAGATTTGAATCACTATGACACTAAAGATAAAAATGTATTTATGAAAATGGCTACAATCTAAATGAAAGCTATTTCTTTGTAAGTTTAAGCATGTTAAAAATGACTAGCTATTAGAGTTTACAGTCCTATGCTATAGTAAAGTTCAAATGATATGCATTTATGTAGTAGTCTACTCTAAGAGAAGGATAGTCGTTTCAACTAAGTAGTAAATCCTAGTATTCATCTTCACTCTCAGTGTCAGTTAGTATGTCATCCTCAACTGGATTATCCTCTTGCTCTTCATCTTCATCAATATCATCTTCATTGTCTGTGTCAGAAGTGTCCACCTCGGTTGCAACAGTATC
Source organism: Streblospio benedicti (assembly GCA_019095985.1). Lineage (NCBI taxonomy): Eukaryota > Metazoa > Annelida > Polychaeta > Spionida > Spionidae > Streblospio > Streblospio benedicti. Next base: position 16,998,703 of record CM032663.1, read on the forward strand.
TGGGACTACAGGACCTTCAAACCAAAGTGGCTTGATAACCCCATCTTCGAGTTTCCATACATGACCTTCTGTTGACTTTGGTGCATTCTGAATTGCAATGTGAGATCTCTTCCAATTATGATAACATAAAGACAGCATAGCAGTGTGGCCTTACAATTGCTAGTAAATGGGAGAACCAGACACCATTGAAGAGTTAATGCAGTATCCTATGAGCCATGTGCCTTGCAGCATTGCAACGGCTGATGGATTCTTGGCAAGAACGGATAAGTCCAAGGGATTCCATTACATTGTGAAGGAACTGGATGACGCACCTAATACTTCTGAAGATGGATCCACCATTCTCGTCCAAGATGGCAATGCATTGTTTTCATTCAATGACAAACATACCAGCCAACTTCAGGCTCATTGCAGACAATATCTTTGGTGCGATGCCCCAAGGTGACTTCATATTTAGCACTGTTATGTACCATGAAGAGTCAGTCAAGCAAATGGAGCTGGAAATGCGTGGTGCTTCAAGTTCAGAAAAAAACTCATCATAAATGGACCTATGACAAAAACGCCAGTAGACTGGAAAGCGTTTTTGACAAATGCAGAAAACAAGAAACAACTGGTGGGGGTGATCAGCAGTGTATGGTCCTCTTCAACCTTTCCCATCAAGTTGGTGAACAGAAAGGTAATACTCGTATCAGAAGGACAGGGTTACTTACTTCAAAGTACAGATGGAGAGATCGTTGAAAAAGTGCTCCTGCACAATCTGACCTCTGACCAAGAAGAAACAGACACAAGGATTATTCTATACTGTATACACGCTCATGTTCTAGGATATGCCACAGTCAGAATACGTTCACCTGACACAGACGTTTTCTTCATTGCATTGCATTATGCATTGACGTTGGACATTAAAATTCTATTTGACACTGGCTCTGGAAACCGTAGGCGCCTTTTGAATGTATCTGAGCTGGCCAGTGAACTGGGACAACAGATGTGCACAGCACTTCTTGGACTCCATGCCTTTACACATTGTGATTCTACCAGTACTTTCAAAGGCAAAGGCAAAGTGCGACAAATAAGACTACTTGAGAAAACAGAAATACCAGAAGATTCTAGGTGCCCTAGGTGACCACTGGGATGTTTCTGAAACTCTTGAAAAGGAACTTGAGGCATTCACATGTGCAATGTATGGCAGAAAAATGACACCAATGTCGACCATTTGAGATACACAATCCTGAGAGAAAATGTGGTGGCCGAGATGGGAAGATTGACATCAACAGAAACGTTGATCTCAGCTTATTGCCTCCCTGCAAGAAGTCCCTTGGTCAACACATACACAGAGCAAACTACCAGGTCGCCATTTGGAAAAGATCTCGTATTGCAATTCAGAATGCACCAAAGCCAACAGAAGGTCATGGATTGGAAACTCGAAGATGGGGTTATCAAGCCACTTTGGTTTGAAGGTCCTGTAATCCCAGATACTGTTGCAACTGAGGTGGACGCTTCTGACACAGACAATGAAGATGATATTGATGAAGATGAAGAGCAAGAGGATAATCCAGTTGAGGATGACATGCTAACTGACACTGAGGGTGAAGATGAATACTAGGATTTACTACTTAGTTGAAACGACTATCCTTCTTCTTAGAGTAGACTACTACATAAATGCATATCATTTGAACTTTCCTATAGCATAGGACTGTAAACTCTAATAGCTAGTCATTTTTAACATGCTTAAACTTACAAAGAAATAGCTTTCATTTAGATTGTAGCCATTTTCATAAATACATTTTTTATCTTTAGTGTCATATTGATTCAAATCTTGTGGTATAATTATTGTACTAAAAGCGCAATATTTCAATCTGATTATCTGTCAGTTCACATAAACACTGAATACGTTATGTAAAAAACACAATTTAAGCATTTTTTTCTGCTGCAATGACCATATTCAACAGCAGTGACTTTCTAAATTTCACTGGCATATATCCAAGATGAAATATGGGTGCACAGTCACACTGGCCATGCTCAAAAACATGGGTTTAGACACCAAGATCATGGCTCTAGGTGGACTAGAACAGATTTTACGACACTATTTCCATTCCATTCCATGGCGGCCATTTTGAAAATTCAAGATGGCCGCCATATCTGAGACAAATCATGTACACTATCACACTGGCCATGCTCAAAAGCATGGGTTTAGACACTAAGATCATGGCTCTAGGTGGACTAGATCAGATTTTATACTATCTCTATTTTCATGGCGGCCATTTTGAAAATGGCTGAAACGGAGGGGTTGATCCCACCCTGGTGCGATTGTGGCATGTTATAGTCGCCAATCCTGGACATCCCAATGAACAAATTGGTATGTGTCGAGGGTCCTGGGGGTGCAAATCAACTTTACCGGGCCCATGGACTAAACGTGATGGCCTAGTGGTCGCTGACTGCTCGCAACGCAATTGTGAAAGGGGCTTAACTAGCTGTCACTGCAACCAGCTTGCACCTGGCAGCTTGCAGCGAGTATGTTAAAGTAGTATCTACCTAGCTGTTACTTGCAAACAATAGTACATACATGATATATGTATATGTATATGTCTACCTCTGAAGCTCCCATTATATTTCCAAATTTAGATAGCCTTTCTGATATGTTTGTACCCATAATCACCCTGTGCATTACTTGTACCTGTGCTGACACGTATGATGCATTGCAGCCAACTCCCAAGCCAGCATATCTAACTATATGTACATTGGAGTCGGCACCAACACCCACAGAAGTTCTAAGGGATGGTTCATTATTTAAGTGTCGGGGGGGGGGGCGGTGAAATAAGGGGGGTCATGAAAATTATGCCAATGCAAAAAAGGGGGTCATCAAAAAGTGATGAAGTGTTTACGGGGGGGGGCATAAAAATTCAGCATCAGAATATTTAGGGAAAAAATACAATATTCGAATCGTCGAAACCGTAGAAACCATGCTTTACTGTGCTGGTACCAATTTTAGTCCACTACCTTTTGGCCATTGAAAATTCTTTTCCTGAAAACGCTTGTTTTAAAAATCACTAGAAATGATTTAAAGTAAAATGCTGCATCTACACAACAAATTTCTTGAAAGATTGAAATTAGTCGCAAATTCTCATTCATAATTTTGTTTGCGTCAATGATTGCAGTTTAAATATAATGCTTCCCACTAACAGCTGACTGTCCCCACTCATCAAATAACCAGACAAACGGTCTATTTTCTTGTCCAAATCGTTTTCAAAATTCAAATTTGTAAATACATGTATACTCTTTTTGATCAGGTAAAACTAAATTGAAATGTAGGAGTACCAGGTATCGGGACCACCCTTTACCTTAAGCGAGGGGCACATTCCACTTTGCGGGCATGTACGCCGCAAGGCGTGTTGAGGTCTGCGGCGTTTACGACGTTTTCCGCATGCATTGACAAAAGTACATTTGTCGGTACATACGCACAGGCTCCATGCGTTAGGATTGCGTCGGCACTGGGAATGGGTTTTTTGAGGTGGCCGTAAGATCAACATGCATAGAACGTGCGTTGTACTCGTGTATTACGTTCTACTTACAATGCGATTACTAAGTAAGGCATTCGTACGTGCTTGGTCCAGGGAACGCACTGCGCCGGTACTGTATCTGTGCCTGCAATGTGCGTGTAAATCCTCTGTGATTATACCACGATTACCCCAAGGTCTTCACACTGTCTCTTTACGGTCAGACCATGACGTAGAGTGGTCGTAGAAGAAGTTTGGCATGCTAAACTTCTTCTGCGGCCACCGTACAGACCTGAAAAAAAAACTACCTGCACACTCACAGATCGTTACGATCTCCTTGCGTTTTTGGTCGTAGACTGGCTGTAGACACACCATAAAATCCAAATGCATAGCAGATTATACAACACCATTGATTCTTATGCAGTTATTGGATGTAAAATCTTGAGCTAATATCGGGATTGTTTAAATGTTTCTAAAAACATACATGTATAAACACAGCTGTTGTCATTCTTGACCATTTTGCAAAGTTTAAAACCCGCTTATTACACTTAAGCGATCATAGGCAAACCCGTGAAACGCATACTAGTATTCACAAATTAGATCAAACTATCAACTTGGGCATATTGAGGTGGAATTGAACGTAGTAAAAATGTGTGCTGCAATGAGTTGCTAAGCCAAACGATTTATCTCAACTGAACCGAAATTGTTTTTTTCCATTTTTGAATCGCTAATTGAAGATGTGGAAGGCGGGGGTGGGGGCATCAAATTTATGCCTGACCCAAGAGTGGGGGTTATTAAAATTTTGTCACAGTAAAAAGGGGGGTCGTTACATTTTGAAGTCACAATCTTGAAATTTCACCCCCCCCCCCAATACTTAAATAATGAATGCTCCCTAAATGGGAGCCCTTTTCTCAGGATGCTGGCACTCATGGCTCTGCTCTATGCAGTATTCTTTTAAACTAGCTCTACACTTGCTGCTCGCTGCTCTCAGTAATTTCTAGCTATTTACTACTTTGATAATATACTTGCTGCACGCTGCTCGCATATCTGTGCTCACTGCCCGCATGTCGTCGCCGGACTTCCATATAACGGTGAATATAGGAGCAACAAAATAAAATATGCTGTTGTCGTTGTGTCATCCAACACTGTGAAAGAAGAACGTGTGTTTCTAATTGATGGAACAAAAGTGGAATGTTTTTTTCTTGATTGCTGAACAGAGAAGTCTTATAATAAGACAAGATAATTTTTACCTATTCAGAGATATTTCCCATATGAAATGTGTCAACGAATTTATTCAAAATGCGCACAGGATTTCCATTTTTGAGATACTTTACTAAAATATCTGAGTTGAAGTAAGGTATAAATAGGAACGCCAATCTAATTATAACAATCCCTGGTGATGATACGTACGCCACGGAACATTTGATTTAACGGAACACAAGCTTGCAAGATTTTATTACCCATGCCTTTTTATAAGTCTCGCTACCTCCCTGTCACAATATAAAAAAGCGAGCCCCGTTCCTTATATCAAGGCATAAATGATCACTACCTCATAACAATTTAAGCACCCCTGTATGTGTATAATGGCTCATCCAAAGATTTATGTCCCCATGTTCCTACATTGGGGTAATTTTCAGCGGTCGTGATCAGAAGAAAAATTACCTTCGTATTTTCCAGTCATGGCATTGCAATTATTTGCGATTTGTTGTTGTCAAAGAACCTGGATTTTGTCACACAGAGAAGGGTAAATGTAGTAATTGCATTCGATATATATGGGTATGTTTAAACCAAGCATTTTTCAGACATCAAATGAATTATTTGAGGCCGTTGGTGGGGGAATAAAAAGCTAAAGCATTATTTGCTCAAGATGCACTTCATTGAAAATACAAACTCTACGCTTATATACGCTTCTGCGTGTAAAGGAGTTCTTGACTCGCTCAAACTCTCATCTTGCGTCCATCAAAACCACCAAGTATGCAACAGTGCTGTAGAACATGATGAATGGCTGGGTTATAGGTGTAAAGAGACGCCGCCAATACATTATACAGACCAGTGATCAGCTGCCCCGCATTCAACACACATCGTGTTGCCTACATTCCGACCCAACCGACAATTTTGATCAACTGCTTTACGAATTTGCATATGTATACTTTGCTTATTATAATTCTAAATTAACAAATGCATATAGAATATCCTGGTAATATGCAGGTGGTGACCCAACGTTGGGTTACCGCCTACCACGTAGGTGATGGAAGACTTCGTGGAGACGCTAGACTGCAGGCTTAAACCCGCCAGAAACACACACGCAATAATAAGGCTTTGACATTATATACTTATAAGGAGGGTTCAGAATGATGAAGCGTGTGCCCCCATTCTCTCTATGGTTCGAAGTTTTGTGATTTTTGGTTAATTGAGGGATCTAAATTTTGTTATGGTTGGTATAGCTATGGGTCAACATTTTGTAGCAATTGTTGCACATAGGTGTTTGAATAAGTCGTTTTATTTGTAGTTAGCTACTGTTCAAAGTATGTCCTGGCATTACCACTAGTAAAAGAAAGTTTGGAAATGTCTGCATTTGCTTTTAAAATGTGCCAGAAGTGGCCCTTTGTGAAAATAGAATGCGTAAGATTGTGACCCTTTTAAAGATGCAAACAGCCATTGGCTCCAGCATATACATATATATAGAGAGATCAATTGAGTTTCATTTTAGTACATATAACGTTGTGGGACACTTTTAACACCCTCCCCATCCCCCAGGAATAGACATGGGTCACCTTTTCACCCTAAAATTGGTATATTGATGGGTACATACTCGGAGTTCACAATGGCACACCCGTACCCATTTCTCAATAGAGAACTACGACCACCACCACTACCTCACGAGGCCGTGTAATTTCCAATTTTCGGCAAAGTATGATGTACAACACTGGGTTATTGTTAGGACACTGTCGGTACAATGTTGATCCAACATTGTGACATGTACTTGGTCCAATGCTGCACCAACAAGCCACTAGATGCTGGATCCATGTTAATTCCCAATGAGTATTTGACACTGAACTAGCATGTACGTAAAACTGTCACACAACCGTGGACTTACACCTCCAGTCTCATGTAGAACTCATTAAACAAGTCAATTACTTTCCCCACAAATCCAGACATCTTCGCTACTAATGTGAATATATGGGCACCGGAACATCGTGATTTCAAATATTATAACCGTGTTCATTTTGGTCATTGTTGAAAACTATATTTAGATCATCATACCATTGTCGTCTGAATGTTCATTATCTGCTTCATTTTTCATAGCCTGTGCGCATTTTGCGGAATCCATTAGCTATGTCCTCTTTTATTGCCCTGGGGACTAGGAAGATCCATTAAAACTGTTAATTTGTGAGATGGAGGTGCATACTGATGAATAATAAAATATACTTCCCCCACTATCATCGGATGATCCATCAACTGCTTTATGTCTATTTTACAAAACTGTTAGTATCGTCTCAACTTTATCACGTGAACAAGCTACTCTCTACATATGAACCTCGTTGCTTCACGAACGTACTCAATGTTTCATCGCTACTAACCTCAAACTAAACCATCAGTCCAAAAGCCAAATATGGCACAGAAACTCCAACGCCCTTGAAACAATAGCAGCTGGGGTCAAACCCCCAATGTTCTCTAATCTTCTTCACAAACACCTCACTGACAGCACAGTCCATTGCAACAAAGATGAATTGGCACCTTTTTAGCACCTACCAATACCTTACATTGACACATGCGCCAATATATATGCAGCTAATACATCATTGCAGCGGCCAAACATGCCCTGAGAATGGATGCATCATGATTCTGTGTTGATTACTGTCAGATCCCGGCACTGCTGGCCAGCCAGTGCAACCTATAACTGGCCCATCGAGTTAGTGCGCTGAACATGATACTGGTGAAATCTGAATGTGATTTAGGGACATTGACATTGTTATAGAATAGAAATTGCGCCTTCTACTGGCACCAGATGCAGATGCAAGTATGTTTGTTAGGTTTAGTTTTCAGGGTGAGGGGTCTCGAAAGGAGTTTGACACATTGAAAATGATAACAAAGGGTTTTGGAGGTCGAGATTTGATTGTTATTCTTATCGGCCAGTGATCGCATAGTGTGTTCATATGAATTTCTTTCTATGCTAAATCCCAAGGCATGTATTTGATTCACTGCACATACTCGGTCCAGCTTGAGGGTCTTCTCCAAGGTCTAGTGTCAACAGATATACATTTTACATGATCATGTATTCAAATTTTTATAGATAAACATGTCCATTCTATACAAACAGCTCTATTCTGGCTATTTTTACAATATCGCTATTCTACATCTTTGCCGCAATAGAAGGAGAACGTTTGGTCGACACTTATAACGCCGGGATACTTTTTGTTTTTAAAATAGCGATGTATGGGCTCTTTTAACTCTTTGCTCTGATTGTTTGTGTGTGAAAGTATATTGTTTCATATCATTAGAAATACGATTAATGTTCCAAAACATATGGTTAATTATGGTCACATAAAAATTTATGATTAATTAGGTTGAGAATCTATGAGAAAGAGCACAAGAAAATATAGATTTAATAGTGAGTTGTGGTACGATAGAAAATCAATCTCTTTTCCATATTCTTCCCTGTCACCATCTTATTTTTCTACTTCAATTTTCTTTTATGCTTATCACCCCACTTTTATATGCATATACAACTTACTTAGCAATAATGTCTCCATACATCAGAAAGCAACAGGCCCGTATTGCGCCAGGTAATTGCATTACTGTAATTCTTTTCATCAATCGAGGATCGCCACATTGAGCTTTGCATAAACCGAGTAAGCATTGATTTTCTGTACATGTGTCACTTCTAATCATATTCTTCTGTTTGTGCTTTGCAAATGCAGACGTTGTCTGCGAAATGTAACTGCACCAATCTTTAATATACATGGCGACGTTTGAAAAAAAAGCTGGGTGACGTCTGTTGTTTGCATTAAATACGTTGTTTTGACAAGAACCAAAGCATTAGCATTAATTTCTCATTTGCATATTCATTATGTATAAATACGTTTAATTTTAGCCGTGTCGTATAGGCCCCATTGAATAGAAACTGTCTCCAAAAACATTGTGTACCAATAGCCTCCATATCGACCAACAATTTTTGTTACACCAATAACATCTGACAAATAACATTATGTGTAGCGTGTTCAAATTATTCACACCCAAAACACTTATGACCGAACGCGTCAATCTGCTGGATGAATAACTGCAACAGTTGCTACGCTGACTAGAGTGGGTCCTACAACACAGGAAACAGTAATTTACAACCATTTACCCGCAGAAGCTTGTCCCCAATCATCGCGTACTCAGACTGTGTACAAGATAGCCCCAGTGACTGGTTTTAAATTGCTTATCCACATCAAGATGATCCATTTGATTTTGGCCTCAATCTAATCTCTTGCTGTGCCGGATCTAGTGTGTTTAGCTTGGCGCTCAGTTGGGTTTTGAGGTGATAGCGATGGAATTTGAATTTGGATCTCAGACATTCTTTATTGTGGATGGATGGAATCTTGTGAATTTATTAGCCTTCCATCGATGTCAAATTTTGCTAGGTTTTGGAATTGTTTTAATGTGAAATTTACGATCGTAGTTGTATTTAACGCATGATTCCATTCAACTCACCTAGCACACTTAAAACTAGTTTAAAGGCCAACTGGGCAGTGTATATAGTCATTACAATGACAAGAAAAGTCTCTTCAAGATTAAATTTGGAACTCTATCATCAAGGGAAGGTGAACTTTACCCAACATTTTAACAACAGAAGAAACACCGTGAATACTTTACGAGAATGTTACACGTACGAAGAACAATGTAACAAGTTTTGGGTAACTTTGTATGTCACTTGTTAAATAAAAATGTGTGTTAATACTACAATGATGTGAGAGGCGGGCGACATACTCTAATGATCAAAACCATATATACATGAAACGTTTGAAAGTAATTATATGTTTGTCAAGAACTGTACACACCATACTAGCCACAGGACCCGGTTACAGCCACTTTTGGTGTGCACAGCTAAAGGGTCGTTTGTTATGTCTGACGGTTATTCCATTATTGAGATGTGGCCTACAGCAGCCTACACTCAATATACATTTAGTATATCGTTAAAAAGAATAGGCTCTCTATCTAAACGCGACATACTATACGTACCATGATTGCTACAGTTTGTTCTTTGTAAGATTATGCGATATGAAGTTTCATTTGGCTTGTTCTTTTTCTCTCTCGCTCTGATTCCATTGCTTCATCTGTAATTAGGCTCTTACACGATGCTCTGATGAAGCTGCTCTTTAATTTCATCGCTTTAGATTCTAAAAAAAAGTCTGTTTTTATTCACAGCAAGAAGTGAATCTTGTCAAATATTATCTGCTATGCGCAATAGATTCGGAAGTAGACTAGCTCAAGATCGATAGCTTTTTTGCACGTTATCATTTTGAAAACTTGATGAAGGCAATTTTATCTGTGTTTTTGCCGCCTTGTTACATGTGCACGATATAATTCACTACATATAAGTGATGCCCGCGCAGTCGAGGGGTTACAATGTTGGTTTCTATTCATACATAGAAGCTATACATGGATTTTTCAATGGCATCATTTCCATTCATAACATGTTTGTCTGTATATTGATTGGTAGGCATGTGATAAAATCAAGCCACCAACAATTTATTTTGAAAACAATGTAGTTACTTCGGGCATTTTAGATGATTATTCTAGCATATAGGTACATCATAACTCTGGTTGCTACTGCTTGTATACAAAGTAAACATTGTCGTCTTAAACAACTTAGTATTCTGTCTTGAAAATACGCACGCTATGACCAGGTCCCTCTAGCCCCAACTTAAAGCTTCAGTGACTGATTCTGTGCAGACAAAAGAAACGCGTTCGTGTTGAGCACAAGAACCCACTCTTGTAAATCTGTGCGGAAATTATACTCAGCTTCTTCTTTGAGCCATTTCAGTGTTATACGGGATAGAAATATCATTCGACACCTTCAACGTATGCCCGCGTGTGTGGTATACAACAACCGTTATTCGTGATTGCATTTGTGTTGAAGTGATTTGGAGAAGATCTATTTTCATGAAAAACGTGTATGGATGATATATTCACTGTTGAGTGAGTGAAGCACGGTTTCGAGGTATACGAGGTACAGTATGCATTTTATAGTCGTATGACTATTCAGACAGCTTTTTTGTCATTGAAGCAATTTGGTTATATTGGATGGATACGCACAAATCAATCTGTATATATGGTACCAGTGGCGGGTCGCTGCGCTGTATAATATCCTTCTTAGTGATTCAACAACATTTGTTTTTACACGTATTTCATATATGGATAAATGAAAAGATCAATCTGAAAGAGTAGGTTTAAAAAACAGTTATAATTAACAATCAAAATTGTGACGATAACACACCAATGCTTTGTGTGCTGTCATTACATAATGTACACGCCACACATATTTCTATGCTGACTGCAGTCATATCGCTAATTAGCAACAAAAAATTGGAGTACATCGCGCTTGCAGAGTGCACCGCATATATGTGATATCATGAAAACAATTGGTAAGTAGTTTAGTAGAGACTTTGAATGTATCAAATTAATTACTAAAGAGCTCATGAATACTGAAGACGTGTTGAGCTCGTTCGTTACACAACTAGTGTGTTTTACTTTTATTGTTTTGAGGGGTCGGGGTGTAACATGCTTGGGGAAAATCTAAGTGGCTGGCAACCAATCAGAAAACAAAAATCTGGCTCCATATTTACACATAGTGTACGCCTTTGTTCATATTCATGATATTGGCCTAAATCGTGTGTTGGACAGTGCTAGCAAACTACGGAAATATGCACATAGTTGCTGAATTCGAAAACTGTTAACTGTGTTGAAAATTGACATGTACAAGTTTTATCCATTATAAATATACTAATTGTAACATTGAATGAACTTGGTATCCAGAGTAAGGTCTCGTGGTTTTCTTAATATATATTTGGCAGCCGAGTATCAAAATATAATAATAAAATTAATCTTCTAATTATTGTTGTTGCTACGTGTACGTCCTAACTGCTGTTGAAAGGTTTGTCAAAAGAAGGATACTTTGGAATAAGGTTTTCTAAAATTTGTTGGCTAAGTACCTTCGAATAAATAAATTCCTCATCAGAGCTAAAATATCTAAATAAGTAAAAAATATATATAAAAAAAACATTTTCTGATTATATGAAGCCAATTGTCTGTCATAAATCATAAATTCAAGTTAAAAAATACTTCTCATTAGTAGGCTAGTATAAAGATAAGTAATGTAGGAATGATCAAATATTGACATGCTAATAATAAAATGTATGACATTTACTGTTAAAATGTACAATATTAAGTTGCTTTATGTTAATTTACATTATGCTGTGTCACATAGTTCTAAAATGCAATGCAAATGTACTCTTTCATTGATCTAAAATTAACTCAAACTGCTTTCGTACTGAACAAACAATGTACTCTTTATTTCATGATATATTATCATGATTTAAATAGAAAAAATGTAATACAGTATAACTCGTCAAAGCATTGAGGGATAGGATATAATAAGTTGTTATTAAGGGAGTCCTCCTAGGAATGTTACTCTAGGGACTTCTCCCTGGTGAAACTCAGCTTTTGAGTTCATAACAATGGTATTGTTTTATAATTCTTTAAGAATACACCCCCTCCCACCCCAATATTTACATGAATATCTTTACAGTCAACATTAATGCACGGAAATATGACTATAAGCTTTGAAATAACATCCAAATTAATTCTAACTTCCTATCGCAATCCATTTGAGACTTTATGGACACGTGAGTAATTAAGCAGTAGTTATTATAAGCAAGCGTTTTGGCTAAGACTAAATGAATTGGTCCTAAAAATCTGGTATGCGGCGTGGCATCTTCCGCTGTGTGGACACGTGACTGACAGATAAGTGCATGCCTCTTATTACTCGAGATTGCCATGAAAAGAAATTAGTGAGCATTGCAGTTATTACAGTTATGAAGTGGACTGCTTTGGAGGTCTTTTTCCTTCTGATGTGCGATTATATGAAGGTAATGTTACGTTTGGGTTTCGTCCTTTTGTTTACACTTTTGTTTAGTTTTCTCAAATACGTAATGGTCAAGAGTAGAAAGGTGACGTTGTTAGGTTGAATTCCAGTTAATATTAGAGTTGTATACATTTGTGTCATCATTTTAAGGCAAATAACTATCAATAGGAAGTTTAATGGATCCTCTTAAAATGTAATACTGGTAACTCGATACTACGATAATTTAGTATGGACTAGCCTATTCCCATGGGGATGAAAAAATGAAAAATGGGCAATAAGATCTCAGTGTCCTATAATTAAACAACAAATATTTAAATATTACTTGTGTAATATGGGTCTGCAGCATCCACGCTGTCATGGCACCCCAACCATAGCACCCACCACTGTATCACTGTTCTAAAAGCTACCTCCAATCACACCCACCACTATAGTTACAATGTCCGCCACCCCCACCCTTACACACTCACATTCTGCCTCCACCCGACCGCGTCCTGATAGCACTTTATCATGTCACACCCCCACCTCCACACACTCCTATTTAACAACTAACATTGCATAGCACGGGTCTGACCTGACACTCCGCACCCTTCGTTCTGACAACACTCACCTCGTGCCCACTATTTAACAACAACTATTACTTGCATACCACGGGGGTACAGCATCCGCACTGTCCTGATACCACCTCCCCAGCACCTGCCACTATAATAACAATGCCCACTCCCCATTTGGATTCCACCCGTGCCATGTCATGTACATCCCTCTACCACTAAACAAGTATAAATCTACTGACAGCACCGACCACTGTTCTAGCAATACACACTCCCATTCTGACAGCACCCAACCCTGTTTAGACACCACCGGTGCACCCTAAAACATACAACCCGTAAAGCCACAAAATGTTCGCTCATTCAAATGAGTGTACACTATTTGACAGTCATTGCCATAGCCAATATATATATGTACTTACCACACTGTGGTAGAACCTCTCTATTAAGACTGTCAAAGGGCTGACCTCACGTGCAGTACCCGATTAAGGGATAAGGAACCGTAATAAAAGTTACTATGGGCCCCATATCTAGGCAACATTTTTCCTTGTACTTCTTTTATCCCAACGCACCAAAACAGAAGAAGCCCAAAGTGTATATATATTATCAGGGACCCAAAGTTATGTGAAATCTGTTAAACAACCCAAAGTCTCAAACAACAATGGGCCCTAGTAAACATTATTATGGGGCCCCAGATTTTGCCAACATTTTTACACTTACATCTTTTATGCAATATGTACATATAAAATGGTGTCACACCTCACGACAAAATGTCGCAATTCGCAACAAAATGTTGTATCACGGGTCAAATGACCCCGCATTGACTCACAGCCAGGGGCCCCACTAAATCTTAATCAGGCACTGCTCACGTGGTTTTAATGGAGAGGTCGTCTCTACATGGGAGTTTGCAATAGTCCGTTTATGAAAGCCTGGGACTGTGAGAAATTGTCTCATTATAGAGATGTTCTCTCTGCAGAGGTGGTCCTATGGTAGTTGAAGGTTCTGCTATACACAAAGTCAATGTGCCGAAGTGTATGTAATCCCTATTACTATTAGGTCCATTGACAGATTAGTGTTTGAACCCATGTGATGCCTTTGGCGTCTTTATGGCGTCAAATGACTCCATTATGGTTGACGGTGTCTGCTATATTTGATGTAAATCGCCAACAGACAGCCAACAGGACCATCATGAACATAAGAAACATATAGTTAAACTTGCAATACCACCCTCTACCATGAACGCCAGGAGTCAGATCAAGCCTAGCTAGTCACGTTTGGGAGGAGTTCCCGGGGGGGGGAGTCCCCAAATTAGCGTATTAATATACAGATATTCCGCACATGCTAAATTTGCAAATTGGCATATGTTCCTTTCTTGTGTTTGGCGACGCCATTGTTCAATTGTATTTATTTCAATTCTGTTCATCTATCTTCTCTAGAGTAACCATGTCCCTACCACAAATTTGATATAAGTGAAAGACACTTCTATTTGGCTTCAATCAAGGGAACCTGACAGGACTCGAACTCACGACCGTGTCGTGAAACCAGAATCATAACATCGTTCCAAGCAGCGAGCACAATCAATCTTAGAAAATCTGCATAAACAACAATACTAGCATGTACCATAACGCGAGCAAGGATGTCGAGAAAAGCACATAACTATTGTCTCATTAAACATAGAATCCCTGGAATAGGTACACTGTGCATTCAAGCCTTGTTTATATCCGCTCTTATGGAAACCGAAATGTCATACGTAATCACGTGTAAATTCTTCCTCGTGGCATGCAGATCTATGCCTATTCCTATACCCGATGAAACGCATTTTCAACGCATCAAAGGAAAACATGCTGCTTCCTCTATTACTTGGTGACAGTGGATTAGAGACTACGTTACATCTACATTTACATCTTGATTGCTTATATTTTCTAAAACATCGGTTTTCCTTGAAGTATGACCTAACTAAAATGTTAATATTTTTGTGGCCTCCTGTATATAGTTCAAGACTGGTCCAATTATGACCATCAAGTCGTGTATATCATATCCTGTTGGAAGAGAGATTTAGCACTCTAATTGAGTAACAATTGCTTGAACATTATTGCACTGATCGTGCACATGAAAAAGGCACAATTGTTTGTATCTATGATAATTATAGCTGTGACCATGTGTAAGATCTCATAACGGGGAAATGAATATGGTGGATGCGGAGACTGACCTTTAGCTGTTTATTTGTATTGGTAGAAATGTTGCTTTAATCGGATGTCTATCAAAGTCACGTACACACAGTATGTTCTAAAATTGGAGGTATGTAGCTGTTTCAGGTCCCCAACAAATTAAGAAACAAAGATTGATGATTTCTTTTCAACACGGAAACTTACAATACTGGGAATCAGATGCATAAACATGTGTTACGTTTTTTTCGTTCTTCACCTACAGGTCATACTGCAAAACTTAAGACTTCTTTTTAAGAGAAAAAACTAAAAAGTGGAAAATTCTGAATATGCTATGCTATGGATATTATGAAGATTTGACAGTTGTAGTTGGTGTATTATTCAGAGCCCTGTGCGGGGTATCGCAGCCCGAGAGCCCCTCGTATGCACCTGCAAATTTAAAGGCTGCATTCTGTCACTTTTACTGCATGTGCGGGTATGGGTGTGGGATGTGCATTCTTATGTGCGTGCGGGTGCATGTTTTAATTGTTAAAACAAATTGCATTGCTGGCTAATTGCGGGCTAAAATCATCAACAGACCCTGCAGAGAAACCGACATGACCTACTTGTGACAAGTTTCTAGTATTTTTTCAAGCTTTACACAGATTATAATCATATATAATATTCATGTATATCTCTTTTCTTTAAAAGATATAAATATGGAATATGGTTGGCTTTATAGTCACAGTTAATCTAGATGTATTACAAATTAATTTCTTTATAATTCCCACAAGAAAATAGCACACGTGTTTTTTTACAGATACTGTCTGCAGAGCATTCGTTGTACACTCACATTAATTGTGGGAGGAGTTCATTCATGTGAATGTCACAAGTTCTCTAACTGTGGTTAAAATATATGATAAATGTGTCTACTTTATATTTCAACATGACTAAAATATTAAGACTTTTGTGGGAGCTTTTACGGGTTTTGAGCTGCTTGTCCTACAATATATGTGGGTGCTGGTGTGGGTGTGGCTCCATTTTTGTTAAACATGCGGGTGCGGGCTTGAATACTTTAAATGTGCGGGCGTGGGTATGGGTTTTGCATTAAACATGCGGGGCGGGTGTTGGTGCAAAGTTATTACCCGCGCAGGAAACTGTTTTCGATACATCATCTGCTAACTGCTCCAAGAGTGCAACAAAATTTAGACAATATAAAATTTTAAGAAATAATACCATCAACGAGATCAAAAGTGCCCAGAGAGCACAGCATCGCTTGAACAACGTTGACCCATGGGTAATAGAGATCAATCAAAGTATTAAAGCAGAAAAAAGTATTATTTGATGCGTGAGTCATCCATCCTACGTCTATATTCTTCCCATTGGATTGCAGGTGCTTTCTAAACATATATCTTAAGTTAATATCTATTGACCATGAGTCGACATTGTTATGGTGACGCTGAGCTCTCTGAGCACCTTTAATACAATATATCATATGATGTGTTTCTATTTTGCACTAACCTTTTTATATTTCAATTCTATTCTCCCAGTTTTCTATGGCAAGCAAGCTGCTATATTGATATACCTGAAAACAGGTTTTATAACGCTAAGCTTCCATTCTGACTATCATTATGCCATAGAAAAGAGAGAGAGAGAAGAATATAACTATATCAAGTGGCCCTGATTGTATGCAAACTCACGACCCCTCGGTCGTGAGACCAGGATAATACCATCATCCCAAGCAGCAAGCTGTAAAAAGGCTACATGGACACTTGGGATGATGGTATCACAACCTTGGGGTTGTGAGTTTGAGTCCCGTCAGAATGGACGCTCAGGGTTGTAAAACGTGTCTTCAGTTATATCAATACAGTGGTAGGAGCTTGCTTGCCATAGAAAACAGAGGGAGTAGAATTGAATCGACAAGCAAACTCGGGTAAAATAAATACAGTTGTTCATGTTTATATTTCAATATCAATATTTAGTTATTTCTTAGTTTTACTCTTAATCAAGTTGAACTGTTTAAGGTTGACTAACATGTTATGCAAATATTGATTAAAAGGACACAATTATGTAATCAGCCACAAATAATCTGTGGTGTGGTTGCATTGTACTGTGCATGTGTGTGCTGAATAATATTGGTTTCATCATGCCTATTATCTTCCAGCAGCTAACAATGCTGCCTTGTAATATTGCTTTTTCCATGCTAGCTAAAGTGCATTGAATACTAGCAAGTAAAACTGTCATAGATGACACTGTAGAAAGCACAATTTAATTGGCACTATACTCACTTTGGTGTCACGTCATAACACATATTTGTGTAAAGTTTGAACAACATCGGTTCATCGGTAAACCCTCTAGCTTGTCTGGAGACATAAATAACAAGTTACAATCAAACAAAACACAAGGCTTTGCTTCAGTACCTGAAGCGACGCAATGAGAGCAGACAGTGGTCCCAAAGGAAAGGGTTAAGCACTATGCTACCATTACTCAGCATTTCTTGGACCCTTTATTCAGAAGTTTAAATATATATTAACATTTCTGGCAGCACATATTTACTGTTAAATGAGTAGTTGTAACCTTTGCCTAATTACATTAATATCAATAAGGTGAAGCATTAAGTCCTATCCAAGTACTCTAAAAACAAATGGAAGATTGTGAGTGTGTGTTTAATATGGTACGTGGTTGCGTATTCACTGTGAGAGTCTTATTTTCTTGTAAATTATTAGTTGTATTCAACAACTGGTAAAATAATACACTGAAGATAACTACAGTGATAATTACATTACATTTTATGGAGACCTGCATACGTTTAAAATTAGAATTGTAAATTGTGAGAACTGTGGCGCGGTAAAATCAGAAATCACAATGCAACCATTATTCTAAGCTAAAATAGCAGCCACTCCCAAAATGCAATAATTAGACTACATGCATCGATTCAGCCCTACATCAGTGAAACTCGGGTAAATGCCAAATCATTTTGATGGACCAAATATACGTTCTGCATATATTGATTGCTAAATGACGTGCCTGCAAATTACCCTGTCATATCCACCAATTTAAGCCACCCAGTGTAAGATTTGAAGCTGCAAAATGACGATGAAAAATTAGGGCATGCCCAATGCCAGCCTGATGAGCCACAAAATGGTCCCACGCCGCGAAATGGACCCAGGCCGTTTCATGTCAACACGAAATGGTCCCACTATCGTGAAATGGTCCCACGAAAAGTTACCTACGACGAAACGTTCACAGGTTGTGAAATGTCCCATCCGAAGAAAATGTTACCAACATCAAGCTACATTGTAAATGATACGGGAGCTTTCACAGTATAATATCCAATGTAAATATTGGAGTCTGTGGTAACTTGGAAATTGGAGTGGTAATATGTAAATTTTATATTTTTCATTTTCCTTTTTTTCATTCACAAACTGTTTAATGACTTAAATGTGCCAAAATGAGATTTTTGTTGTGTGGTATCAATGACAAATTTCTTTTTTTTTCTTTGTTTATCGATCAAATTTTTACATTTTTAAACCCAGAAAATTATGCATGGATATACAAAAACAATAGGAGATTGTAGAGTGATGTAAAACAGTATGCATGCAATGGCAAGAACATTCTTTAGTTATCTTTTTATTACATTTTCAAATTATGAAAATTACGCATTGGCATGAAATAAGAACTATAGAAGATTGTAGAGTGGTGAAAAACCATATGCATGCCACATCTAAATTTATCTATTGTCATATTGATGACGTCAAATTAGTGTAGGGTTAACCGTCTGCATCCATGTATATTGTAATAGAAACATGCTCAACGAAAGATATGTATCCAATTTTGGAGGAGGCGGAGAACTGACAGGCATTGGAAAATGCATATATGTGGAAATCTGCTAATCTTACTGCACCCAATCGCTGTCATACTAGCATGGACAGTTTCGAGCCTACCATAGATGCACAAGTCAACAACGACTGCAGTTTAACTGACCAGTAGCCCTGGAGAAGATGCCGAGTTCTGTAAAAGTGCTTGATGTGATCAAAATCAACTGGGCAAAAACAAACCACACATCAAGCTACAGCTAAACTGTGTAACATTTGTTGATTTTATAGGTTTATAAGTAAAGTTTCTTACCAAAGCCTAACATCTCGTACTTACCTCTATTAACCATATGAACCACACAACACACCAGAGCAAGCCCCCATTCAAGCACACCAAGAAGAGACAAAATTATGCTAATACAAGAAAACAACTGGTTGAAAAACTTTAGATATTCAAGCAAATCATCAATTTTGCAGGCGCATGTTAATTTTTTGCTCAACACTAGCATCATATATATCATATATTGACCATGTGGAAATCTTGCTTATCTATAATTTTCAAAGAGGTTCCAGCTCAGATCCCAGCTGTCCCAGAATCAAAAGTCTGTTCTTTCGCATTAATCCCTAAATTTCATATAGGCATTGTTAGCTGGTAGCTCGTGTGCATATTTTGTGGCCAGTACTTATGGGATTGTCTGGAATAACGTTCTGTGACCTTTCAGATGGACTGATTGAGAAGGTAGGCTCATGGGATCATTCGGAAATAGCACACAATAACACGGGAACATCCTTATGAACATTGCCAGCATCGTCACTTTTACGCAGAAAGACATATTGATGAGCAAGTTAGCCCCCACCCCCCCCCCAGACGACACAGAAAGGAAAAAAAAGAATTATAGTCCAAAATCAACAGCTCAATTATCCATAACGGGAGCTCACATGTTGAAAAGAATCAAAATAACTTATTCGATATATATCAATACACATCAATACACAGTTATTTATACCCGCTTTGTTATCCAATCCAAAGAGTCCTAAATCTTTAAATTTGTAAAGTTATTCAGTTTAACAAGTTTCGACAATGAAATGTCCTCTTCAGAAACTCTGCAATCCAAAGAGTCCTAAATTATTTAAAATATCTAATGCTATTCATTACCTGCTGCAGCTCAAATATTAAACCTTGCAAATCAAAATAACGTCTCCCGAGAAGTGATAAAAAATATTTGGGCTAGAACCAAGTAGATATGTGTCATTTCCTTCAGGAAGACAGCATTAATCAATAATCATCAGACAGAACCATCCAGAAGTGCGCCCGCTCCAAATGAACCAGCCAGAACACTCAATATTTGAGGCTAGAACGCCCACGACCTACATGTACCTCAAAATGACATTCTATCATTCCGTGCAAAAATCACCGCCTCTAACCCACGCTGATTGGTCAATCTCCGTGCTTAATTTTGCGATGGAAAACACGCTCCCCAAAAAAACCACGGCGTTAGTCTAAACTCCTCACAATATCAATACAGCCACTGCGTAGTAAGGCGTGTTCATGCTGTGCGGAGTGCAACAGTTTAGACTAACGCCTCCGCGCGCTCAAAACTGTAGGAATTGACGTCTCTGCGCGCTCAAAATAAACGAAATTGACTTGAATGTTGAATGTTATAATATGATTTATTTTAAAATATAATCATGAAAATGGATTTTAGTCATGATAGAATGGTGATTGACCACTCGATTGTCGTGTCAATCGCAAAATTGACTAGTTGCCAAGTTAGGGTACCCAGAAATTGTGACTACTGTAAGGTTTTATGGTTGATTTGCATTCTATATGGTCTAGCGATGAAATTTAGCCGCGTTGCCCAAATTTGCACCTTGGGCAATTTTGCTAATTTGCATAATTTATGCGTAAAATGGCAAAATTTGATATAAAGACCAATATGGCCACTGGCATGTATCTATAATAGGATGTTATGGTTTAATTGCACCCTACATGGTAGGCAAGTGAATTTAAGCCTGATTTCCAATCACATTTTATGCATAATTTGCACAATTATGCATAATTTTTGCATAATTTATGCGTAAATAAGCAAAATAACCTAATGTATCCACCAATATGGCCATTGAAATGTCGCTGGAGAAGGATTTGATGATTGATATACATTCAATGTGATTTTCCAGAGTATCTAACACTTGTTGAGAAAGTTAAAGAGCTTTCATGTTTTCTATATTTCATAATTTATGCGTAAATGATATGCATAAATGATATGCGTAAAATAGCAAAATTTAATATAAAGCCCAATATGACAACTGGCAAGCATCTGAAATGTAATGTTATGGTTTATTTCCACTCATTAAGGTAAGCAAGTGAAGTTTACACTGATTTGCAAAGATTTGCAATTACTTATTGTTCATAATTTGCATAATTTATGCATCATTTATGCATTAAATTACAAATTTTGCTTTATTTCACATTACTGTGACAGTGAAATGCTCCAACAAATTGTTTATGCTGCATATGCACTTTATCTGTTTTATAGATATATCTAAAGCAAACATGCAATAAGTTGCAGTCTTATTTATCTTTTATATTTGCATAATTTATGCAGAATATAGACAAAACCACCAACTTGTGTCAAACTGAGAGTTCTAGGAATGACTGTTAGGATGAATAAGACTTTAATACATATGGTCTCACATGAATTTTACAAAAAAGACAGGATATTATGTGCCAATAAAACAGATTTATATTTCTAACCACATAATAATACTTTTATTATAGTTTATAACTTCATTTTCATAAAAGAAAATGGAACAAATAATTAATAAGAAGTCTGTAATGCAGCCTGTATCATTGCTTATTATCTTCAACCTAATTGGGGTCATCTTTCTCATCACTAGGACTGTCTGTTTCATCCTCATCACTGTGCCATCTTTCACAACCCAGCCATAAACCAGTAACCTGTCTTTGAACGTTATTGAGTTTTTTTTCTTTTGGAACTGTTTCACAGGCACACCAAGCCCTCCATCGATCTGGATGTTTGGGATCCATTGGTTCGTACAATTCTGTATCCATATGATGAGCAGAGAGGATGCAGAGGTCATTCATGATGAGGCTGATATCACATTGGTCAGCTACATGCTAACGGCAGCAGAAAATGGTGCAGCAACAATCCAAATTGTCAGTGATGAAACTGATGTCTTTGTACTTTTAGTGTACTGAGTATGGAAATGTAGAGTCACTGCAGAGGTGCAGATGGAGAAGTGGGATCGAGATGGCAGTATGCTTTCAATAAACAGGACTGTTGCTAAGCTTGGTGACAAGTGTAAAGGACTCCTTGCCATGCATGCTCTCTCAGGATGCGATACCACTCACATCCATCTGGGAAGGGAAAGGGCCATCAATGTCTTGAACTAATGCAAAGGTGGATGAGCTTGATCACTTGGGTGACCTATCCTCCTCAGATGATGATGTCAAGACAGCAACTACAAAGTTCTTCTTTGCTCTCTATAGGCAAAAGAAAAGCATAACCATGTCTGATGCAAAATACAATATCTATAATAGAAAAACTAAAACCAAACCACCTCCACTAAAAAGTTGCCACCAACAGAAGATAACCTGTACCTTCATGGCAGAAGAGCCCATTTGCAGGTGATGCTTTGGAAATCCGTTAACCAGGATTGTGCCCCAGATGACACCAGATACATTACAAGATATGGCTGGGTTGTGAAAGATTGCACCACAGATTAGTTAAACATTTAACTGTTTAACTAATCTGTGATTGCACAGTGATGCCTGCCATTTCATCACAACCTATGGCTCCTCCTGAACTCCTGGATGTTGTGAGTTGCTCCTGTGTAGCATGTGATCAAGCTGGATGCGGATGTAAAAAGGCAAAGCTCTCATGCACTTGACTACTGTGAATGTGGAACCGGTGACAAGTGTCAAAATCCTCATACAGAGAGCACGGAGGATGAAACAGACAGTTCTAGTGATGAGAAAGATGATGATCCCAACTCGGTTGAAGATAATAAGCAATGATACAGGCTGCTTTACAGACTTCTTATTAATCATTTGTTCCATTTTCTTTTATGAAAATGAAGTTATAAACTATAATAAAAGTATTATTATGTGGTTAGAAATATAAATCTGTTTTATTGGCACACAGAATCCAGTCTCGTTTTTGTGCAATTCATGTGAGAGACAATATGTATTAAAGTCTT
Source organism: Streblospio benedicti (assembly GCA_019095985.1). Taxonomy (NCBI): domain Eukaryota; kingdom Metazoa; phylum Annelida; class Polychaeta; order Spionida; family Spionidae; genus Streblospio; species Streblospio benedicti. Next base: position 17,022,049 of record CM032663.1, read on the forward strand.
ATTCATCCTAACAGTCATTCCTAGAACCCTCAGTTTGACACTAGATGGTGGTTTTGTCTATATTCTGCACACATTATGCAAATATAAAAGATAAATAAGACTGCAACTTATTGCATGTTTGCTTTAGATATATCTATAAACAAGATAAAGTGCACATGCAGCATAAAAAATTTGTTGGAGCATTTCACTGTCACAGTAATGTGAAATAAATCAAAATTTGTAATTTTATGCGTAAATTATGCATAAATGATGCATAAATTATGCAAATTATGAACAATCAGTAATTACAAATCTTTGCAAATCAGTGTAAACTTCACTTGCTTACATTAATGAGTGGAAATAAACCATAAACATTATATTTCAGATGCTTGCCAGTTGTCATATTGGGCTTTACATTAAATTTTGCTATTTTATGTGCATATAATTTATGCGCATATAATTTAGTCATAAATTATGAAATATAGAAAACATAAAAGCTCTATAACATTCTCAACAAGTGTTAGATACTCTGGGAAATCACATTGAATGCATTTCGATCATCAAAGCCTTCTCCAGCGACATTTCAATGGCCATATTGGCGGATAAATTAGGTTATTTTGCTTATTTATGCATAAATTATGCAAAAATTATGCATAATCGTGCAAATTATGAATAACATGTGATTGGCAATCTCTGCAATCAGGCTTGAATTCACTTGCCTACCATATAGGGTGCAATTAAACCATAACATCCTATTATAGATGCATGTCAGTGGCCATATTGGGCTTTATATCAAATTTTTGCCATTTACGCATAAATTATGCAAAAATTATGCATAATTGTGCAAATTATGAATAACATGTGATTGGCAATCTCTGCAATGAGGCTTGAATTCACTTGCCTACCATATAGGGTGCAATTAAACCATAACATCCTATTATAGATGCATGTCAGTGGCCATATTGGGCTTTATATCAAATTTTTGCCATTTACGCATAAATTATGCAAATTAGAAAAAATGCCCAAGTTGCAAATTTGGGCAACGCAGCTAAATTTCATCGCTAGACCATATAGAATGCAAATCAACCATAAAACCTTACAGTAGTCACAATTTCTGGGTTCACTATAGTAGGTATAGGGCTGGCAACTATGCAACTACATCAATGAATATGAGCTGCGGAACATGGCCTTTGAAAGGGGTTTTGAGAAAATTAATACTGAAAGAATGAATTATAATTTTCATTCTAATAATCAAAAATCTGTTGAAGGCCACTTTAAAAAAAAGATCAAATCCAATGATGCAGTTGTCATTGTAATAGCAAAGCATTTTTAGGTTTTCAGCATAGCATGTGTATCTCATCATAATCAGAGATAGTTTAATGGTAGATAATGCTCTTTGTCATAATCTAGAGGACCATATAGGCGTTACTGAAACGTCTGCAATCTTATTTGTGAATGGGTCCAAAATGTTAATTAAGTCAAGTAACATCTAATAATGGGGTGTTTACCTCCTTTATTGTAACTCTGAGCCCCTGATGACTCATTTCACTTGAAAATATATGAGCTTGGGTACCCTGCTGCTTTGGTGCTTTCCCTTTTTAAAGGTTTACATGTAAAAATGCTGGTAAAATCTGCGACTGCCTACAGATATTTACCATGGGACCCTTATTATTTCGGTATTTGGGGTGTTCACTGAATCAAATGTAAATTGGGGGCCCTTGTGCGCGTAATAATCGGTCACTACACATACGTGTACGTCCATTGGGCCATCACTTCTCTGACAAGGTCTGCACATAACGCATCCTTGCTGTAACTGTCTTGAGGGTAGTGGATGTTGTGAAGATTCTTTGGCCGGAAGTCACGCCACGGATCTACGAATTTTCAAGTTCTTTTTTTTCCTCGCAAGGTACCACACTGGGTGTCATTACATCTTCCAACACTGCCTAGGTAATGTATCATGATATTTAATCATGAATATATTTGCTCAACACACACTCTCTACACACACTGCAGTAGTGTAGTACATTGATATTGGAAACTAGAAGCATGAAGACTATGTTAAGAACTAGAAAAAAAACATCCTGATACATTTAGTGGCACGTGTTGAATTGAACAATTTATAGATTGCTTTTTTTACGCTACAAAGTCCTTGGTGAGTGTTCGTGCATGTAATCGCTACTTACCTATATCACGGGGGTGTAAGAATGTTCCACGCCGTAAAAAATGTATTCACTACCACGCTGCCGTATTTCATTACGATGGAGTTTCCCAACGTAAGTGAAAAGCCTGCCAAGTGAACAACAAACTGGAAACTGGGTTGAATTTGGTTGGTTTTGAACACAAAAACTGTATCCGTTTTCCTGAATTCAATCATCTGTAGGCGTTTAAACAAAGATGCATTTCGATAGCTTACTGGCATATGTGCACGTGGCTTGAATTATGTGAGAAAGTGTGTTACGAGACATTATAACAGAATAAAGATAAAGATTGGGAATATGTAAGAATTACGTTGAGCGATTTGTTTGACAAACATTGTTTCTGGCATAAACGTAACTGCAAGAATAGAATTCGATGTTCTTTGTGACAATGTTTAATTTGAAGGGGGTGGCTCTTTTCATAAAAGGCTATATGATGATCAGAGATCAACCGTTGCCATGAAAATCTATCATCACATGCATCATACGAATTTACTGAATCCATTCTAAAATAATGATTCACAATAATATAAAATTCAATAATTTGAATGTATTTTGATTTATGAAACTGTAAATAAAGAATTTAAAGATTTAGGCAAAGTAGCCAACAGACATTATATCTACAATAGATTTTGTTACGAAAATAGTATATCAATTCCGAACAACTTCTGGAGGCTGGGATTACGCTAGCACCGATAATTGAGCACATGATGTCTCGCTCAGGTATAAAGGCAAATGGCAATTAGATGTGAAACCTGTAACTTTTCATGTTTCGTTTCAGGATCCCAATCATGGATACTGCTCTAGGATGTGTCGGATTATATATTGCGGACATTCTTCAATCTGGCTCTCCGTGAAAGGTAACTTGATCTGCAATCCACAATTTAACATACCTAGCATTAATTTATTGTACAAAGCGATTGGTAGATGGTGTTGGCAACTATATTGATATAAATATAAATGTGGTGGTTTATAGTCCTGATCGCTGCCACTTGTTCTATTGAGCATGAAGCCAATGATCCCTCTACATCGAGTCATAACGTTCCCACAGCACGTCCTCGTGAATCACTACTTAACAGGATGCTGAGAGTCTATGGTGAGCATAAATGTGCTCATGTTCGTATATAATGCAAGTCTCATTGAGCTGAGATGCTCACCTCTCAAGCCGGGTGCAGTATGGATCGATGTGATAACGCAACGTGTTGATTTTAGAGGATTACTGGCATGCTGTCATTTAGAATTGATTTCGTAAAAATACTCTATCACTTCACTTTATGGAAATAAGCTGGCACGGTGTATGCAATCACAATTTTAAAAAATTCTTTTCACCAAATGTCCACAGTTTCGTTTTTGATTGGCTTTATTAAGATTTAATTTGATTGTCTAAATAAGTTTGAATTGCCGCAACGACTATAGCAGACTTTGTTTTGTATTTGTAAAGGTAGCTGATAAGGCCAGTATATAATTTGCTCATCTGCATCGCCGGTCTACAGAAATCTCTTTTACACTGCATGTATTCAGTGTTATAATATCTACCCGTGGGTTAGGAATCTGCTTCTTAATGCAACGTCACATAGAAAAAAAACAACCTGATGAAATGAGTATATAAGCACTTACAAATGTTTTGGCTGCGTGAAAAAAATGACAAAGAAATGTTTGTCTTTACGTGAAAATTAAGCAGATTTAACACGAATGAGACACGCACAATAAATACACTTAATACCACACACAAATGCTACACCGATTGTCCGCGTCGACTCACGCCAACGTACTCTTACAGAGAAACCCATGATTTATACCTAGGTCACACAGGCTATATTCGTGGTTGGCGTACTGACATCGTATTAAAAAGACTGCAAGATATTCAAGTAAGATGACAATATGCTCACTACGGCCGTCGATCAGCCGCCATACAGCAGAGAGTCCGCTAATGTCACAAATGACGTCACCCGGCAGGGGGTGGGGGGTAGGGAAAGATGACGAAAGTTGACAATGGGGGGTGGGGGGGGGGGTTCTAGTACTTGGGTGATGTCACTGTTTGAAAAAACGTTGTAGTTATTTGACAGTACTTTAACTTACATTCTGACATGTTAAAAAGTAAATTCAAATACTGAGTTGTGGTGTATCTACTAGTTGAAATAGCATTGCCATTTTTGCTTTATGTCCCAAGTACATTTGTAAAATTGTATAAATTATAGACATGTATATTCAAATGTCTTTATATAACGGCACAGTTAAATCAATGTTAAATGTCATCGCGAAACCATGTCCGGGGGTAGGGGGCTGAGGCAAAGTGGTGGGTGCTGCATAGCTGATGAAAGGTGACAAGGGGGAGGGTTAAAAATGAGGTGACGTCATGTGTAAACAATCCCTAGCATTACGTCGACAGTGCACCGCGCATTGGCATCAGAATGATATCGCGTCAATACAATATCGTATTGGTGGCGTATTGCCACCCGCCTTTTATATAGTATACATACCTCTTCCCCCTCTCATGATGCTGGGGTCCATGTTCACACATGCAAATCCCGCCAGCACATTTATGTTCAAATCAATCATCTTAACATTACAACTTACAATATTGTGGTACATTTTCACCATGATATTGCCCAATTGGGATGCTTCACATGTTGTTTACGAGAATTGTACATGTTTTGTGGGCTTGGTTAATGTCAAGCATTTAAAATTTATCTGTGCTCATGGATAGGATGCAGATGTCACACTTCGTGGTCATTAGCATCACGTCCAGCATTACCACGGGGGGTTTCTCGACATTTAGAAAGATTGGATAACGGGAATTTATTGTTTAACGCTGAACATAGCTGCATTATCTATTATGTCTGACCAAAAACAAGACAAGTTGGATAAAATAAATGTATGGCTATACAAGTACAATGTATTAAGCATGAATGTTGTGTTTCCGAAGATGCTAGCTGTGGTGTTATATGGCAAGGCGAGAATGTGCACGGTGCAACCGAAAATCTGTCTAGAGTGTCGTTGAGATGAGGTAACTAAATATAATCTATTCTAATAATATAATATAAAATAATATAAGCTAGAGTCTTTAATGAATATGTTTACGTGTATGTCAAACAAGTCGCCATTAAACCTATAAAAAGTAGGCATAAGTAAAGAACCAACATCGTTTCAACACTAAACCGCCAACAAAAGAAATTGATGATCTCGTTAATTCGCTCATTGAAAGCTTCAGTGCACCATCTAAATATACATTAATATATAACGGCTACACTGGTATGGAGGCTTGACATTTATGGTGCATTATCATTATAAAGTGAATAAGTAGTTTTTCTGATCTATCTCATCACTATGTAACTTGCATTCATCAAAATATTGCCTTACAGCTTGCACTGAGTGGTATTACAAAACGCCACATACTAATACGTCTTGAGAGATCATGCAGGTAAAACATGAATGTTTTCATTTTTAGTGCCCCAGTTTCCAGCGGTGAGTACATTTGAAATGTAAAATTATGTGTAGGTGTTGCGTTTTATTACATAATTCAATCTTTTATATGCTTCACAAGAAGTAGGCCGCTTGATAAAGTTGACTATATACAAGACATATACATACGCTAATAACTTAGATTGTTCCTTTGTTCCATTCATAACTCATTTCTCTGACTAATACTAGTACTTTGGACGAGATTTTGACATAACCTCACTGAAGCTTTCGGTCAAATCATGTGACCTTTGTCAACAGACACTAATCACGAGATGTTGGGCGATGAAGCCGGATCGGCCACATGGGACACACTAACTTGCACCAAACTACGACAATATCCTGTGGACCCACGTCATCACACCAAGATGATCTCGTGATTATTCTCTGTTGATACCAAGCGACATTTCACAAAATAGAATAAATATTTTGAGCAAATAGTTTGAATCATAGAGAATAGGGTTTAATCTTAAATAATTCAGCTGACAACACTGTATTCCAACATGCTATATGCAAACGGTACGATGTCTACAAACATGTGATGGGAGGAGAAAAAGTGGAAGTGAGAGACATGCTCGTCTGTGTTGCAAGTCATGTCAGGCAGATTAAAGGGTGTGGGAAGATATGCAATGAACAAATTGTTGGGCAGATTTATCATTGTTTATTGTCAATACCATGCTGTGGTGGGTGATAGGTCTGATTTATAACGCCTGAAAAATAGCACCTGGCTTATTGCTGCGAACAGCAACGGTGCAACAACGTATTCTGTTTTAGTGTGGCGTTTATGGGATGGTGGTTAATATGCGTGGTATTTCAAATATTACACTTTGTCTACATGTTGTATAGTCGAACGGTTAGCCATGCAAGATTGCAGTAGGTTTGTTTGTTTATAAAGTCCTAGCTTCATATTCAAGAACATTAACTCGAAAGGAGCAACGTGGACTGGAATCTATCACACAATAGTGTTGGTATACCTCAAACTGCCAGAGTCAGACTGGAACACATTAAAAATAATCCAGACTGGTCACTCTTAAAACCCTTTGTGTTTTTTGGTTGCCACATGGCGGAAAATTTGTTAGGCGTCAGGTTGACTACTTTTATAATCAGCCAGCCCTCCCTAAAAGTTATCACCTCAGATTATACTGATTACACTTCATAAGAATATTCACAAGGCAATTTGACAAGCTTGGGGGGAGGGGGTGTATTACTATATGTCGGGTAGTGCGGGTGTGCCATTTCTATGGGTCACCTTTTTAGACATCTCACGTATAGTGATGGCCCTGATGGGTCTAAATTTTGTGATTTTAGTGTAGCTATGGGTCTAAATCTTGTGATTTTTGGTATAGCTATGGGTTTGAAATTAAATGTACAGATATTGTTAGTGTAAGTTCTATTTTGTTTGATACTGATATAATTTTTTTTAATATTTTGTTGATAAAATGTTAACAGTATATGTAGTTTCATTATTTTCGGGGCTTTGCCCCGAATATAGCATGTGTTAAATTTTTGGGCTTGGGGGCCGCAATAGCGTATCACTCTCCACGCATTGGGTGTGAGCACACGTATATTACGGCAGGTCTCGCAGTAGGAGATTAATTCACTGCATATTAGAATTCAGACCACTAGTCGCCGCATGGTGGACTCAGACCATTGAATTTTTTTGAAGCGATTGAAAAATCCCCAATATTGGCTGTGGTTGAGACTCGGTTTTTTCAACTGTGACCGTTGGATAGACAGAAGGAACGTGACGTCGTAAATAGCTATTGACAGAGATTTGCCAAACTTTTCAATGAGTTATGTAACCGTTTTTGAAAGCTATGGACATATTTTCTATATAATTCATTAAAACTATCTACTCCATACTTTACATATCATTGTGATATACTACATCTTCTATCAATGTGCATGCGTGATTTAAAAATATTATTGTATGCAAGTCTTAGCTTCATCAAAGATAGACTACTTTCTTAAAATTACACCATAATGAACTACAATAGAGGGAGGTTGTTAGACCGCAAAACATAGCCTGTCGCAAAATATATGTTTTGCGTTAACGCAAAACGTAACCACACCCCCGAAAATGGACCTGGTTACGCAAAATATAACCACTGCCGCAAAATATAACCAGAGCAAATGTACGTTATTTGTAACATACAGTGGAGAGTATTTTTGTTTTACTAACCTACGACGGGATCATATATGTTCACACGAGTTATCCAATGTTTAGTGCTTATCATTTCGAGGTGGGTCATGGGTGTTCAGACCTCAACTATTGAATGGTCTGGCTGGTTCATTTGGTAATGGCGCACTTCTGGCTGGTTCTGAGTCTTTTTGCTTAACTCTGGCCTCGTCTTCTGTTTTTGGAGGATATATGGTAGACAGATGAACGGTAAGTGCCGCCACTACCGTTACAATCTGAAGCAATGACACCATGAAACAGAAGCCTCTGTTCCAACAGTTCGGCTGTTCACAATGCTCTATGATTAATGCTGTCTTCCTGAAGGAAACGACACACTTCTGCCTGGTTCTAGCCCAAAAATTGTTATCACTTCTCGGGAAACGTTATTTTGATTCTTTTCATCCTGTGGGCTCCCGTTATGGATTATTGAGTTGTTGATTTGGATAATCTTTTTTCCTCTCGGGCGGGACTAACTTGCTCATCTGTAGGATTTTCTGCTTAAAAGTGGCCATGCTGACGATTGTGTGCTGTTTCCGAATGATCCCATGAGCCTGCCTTCTCAGTAATCCCATCTGAAAGGTCCAGAACGTTATTTCAGACGATCCCATAAGTTCTGACCACATAATATGCACACGAACCATCACAAAAAGACTGGCAATATTTATTTCTCATTTCTGGCGTTTTGTGGAGCAAATGGGGCTATCAATGTCTACATGAAATGATTCCAGTGCACGATATTGTAATTTGAGCTAACGCCAAGTGTCCTAAAAAGTCCTATATACTCACACACATAGGGTACACAATGCCACATGATCCCCTCCCATTTCACGCCACCAGCTGCTATATTTTCTTTGGTATCTACTATAAAAAACAGACAGCACACGGGGTCTTGATGTATAAAGAGACATATAAAGAGACATTACCATAACTAGAGACAAAATATGTACCGGATGGAGATTCATAGCATAACGCCTAGGAGGTGCCGCCTTCTAAGAAATACTTGTCATATTGGTGGGTACAGTTCTTATATACTAAGCTCAATTAAGGCTACATATATTCCTGTGTTTCATCACATCGAAAACCACGAATGGGCACACCATGTTGGACTACAATACACCCTACGGTCAAACAACATCCCTGCATATGTAAAGACTTCACATTCTACAGATTTGCTGCCGATATTTTACTTATACACAACCCACACAAATGCAGCAGTAAACTTACATAGTTTAAACCTGTTTCAGACATTATGCACTCGAATCTACCCTCTTATATATGCGTTTGTGCCGTGTAAACTGTAAAACAGAGTAGTCGGTAATTTGGTGATTGAACTCACCACTTGACGAGATTAGAATTGTGACTAGCTATACACCTTGGTTATAATTTGCGTTTGGTTTATTTTGCGTCACCAGCTCCATTTTCGATGCTAACAGAGGTACAAACTTATTAAAACAACCTAATCTTAACAATTATTATTTTTGCCATAGCCTTTAACCTGCTTATCTTGCCCCGAAACATCAATCATATTTTTGATAAAGATATGATACATGTTTACAAAATTTTGTACTTGCTTCCTTGAACTTGTTTAATAATATAGACATGGGTCACTCTTTTCATAATCAACATATAGACATCGGTCACTATTTTATGCTAAATTAGTATATCGATGGCTACCTTTTCGACGGTTGAAATGGCACACCCGTGCCCATTTTGTAGGCTCTAACACCCCCACCCCCCTCGGTGCACCTGCTGCCTGAGAAATTTGCTGACTATACCCAGAGAACACAAGTGAGCCAGTGTAAGCTGCCATGGTTACATAATATAAGCTACTACACTTTTGTCAACCTCTGATACGAGCCCAATAGTATAGGAATACGTCGGGGAAACAATGTATACTGTCTGCAAATACTTAATGATCTGTGCTACACAAACCACATACATGTAGTACTTTGTTGGAAGTGAAATATAGCTGCTGCTTTGTTTTTGGTTCTTTTGTAATTATCATGTGAATTTGAACATATATTCGTTGGATCGTCCATGTTGATAATGTTTCATTTACGCGATGTAATGAAGGCAAACTTCTTCTAATACAATCCAGGTATTAATATATGTGTGCTGATTTACAAATAAAACTTGAATCATACAGTTTCGCTATTCTCAAAACATAGGTGTAACTTATACTTTAATAATCCAAATTTGTATAGTATTAAAAAGATCATTTTGTATGACCATGTTCCACAAAATGGATATAGAATTACGAAAAACGACTTGCTTTACCCTGTAATAAGAATTGCAATAGATCTGTCTTTCATGCCACAACCCTATTGTCATCAGTTCAAAGGAAACTATAGAAGGCCTCACGTGTTGACAAAAATTATGACAAATGGGGTGTCCCATACGGAGACAGATAGCGGATATAAACAACTCTCATTCCTGGGTAAAATTAACAAATTCTCTCCGGCTTCCTTTGTTGTTGTTGTTTTGTTTTTTTTTTTTGTTTTTTGTTTTTTGCAACTGCGGTTCAAGTATAACTCAGTGTCAGTGATGTACAGTTAATCAACTCACATTTAAACCACGTGTGTCTTAATAATACTTCACAAAAATATCATGACTGTATGGCAATTCCGTTTGTATAATCTATGTAATAACAGTAGTGGGTCTCTGCATTGTAAAACGACTTTAACCCGTATATTAAGTCATTGGCACATTGTAGTATTTTCAACAAATAATAAACCATATATATATTCAACACTTTCAGGTTTATATTTGTGACACTACTACTCACATTTCAACACAATTTGACGTTGCGGCTCCCTTCACGGTGCCTTCGACTGAAGTGACAAAATAGGTGGATTAATCACTGGCGCCGATTCCTACAGGTGGCATTCCTGTCGGACGGCAGATGGAGGAAAGTCGGGGGATGCTCCTGCCTTGGTTGAGGTTGAACTTGGGCTTATTCTGGAAGATCTTGATGGCTTCCACGATCTTACGATGATGGAGGTTGTCTTCTCTGCCGATGACCTTGGCTACTTCGCCCTTGAACTTATGCCAAGAACTGTTTGTATAGCAGACAGGGTTGTTATGAGGATCGAGGTGTTCCTTCAACCTGGTCTCTAGGCTCCTACGTTCCAACGCCAAGTTTTGTTGAAATGTGAGTAGTAGTGTCACAAATATAAACCTGAATGGATATTCCTACTACTAATAATAGTCTACATAAAGATATATTCAACACTTGTTGGACATTTTAAATTCTTCCCTTGCGGTGTCTACAAGAAACCACTTTTGTAAAATTCAATTCTGTGGATTGTACAACTGATGACGAAAATTGTTGTGTAATTATGTATAAGTCACATAACCCAGTAGGTGTCCGGCATCGGTGGAGTTTGGTGGATTTTTTTTTTTTTTTTTTTTTTTTGTTGCCAAGTTCCCCTCGTCAGCGGTATAGGTGACGTGAGCGGGCTCCGTCCAAAAGCCGGTCGGTTTCAAAATGGGAAAGTTTTCTCCTCCGATGTGCCAGCAATCACCGGCAGGTGTTTGGCCATACATCTACCACTGTCTGACAGATAACTGGACGATAATCGCCAGATCTCTGATGTGGCTTCTGATCACCGGCCGGTCACCAACGGTGTATCGACCGGGTTATGTGACTTATGTATAATAGGTAGCTTTGTTTATACTCTAGCCTTTTATATTTGATCGGTTATTCATTTCAATTTTATTGTTCATTTCAGTTTTATTTTTGTGCGTGAAACTAGATTGCAGCAATTTACGAACTATGTCTCAGATCCATCGTGAAAGAAATTCCACCAAGCTATTCTCATAACATTGATATTGATCTCACAGGCATGATTATATTACGATACGTCAATTTACATAATGTCGTTGTCTTCAACTTTGGCAGCTTCACGCATACAATACATTTTCAACTACACACAGGGTGATTTTTTAAACTAAACGTCTGGAAACTATAATATCCACTTATTCTATATTGAACACATAAGGGTATATGTACACATGATGGCCACATGCATGTGGGAAACCAAAAACTCGCATTTGCGTTGTCTTTTTTCCGCGTGTCACGGCATATATATTTCTTGTACTTTCCCTTGGTACCGGTACATGTTCCTGTTACTATTGTGTAGCCAAGTGTATTGCAATTATAGCATATTGCTGCATTTAGCTACCACTTTGGCCGTTTTCATATATATGCATAATCTTAGTCTAATAGCCTCATGATCCTGACTATTATAGTGTAAACACAAAATTTACAATAGACAACACGCTTTATAGTGGGACAGTTCTTGCTTTTATTCTTCTTCTTGGTCTTCTTCTTGGCCTTCTTCTTCTTCCTCCTCATCCTCTTCTTCTTCCTCCTCTTCCTCCTCCCTTTCTTCCTGTTCTTCTTCTTCTTCCTCCTCTTCCTCGTCCTCTTCTTCTTTTTCTTCTGTCCTTTCATTTATTTCGTCTATCCCAATACAATAATTTGAAAAGTTTCACAACCACTCACGACATTAGATGATTCGATATTAAACCTCATCCGCAAATCATTTTATTTTTCATAATTTCATTACTCAGCTTAGACATCTGTGACAATGAGTCTAAAGATAGAAGCTTGTCAATTCTAAATGGTACTACTATTTTACCAATCCAGTTAGGCTACCCTCATTCATCAAAAACAGCACTGTTTCCAACGCTGCGTAAGCCAAGGAAATTCATCAGACATAATCATGCGCATTTGACACCAAATGTGACATATAAAATCAATTGAATCGGAAACATCACAATAACACACTCAAATAAACTCTCCAGTCGGTTGCAGTTGTGTGTCCATAGGGACTGTTGATCTTAAACATGTTGATAAAAAAATGAGATTTTAAGCGGGTATGAAGACAATGTGGAGGGAATATTTACCAGTAGGGGTAGTATATATGGGAAGTTCAAGCCGGGAATTTGCAGTCTGTGTGACGAATATTTCATTCCTAAATGGTATCAATCTATTGAATGTATGAACAGATGATAAATCATCGCGTATTTACTAATTGGCCATTAACTGATTTGGAACATGCCTCATGTACCCGTTTTTGAAAGAGTAATCTATTTCTGTTGCCATAGAATACAACTTATACTAATTAACTAGTTTCCGATATTGTTTTGTATTATGTTTTAGTTCTTGATGCGACTTATTGATATTTTTCGTTCCCTGGCCTTCAGATGAGATCACAGTCATACAATCAACTAATTGCACTCCAGGTTGACGTGATTTAATGCATGTTGTGACACGCTATTTTTCCAACTACATGCATCATGTTCAAGGTTTTCACAGCATGATTCACTCATCTCGCAGTAGATGCAATACGAACGTAAAGCTGATCTTACGCAATGTGACCGTGTTGAACCTGTTGATGGTAGATGACATGACTGACTTATCGAATGATGATGTTCAGAACGTACGCGTATGAGCAATGGTGTCTTTAACAAATCATACCACGCAACGTCACGTCGACTCTGGTTGCCATTGAAATCCGAATGGAAAACCTTTTGGCATTAAGTTTTTTATCGTTTCATGATGGGTATCAACGATGCACTCTTAGATCTCCGGGTTAAATTATGGGATACTAATCAGAACACCACCAGTCAATGAAGAACAAGCTAGCGTGACGCCTGTACGACGCCAATTAGCTATCACGTGATGCAGTCTCCTCAGTGAAAATGCTGCCGTCAAATGATCAGATAAACTTGTTGTCACGCTTTGCCCCATAGTCCAAATTGCGTAATCTTGGTGTGTTTGTTTCTTTTCTTTTCTTTTTCTTCAATAATACGCGTATGTTTTTTCTTAACTGTTGTCGTACATAGATCTGTAATGATTACACATAATGTTGCTGCTCCCATACAAGTGTATAATTAATTACCATGCGTTGGCCAATAAGTAGAAACATGTCTAAATGGATATTTGCTGCCTGTCACCTCCATGTACACACACAGAAGAAAAAACTGGTGTACCCGTATCCCCTTGAAATTTGTATTTTCTGTAAATCTTCAGTTGTGTCATTCCAAAACTATCTGCATGTACATTTTACTTTATAAACCATCAAACGTCCAATTATCCGTGTGTGTTGGTTATCATTATGGTATAGATGCATTTAAATTTGCAAGCGATATTTTATGTAGTAGTAGCACGTGCAATTGATTCCAACTTAAATGAAATCCACATATCTCAATTCCTTGTGTATTAAGAACAGAGCCTGAGGGAGGCACCTGAGACCTCAAGTAATACTCAGTTTGTATATATTTGCCTAAGAAGAGCTTAGTTTCAGATAAGAAAACGATAACAATAACGCCTGAATCCCACTTAAGTTGCTTGTGTAGATATGTATAAAATTCTAATGTCTAAATGGAACTTGGTGTTATTTTTTATTATTGTTGCACATTTTTCAAATTAGTAATATACAGAAACGAGTATAATAATTCTTAACAGTAGTAGAGTACATTATCATACTTCAATTTGTTGCTGCTACTGCTGCCTCTGCTACTGCCTCTGCTGCTGCTACCTCTGCTGCTGCTGCTATTGCTGCTGTTGCTGCTGCTGTTGCTGCTTTTGCTGCTGCTGCTGCTGCTGCTGCTGCTGCTGCTGCTGCTGCTGCTGCTGCCTGCTCCTGCTGCTGCTCCTGCTGCTGTCAATGTTGTTGTTTATTTTGTTTTGTTTTTTTATGAATCTATTTGTTCCACGCCTTTTATTTCGTCGTTATGATTACTCTGTGGCTGAGCTGGGATTTAACAAAGTCGCCAATTACTTCTGCAAAGCAGCTTAGGATCTCTGTCCTTGGTGCGAGAAACAAGAACTATCAAGGTCGTGTCGCCCTTGTCTTTAGGTGCTAGAATGAAGCACACAAAGAAATGAATACAATTCAATGCTCGTGTGCATTAAAAACGAAAATTCTTATACATTTTTTTTTTTCAATTATTCAGTGTCAATGAATATATGCTATTAATCCAACACCGTCTCTTTCTTCCAACCCAATCATCGTAAAGCTTCTAGTAGTAAAATTCAATATGGTGCGGACATTTACTGAGATGCACTCGTAATTTGCAGATACAAGAAAGCATTAGTTGAAGAGCACATCATTTGCTCAATTTGCTGACATGTCAAAAAGACGATTGGCGCTTCGATATACGTGTATTTTTTATTTATATTGCATTTATCCTTTCTCTGTAATAAACTGTTTACCTCATTGCTGTTCGTTTTAGATGGGTATAAACAATAAAAGTAATAAACAAAAACAAACAAAAAACAGATCAATAGACGATAGGAAACTTTTCAAGTTACACCCTACGTGAACCATCTGTTGTTAAATGAGAAGAATAAGTGGTACGTGTTGTGGACAGTGAAAGCAACCAGTGAATGCTATTGTGCTTATATACTCAGTTAGACAGCGATTGTAGTAAGTTGCAGGTACTTTTAATCTTTCTTCAACATACTAGTGACCGTTGGATCGACACCAAGTTCTTTGCTCTTCTTTTTATTTTATTTTTATTTTTGCCTTCCCTTTTGGTCTAAATTCAGAAAATCCAATGAGTGTGATTGCCCGGCCACAAGGTACAGTGGTGTAGGTGGCAGCTTAGACTACTCAGGCGCCCGTCACGCCACCTAGCGGCAGTGACGTACACTACGTGCGCTCACTCTCTTATCACCACTACAAACTCAAATGTAATTTGCATTATAAGTGAAGCTGAATCAAACATGAGAATTATGCAGAGGCAATCAACGCGGGTCTGTGCTATGGGATAAACCACCGTGTAGTGATGTAGTTCACAAGACACTGTCAGGTTTGAGAGATGCACAGTTGCATCCGTTGCAACTGGCGCAACTGTTGAATGTTTAAATGTGAATTTATCATATGACGTGGAGTGTGTTGGGATGCATGTTGAATACGTTGCATATTGCCCGTACACATATGGAACCTGTAACTTGCTACTGATCACATTTTAAACAAACAAAAACGGATATTGTTTATGGTAACAGAGTCTAATCACAAGTCGTTTGATTAGTTTTACTTTAATGAAGTCCTATTCAATATTCGTTTCACTTCAAATTTGAGAAGAATAAAAAAACACTACACTGGCCATGGTGGTAAATGTGTTATCAATAGGAGAGGAAATGTAAGTCATTGCGTACGGACCTAAAGACCGTCGCCATGTTGAAGAGGGGCCGCTCCTTCATGGGGAATCGTGGAGACCGCTGGGAGAACCAGTTCCACTCTTACAAGTACCGGCGGATGGTAAAATTTTGGTGAGTGTTCCCATGTTTTCAGCCATTTTAACGTGAACCATATGTCTAACTTGTGCATTACTTTTAATAACTAGTTTAGAAATCTTATTTCCGCGCATAAATATATCGTATCGTCGATTCCACTTCAATACGATGTCAATTTGAATCTTGAATCACGTATTATTTTTAAGTCTTTTGCACAGCTATCTAATTCATCAAATCGAGTTGCAGTGTAATTTTCTATCATATTTGTACATGTTAGAAGACACTCTGCAATTTAGGATTTTGGAGGAAGGAAGCAGTAGATTATAGAGCGTAGGCGGGCAGAGCTAATTGATATTCGGGAATTTGAGTAAAATTCCAGCTAATCAAGATTAAGGAAAATGACACATAAGCAGTAGCTATAGAAAAAATGAGTAATTTTTTATTAGAATTTGTAGCTCTAAGCATTGTGGTAATTTGTTGACATATTCATATCGTGCATTAGAATTTTGTAGGGTGCTTATCTAATGCAATCGCATTACATGTATTTTTGTGCATCGAAACTTTGGGCACACTTTGTAATGTGATCTTTTTTTAATCATCAACTGGATATTCATATAAATATGCGTAAAAAATCTTTTTAAGTACAGTTCACTGTATTCGTGCTCTAGCGACTTTGCATTCTGGTAGTTTACACATGTATGTAGCAGTGTGCAGTCTGTCGTAGATGAATTTGCTCAACACCCAAAACCAGACCAAGTGTAAATGTGTAGGCGAATGGTACTCACAGCTGAAACGACCCGTCCTGCTATTTAACGTAACCAACGTCGCACGTAGAACGTACGACGTAACCATCTCCAACGGTCAACGTTAATCGACATCTTGGCAACCTTCACTCTGTTCTAACTCGATTATTTTCAAGTCTTTACTTGATTTTATACCATTTTATACCATTTCTATAAGCAAGATGTCTACAAACGTCGACAAGTACACTCACAAGCTCACCGAACTCATAACCAGAAATCGTCAAAGGCGATTCGCAAACCGTGAAAGTCGACGTCGACTTCTTTGTGCTGGTCCTGCCCCTGAGTCTTCTGTTCAAGAAGTCCATCCAGAAAAAGATGTTGCTTCTATCCCAGCTAACACAAAGTCGGTGTCTCTGTTGATCCCAGAGATCAAGTCGTTGGTGCAACAAGCGGGGCAGATCAGCAAGGAAGGGAGGAAGCGCAGACTTCTGAGATTTCTTCAGTCTCTGTACTGTCTATCTGTTGATTGTATGGACGAGTCCATTGAATGAATTGTACTTTTGCTCATTTTTGAGCGGACATTGCTGTGATTGATATTTATTTATTTTGCAAATCATTCTGACAATAGTATCAATAAATCTCATCCACTTTTCTTCCCCTCCTACTTTTTGTTTTGTTTTCTTATATCTATAATTATGAGAACCTACAATCAAACAAAAATACACACACAAACAAACACACACACACACGCACACACACACACACACACACACACACACACCATCACCACCACCACCACCACCTTAATGAAACAGTATGTGCACATCAATGAAGCTCGATGATCTAAAAGGCTTTGGAACCTCAAGTTAGCCTACGCTGACTGGAAAGACTTATACAGCATTCCCAAGTGAGTACATACATGTATATGTAAGGTACCAGCACCAATGTATACAATTGTAAGTGATGATTGTTGATTTTTGTACATAATACGTATATAGGTAATAAATTGATTTTCGTCATGCTAAATTGCCGTCCATGGAAATTGGGAGAAGGCATTTGCATGGGACTCCATCGCCGAAACCAGTAGACACTCTGAGACTGAGGTGCAGTTAAAACGGCATGCTAAAATATTTTTATGGATATAAACCATTATCATACACATTTAGGTCAAGCCTAATTGCCTTGCATCATCGATACAAGTTCAGCAATCGCATATATTAAGTCAGTCTATAAGAGTATCAACACTTTCAATATCACCACATAACAAATCATTGATAACAAGCTACGATCTGGAAAACTGACACTATGCAATGCTGTTTCAAACATATTCTTCTTATCTGCATACATATTTCTCTATTTGCGTAATGCATGAATTTGTAATGGATAGAAAAAAATATGACAAGATGTCTTAAAGATACATTGCCTCGATGTATACATAATATATGCGTGGCACTCGTCACGTCTCCTATGACGTCAGCTTGAGTAAATCATGACCACGATTTGTTATTGGCCCAGATTACAATGCTTATCACGTGATTGATATTTTTTCCGCTTTTCAATACCTTCTCCAGTGCACTCACTCTGAGTATCAGAGTGCCAGATTGACCTCTGAAATATTTCACCAGAGAGTAAATTATCATAATTTATTCATTTATGTAACCTGATTATCAATTTTACGTTGTGTTGTGGTTTACTGGATTGTAATTTATAAGCATCACAGGACTATTCAAACCATCTGAATATGGACTGCTCTCAGTGTTATAACCATAAAAATTGTTTTCATTCAATTGATTACATGACCTAATTCCAATTCTGGGATGAAAAGCCTGTGGTTGGTCACATTTTTAATGATCAATGGCTATGCTTCCGAGGTCATATCTTGACATCTGATACTCAGAGTGAGTGCCATATAGATAATACACAATCATAATTATGCGTGCATTTGCAAAACATGTGATTGTAACTACGTGCAAGAAGCGCGTGCTTGCATGCAAACCTCTTGTTGGTGGTAAATGTAAGCCACTTTACAGTTGACTTTCTATGTTATATATTATACTGTTATCTCCAGTGACAATGTGTTGGCAGGGCGGGCTGCAGCCAAGAACCCCCAACATTTATGTATTAAAGAAATCCAGACTTTGTCCACAAATTTACGCATGCCATTATTATTATTATACAAAACACCATATAAGAAGGTGCCTCCAGTACACATTTAGGGCCCCACGTTTGCCATATTTTTACACGAAATCGTCAACTCAGTCGAGGCAATTATTTTATATATATTTCTTTTTCAAGACTACCAAATGCGCTGAAATATTACAACGTGTACAACGTAAGTCTGTACAATTTTCCATGGGCCGGCATCTTATTACACATACACAAATATATAATGTTGCGAGTAGAGAAAAGTTTGCAAGTCATGACACAGGGCTCTACTTCGAATCATGGGCTGGAGCCCCACTAAGTCGGCACGGATTTTATCTCCATAGATATCATACTAGTGCCTCATGAAGTCACGCTAAATCAAATCTGCATCCAACTTATTCCGCCAATTTAAAATCCAAATGCTCATAAGGAGCATGCAACATATGTAACAGTCATATTTTTTTAGCATACCAACTTTATAAATGGTGTAGTTGCTGTTATTTTGACGTCCAAGTAAGTTAATTAAGAACATTGTTGTTTGCCGAAAAATATGCGTGTTGTCCAATAGACATACATGGAAATTGAATGTTCCCTCATAATGCTCCCAGTCTGATATGGAAGTGCAATATTACAGAACACATTAAATTAGACAACTAAAAACAATTTTAAAAGCACCAATAATTTAGAGGAGAAACATGGGAGAATGAGATTTTGTATTTTTACGTTTTACCCTGATTAGGAATGTTTGTATGGCATAATTAAGCTTAGTGTGATCCCATTAAGTCTCTTGAAACTTAATCAGCATGGGCTCTTCCATTAGCCTGACACTACAAGCTCATTTTGGCAAATTGCTTCATCGACATGCACTTGTATAGCGTTAAAATGCTCGTCACTAAGCTTATTTGGCACATTTTAGCTGATGTTGACATTTCATAGACTACATAGTGATAATCATGGAATACTACGAGCATGATAAACATTTGGAAATTTGCATCCAATTTTGTATTTAGATCGCCGCCAAACAGAAAGTGACAATGCACCTACGTTCACACACAAAGACAATTCAGCTGTGCCATGGCGCCACCATGAAAATCGACCGACCTATAGTTTTACGCGAATAATTGCCATCGTGCATTTGCGATCTAGCTTCCAGAGGATATTGCAGACGTTTAACCCCCAATTTCACTTCACATAGACGATGCTAACTCCAGATGCTCCAATCCTGGCTCGCAAGCCGTCAGAGAGGATGAAGCACCTGCTACCGGATAATGACTGCCGTGGAGTCCGGGAAATGGAGTAGGTGATGGGAAATGGCTGTGAAGACAGACGAAGGAAGCATGACGTATTTGCTACTGATCGGCTTCATTCCTCCTCCTGGCGTTGCTGTTGGGCACCAGCAAGGTTAAGTGCAACGGCTGCCTTAGCTACTTTTATTCTTTGTCTGATCATCGTGAAAACGTGTAACGTTTTATGGTGCCTCGTGTGCATATCTTGTGACTAAAATGTATGGATTCGACCGCACTAACGGTCTGTGATCTTTCAGATGGACTGAAAAGGTAGATTCGCAGGACACTTGAGAAAAACCAACCATACCACGGTGATGTATTTATGAGCATCACAGCAAGCCCAGCTTTAACAGGGAAGGCCTTAGCATGGTCCAGTTAACCTTCCAGACGACCCAGAAAAGCAAGAAGATGTGTCCAGATCAACGCCTCGCGAATGCATAACGGGAGCTTACAGGATGGGGAAAAGTCAAAACCAAGCAGAAGTGCATTTTTTCTTCAGGAAGACAGCTTTAATCATGGAGCATCGTGAACAATCGAGCTGTTGGAACAAATGCTTCTGTTTCATGCTTCCATTGCTTCAGATTGAAAAGGTAGTGGCGGTACTTAAGGTGTTATCTGTCGATCAATACATCTTCCCAAAGCAGCAGACGAGGCCACAGTTAAGAAGAAAGACAGTAGAATGCTACAAATGCTGGAGAAAGCCTTTATATAATCATGTTTGCGTTTTACAGTCTTACATGAAGTTGGGTTGGTCAGGATTTTTCATCAAAGTCTCTCAATGCAATTCCTCCAAGTTGAAGAGTCTGAACCTTCGCATGGACGTGAACAGCTCAGTGCATTGGTGAAAGCAACTTATTTGAAGCGTGTTTACAGAAATAATATATCACATGTTTCTGCCACACACATCTTTCCAAGACAAGGGTCAGTTAGAAAAAGAAGGCGTTAATAGTTCTATCAACCAGGGATTCGCTCGTGATGTCTTGCATCTGGTGAATACGGTGAGTTTGGCTTCAGAGATGTGTACCTTTATGGGGGAGGGGTAGATCCGAAGATAGCGTCGTTCTGCTACAGCAGTCAGCTCTCTAGTAAGAGTCCAGTTCAATCAAACAGATAATACAAACTTGAATCATCATAGTCTGTATTTCATACAAATAGCTTACCTATATTGATTTACATAATTCTATGATGAGCAGAAAAGGCTTCTAGTAATAGGTTGTCGACAATTGAACAATGGCAATATGGTCGTGGTAGGGAATCCAACTTTTCATATCCGCCTGATATTATCCCATAAAGCAATTTAAGGTAAACGTCGTAACAAAGGCTTCGAGTTCCACCTCTGAGAAGGTTCGATTATTTCCTGTTTACTGTGTGGTCTGTACTATGGATTGGAGCTTTTATGACACAACACGAGAACAATAGATGGCTTCACTCTTCACTGTTTCGTAACTCACAAGCAGCATATCAATTATAAGTGTGTAAATGTAGCTCCATTGGCATATCACTCTACAGAGGCTTGCATGGCCAATATAATTGATGCCCGTATGTAAGCTTTGTCTCAGCATGGCCCCTGGGGCTTGGCTAATCGTTTATGAAAACCACAGAGATAAATTACGTGTCAACAAATTAGTGAAAAATTCCTTAGTTTCTCAAACTTGTTATTCTCGAATACAATTAATGTGGCTTAAAGTGCAAGCTTTACTCAACAAGCCATGTTCAATATGCCCCATACCACAGTGACTTCCTCTAATTAGAGTTCCAGGTTGATCAGTGATAGCAGTATTTCAGGCAGGCTAAGTATAGGCTTTACAGCTAATGGTGAGAAATGTTGCCTGGTTCTTTTCCTTGCCTATCTGTTTCCCCTTCAAACTTAAAATATATATTTGATCTCTTTACGACAGTTTACAGTTTATATGAGTTAGTTATCCCAAAATGTCAAACCAATAGAATCCTGTTACATTTTGTACTCAGTTCTGCAAACATCAATTACCGAACACAACTAAAAGGGAGATAGGACTAGATACGGTTACGGTCTTGCTGCGTGCATCAAGATTGTCAATCTAGATACATTTACATAATGACAATGCTGCGTGATACAGCGATATAAACAAAATCTGTTGAACATAATACAAAGTGTGACTATATATGAGTTCGTGTGAATAAAAAGAAACTTGACTTTTAGGGGGAAAACGTGCTCTAGTTAATTATGTAGTGTTATAATGTAGACAATGGGAATGATAGTCCAGTTTTAGGAACATGGCTGTTGTCGTTTTCTTCCTGTTGTTATTTTTTTATAGTTTACACTATTAAATGTTTTATATGGCTGGCACACTTAATCATGCCATCACATGGCTAACATTAGAGCAAGTGTTTCCCGACATTGCACGTTAATTTGGAAGGCTGTTGATGATTTTAGATTCAGATATCATTCTATAAAGAATAACGTGCACTAAATGATTGTAAGGTGCTGTGTGACTATGTGATGTAGCATTTGGATGGCAGAAGCTATTTCAATGTATTCAATACTATAACGTTTCGTGTATTCAATACTATAACATATCTTGCCGAACCCAATTTAATTATCTGAAGAGTGCTCACTATTAACCTTCACTTCAGCCATTTGAAGCGTATGTCAGTCACACAGCTCATCCAATTACAACTGTTTGAGTGTGTCAGCGTCACTTCCCGGCTGTAAACTGTTCACACTATTGGCAAAGCAGCTCCGCCTTTGTCATTTGAACTCTTTTTATAAAATGATGTTGAACACTTTCCAATTAAAAAATGGTAGCATACATGGTCCCCAGCATTATGTCAGGGCTGTGGGGTGTATGCTACTATGATTTACAAACACTGTACCATGCAATATATATTGTTATCACACACGCACCGGAAAATGAACCGGCTATTGAATAATGTAACAAGAGTATTTTCATATAGTTGGACTTCAGGTGGATGCATTATTACCAAGAAGAAGAGTAGACGATTATTTTAGATATGCAAAATCGAACCCATTCTTTCTCGGCCACTTGTCAACGTATCTGGAAGTGTGATGAGTCAAACTGCGTCTACTCTTCAAGGTCGATCTATTGGTGCCCGTCCCATCACCCTACACCCCAAAAAACAGACCATTGGGATTCTTGAGAGTGTTTACAATTACCGGTGTTTGCATTTTACGCCAGACAAACCAGTTTTGGGTGAGTGGATAAATAAGCGATAATGCAAATCACAATTGTATGTTTTGAGTGGTTTAATTATTAATATGTATACATTGTTTCATGTAACAATTTAGTCTGTTGCTTCTACATGTTAGAAGTGGAATATTCATTCGGTGAACAATGGCGCACTTTTTGCTTCAATACCTTCATTTTTCCACCAATAATGAAAATCTATTTCAATATCCACATTTATTGTTAAGATTACATAATGCTGTTTTTTAGAGAAATGCGAATTTGTAGTTTTAGGAATCTTAGGATGTGCCATAGGAATGTCGGTATGCAGAGTTTTTGTTGTAGTTGTTTGTTTGTTTTCGTGCTTGTTTGCTTGCTTTTATTTTATTTTATGTCCAACGTCTAGTTTTACTCTGCTAGCACTGCACCATAAATAACCGGGCCATAATTTCTTGCTATAAAATTAATTTAAATCATTCAGGTTGATGATCATAGCTAACAATAGTTTCATGCTTGGGTCATGCATACCCAATAATTCGAGCCGAACGAGCCGTGGTATCGTGTTTGCTGTCCTTTGCAAAAAAATGTCATCACAAACATCTTGCTTAATCATATAATCATATATCCTCGCGAAGTGATTTTCATCTTCTAATATGTAATGTAAATTGTCGACGATTACAATTACAATTTGAAGCCTTTACCAAGAACGTGTGCGGTGGCACGTGTGCAACTGTGCAATGTGCATCAGCGATACAGCGCCTTTCATCAACGAGGAAATGCGGCCTGATTCAGCTGTTTGGTGAGCATTAAAACTCGGCTTGAAAACATTGATACAAAAAGCCGGGGAGTCTTTGAAATGGCTTATGGAAAATGTGATACAAGTCATATGATAGAAGACAAAATGTGTGTACGTCACGTGTGTTGATAGTACATTACTGCATGACTAATGCGCATTGTCCTTTGCTGACTGCTTGTAAAGCCATCTTTTATGGGCACCAATTTTGGGTCATCTGACATGGTTCACCAGAAAGGAATGCTAATATATGAATTGACATGTGGTTATCCGGCTACTCACTGATGAAGCTTCGTGGTGTACTCAGTGTGGCGATCCATCAAATCCATGACGTCAGTTATTGTTTCTCATATATATGTCATATTTGGTAGAAATTTCAAATACCCATGATAGATGGCATGTGTGTTATTGTGGTTCCAGATGAATTAAAGAATAAAATGCGGGTGTACTTTAAACTTACTATGCATAGCTGTTTTATTTCATACAGTCTTAAAAAGTTTGGTTGTGCATTCTGAGTATAGGCCCCCTCAGCCTTATGATTCGGTCACTTTACCTAATCTAATTGTTTTATCTAATATACTAGTACTATATACTTGTATTGGACTTTAGAAGTGCACAGTCACGTACTGTATGCTATTTACTACTTCTCAAATTTATAGCAACTTTACTGGCATCATATTGAGTCCATTTACAGTAGAGTTTGATACACAATGAGCTTTATTTGAACATTGATATGAAATTGCTTAGGGTTTGTACAAAGCTTGAGTGACTTTATTGTTATTCTAAATTGGCATATCAGACATCGCGTTCATTTTTGTGAACATATGCAGATAAATTGCTTAATGGGCCAATCATAAAAACAGATGAACACAATTTCAAAAGAAAGATTGTGAGTTGTGATGATCCCATTATAGTAAGGGTGCTATCAAACTATTGCTAGTGTTTTCTTGAAGAATAGTGGCCTATAGTACTTATACCATCTCAGTCACTTGTGGACAAACCCATTTTACAGTATCACTTTTTGGTCGATAGAGGTTATGTTATGTCAAGCATCCTTGAAGAAGTATGCCCACAAAACATCAGCTAATTTGTTCCAATTTTCAGTCGTTTTTTTTTTTTTTTTATTTGACAGTTATATTCAAATATATTCAAACAAACAAAATCAAGTGAATAGCTTAAAAGGAATGGGAACGTTCACCAGATATCACATGCATCGAAAGCTAGGTGTGATGTAATATATTTTCAGAGCAGATTAAATAATGTACTCCGGTATTCACCACTTTCAAGAAAGCAAATTCGGTGTAAATATTCACGCGACACCGCCATCAAAATTTCCAGTGTGAGTTCCGGGTAAATCTAGACTAACACGACTTTCAACATTTAAAGGTAATTTTCAAGTATCTTTATCGTAAACCACGCGTGTTAGTCTTTCTTGATTGGATTTTGAGTGAGGATTCTGAATCTGTAATCGTATTTTGGTTAGCATAAAAATTGATGAAGTTATGGGCATAAGACCGGTCTTAATCAAATTTGCAGACGGCCCGTGATTGGAGCAAAGTTGCGAACTTCACTATTATGTAGAATGCACGCCTCAAATAGATGGATTTACTTAATTTTCCAACGTTTATCAGCGTAACCGCCAGAAATGTTATATAGAATACACATTTTGAATGGTATATTGCAAACAAAATGGGTAAGGGACACACAATGTATCTTGTGAGGTTACAACGTACTCGACATAACAGGGATTCAGTGACTAAGGCTGCGAGGCTACTAGGCTATGAATAGTATCATAGGCGTCAAGTGCTATTGCGCAATTGATACTGGCCGAGTGTGAACAAGTCTATAAGGTGTAAGGGGAGTTAGCTCAGTGGAAGAGCATCTGCTCGTGCATATATTACTGGTCTGTTGTGTGCATAAGATCGTTAGTTCGAGTCCACTACTTTCCAAATAGCCTGTCTCCTGAATTTCGTTACAATTGGTGGAAAGCCACGGACCCGGGTGCTTCAGTGAAGCCACTGGGTAGTTCCCCTTTAAATTGCCCAGTTGTCCTGTGGGCTGACCCTGTATACAAGATAGTGGGGGAGGGGGCTACCGCCCGGGTAATGTCGACCTCAGATAGTTAGTTTGGTATGTGTGATCTGATGGATGATGGGAAAGTTAGATCTGAGAATTCTTACAGGTCCCTCGGTCACCGAAAGCTGACTATGGGAATACACTCCCAGGGAGAATTCCTGATCTGATAACCCTGTGTCCCTGGTAACTGACGGTATAGAACTTCCTATCTTTCTCTCTCCAAAAACGACAGCCTATGGCCGACGCGATGGCAATGGCTACACCCTACACCTTCGTAGAGTAGTCGTAGAAAGTGCCATCGGCCTTACTCGAGGAGAAGGGAGTTGGGGGAGTCTGTAAACAAAGTGGGCCAGGGGCACACAATGCATCCTGTCAGTTTACAACGTACTCGACATAACAGGGACTCAGTGACTAAGGCTGCGAGGCTACTAGGCTAGTATCATAGGCGTCAAGTGATACTGGCCAAGTGTGAACACGTCTATAAGGTGTAAGGGGAGTTAGCTCAGTGGTAGAGCGTCTGCTCGTACATATATGACTGGTCTGGTGTGAGCAGAAGATCGTGAGTTCAAGTCTACGACTTTCCAAATACCTTTACAAAGCCTGTCTCCTGAATTTCGTTACAATAGCATTAAATGCGATTGTAAATGGTCGTATAGCATATATACCGGAATTACCCATAAAAATATGTGTCAAAATGAAATTTTAAAAAGACGAGTGCGCACCTTTTCTGCGCAACTTGGAAATGAAGAATGCTCTTTAAGAAGATGCTATATATGTGGGTTGAGGGGATCACTTGCATTGCGCAAGTAATTATTAAAAAACGTGTGCACTGAGCCTCTCAAAGAAAATGTCTGACATGACGAACAATGTGGATGATTAAAGAAAATGAGATTTGCATGGCGAGCAGCGGAGATAGTTACGATTGTCGGATGTTTGATTTCATTTTTTTTCATGCCTGATTCATCTTTATCAAATCAAAAATCCGGGTCTTGTAATGTGATATATTATTTTTCCCTTAACTTTGGTAAGGTGTAAAATGCTTTAGAGATTATGCACAGTGACTAAATATATAGGCTAATCCAGGGGGGCAGGGGGCGCTCTCCTCTCTTTACACACACACACCACACACACACACACACACACACACACACACACACACACACACACACACACACACACACACACACACACACACACACACACACACACACACACACACACACACACACACACACACACACACACACACACACACACACACACACACACACACACACACACACACACACACACACACACACACACACACACACACACACACACACACACACACACACACACACACACACACACACACACACACACACACACACACACACACACACACACACACACACACACACACACACACACACACACACACCACACACACACACACACACACACCACACCCAACCGCACCCCCACACCCCTTTCCACCAAAATAACTTATTTTTATAGGGGTTTTGCCATGTTCGCTGTCGATCGCGCATACGAAGCCTATGAGATTGCTTTAGTGTGCCTCCATCCCCTTTCTGAAAACCTGGGTCTGCCTATGATACAAGTTATGATGCGGTGTATGCCAGTTATTCAATCATTACCGCATAAGTTAACCAAGTAGGCCTACGTGTAAAATAAAACAATCAATGCCTAAAATTCAGTGAACTTTTAAAAATCACCCATAATAAATACATTCGTAAGAATCTGAGTACACTAAGAAAAAGATACAGCCAGATTACGTGATGATTCAAAAGGCAATGCAAGCCAAAATGGTCGCAAACCTATTACAGGAATTTTGTGCATCACTCATCTTTCCTCTTTGAAGTAGATGATTGCCAGAACAAATGGGCTGGGGAGGCTACTCTTCATACATAATCCCGTCTTGAGCACATACGTAATTTCTACACTCTATATGATGGCTTATGGTGGTAATTTGACAATATTGCTTTTTGTTAGATACTTAAAATATATTCAGAAACAAAGAAATGGTGTATATTATTATGCGGTGCCGATGATATAAATACTTTTCAGCTGTATATTAATGCATCTGCTGTGTCTCGATGTAAATTGAAGAACCTTGTATGAGACCACTACAGACTGTCACTGCCGAGGTTGAATTTCACGTGAACTGTGATCTATGTTAGCTTATTCATAGTAGGGGGACGTACTGAATTATTCATATATTGTTCCAATATTTTCCATATCATATAACTCTCATATTGTACGTTTAATACAGTTGTGGTGTAGCTATTAATGGTACAACAATTTTATGACTATGATACTCACACTGCAATGTGATCAATAAAGTAAATAAAGTTTAAAAACTATATAAAAGTAAATAGCAATATGAATAAAATCATATCCTTTATGTGAACTGAATCTAGGAAAGATTTGTCCTCTACGCCTACGACTGTCTGCGAAATTGAACTAGATGCTGGAAATTTGATTACCGGGATTTAATCAATCGCTATAATGAATTCCACTTAGATTACAGTGCGGACTAGATACTTCTATAGCAGTCGACATTTGTATTGTTTATTGAAAGCTTCCCGTGCCATTCATATCCCCAAACCGTAGAAGCAATGTAACTCATCCCTGTTGATGGCTTACTTCGAGTGTAATTTGTATCACGTTATTCATATGTGAGGACTGTGATTTACTGAACCTGAGCTCTTGTATCTATACAGTTGGTACCTTGTCATACAACGGACATGTACGCTTATACGCATTCAACACACAAAAGAGCAAACAAACAAGTATATAAGGCGACTGTTTATTGGAAACTCTTAAAATCATAGATCTACATCACGCTCTCGTGCAAGGTCAAGCTCGTCAAGGTGTTCACTTAGGGCAGTCCGTCCCTTGGTAGTCATATCAGTGTTATCAGGGGCATGTGTAGGTGGAAAATAATAGAACTATTTGTGGTACCAATAAACACTCAATTAACCATCACAATAAACAACCAGCACAGCCTGAAATAGTTCGTGATGTAGAGTACACTACATGTTGTAAAATATTTTGTACCGCCGCACTCGTAGTAATAAATAGTCTATATAGTTTGAAAAACAACAGTTACTGGTACGAAATAGGGCCTACATGAAGGCTCGGTGCCAGTTGATTTTGGCCAGGGCCAGCAAATTTTCACATCCTTATAGTAAAGTGGTTTTGGTTTTGTTATGTTTTTCTGATTGTTTTTTGTTTGTTTTGTTATGGTGTGAATATCATTCTGGGTTTCTCATCAGATAATAGCGTGGTACATCAAGTAATTGCCTGCGTTTTTAAAGTAACCTGGTTGTTAGTTTATAATATGTTATTGGGCAGATTACAGCTCACATTTTATAAGATTACATAGCGATCAAACCATCAACGCGTGTGCGAACACACACTAATTATCGTACAGGTTTGTCTATATATTTGATTTTGTACTCTGTGATATAGCCATATATTTATATGAAAAACAAAATCAATCAATTCAAATAAAAAGACAGTTATAAGGTACTAAGTTGGTGGTGAACACTATATATGTGAGCTTCCGTGGCCGAATGGATAGGGCGTTGGACTCGCGACCAGAAAGTCGTGGGTTCGATTCTCGGTCGGGTCTGGTGGTGGGTGCTGAGCAAACCTACCCTTAATAGGTTGCACACTGATCAGTGGTACCTACACGTGAAATAGGCACAGGGCAGGTCCGGCAGGCGAATGAATGCTAATATGGGTAATCAGCACGTGTGCAAATGTTGTATGAGCCAATGTTGTTGCATACTCCCCGGGGAGTTGAGAAATGTATAAATTGAGTGCCAAGGACGCCAATGACCTGGTGCAAATGAGTCGACTGAGCAGTACTCCTGGACTATAAACTCCGACATTTACATCTACATTTACACCTGACCACCAAAGTCTTTTCATGCATAGCTAGTTGCTGTGTAACAGATCTTCTCTTCCTAAGATACTATTGGTGAAGACAACACAAAATGTTCCAAAGGTTTGGGATTTTTTTAAACCGAAATATGTGTATTCTAAAGATAAACAGCAAAACACAAAGTAATGGGCAAATAAATTGCCATGTTGATAAACATGCAGCCAACTGGCTGTTTTGCCAATAATGTTGTTATCAAAGAAATGCAGTTGTCAGAGTGAACGAAACTTTGGCAGAAAGCAGATTGCTCTCAAATTGTTCAGGACTAAGGTCAACTAAATGGAATAATGAGGTGTGTGCGAATGTTAGTTGGCATTTAGATTTACAGTTACTGTCCGTTTTTACTAGTCACAATTATAGAGCCAAAGTCATTACACATAAGGCCCAGTCACACAAGTCTTAACACTTAATCAATCGCCCAACTAGCCAACCATACAAAATCTGACGACCAATCTTTATACTTTCCTCTTCATTCTATGTCATAGGGGGTCTGAACCTCAAACAAATAGCAACAAAGGGGTTTTTAATGGAATACATTTCAGTAAGGTCTCTAGAATAACATATCAAAAGTGTAAGAATACATTTCAGTAAGGTCTCTAGAATAACATATCAAAAGTTTAAGAATCAACGTGGAAATATCCCTTTTTTGCATAAATCCAATATGGCCGCCAAAATCCCTGAACTTATTTGAGGTTAGAAATAAAACATCACGGAAAATGGAAAACTATTAATAAATCACATCGGTGTTTGTATACATACATAGTACATCCATAGAATATCTAGCAACACGACATACTGGGCACTATGGGGATAGTTCACAAATGACGTCACCCAGCAGGGGGGGGGTGTAGCAAAAGATGACGAAAGTTGACAGGGGGGTCAAGCACTTGGGTGATATCACCGTTTGAAAAAATGTTTTAGTTATTTTACAGTATTTGAACTTACTTTCTGACATGTTAAGTGAGTTGTGATATATTTACTAGTTGAAATCACATTGAAATGTTTGCTTTTTGTCTTAGATACATTTGTAAAATTATGTCTAAATCATGGACATATATATTCAAATATATTTATAAAACCGCACAGTTAAATCAATGTCAAATGTCATCGCGAAACCATGTCGCTGGGGGGAGGGCGAGGCAAAGATGACGTCACTTACCAGGAGGGGGTGCTGCAAAGATGACGAAAGGTGACGGGGGTTTTAAAAAAAGGCCCAAAATGAGGTGACGTCATTTGTGAACGATCCCATGTGTGTGTGGCTTGAAACAACTAAAAGAAGATTATGTTTGCCTTCCACCATTTGTGTTTGAAATTAAGGGGGGAGGAGTGATGCGTGTGAACGCGCGTTGCTTCAACACACTGGCTTTTTAGTACACATGCGTAGGCTCACGCAGTGGTATACCGTATACATATAGTTTTGTAGTTGTTAGGGTGGGAAACGTGCCAACGCATATTGAGCCTTTAGAACAATAAGTGCCGGGTCTTTGCCGGGTATCCCCAAATAGGAAAAGTTTCAGCTGTGGGTGGGGTTTTTTCTTGTTTTTTTTTCCTAAATGCTGTTTTGTATTCCCGAGTAATAAGGTAACGGTTTAAAGATTACGCAATAAGTAGATACTGCCCCATAAGAGTTAATGTTATTCAAAACTTTCAGTCATTTAACCCCCCATTTCACATGGCTGATCCTAGCTCCAGATCCTCCAAAAGACGCCCGATTTGTCATTTCTGGGTGGATCGGCTGAAATGGATCAATTCTATTATGTAACAGCCTGAAGACGAAGCAGGTCAAAGTCATCTGGTCCTGCAAGACGTCACAGACGATGAAGCAGGTCCTGACAACAATGACAGTGCCGTAGCCTCCCGGGAAAATGTAGTAAGTGATGAAATGACCAGAGACAGATGAATCATGACGTAGCTAGATGTCAATTGTCGACTGGTGATGATTCAGGGCCCACTGAAGCGTAACCGTAGTCCTCTTCTTCGGCCTTGTGTAGTTTTCTTTCTCCTCTTTCCTCCCCCTGGCTATGCTGTTGGGCTGCATCAAGATCAAGTGCAGCGCCTGCCATATTTACATTTTTCTTTTTCAGAGACACAAACAACAATGGCAAAATTTATTATTTATTGCCTCATGTGCATATGCTGTGGCTAAATCTTTCGGGATCTTCATGAAAATTGTCAGCAAGCAGAAAGACCTGACGACGGACAAATTAGCCCTCCAGACGAACCAGAAACGCAAAACGTTGATCCAGTTCAACAACTCAATAATCCATAACGGGAGCCTAGAGGCCGAAAAAAGTCTAAATCATTTCTCCAGAGAGCCAAAAAGGTGTTATCACTTCTCCAGAGAAGTGATAACACCTTTTTGGCCAGAAGCTGGCAGAAGTGTGTCATTTTCTCTGGGTTGACAGCATTAAAATTGGAGCATCGTGCTGTTGGAAAAGATGCTTCTATTTTATGCTTCCATTGCTTCAGATTTTAACGGCCGTGGCGGCACTTACGGTCTCATCTGTCAAATGTAATCCTCCCAGAGCAGCAGACGAGGCCACAGCTAAGGTGAAGGACCTTGGGATGATGTAAATGCAAGAGAAAGCCCCCCCCCCCAATAGACCCGAAAAGCATGTAGATGGTGTGGTTTGGTGTCACATAAGCCAAAAAAAATCAACCCAGAACAGGCCAAAAGTGCCCCATTCCTTGCCGAACTAGCCAAAACACGTCACTCACTTTTGAGGCCAGATCACTCCCGATCCACCCCAAAATGACAAATCTGGCGTTTTTTGGAAGATCTGGAGCTAGGATCGGCCATGTGAAATGGGGGCCTTATATATTAGTGATGTTACTTAAGTTAATGCTACTTGCCAACCATGCATCAGTTGTTGACTCATAATGGAGGCTGTTTGCAATCGTCTGCCGTTTATGTAAATTAATGTGTATGGTAAAATAGAGTAAATGAAAATATGACGCGGTCATATCCATATTCTTTATGATTGGTAACGCCTCTCTATTCTTGCTGCTACCACCAGGACAGCGTATGAAATCCACAAAGTTAAATTTGCTTTATATACTTGGTGTGTCTCACAACGAATTTGTAATGACGCATTTTAACGGGTACAGCAAAAAATCAATCTAGACAACTGAATTTAGATTTTGGACATCTTAAACTAACTAGTTGCAATGTTGGTCTGACTGGCCCATAAATTAGGTTGTGTGACTAATTCTACCTTACAACTTGTGGTAAGCAGGTCACAGCTCCAGTGTGATTTTTATGATTAATCAATCGATTGATTATTAATTTATAATATGTTTCATAAAATCGTGTTTCCAGTGCACTTGTGATTGGATATTGGTAGAAATGCCACCGATAGATAACGACTTTATGCAATAGGGATGATGGTACACCCGCAAGAACACGTCCAAAACAATAGCAATATTTCAATGTATTGGGGGTGTCAATTCTTTAGAAACAGGGTTGGAGACAAGTTATCCCTGTGCACCCAAACCTACGACTGAATCTGTGTGTATATATTATAATTTAATTTCCCTTAACATTAAGTACTTGAATTCACTTCATTCTTACATTTCATTAGGCCACCGAGACCACACGAGTACTCTTAAAGAGTAATAATATGTGTGTTGATGAACTGGATTTTATACATAAAAATGTGTTTGGAACAAGCGTATATATATGGCAATGTAGTATGTATACGAAGTCCTTAAGGCGGTGAGCGCAATTTCTTTGAAAGAGCAATTAAGTAGAAAATCAAATTGTGACGATGGCCTAATTTTGAAGGACAATTGTTCTACAATTTGTTGGGCACCTAATAACATGGTAATTGGCAATGGTAATGAAATTGGTGGTGAAGACTAATATTCAGTGTGTAAGTGTGCCGGCAACCTCATCTCAAATTTCGTGGGAAGCGAGCACCTGAGACCGAGTGGGTCCTGTGCCTGGTTAAAATTATGTTCAGAATGTGCCAATCCACACACTGTATCCTGTATCTTACACTGATTGTCATAAAGTTCATTTAACGAAAAAGTGTCCAGAAAATTAAAAATGACTCTTTTTCTAGAATGTTACAAATAGTACGTATGCCTGAACAAAATCATACGTTTTCTTCTCTTTATGTATAGATGAACTGTGAACGAGTATCAGTTGAAAATTGAGACTTTGGTAGCATTAATTGGACTGTCATGAGTACAGATTCAATTGGATTAACTCTGGAGAGCTGACTTGCAGCTGTCTGTGATATCTGAATATATTGAGCTACATGTAATACAAAACCTGGACAATAAGTTGTAGATGAAAATTATTCATCGAATGCTGTATACAAATCGTTTAGCTAGATTCAACACCAACCAATCCCACAATATATGAGCCGCATCACCAGGTTGGAAATTTTTTCTGGACATTTTAAAATCTGGTGGCAGAGGACTGTCAGCTTATTTCAAATTATGCGAACTGCTAACGTATATACTAGAGCATTAATCCACTCTAAAACGGATGTCCTGGCTCTCATGGTTCTGTAGTTAGATATCCCAATTACATTTCTTTAGTGTTAGTATAGTACATTCATTTCATATACCCCTCCCTCTCATGTTGCTGGCACCCATGCCACAATGCAACCGACTTAGTTTATTATTTATTCGTTGACATGTTACATTTTGGGTTAAGCAACGAAACTGTCAGGGCCAATCGAAAAAATGTTCATGGACATATATTAGTTCTGATCTCATTTGATATCAAAAGAAAGAGAGCAACAGTCGAAAATGACATAGTCAGCAAACAAAACAAGCGCTATCGGTTCGGTTTTGCAGCTCGCTTATTTTCTTTGTAAGACATGTGAATTTTTCCTAGCGTGCGTAGAGAGGGGTTGGGGGGCGGGATTTTTTTCTTAAAATTCTGGATAGACATGATCGAATATAGTTCAATGCTATTTCCGTGTTCCTTCTGTATAATGTAGATATATTTACAACTTCACCACAAAGAAAGTTCAATATTCCCATAAGATGCACCATAAATCTCGTTTCAAGAATTCAAGAATTTCCAACTGCATCAAAGCTAGTGGTAAACAAGACTAAATCTTGTGGTTGCTGTTGATATATTGAAAAGCAGTTATGAAAATTGCCCCTTTGATGCACATTCTGAACTGTTCAGTTGAAAGTGGCACACTAAAGCCTTAACTATTTGACTTGCTGCTGTTACAATATCAATGGTATATTAGGACTGCATGCTATTAGAGATCCCCTTCACATTATTTTGGCTTATGATCAACAAAATGGACTTGAAACATTTTGAAAAGTTGAATATTTATAATTCAAAAGGTCGTGAGCATTTATTCAAATACTAAGCTGACGTTCTTTGGCGAAAAGGCATTGATTGTTGACACATGTAGAACCAAAACATTTCTTATATATGGGTTTCCCATTGCGTAGGAGATCCTATCTATTCCGAACAAATGCAATTTTGAATGATTCTCTTGCAATATGTTGTTTCAATAATCTTTGGTGGAATATGTTTCGTGTTACATGTAAACAAACGGTTCAATACTGGTAGAGTTGATATCTTTAGCTACTGCAAATACTGCAAATAGGGGTTGGCCGCGATAAAAATTTATTTTTCAGAGCTAGTTTGATTTCATCCAATGAGTCACTGATTATTGTAAATTTTGACTTGCAGAGAAAAGTGGAAGGATATAGAGGTAAATGACCTCTGCAGGACTGAAACTGTTCAGAGACAGGATGAAAGCCAAGGGTGCCCAGGCTTTCGTTGACATGTGGGATCTATATGTAATTGTATAAACATGTGTCTCCACACCTAGATAAATTTCAAAGGTGGAGAATATCATGTGCTGTAATACTGTATGCCTGTCACAAGACGTTTAAATGACGGACATGAATCTAAAGAGGCTGTCAAAATTGTTTTGTTTTAATCTTGAACTTATTATGGGTTGGCTTTTATGCAATAATAGAAATAAACTAGGGTTTTTAGACACTTTTAAGTTGCCACCAACTCAAACCTGATCCACCAAGGTCCTCAAGGAGGTCACAGTAGGTGAACATAAGTTAGAGGTTTATTTGTTACTTAGGTATATGTTGTCCAGAGACTCTTAGCTTCTAAAAGTGAAGAAATTCACAGTATAAGCTTTTATCAATCACTACCTTTACCTACGGGTGACGCGGCAAGCAGTAGCCCACCTACAACCCTTCCGGGGTGGTCTTGCGCTTCTCTATGACAGCGCCTCGTTGTGTTCAGTAGCCTCCACTTGATAACGAGATGGTGTTCATGGGCTAGAGACTTGAGGACTTCACACCAGGCAGTGACATGGTCTCACAGAGCCACGTAGATAAATAGGGAGGAGTTTCGCTGCGGTTTCGAGTGAATGAGGGTCTATTCTTAAGAATAGACTTTGCCCATCCAGAATATAAGAGAGAGAACTGCTGCTATTTGGCTCTGCACTTAATTAGTTCACTTCATTCTTACAGTGGCCATAGAACCACACGAACTAAAAGTATAATGTGTGTGTTGAAAGAAAACATAAACCCAACTTATAGTATATGGGCAATGTATACTATGCCATTTAGGGGTTGAGCCTAACTTTACTTAACCAGTTTTGTACAGTTTTGTCCGTCTAACTGCAAAGCACCTAATGACATGGTAGGCAATGGTCCGAAACTGGTGGGTGAAGACTAATATTCAGTGTGTAATGTGCCGGCAACCTCATCTCAAATTTCGTGGGAAGCGAAACCTGAACCGATTAACGGGCAAATTATGTTCAGAATGTGCCAATCCACACACTGTATCTTTTCTTTACACTGATTGTCAGTTCATATAACGAAAAAGTGTCCAGAAAATCAAAAATGACTCTTTTTCTAGAATGTTACAAATAGTACGTATGCCTGAACAAAATCAATCGTTTTCTTCTCTTTATGTATAGATGAACTGTGAACGAGTATCAGTTGAAAATTGAGACTTTGGTAGCATTAATTGGACTGTCATGAGTACAGATTCAATTGGATTAACTCAGGAGAGCTGACTTGCAGCTGTCTGTGATATCTGAATATATTGAGCTACATGTAATACAAAACCTGGACAATATTGTAGATGAAAATTATTCATCGAATGTACTGGCTGTATACAAATCGTTTAGCTAGATTCAACACCAACCAATCCCACAATATACGAGCCGCATCACCAGGTTGGAATTTTTTCTGGACATTTTAAAAAATCTGGTGGCAGAGGACTGTCAACTTATTTCAAATTATGCGGGAGTGCTAACGTATATACTAGAGCATTAATCCACTCTAAAACGGATGTCCTGGCTCTCATGGTTCTGGTTAGATATCCCAATACATTTCTTTAGTTTAGTATAAACATTCATTTCAATACCCCCCTCCCTCTCATTTGAATGCCGCAATAAAAAACAACTTAATTTATTATTTATTCGTTGACATTTACATTTTTCAGGTTAACAAATATCAAAACTAATTTTTTCAAAATGTTCATGGACAATATATTAATTTCCGTTCTTGATCTCATTTGATATCAAAACCCAAACGAGAGCAAAAGTCGAAAATGACATAGTCACATCCAAAACAAGCGCTATCGGTTCGGTTTTGCAGCTCGCTTATTTTCTTTGTAAGACATGTGAATTTTTCCTAGCGTGCGTAGAGAGGGGTTGGGGGGCGGGATTTTTTTCTTAAAATTCTGGATAGACATGATCGAATATAGTTCAATGCTATTTCCGTGTCCTTCTTCTGTGGGAAGGGTGCCAATCCTTCTGTATAATGTAGATATATTTACAACTTCACCACAAAGAAAGTTCAATATTCCCATAAGATGCACCATAAATCTCGTTTCAAGAATTCAAGAATTTCCAACTGCATCAAAGCTAGTGGTAAACAAGACTAAATCTTGTGGTTGCTGTTGATATATTGAAAGGCAGTTATGAAATGCAAAATTGCCCCTTTGATGCACATTCTGAACTGTTCAGTTGAAAGTGGTACACTAAAGCCTTAACTATTTGACTTGCTGCTGTTACAATATCAATGGTATATTAGGACTGCATGCTATTTCGTATCCCTTCACATTATTTTGGCTTATGATCAACAAAATGGACTTAAAAACATTTTGAAAGTTGAATATTTATAATTCAAAAGGTCGTGAGCATTTATTCAAATACTAAGCTCACCCGCTTCGGTGGCGAAAAGGCATTGGATTGTTGACACATGTAGAACCAAAACATTTCTTATATATGGGTTTCCCAGTGCTTGCGGATACATTTTTAAAATTCTTTCTCTCGCGTCTTTTTAGCAAGCATATTTCTACCAACGATAGATATAGCTGAAGACAGGTTTTACAACCCTAAGCTTCCATTTGACTATATCAAGTGGGACTTGAACTCACTACCCGTAGGTTGTGAGACCAGAATGATACCATCATCCCAAACAGCGATCTGTTAAAGGTTATACGGCATGCAGAACCCTTTCTCTGTAACCCCCAGCTTGCATACTTGGTCTGTTATCATCTCAAATCAGAGGTCGTAAGTTTGAATCCCACACGAGGACGAAATTTTGGGATGGTCTTATCAGTACTCCTAGTGCTTTTGAATGCTATATATGTGTTTCCCAGTGCTTGCGGATGCAGTTTCAAGCTTCTCTCTCACACACATCTTTTTAGCAAGCATGTTTCTACCAACGATAGATATAGCTGAAGACAGGTTTTACAACCCTAAGCGTCCATTTGACTGTATCAATTGGCCCTGTCGTTGGTAGAAATATGCTTGCTAAAAAGATGTGAGAGAGAGAGAAGTTTGAAAATGTATCCGCAAGTACTTGGATGCACATATATATCATTCAAAAGCACTAGGAGTGCCAATAAGACCTTCCCAGAATTTCGTCCTCATGTAGGATTCGAACCCACGACCTCTGGGTTGAGATGATAAAAGACCAATTATGTAAGCTGGGAGTTACAGAGACAACGGTTCCGCCGTGTAACCTTTGAACACCTCGCTGCTTGGGATGATACTATCCTTCTGGTCTCACAACCTACGGGTAGTGAGTTCAAGTCCCACTTGATATAGTCAAATGGAAGCTTAGGGTTGTAAAACCTGTCTTCAGCTATATCTATCGTTGGGGTCTGACCTCTGGGGTTGTGAGTTCGAATCCCGCCAGGGCTTTGAAATTCAGTTATTGACATGGATTGAAAGCAAACTATAGACCACATTCTCCAATAAACCGTACTAATAGCTGGATTTTAAAACCTCTGGTTATTTGTTGCATGTCGAGTGTCCCTGTGACACAGTGTTCTACAACTATGAAATTAAACCACTTCCTTTGCCATTAATGAGATATGTATGTATATGTTAGTACAGAGACATACATACGAAACGATTTAAAACATTGAGTCTGTTCATATGATCACTACTGCACTCTGCACACCCACTACTGAGTTCGTTCATGTCTTTTTCCTTGCATATTCTGCTGCTTTTTACAGTTGTTGCATTACTATCTTAACAAGACCAGATTTGTATGATCATCACCTATTCAGCACTATGGTGCTATTTGGACAAACACTATTCCACCATAAACATGATCATTGTGTGTGAGAGAGGTACATTTACTGGTATATAAGCCATATAATCCAATACTGAAAATATTTCGTTTCTTGAATCCAAAATGATGTTTATTTGAATTTTTCGAGTCTACAGACTCATCATCAAAACACAAATCTAAGTATTTCAAATTTAGATTACTTTGGATATACATTGCAGTCAATATACACATACATATCTATGTACATAAGAAACAAAACGTTGCATAATATAATGAACCTACAATATGTAAATGAGATGGTTCTAATTGAGAGTGCACACATCAATTATCACCAGAGCAACGTTCTTTATCTATTTTCCCTTTACGGCATCCCTTTTTTTTCATTTAATTAAGCCCTAAATAGTACTATCCACTTCGAGCTCCTATCAAGAAGTGCACGTTGGTTTGTTATCTTTTTATTGGGACCTTTACAATGCAAATGCACCCACCAGGGTTAATCTTTGAAGAGGTCATGAATAACAAAACATGTAATTCTGGGGTTGCTTATAAGGGGCGGGGGGGGGGGGCTTTTTTCCTACATCCTCCTTTTTTATCTTTTGTCCTTTTGCGTCACAACTATAGTTTCTTGTTAGTCTCCAGTGCGCAGGGATTGCATCCTTGCATAGTATGAAGTAGGTTCTTATAAGTTGCACTGGACTAGGCTTAAGATCCCCTTGTTACACACACATTGTATATATGCTTTGTCTTTCTTCTTACTAACGCCAGTATAGGATTAGGGACTCAGTACAAATCAGTACTGAGAAAAGAAGCACTAGGCTTCAGTTCTCCTTTAGCGCTTGTCGGAAAAAGTAAGGTTGGCAACCTATTCCCTGTGATGACACCCCGGGTTTCACGATGGGCATACCAGATAGAGGTAGCTATATATACAGTTGAGGCAACCCTGGGCTTTTCTTAGTTGTATAGCCGGTGGCTACCTCCATCACCGTGGACCTAGTCTGGCGTCGCACTGCATAGAGAATACCTGAAGTAATGTGTGTCAGGCTGTCAGCACCGGTGCGAAGTCCCCGATCTGGAAGGCAACTTTGTGAATCCCAGGGCGTCAATAGTCCTACTATGTGCTTCGGCCGGGTCGAGGTCTGTTCACGAGTAACTCAATAGAATGAGGAGCGCAGCGAGAGTCATACCAGACCGACCAAGCCCCGTGTTTGGTCATCCGGAGGACGTCAGCACGTTCATATCAGCGAATATCGTCGAGCATCAAGCGCTCACTTTGGTTACACTTTTTTCCCGCATCTCACTTTCTTGTAAACCCGCACAAATATTTTGTCATTTAATCTTTTTAAAGATGCTCTGTCAAATTCGAAGTTTTGCTACTTAATGGCTACTTAATCAATCTCTGTTTCAATGTAAAAACAAATATTAATCATTGCCGTCACCTAAATCAGTGATTCAAATTGACCAACTGTGATATTTTTACGTGGTATTTTACACACGAGGTGTCTTATTACTGATCATATAACTCACAGTGGATGCACTACGGATTAGTGGTGAATACTCTATAAGAGCAGCCACGTAGTTTATTGCACCCATTACAACACCATCTGCCCCTTTACACAGATTATTAGATGCGCCTCCTTACCGTTATAAATGGTGCTAAAAAGGAGCGTGAATTACAATGACGAAGGTCTGTGCTATGCTATAAGACTTATTCTTTAATTATTC
Organism: Streblospio benedicti; assembly: GCA_019095985.1. Taxonomy (NCBI): domain Eukaryota; kingdom Metazoa; phylum Annelida; class Polychaeta; order Spionida; family Spionidae; genus Streblospio; species Streblospio benedicti. Next base: position 17,063,539 of record CM032663.1, read on the forward strand.
CCCAACACAAGCAGTTTAAAAAAGACATGGGTTGTGGTGCCCGTTTGATGCAGATAGAGGGGTGTTATAAGGGGTCAAGAAATCCAACCTCCTTAACATCCCTCTTTTGGGGGAACCTTTTTTTCCACATTCCTCTTTTCTGCCCCCCACACACACACACACACACATCCCACTTATTTATAAACTCACCACATAGAATACTCCACATATAGGCATGCTCTGATATATAGTCTGTAGTGCTGGTGAGCCACAAATGAGCGCAGCAAACGAGTGGTGATTCTGTGCATTTTTATCTTTACACCACTCACACGGATAACACGTGGACCAAAGTCGGTTGATCACATGGGTTATCCTCCCAATGTTACGATTCTCCACCTGTAAAGCCAGATCTCTCAAGTCTGCATGAGCTCAAATGTGTCTATCATGTAGGGATGCCTATGGCCTCCCTTGTCTCCTCGTGCCATGCTGCGGATCCCATATGATTAGTCCCTGTTAGCTGCGATCAGAATTCCGGTAACTGACCAGCAACCTACAGGCAATGTTTTGTCACTGACCGTTGGGAGCTTGCAACTGACAGTTTTGTGTGACCATTACATTAACTCCATAATGTAAATGAGATTTGATCTTGTGACTCATATAAGGGTCCAGCTCTCACACCCATAGTGTACTATGGACCCGATTGTGGCGACGAAAACGCGAAACTTCACATCTCCGTTCATACTTGATTTAATTGCATGTCTTGGACATACTGTGCAGAGCTTTCCAGGCTATGGCCTTGCAGATTTTGATGTATTTCTCATGTGAACATTTTAGTAATCTACCTAATGGTGTAAAACAATAATTTACACCATTTGTCTTACAGTGTATTTTAGAAGAAAACAAAACATGTTCTATACTAGAGGCATTGACGCATCTCATACTCAAATTTGGTGGGGATAAAATATCATATTCAACGGGGTATTTCTAGAGTATTGTGTGTCATGTGCTTGAAAACCATTGGCACGTAAATCATAAAACTAGAATACAAGTAGAATATATCATTAAACAACTGCCATATAAACACCAACAGCCACTCTCATTTGTACGAATTCCCACACACGTAGCCTACAACCTTCTGCATTTTGCGGCTTATATGGTAAATTGGCGGTGACAAATGAGGATGGTATAATTTGTCCCCTTTTCAGCCGCTGCCGCCGCCATATGACAAGCAGAATACTCCCTGGTAAGCGATCAGTATTTTATACACTGATTTGTCATTTTCCTTCATTAGTTCGTTTCCTTGATATTCATCATCATTTATTGTGCATATCAGCGCGTTGCTGCCTTCATATTCGCGTGGTGCAAAAACAAAGATGAGCAGTTTTAATCATCGCTCGTTTCGATTAGCGTAGCCTTTGAAATGATTTTTGATTGACAAAGTCTTTGCAAAATTTGAGCCTCCGCAGACGCAATATAATTTCATGGATGCGAAAGTGCTAATTTTATAAATACAGCCGCCTCCGGTATTGGCGTTTTATGACAATGTATATAGATTACAGCACATTTTTGGCGGGTTAATGAACTGAATTAACCTAGTTACATGTAGTTTTATGTTATGACAAAGACCTACAAAGTAAAGTGTGTGTTTCTTTTTGTTGTTTTGTTTTGGTTTGTTGTTTGTTTAGTCTGCATACTTCTGACCCAATAAGACTACGACTTCACAGATTAGGAAGTGATATTTTGATGATGACCACAGATAGCGATTGAAGCATAGTACATGTGGGTGTTGTGACATAGCATCCGCAGATTCAGATTTTGAGAAAGGGGTTTGGAGACAAGCACCTAAGGAATCTCAGTGGTGCATACGTGTGTAGGAACGGGGTGCACACCCTTGCGATCTCTGATATGATTATGAGTTCTCATGATCAAGGTTCCAACCAAATTAACTCATTCGAGGATTTACTGACACTTTGTGGTTATATATCATTAATATGCTGCCTCATTTAATTACTGGTTCTGATTTGTATTCGATTGCATTGTACGCACACGTTCAAAAATACACTGACTGTGATCACAAAATTCTATCTAAAAGGCAATGGATAAAATCGGTATGCTACGGTTCGAATGAGCAATCAAGCTTGAGTTGAGCTGGTTGCGTTATGACTGATGTTTGTTGCTGCTCACTGTGGGTATAAATTTTGGTCGCTTAAATACCTAAAACTATAGAAAATAAGTTTGACAAATTGTGATTCACTGCAATATTTTTTTAAGATTTTTATATCCAAATGAGTGGACACCTTTTCGACAATAGGCGAATGTAGAAAACAATGTATTACAATGTATTTCGTATGAATAACTGTGTGTGTCCTACTTTGATCTTTTTTATCTGTTGACTAATGGTGGTGACGTGTTATGGGTATGTTTGCGGCTCACTTTTAAATTTATATCCATATGTATGTCTTCTGCAAGAATTCGAATATGTTGTTGATACAAGCATGTGCTTGTGTAATTGTAACTATCGGTAAACTACGTGTTCACCTGTACATGTACTCTGGCTGGTATTTAACGGTGCTAATATTTAAATCCATGACGATATTAAGACATCTAATTTCATCGTACATGGTTGACAGTTTTTAATTTATGCATTTTATAGTAATCCCTACAATAACTAGTCCTAGGTAAATGAACTGTGTTCAATCAAACCAATTCAGTTACATTGCCCCCTTTTATTGGCTGGCAACATTTTGATAAGTCGGTTATCACATGAATGAAAACGGCGTCATACATTCGGTGCACAGCCGCGAGATCTAATATCATCTGTTTACCACCTTTATTTTTTCATAATGGCCTCAACAATCCAGGCCCTAAGTGCTTCACCCACCACCATTGGGTTCGGTTGTGAAATATAACCTCTCGCCTGATGGCTCTTGTATATGATGTGCGTGTGTGGTAGAAATTGATTAGAAAGTGGTATATAACATTACATCTCAACCATATTCTTATTCTGGTCTCACAAGATTTGGGGTCGTAGACTCGAGTCCCGCCAGGGCCACTTAATATAGTCAAATGGAAGCTTAGGGTTTTTAAACCTGTCTTCCGCAATATCCATTGTTGGTAAAAAGACGTGAGATAGAGAAGTTCGAAAAAGAATGCCATTCATTGCAAATGTTCATATATTTATTAGCATATGGTACGTGCACGATGTTCCTGTCAGATGTTGTTCTTATTTTCAGAAATTGAGACAATGTACCACACACCATGTACCAACACGTGACCTTTCAGATATAGCGAGCAGATTAGATTACGTGCTGATGTATGACTCTTACTTTGAAAAGGTTCGCGCATTAACTTACTATCATCCATCGACTACCGTCGGCATGACAGCTACATGCGTTTACGTCAGTCTTGATGACTACTTTGAAATATATTACCATATTATCGACCTCTTATCACTATCACCCTACTTAACCTGACTTTCAAACTCAAATACCAATATCACCGAGGAGCTGAGCGAACGAGTTAAGCCTTTTACGTTCGTCAGTTGACTATGGCCATAAGATGAATGTTATAGTGTCCATTTGTTGCACTGGTTGGTTGTGCGGTTAGGTCCACCTTACACACCTGATATATCTAGTGATGACACCCAAAGCCATGTATAGGCCTACACATTAACTTGCGAATACATGCACTTTACCAATTCAATGGTTTTGGTCGGAGAGTAACGGATGATATCTGCTATATTGTTGTGTAGCAAGCCAAGCTAATGTCATCTAAAAACCTAGAATACATGTAAACATACAATTCTATCTTTTTCAGGTAAGCATGATCTTCTCTCGTCGCCATCTTCTTGTGTACGTGAGTCTGTTTAAATATTTCCAAACACTCTGCACATTACCATTGATTACTTAATTTCATTTCATTTAAATTAGAAAGGAACTTGATCAGATATGATGACGTCACGTATGTATCTCTCAACAATTTGGAGTGTGTCTGTTTACACATCTCACATAGCATGAGAACGTTATGATATGTTTTATGTTACAAGCAGACGTTAATAGTCTCTGCCTCTAAACTATATAGTAATTTGAGTACTTATTTGATTACTGATTTATGCACATGTATATAAACAACATTGTAATATAATAGTACCACTACTGGCTTTATAATTCATTCACCCAACATACGGAGTCCCAGGGGTGGAGGAATGGTTAGTGGAAACAAGTGGAGGCGCAGCTACAACCCCAGTCCCCCGCCATCCTTTTCCATGGGGTGCTGGCATGTTAGCGATTTTCTTCCTACCACCCATTTTACTCTTCTCCACGAAAGTATTTAATTTTCATTGGAGTTTTTGGCATATTTGTGGTCTTCTCGGAGATCACTTACTAGCAGCCCTCGCCGTTTCCAAATAATTAACCTGGATCTGCTAGTGCCCGGGATATAAAGTGTACCATAATGACAGTTCATTTTTGGCCGCACATGATATTGCTGAACACATCTACTAATATAGTTTTAGTGTATGTCTAGTCGTACACGTCTACTAATACTTTTAGTGTATGTCAAGTCGTACACGTATCCTCATGTGTCATGCTGCCTCACTTACCAGCATCCGATTACAGAACCGCTGGAAATCATGTGAAGGTCAACACCCAACATTAGAAACAATTGACTTCCAAGTAACAGTGTCCACGATTGGGGTTAATTTCCCCAGGCGCGACTTCCATGTAAAATGCAGCGGTGAAAAGTGGATCACATTACTTGTTCCTGCATATTTAAAGAGATATGATTCTATGCAAGTTTGTAATGCGACAAATATGAAGCTTCTTTTTTTCTTTCCTTTTTTTTCTTTTTCTTTTTTTTTTTTTTGGGGGGGGTGTTGTGTGGCGGGGCGTATCACAATAGGTGTACTATCACCGTTATCATTATCATAAGTAACAATATTATGATATTTATAACTAATTCACAATATTTAATTAAATCCATGGAGGTACAACTTAGGACTTAGGAAAATCTATGGACACAGATGTAAAAAATGACTAATTTTACCAAAGGGTGGATGTTGAACAAACTCATTTTAAGCACACGTCCCACTTCCTCGTTGGCAATGGAAGTGAATAGGGACTGGTCGGGCGTCTGAAAGCTCACGTGCCAGCAGAGTGCAGTGCACAGAATCAAATAGTCTCCTGTGGGTGTTAAACTGCAGTTTATTGTATAGTGATATCTACCCCGTGGCATGTAACATATTTTATGACATCTAATAATATATCTATATTAATGGCTTCTTCTGGTAGATGGCGTGTCGACCTTACATGTCATATTACAGTGAGTGTAATTGAATTGCCATCTACTTCACCTGGAAGGGAATATGTCATAAAAGGCAGCATTTAGTGATAATGACTTATTTGACAACTGTCTGGTCTTGTCATAAATTGCACTTATGGGAATATTCTCAAGTCATATTCCGCATGTTACATTTACCGATCTATGTAAATGAGTTGCAAACACATATCATGACCTCGTTACGTATTTCCCTTAATTGCAATCATTGAAGCATTTTCCTTTACTATACGTTGGGAAATCAATTGTGTGTGCACACGATCATAATGACAAGAAAAATATCATGTCGTTGAAACCTAGTTAACGATGTGTTCGAAGAAGTACTCATTAGTCAGTGTACCATCTCAGACTCCTATGTAGTCTAAGTTTCATGATGAAGCACTCGCGATTAGAACAACGCGTTATGCCGCGAGCATACGCTCTACATCCGGGTAATCCACAGCTGGCGTTGCACGTGATATGTCACTGGAATCAAAGTTGCATGAGCAAACACTTTTCATTCGAAAATAAATGTAATGTTTAATACCATCACACTATCGTGGGGGGAAAGTGAAGTTGATACAACACAGAACAGTTTAGCTAACGCTGTGCTGCGATAATTCCATGGGCTGCAACTAATCCAGATTTAAAGTTGCTTCATGTGATTGATAGCCTACTATGGTCTACCGACACGCCAATATGATTTTCAAAACGGGTGTGCGTGCACGTACGTGCATGCATGAGTGTGAGTGCTTGCATGTGTATGTGCACGAACAATTAGCTGCTATGTAAACAACAGGTTCTAGTGTGCACAAAACGTGCTTATGGAAAGTTATTTCATGATCAACACATCATTGAACACGTTCATCGGTACTCGGATTGACATTTGAAGAGAGAGGCTGGCTATAAAGTGTCAAAGAAATCTCCATTGCTACTCCCCCACACATTCCACTGCAGTATTATATCTGAAAAACATGTGCGTCGACCTTGACTAGCATGGCAGACAGGAAGAATGCATATACAGCGTGGTGTGATGATTGGATCAAATCAAGACGAGTGCAAAAACAAACCCCTAGATAACACACTGCACACACCATAGTCATTCTCGGCTGTAAGCTCACAAGCATTATTCTATTTTTTTTTACCTAAACACATTACTCATCAGCACAAATGGAAAGTTACGAATGAATAATGTGCGTGCGTCCTTCTTCACATCCACTCGAAACATTGTTCTACATACAATGGTTATGTAAATACCAGAGGGTGTATACCACCTTTGCATTGTAATTTATCTCCCCTCTGGCAGGTGTGTTGCTATTTTCGACCTTCTTCTTTTATTATGTCTTGTTAGCATGCCCAGCGCCAGTCAAGGACGTTTTGTGGACGGGGCATAAAGCTAGCTGGCGTGACATGCAAGAGACGAGGTGCTTTGAATAACATACGATCGGTTCGTCCTGCTTTCATTCCTCTGTGTAGAAGTTAATAGAAACTCCGTATATTGGACACATGTGACACAAGCGTGTTGGAAGAAATGTAGAAAAGTCGTTTGGGTTTCTTGTGCTACATAACGGAGACACTTTACTAGTTCACGCTAACCACCATGTGCGATTGGTATGACACTTCACCCATATCAACCTAGCCTGTTGTGTGACATTAAGATGTACACGATTCATAACGTATGATTACCCGGTTGATTGGTGTGAAGATACTCTATAGAATAATAGATGGCTATTAAGTGTCATGTAATGATCCTATCAACGCGATGCTTGGTATGCTGCCCATTCATCGTAACATCAATTACCCTATCAATTTCCTTACAAATTTCTTGCACTTATCCATATTTACATGCTATTGAACTGTAAGACAGAAACGTCTGAATGAAACAGATTTGCCTTTTAAACGTTGAATGAAATAGACTGGAAGTTCCGCGTACATTGGTAGTGTACAATTATAGTGATAAGTGTTCACCAAAAATCAAAACTCATATGCCTATCTTTGCATCGCTTCAGCAGCTGAAGCGAAAACCTTGTGTAATTCACTTTGTTTGTATGTCACTATGCATATATGTTTGTCTCTGGACAAGCTAGAGGGTTTATCAATGAACTGATTTCATTACACACACGACGACGACGACTACAACGACTACGACGACGACGACGACGGATCATTTACACAGCGGTGGCGGCGGTGGCGGCGGCGACGGCAGTAGCGACGGGGAAGGGAAAGGGGAAGGGGAAGAAGAAGTAGAAGTAGAAGTAGAAGTAGAAGAAGAAGAAGAAGAAGAAGAAGAAGAAGAAGAAGAAGAAGATGATGATGAAGAAGAAGAAGAAGAAGAAGAAGAAGAAGAAGAAGAAGAAGAAGAAGAAGAAGAAGAAGAAGAAGAAGAAGAAGAAGAAGAAGAAGAAGAAGAAGAAGAAGAAGAAGAACCAATTTAAGATTTTTTTAACTGGTAACTTCTAACAAACATATATAAACAACACACTATTCTCACACACAATCTCATAGAGTACTAGATCTCTAATTTGTGCAAGCAATATTGTGAAATGGTCACAAACTTCACCTTGATGTATGCCTCAATTCAATCAGCCGTAGGGACTAAGCCCATTGGGGGAGGACACATGGCACTAAAACATTTCTCTTTGGGTCTGATCCCCATAAAATGCGGGTCATACCCCAAGACACTGACGTGGTAGATGTGAAATGCCACTATGTCAGTTGTTATGGGGAATTTGTAGGGGTTGCAGTGCTTCTTTTCATCGAGCACTTATGGCTTGTTAGTTTCCTTTAGCATATGGTTGTTTTTTATGGTGGTTGTTTCAATAAATCAGCCCTCGAGCTCTCCTTCAATGGCTTATACATACACTACATTTACTAGTTTTCATTACAAAGCTTTTGTATTATTATGCTATTACAAAAAGCATGCGGGTGAAATTAATTGGTCCGTGTTGGTTGATTTTGTTGAAACTTGTGTGTGCTATGGTACGGAGTTCGGACCACAATAGTGGGAATCTCTGTAATTGACAATTGCCCAGTCCAATGAAATTATGACATTTGATTACCTGTAATGTCATTTACAACGTCAATGTTATTGATATCTGGGCCACGTGGGTAGAAAACGAAATTGTTTCTTGATGGAAACGTTTATCTTCTAACAGATGTAACTAGCCTTTTACTGATCTTAAATTGCCCTTTTGACATTCCATTTTCTGGATGTTCTGTTGGGAACTGGAACCATGATACCAAACGTTTCATATACATTAGCTATTTAACAGATTTTAACAGATGTTCTAATGCATCTTTGATTAATATGAGAGAAGTGTATCAGAAAACCTCTGCTTGCCAATTGCTACAAATGTTCTATGTAGGCTACATGAATAAAATGTTTTTATATCTATATGCAAATCAAAAATTGTTTTCTGTATTATATAAGACCATCACCATTGGTTTTCAAAAATATGTTATAAGTCAAAGTATGCATATAGACAGCTTTATTGAGTGCACATCCTATTTTCTCCCTGGTATTGCATGAATGAAGGGAATTACTGCTTTGTGTTGACATGGTCCAGGCATAAACACGTATAGCTCATCTAAGATGCTACATAAAAGACCCGATGGCCTCACTAATGTACTTAGTCTGTATAAATCACTTTAGGCTCGAGATTAAATCCAAAGTACCTGGTGTGTGGAAGAAAATGGGCATGACATTTCAGTACTAGTTTTTTTTTTTTTTCAAAGCTAATTCCTACATGTAAATATCTCAAATGTAATACACAATGTGCTTCCGTGGCCGAGTGGATGGGCAGTCGGACTCGTGACCAGAAGGTCGTGGGTTCGATTCCCAGTCGGGTCTGATGGTGGGTGTTGAGAAAACCTACCTCTAACAGGTTGCACACTGCTCCATGGTACCTACACGTTAAATAGGTATAGGTCAGGCGAGTGAACGCTAATGCGGTTGATTAGCACGGTAGCCAAAAGATGTGTTGCATGCTCCCCAAGGGAGTTGAGAAAGATATAGTGTGACAAGGATGCCAATGACCTGATGTAGATGTAGAGTCGTCTGATCCTTCGGGGGAAAAGACCATAAACCAGACATTTTTTATTTACATTTACAATATCCAATGTTCAGGTCGTCTAGTCTTGAGAAAGGTACAGCCATATTCAGCAAAATCATGAATCTATTTAGATTGATGCATTTAGTGTGAATACATGTATACCTGGGGTGAAGTTAAGCAGATATAATCTTTTAATTTCATCTAACACCATGACTTATTACCTGTCAAAGCTGCATATAAACTAATTTGCTATTTATGTTCAATTTATTGCTACAGCCTAATGCTTAAATGTACTATTGTATATTCACAAATATGTATATAAGTTAAGTAGATCGTCATTTTCAAAACTGTAACACGTATCTCAAACAGTAGCTACCATTTCAAAGTGATTTTCACCACCAATTATGAAATAAACATATTTATATTGTTAGTGTGCTCTGAGCATTACCTTGCCCATGGGAATTCCTTGACCTCTTTGTAGCACTCACATTCCTTTCAATCCAATTTCAATTTAGAATATAATAGCGGGTGCCTGCAGCACATGATTGGGTCACATTGCTCAATGCATCATCTCCAGATTCTCACGGTGTATTCAAGGTTATCAATTTTATGTCACAAGCTTTCTTATGGCTGTCTCACGTGAGCCAATCTAGGGGTGGGGGTCAAAGAAAAAGATGGCTGTTGGTTTATGACCTATACTCATATAATAATTATGTGCATGTCTTTTATGACACGTTTCTGAAGCAACAAATAGCTAAATAACAATGTCTATGATAATACGGCTCATTCAGCGTCGATGTTCGGGACTGTCTAACTCTAGCTTAAGTCACCGTTAATATGTTTGAATCATTACAACATGACTTTGTTCTGCTACTAACACAGTAAATACTGGGTATAAGAAGTGTGTAAAATAATGGAGCTACTTGCAAATAGTGCGGTGTGTTTTCCATATATCTATGCTATATGTAACACCTTTGTGGTTTTTTGACTAGTTCGGTCCAAGCTTCCTCTCAGGGGGTTGATGTTCAGCACATTACAATTAATGACTCTGGCATTGGGGTTGTTGGATGTAGATGAGTATAAAATTTGTTCATTGATGTATATTTCATCTTTATTTGAAGTGATTACAATACAGTATCATTCGGCATGGTTCCTTAAGTCTGTGAGCACATTGGCTGAATCCTACAGTATGTGGTAATACTGAACCCATTAAGAACCTCTATCTGTGTCCAAATATTAATTAAATATTGATAATGACTCCTGGTATGGGGGTAATGTTGTGAGCGATGGGTTTTAATTCTCCAATTCATTGGGGTACTCCAGCCGGACCCACACTTGGACCTATTTATCAGAGGGTGTCACATCAGGAGACGCAGGGTGCATTTATTTAACAAGGTCTACGACCTATAATGACAATCATTCAATCTAGAAGTTTTAAACCATGAACATGTTCTTAACGGCTATTTTTCGTCATAGAAAATATTTAACCTATGAATAAAATTGAATTAAAATACTATGTTGTTGCAACATGATCGTTGGACTACTACTATATGCAAACGATCAAAAGAATTGTTTTGGAATCAACCTTCTTCCAATGGCATATTTCGTTCAAGACTAATCGCTGGTGCACGTAAAACTGATCCCGTGCGCTGTAGGCTCCTAGATAATTTAGTGGCGATAGCACAAATCAAGCTGATTTATAACACGTGATGAGCAATTTTTAACTGGCTGCAGTTCAGTGGAGTTATTTTGTTTGACGATGAATTGCTATACAGTTACTGATGTACTCCCATCCCCGACAGTGCTATATGAAAAGTTTATTTAAAAGACTTTGATTTGCAGATTAACACTAAGGATTAGTGAACACCGTATCAACTGACGATTCTCGTTGTAACCCAATGGATGTGCACGGCATACACGCCTGTTTCAACTTGTTAAGAGATGTAAAACTAATCTTGACCACTTTGTGCCCGTTGACCACGTGCGTGTGTCCGTGATTTAGACGTACACCATTCATGTTCTGTAAATACACTCTCCGGTGCTTTTGGCTTTCTTCCAAGGGTGACAGACGACTTTCGGTGATGTATACCATAATGGTTACCTACCGCTCGCACAGCTGTTGATATATTACTTCTCACTGGTGTCTTATAGATGGAAAATTGTTTTCAAATAGAGCTGGCACTCTGTTTCTCGCCTTGCAATAATATTTAGTTTCAATTAAGACTGTGCGTTTTAATTGTTTGTTTCAAGCTTGTACAGCATGTTTTAAGTGTGCTTGTGAACTGACATGAATTTTCGAAAAAACATCTGGTAAAATTGTTATAAATTTGGAAAGCACCGTACGGTTTCATTTATATGTATATGTGATCTAAGTTTAAGAAAGTGTCAACTATATTACAATACAGGATACAGTGTTGTTTGATTTTTGTTCAATTATTTATCATTTCATTTTAGTGGTATATAAATTGAAAGTTGTATATAAATTAAATTTCATAAAACCAGCACATATTTGGAAAATATGAAATGAAATACTGCTGCATGAAAAGCGAAAGTTTTGCAAGCCTTTGGATATAACATGCCTACATATTACTTAGGAATACATTACAATGGCCAACTTAAGCCAGTGCATGCGAGGAATGGGGTAAGTAAATTAATATATACCCGTCACCAAATCATGTAATGAAAATCGTATTAGTTGTAATTTAGATAACCGTGTCGTTATGCCCCCACCCCCATTACACTGTGACTTGATTAGGCGAGATCCATTCGTCTTACCAGCTCAAGGAAAGTAATGTGCACATTTGAGGACCATTGTATGGGACCAAATCGGGACTGCATTCCAACCTTGGCTATGAGTAGGTTTTTGAAGGTATTGCGTGAAGAACTACTCTCAAAACAATGCAGTGCAATAGAGTATAATGTTAGAGAGGGAACTGAACTGAATTGTATGAATGTAGTAGTCCATATTTACTGTGCTAAAGCCACCCCAGACTACCATGTCATCTATAATATGAGTACACAACAAGGTTATGGGTGTGTTAGAGAAGATATGGTGGTACTTTAACAGCAAAAGTTCTTAATAATGCCACGAGGAATACAGACCCAAGTGGTCTCAGTAGAGAGAGGTGGTCTCTTTAGGATATTTGAAGTGGTCTATAAAAGAAGGTTTGGTACTGGCAAAAATGTCTTATTGCTGAGGTGGTCACTTTAAAGAGGCGGTATCAATTAGAAGTATGGAATTTTGAAATCAAAATATAGACCCTACCATCATTATCCATAACTTTAGATGACACGATTTGTTGGGGGCCGTGTTGGTGGTGATGTACCGAGCTTAAGACTGGACCACTTCTTTCTAGGCCACTTGTCAACCCATTTAGATGCAATGATAAAGTAAACAACGTCTACTCTTCAAGCTCGCTCTGTTGCTGTGTGTCCCATTGCTCTATTCCAGAGATGTTTTCAGCTTGACCATTTTCAGGAGTGTGGGTACCATGTGGGTTAAGGTAAATTCACTGATTACAATTCACATTGTTTATATTTTAAGGTCTAGCAACCTTCCTCGTAACGCTCAACAAAAGCTACCTTTTTAATACGTTTGCTGATCATTTACACATATCTTTATGGGTTGAAAAATCCAACGTATTACACCGTTGCTGTTCAACTTTTGTGCCATACACTTCACTTGTGTTTTGGCTATAATTCCAATTTTCCTATAAATATTTTGCCAAGATGAGCACATCTTTATTGTTGACGGAACGTGGTAATCATCTACTGCGTTTGGGAACATTCACCATTCTCATTTTGTTTTAAAAAGTTTAAAACAGATGATTAAAAGCACCATGAATTATTAGGACCCACGTGGGTGATGATAATGCCCTGCATAACGTATTGACGTGCTTCAAGTTACAATGTTTAGCAACCTTTCATTATAAAAAAAGCTTCCTAATTCTATGGGAAGGTGCTTGTGACGGTACGTGTTAAATGAGATGATGTTGTGTTTACCAGGTATTTGTAATCCCCGCCAGCCCTAATTATTGTCATATTAATGCCATTGCTCTTTACTCTCGTGTCATAATGCAATTACCCAGTGTGCGAGTGTTTTAATGTTTGTGCAGGTGCACACTCGTACTCAAATTATAATTCCATGTAAATCAATTATCCTGATGTAACTTCGAATGTTTTCAAATGTTAACTGTTATAATAATGTTTCATACGTTTTGTTTTCTGCTATGAACACTGGAAGATTGTCTAGAACCAATCATGGCTCTGTAATAGATCGAACATGCTAGCTGCAAATTCGTATTTTCTATATTTTCGCACACATGTTCAATCATTGGTGATATCTCTACAAATATGTAGATGGTGCAAGATAGATTTTTAAGTCCTCATTTCTCGGCTCTTTTGTTATTCAATGTATTCTATCCTGCAAAATGTGGAAATAAACCACATTGACAATTGTATATGTTCGAATGCCAAAATATGCTTCTTTCCTGTTATGAACATGTGGAGTATTGCAATCATACCCGATAAACAAAGTGCCTATAACTACCGTGCAGCGTTTATTTGTTGTGGTAGAGGAGTCATAATTTCTTAAACAAAGCAAAAATAAAGTCCAAATTCGGGGTGAAGAAAAAACTTTCAGGCCTGCTGTGAGCACCACTTGATTTGCTCCAGAAAGCGCGTTACCACTATGTTTTCGTCATAATTGTTATGTTGATTGATATTTTTGTTGTTCTTTTCTGCTATGTTTCAAGTAAGAAAAAGTCTAAAAGAGTTGCATAATCATTTTATTTGTCTAAACTGTTTTCGAGAGAGGAATCTCCTTTAGAAAAGATGGCCGGGTGGTCTAAAGCGTATGCCTTAAGCCTAGGGCACAACCGGCAGTGTGGACAGTTTAACAGTACGGTTTGTCCTTGTCTGCGTACCTATGGCATGTAATAACGTACAGCTTGATGTACTAGCTCCATACTCAGCGTACTGCCTACAGGTCTGCTGATAGGCCATTGCTGAGTTGATCGTAGAGCTAGGTTGATATGTCAAACTTCCTCTGTTAGTCGGTAACGGAACAAAAACGTCCTGGTGCCTGACTTTTGCCGCACTGAACCGGCACTGATCACATGTCGCCTTGATTTTTTGACAGTAGAGCGGCAGGAGAGAAGCCAAATCGCTTAACATGCCCTAGGCTTAACATACTTGGTAGATATGCGTTACGTCATAGCGGTAGTGGTCCCGCATTCGAGTCCCAGCAGAGGCTTTATGGTAGAGCTCTATAGATTTGGAGGGAGAAATCTCTATTGTCGTGGAGGCCGTTGCCTAGAGCATATCGAGTGTGTGTTCTGCTTTGTACCGCTCTATAATGCTGTGTATGTTTGGACGTCTTCACATGGTGTGAGGAAAGAGGTGCCAGCACCGTCCTAAGCAATTGGAATTTGGTAGCATACAGGCTAAAATTTCCATAACAAACTAGGTATAAACTCACTTAAACTCCCTGGACAGGCTACCTCATGTAGACTGCGCACTTTTTCTTCCGTGCATGCACCTAGTATACAACAAGCACAAAGTTTGCGTGGTGCGTATGTATAACCCATAGCCTTAGACGCAGTGCACTTGAGTCAACGTTCCTGCTGTTTATACCGGTAAACTCGGAAGAAGGTAATAAGTGAATCTTCGTGATTCATTTTCTCTATATAACATGGCAATCTGGACCAAATCATCCTGTAGTCATCCACTGCTATGCTCTACCAAATCACATTTAGCAGATCATATCTATGCCAATGTCTTTGAGTGCATACGATGCTGAACGAAAGGTTATCGAGAGCTCGCGATCTTAAACACAGACGTTTTTATTACTAGCTGCTCAATCACAAAATAGTTCTCTGAATTAACCCTTTTATTATTCGGGGAAATCTAGGCGCAAGTACTTATGATCAGATGCTTGATTGTGTATTGTGGTGTACACAGCCTTTGTGAGGGTAATACGTTTGTACTGCTTTACCATATACACGTAGTATGGCCCTGTGAAGGATCGTGTTCACGGTACTTTCAACTTGAAAATATGTGGCATGCACTGTTACATAAACAGCTCCACCTACATCTGGTAGACTACAATCTGCAATTGATAAACTACTCTATCTGCATAGTCTCATGTATTTTTGTATTTAATCCCAACTAAACGCGTGTTAATTAACTAATATCCTGTTATTGCGGCTCGTTTCGTGTACGTGTTTTGTTGTAGTTATCGCCCTCGTGGTGGTTATACAGAGTTTAAAATAAAAAGCAAGTAGATATTGTCGTCATTCGATGACACCATAAAGATTTCTGGTCTGGTTGAAGATCATTAACACTTCCTTATCGGGTCAACGCAGTGGGCTTCCAACATAGCCTCATTATTACGATGTATTCAGACTATTCGTCATTTAGCTCAGTAACGTTAATATAGCGTTAAAATGCATCATTCTATCATTCCGTGCAAAAATCACCGCCAATAACCCACGCTGATTGGTCAATCTCCGTGCAAAATTATGCGATGGAATGAACGCTGCGAAAAAAAAACACAGCGCTAGTCTAACCTCCTCACAATATCAATACAGCCGCTGACGTAAGTAAGGCCATGAAGGCGTGTTAATGCTGTGCGGAGTACAACAGATTAGACTAACTCCACCGCGCGCTCAAAAACTGCGGGAATTGACGTCTCCGCGCGCTCAAAATGACTTGAATGTTGAATGTTATATGGCAATGAGAACGTTATGATATGATTTATTTTAAAATAAAACGAATCATACACTCATTTGGTGTGGATTTTAGTCATTTTAGTCATGATGAATGGTTTTGAGCACTCGATTGTCGGGTCTATCGTCTGTGATTGACACTCACTGCGTTCGTGTCAATCACACATCACCGTGCAAAATTCTACGATAGACCCTCCAATCTCGTGCTCAAATCCTACAATAACAGATGCACGCAGAAACAAGTGCTAATTCCTCCCATTTCACATAGATGTCAGTTCCAGATGCTCCCGAAAACGCCAGTTTTGTCATTTTGGGGTGGTGGGTCGTAGGTGATTTTCTGCTTTTCTAGGTCTTCTAAATGATATACCGATTGAAACCACTGTCACTACTACCAACCGATCCAATCAGCCGGACATACAAGTGACAACAGCTCTGCTAATCTAGAAAATCTGCTTGCTTTTCTGGGTCATCTGGAGGGTCTCTGGAGCATGTGGAGCATCTGTTGCATTGACGGTTTGCAATAATATCAAACAATGTCTGTTTGGAGCTGCAACTTCTTCAGGCCGTTACATGTACATGTACATGACAAATATTAATCCATCTCAGATTTCAGCCCATCCAACCCGTAATCACAAAATGTGGCGTCTTCTGCAGCTTCTGCAGCTTCCATCCTTTATGTAAAATGCAACTTGTAATCTTGTCCCCCAACTACCGATGATAAGCTATAACGCTACTAACCCAAAAGTAGTCCCAATGATTGCCGTTGATCCAACAGCTTTGGGCTCATAATTTACAGTGTGCAACAACATTGGTGCGGCCAACGACATCATTTTACATACGATCGAACATATTGGACAAATTAAAAGGAAAGGGAGTAACTATATCGGGTTGAAAAATAGTGTTACCCAAAAACCTCTTATATTATTTGCTGGAAAATTCCAATATGATTATAATCTTATAGATTAACATTAAATGGAGCGCCCTCTTTTTTTAAGAAAAAAACATGAGATTTAATATAATTCGCATGCAAATTTGTCATTATTTTATGGCGTCAGAGAATCTTAGGCGCCTGTGTTCTGAACTTCTGCGCACCTACCCACCCCACCATTGTCGTAATAGATGATTAATATAACACAGACTAGGGTAACGTCAAGCCGGCTGATTGACATGCCAAAAGTTGGCCTTATACGTTGGCCCAAAGCTGAGCTGATGTCATGAGCAAATCATAAGAGACCCAGCCCCACCAACTGGCCATATTAGGGGGTGGTGCTGGTCAGAAAGGTGTTTACAACTTCTTTAGAGAATAGCTGACACTGCCCTCCAGCAGCTACTTCCACGTTCAAGAGTAGACATATTTCATCCATAATTGAACCTGTAGAACTTACAGGCCCTTTTCTATGAGTGGTAAACGTGGCATTGCGAAGATTGACATCTTATAAGGGCACAAATATTCATCATTTTCAAAGTGGATGTAAATCACTCATTTCTCACACATGCTGTTGGTATCGGCATTTTTACAATGGGCTAGCTAAAGTACGAAGCATCGCAATTTGTTATTCTATTCGCGTGGGTATTTGGTCAAAATCAGATTTATATAATATTAATATATAATTACTGACCTTGCTTCGAAAGCGGCGCCCCCGTAGTGAATCTCGAATTTCGGACATTTTCTACCCACCAGTGCCGTTTTGCGCTTCAAACCTAGACGCGTTCCCTGCCTTACTACTATTTCAATGTTCCCATAATCACTGTGCGTTTCAATCTCTCTTAATTTACGAGAAAACTGCTTCATAAATGTCGAGTCGACAACGGGTTTTCTACGAGACCGCTTACTTCCGGGTAAAAACGACTGTCCCGATAATAGTTTCACAACTCCGTTGCTATGACATCGTACGTCGGACGTGCGACACGACTACGCGTAAGGCGAACAATTTACACGCACAATTAATCAAAATTAACCAGAATTTTCCTCCAACGGAGCACGGAACGGTACATATCGTACATAACGTCCCCGCCTACTCGAAACCAAAACCGCACGACTGTTGAGATTAATCGTCGTGCTGTTATAAATTGATGGACTATCCATTTGCGTCCGTAGGACGCGGGCCGGCTGATTGACATGCCAAAAGTTGGCCTTATACGTTGGCCCAAAGCTGAGCTGATGTCATGAGCAAATCATAAGAGACCCAGCCCCACCAACTGGCCATATTAGGGGGTGGTGCTGGTCAGAAAGGTGTTTACAACTTCTTTAGAGAATAGCTGACACTGCCCTCCAGCAGCTACTTCCACGTTCAAGAGTAGACATATTTCATCCATAATTGAACCTGTAGAACTTACAGGCCCTTTTCTATGAGTGGTAAACGTGGCATTGCGAAGATTGACATCTTATAAGGGCACAAATATTCATCATTTTCAAAGTGGATGTAAATCATTTCTCACACATGCTGTTGGTATCGGCATTTTTCTATTCGCGTGGGTACAAATCAGATTTATATAATACTAGGGTCCATCAATTTATAACAGCACGACGATTAATCTCAAGTACGATTATGTTTTCCAAAAATTTGGTTAATTTTGATAATCGGTAAATTGTTAAGCCTTACACGTATTTTACACGTCCGACGAAGATGTCATAGCAACGGAGTTGTGAAACTATCAGTCGTTTTTACCCGAAGTGGTTTGTCGACTCGACATTTATGAAGCAGTTTTCTCGTAAAATTAAGAGAGATTGAAACGCACAGTGATTATTCATTGAAATAGTAGTGGCAGGGATTTGAAGTCAAAATCAGATTTATGTCCGAAATAGATTCACTATGATAAGGTACATCTCGGCATCTCAAAGTCTACAACGCACATTTGTATAGCATATGTTCATTTGTTATTTTTTCATGCGTTCACTCATGCATCATAAATCATTCTAGTTCCGATTGCCGTATCCAAATACAGAAATATTATAATTACATACTATTCACTGTAGTAGAATATCATATATCAGATAGAAAAGGACAATGGATGTATCAGCCAAGTTTCTCCCGGGAGGTATCTTTGAAAGCTGCTGGATTGCAAAGATACTAAGAGGTCACTTCACCTTGGGGATTTGGATGAAACGGTTCTATAGAATTCCCAACTTACAAGGCCGATTGTTCCATTAGAGTAACTTCGAATTAACACTAGTGAGTGGGCGACCAATTGTATTATCGTGATGGATGTGAGAAGCTTGACATCGTAAATATGTTGATTTAATATAATATCAGTTATACACGATAACGTATCTTTGAATTGGCATGCAGCATTTTTGGTCAATGGAATTGGTGACTTGACCGGTAAATTGCAATATATTACCAGGAACCCTTAACAATTCCCCACGCGGACTCACTTGAGTACATATTAGTAATCTCATGAGTATGTTTTTATGGTTTTAATAGATTCAAATACTAATTACGACAAAGATCTTATATGACTTGAGGCTATACCCTAGTGGTTCGGACTACCAGTTGATGTATTTGTCATGTCAGATGTGTCTGTGCTTCATGTCAATAACAGAATATTTATTCGGGTCTACATGACATAAATCACACTTCTGCCACTATGATTCTGCATTAATCTCCAAGCGGTACCTGCTAAAAGTAGAGAAAAAACACGGCTATTTGCACGGCATTAAGCTCTTCACACGAGCCTCGCTCAATGGTTCTACTACTTTAACCGAACGTGACGTGAATGCATCAAACGTATTTGATTAATGTACGAGATTAGATAAAGTGGCAACACCCCTGATGGATGGTGTGATTAAATTGTGACTGGAGGAATATTTAGCCTTGAAATATTACAAAGGGTTTATTCAACGTGAATACGTTTTTCTCAACTAACGTTATTCCTGTGTTGCTGTGTGGCCCCACTCTCAATTAGTTTGAGACGACACTCTATAAAATATCACGATGCTATACATGACAAAATCACAATATTTTATTCATGGGCGTTGGGGGGTCGGAAATTTTCAGAACTCAATGTTTAGACTTTTTGTATCCTCCCTCCACACGCCACGCCCACCCCTAAAAGAGTAAAACTCTTCATGTCCTCCAACCTTGAAGTGTAAAATCCTTTCTTCATCCTTCCTTTTATCATCGCAATACTATGTGATGCATTGAAACATTTTGTAAAAAGAAATACAAATAAAAACATGTATATCATAAGCATAATAACTCATAGCTCAGGAGGAGGTGTGTGTGGTAGGCACATTTAATAGAATGAACAGAGGGTATTAGAGGTACAATGTAGACCATTATTAGAAGATTTACGGTAGTTTGTAGTGAAATGTGAACGCATAGTGCCCTAGGTTTTACCGACCCCCGATCCCCTCCCACTACTTTATGAGCACTCCCTGAGCTTCTAACGGTTAGCCTGATGTCATAATTTCAAAGTATTAACACAGTAAAAGACTGAGACAGATAACAATGATGCTTCATTTTGATATAATCTTACTTATAATCTATGATCAATTGTTTTCATTTGCTTGCATTAGGGGAAATACGCCGTTGGAGAGTCATGTCTTACAACCTCAGTATGTGATGAGCAGAGACTTGCACTTTTGCCCGGTTCCATTATGACTCAAGCACAAACAAAACCTATACATCAGCTGTTACCGCCGATTCATACAGTGTTATAGACAATACAAGGCGATTTACTCATTAAAACTACTCGTATATCAGCCACAGTTATTATTACGATCAGAAAAGTTGACAACCTCACATTCTTTCACCAAGTAGAGCATATATCACTGCTAGTATGAATTTTGTGATTTTTATTTTATTTTATTTTTTTATGCAATCTTTCTTCGGATTATGCATTACATATATCCATTTGATTGTTTTCTTCCAGGGGTCGAAGCATCGTAGTGTGAAGGAATACGTAGTAGATTACTGATAACTTGGCCAATTTCAATAATAAGTTTCTTTATGAATGAGAATACGTGTTATGTGATATGGTTGACTGAAGAGCTGTGCATATCATTTGTATGTTGATATCATATTTATTTTATTCAGTTTCTGACATTTGTTGTGTCATTGATAAATTATAAATTAGATATTTATCTTTCACTAGTAGGCATGGCTCCATATACAGATAACAATGATGCTTCATTTTGATATAATCTTACTTATGATCTATGATCAATTGTTTTCATTTGCTTGTGTTGTATTTAATTGTTTATTAAACGGGACTTATTGTGGGGGGTGTAAGATGTTATCAAGACTTATCGTTTACCCAGTAACTTTTGCAGCCACGTCATTTTTTTACCTTTGTATGCTTTTATCGGATCATTAAGTGACCAGTATAGCAGGCTGTCTTTGTTAGTAGAATTCAATTCTCTTCACAGCCATGATGCTCATAGAGACTTGCAATACCAACTTTAGATCACTGCAATTTGCGTACTCTGCACGGACAGCGTTTAGAAGCTACAAGGCTGCCTCTCAGCTGCTGACTTTGACAACTTCACTTATTCAAAGCTGGCATTTTAAATTACATATATTTCACTCCGCTCCCAGGCAGACTTGAAGACCACATTTTTAAAAACGCATATTTGTGTCTATGTGCGCCTAACTTACTATTGTAACCATTTACAAACATAACTGTTTAAATGAATATTACTAATACTAAAAACCCATCTCGCGGTAATTTTTAATAGGTCGCTACATACACAGCCCCACTTACTTTCATTTGCCTGTGGTCTCTTGTTCTGCTTGTCTCCCACCTCATCATATCAGCATTTAAAATGTTTGAGAGTCACATTGGTTAATGCGGGATAGTGATATTAACACTGGACACGAAAGCTGCCTCATTTGAGTCTGGCCTCACTTAACCCAACAAGGTGATAAACATGAATGGCACGCGAATGTATTTTTTATGACTTAAGCTGACATTCATTGCTAAATTAATGGACCCCAAAATGGCCATTGGCAGATCTCCTGTATAGTGCTTGAGAGATATAGCCGAGTGGGAGTCACGCTTGTTCCAGAATGAAGTAGATAAATGAGATAGATGCTGCGCTGAACTACTTCGATGACATATGGCAGACTCCGATTGAAGAATATTTGTGGTTTGTGTCATTGTAATTGCATTCTAGAAATAAATAATAAAGATGGGCCCAGAAAGTAGCCATTAAGTTCAAATCGTTAGTGAGGAACTTATTGCACTGTATGCAATTCGCTGATGTCTGGTATTCTATGTATGCCATGCGACTAGTGATATCAAAGCTGGCATTGTAAATTACATATATTTCATTCTATAGCAGATTTATCAGCCATAGACCTCTACATATGAACATTTATATTATCATAGATATACAGAAGGACTACGCTATCCATTTGTGCAATTCAGTGCATTGCGCTTAAGCTCCAGTCTGGCGGTTACGAATGATCATCCCGAATATTTATATGTGTGGTTGGAGATTAGACATATATGAGGGTCAGTAATGTTCTGCCTGTAATAAGACAATGTTCCAATCAACAATGACTAACAACAACTAATTCGGCACCAATTATTGCACTGTCTGGCCTTGGCTTTAAGAATTATCCATCCGGGTGCTGGCGTCCTCTTTTCACAGCCATATGAGTAGCAATGTCGTGATCATTCGAAACGGTAATGTTAAAACAACTTTTGTAAGCTCATGAAAATATTTTTTTAAAATATTGAACAACTTTTCTTCACTGGAATCATGGTTATAATGTCCGAAACATTGTAAATACATGTATAGAACAGGAGGCAACCTCATTATGAGTGCTCGCAGTTGGATTACAGGAAAGATGCTTGACCCAGAGTTGCCCTTATTTCAAAGACTGTGGCAAGCACACTGGTTGAACTGTTACAGCCCCGACTAATGCGATACGCTCAATAGCAGATCGTACTTATCTCGCTACCATTCGTCGTTTAAAACTGACCATTACCATCAACCAAAATAGGGATCATTAATATCAAGATGAATGGTGGAGCCACATAAGTAGGGACGTTATCATCGCTATGGCTATTTCTGTTGATAAGGGATCGTTCACAAATGATGTCATCGCATTTTCGGGCACTTCTGACCTCTCCCCCTCCCCCTGTCAGTGTGTGTCAATATTCTTCACCCCCTACCCCTATAGTACTATGACGAGTCATTTTATTTACTAGTGCTACCCCCCCTGTTCATAGTACTACCCATATAAATGGTAAAGGAAGAAATCTCATAATTCTTTTTAGAGGTATTTCTTTTCAAGCACTCATTTGCATTCAAAACAATACCATTGCAATATTATCAGAAAGAACACTCTGCATTCATTTTACATTCAGCCTGACATTAAGAAACATAAGTGCACGAAAACTGCAAGAAAATGGCGACTAATTAATGACAGAACATATGGATGAGGAAATATTGACTACTCACTTATGGTAAGTATCGACTACATTATACTCGTGCGTTCATTGTGATCAGTAAACATGGATATTGTTTCATCATGACATTGCTAATAATTATCCGTAATTGGAATGTGGCTACTTTTATTGCCATGTAAAAATGTTCCTGGTCCAGGCGTGGGATCAATTCCGTTTTGTCAATTTCAATTTCCATTTCCCGCTTAGAATTATCAGAGGAGAACTCATAAACCTCATCTGAAAATGATTTATACTATGTACTTTAATGGTACTGGGAAAGTCCTCTATCTATTTATGAAATATTTAGATTCAACATAATGCACTAAAAAGAAGTAGCAACTAACAAAATTATACAACTTTAAAGAAGCCCCATTTGGAGCCCCAATAATACATATTCATGAGAAATTCACGCATGAGCAATTCTTTAAAACGTTGTGTTTATGAGCCCTATAGTTGGGTTCTCTATTTCTTACTATAGCCACTTTCACTTTCGTTCAGTATAGTTAATTAGTGAAAGAAATGTGTTGCTAACAATCTGTATAACTGTCATCATTTACGCGCTGATGCACACCTATGTTAGTAGTTGTGTGGGGAAAATATTTTAATCACATACAAACACTTATGATCCTAGAATCAAACTTGCTCAGTTATCCTATCAGTCTCAATCAATTGAGCAATGGATGATGTTGACCTACCAGTTCTGTCCTTTTTATGGACTGTAGCCTATTTATGGTAATGACCCATCCGTCAACCAATGACCTGGTTTCTAACTGTTGAAGAAATTCGGCTATGATGCATCGTCGTGTCTGCGTTTTATAGGTCAGAGCGAATCTAACACAACTTTTTTGCATTGGGTTCGGGATTGTTACTTTGAGTCCTTGCAAACCACACAAACTTTAGCAGCACTGTGTCATTTGCGGGGTGTGGGCCGGACTAGAAAAACACATCTAATTTGTGTGTGTTCTTCAAAATAAATAGCAAAAATTCGGCAGATAATAAAAGACCAACCTCTCTCTTTAAAGAGGTAGCCCCTATATGTACTCAACTGAGTACAGTTATCGTTGTTATTTATTTTACTAGCATCCGCTTTGGCCCTGGGCTTGTCATTCTATCAGTTGTTTCAATAAAAGGCTCACTCACAAATAGAAACAAAATCCCCTACCCGCGAGCCTTTGCAGTTCCTCTTTCAGAATCAATGCATACAATTACAATATTTCTGTTCAGCCATTTAGAAGAAAATTTTGAACAATATCACCGGTTCAGAAGGCACTATACTTCAACTACATTAACATACACATTGTAGTCAAGGCTTTTGGGATAGACTAAAGTGCCTTGCATTTGCCATTTTACATAGTAATCATATCCATCTGTATGCAAATCCCACAACATACAATTTATTAAACGTGCTTTTCTGTTTTAAAAAGTCTTAGCACGGGTCCGGGACAAGAAGGGTGTTAGACAGTAATATATAATCAACAGTAGGTTGCAGAGGTCATAATTTGCGTTATTAAACATGAATTGTGACCAGGTTCCCCAAACATGATCCAGCTACCGTAAAATGTAAACATCAGGAATCCAAGGAAATATTATTCTCTGATGTATAGTGGTGGGACGGACACCAATGAAAAGAGCTTGAAGAGTAGATGTTGATAGTTGTATCATACTTCTAAATCCTATGGCAAGTGGTCGAGAAAGAAGGTTAGAGTATCGGTGGTCCACTCGTCGGCTCGGTACAAGACGAGGGCTGGATCCGGCGAGGATGGTCATAGAGAGGTCATTGCGGTGTTGTTATAAAGCTTTCCGTGTGCATCATAGAACCGTGGTGACAAACAAGCGGGTGAGAGGGGTGGGCGGCCTCTGCCAGTCGTTGAATGCATCATATAATCGGTTACAATTTATCGTCATAAGAAGTATTCTTATTTTGGTTTGTATTTGACGGGACAACGGCGCTGTGCTCACTGGTCTACCGTAATTTATGCTAGGCGCCACGTTGTCTAGCGTCATGTACCAAGCAGGCCAGAACGACAGTTTATTGTCGGGTTAGCTAGCATAGACACGTATTTGCACCCTCCTCCCACCCTTCTTTATCTTCAGCTCAGTGTATATGTTTTTGTTTTATTTGATTTTTTTTTTTTTTAATTTGACATTCGATCTTTGGTACCGTTCGTATCCTCTATCTGTATTTTCAAGCTGTAGCACTCGGAGACACACTTCGCATCGGGTTAGTTGGGGAAGTGTATCACACATCACCCCCAAAAGTGCAGCTTTGGTAGTATTTATGTTCTAAAGCAAGTGTGTCTCCCGAAACGCCAAACCTTCATTATTTGTACATAGGGACCGGTTAATTTATACAAATGGTGTTTACAATACATTATACGGCAGCCAAGCATTTCTCAGCGATCTGCATTTTTTTACAAAGATGTTTCATCATAATTTTGAATAGCTTCCACCTGAACCCACCTTATGGCAAAATGAAAACAACACTTTTATGTATGTAAAGTAACAAGAGCCCATCTGCAAAATGATACTTTCGACATGTAATGTACTGTGTTGTGTGTTGCGGAAAAAGGACCCGTGTCGTTGAAGGTCAGTCAAAGAGCATTAACAATCTCTGGCCCAGTCTCAACAGGTTACCGCTAGCCTTAGTACTTAATCAGTCGCCTGACAATCCAATAGCACACCATGTGACGACCTATTTTCATGCATTTCCTCTTGGCATTTCACAGCTATTCTCACAACGAACTTGTAAAAACACATTTTAACGGGTGCAACTACAACTCGTAGTGTCACTTGTCTCCCTCTGTCCCGCTAAAAATTAATGTGGACACCTGTCTAGGTGATGTTTTATGACATTTCAAAAACCTAAATTTGGTCGCACTACGTTTCAGCTACAACTACCGTCTGACTGCTTACGCTGGCCCATATGGTAGTAGGATATTGTATCTTTTAAAACTTGAATTGAATAACGATAATTTGATATGTAAAGATACGGCGTGCAACAACAATTGAGATCTGTTGCAGAGTATGTTTTACACAGTATGGTCCATATCCTGCTCTACCGTATACAGTATCGCCTTGAGTTGTAAATGTTGGTTAATTGATAGGTCATCCATTATAAGCACGTCCATTTACATGTAGTAGGACTGATATTTATGTAACGAACGCAACATCTAACGCCTATTAGAAGCACGCGTTTTGCATTCCCTCATATATCTGTTTCAAGGGCCAACTGCGAGCATCAAATGTCATTACATACTAGTACGAGACTTACAGTAGAAGTCTGTAAGGAAAGCTAAGGCCACTTGCATTCCCTTAATCTAAACTCCTGATTTCTAATTATTCTTTATAGCAGACATATCAGCTGTTATTTGTCAATAAATCAAACAAAAGTGCATGCCTTTATTTATTTATTTTTCATTTGTGCATAGCATATCATCAAAACATCCACAATAGACACCAAGAAACAGGACTTTTCGAGATAGGCTACTACACTGAATCAAGTTTGTTTATTAATAAAACAAATACGTGCCTCCATATTGAAATTTTTCTGTGGGGTTAGAAGATTATTAACCAGCAGACTATCATTATTTCTGATTCTAGTATCAATCGTGAGAATCTAAAATATTTGTCTTGCTGCTCCAAAAGCACCCACATAAGGGAGTTAGGCAAAGGAAGGAAGCATTAGTTTTCATTCTTTGATGCTGAGACAGGGACACTAGTACATTGCGGGTATCTCCATTCACCGTCTGCATTCTTCTCAGATGTTGAACAGAGCAAAATCAAATAAGCTCAATCTGTGGGTGTTATCATCTATTAGTGTCAAAAGAATCTGTGGCATATTATTTGTAATTACTTCGCAGTCTCTGGTGATTCGCCATTGTATTGGGACCTTAATTTACCATTTTAACATTACCAGCGCATTTGGTAATATTGAAAACTTTGTGATTAGACACCAAAGATAAAGTTTGCGGTTTGTATGGATTTGGATTGTATACGTCACTCAACCACATTTTTCTGATTTACAACATTGAAAGATAAGAGAAGATGAAAGAGGAGTCTGTGGATGAAAACGCGAGTGCGCTTGATTATGCAGGGTGAGTATGGGCTTATATATCAACTTCCTACAGTGTACATGCCTCCGTGTGGATCAAACCCTTTAGTAGTCAGAAAAACTTTGTACATTTGCAATTTGCGTGATTCTCTTACAAGTATGTTACGTTCTAGACATGTGGATAATAGCAAAGTATACTAACTTTTTAACCGTTGCTCAAATCAGGTTAATGATTATATCAAGGTGACATTGGAATGTCGGGTGGACTAATATGGGTACGCGTCAGGTTGTATATATCAGTCTAGCTTTAGTGGTGATTGCATGCCTTTGGCAGATCTCAAATATTCATGCACGATGAAGTTTTATATTCATAACAGTTAGTGTTGTTCTACATAAATGTAATTGTGATAAATGTGGTTGTTGTCATAGGCAGATCCAGAGGGGCGCAGGTGCCCCCCCACACACACACACACTTTCCCACCAAATACTTCATTTTCATAGGGGTTTTCGTAAAATCCCTTAAATGCGCCCTTTTCCTTGAGTGCGCCCCCCCCCCTTTTTTTCCAAAACCCTGGATCTGCCATTGATTGTGACATCATAAATGTCATTATCTGAAAAGGACAGGTAGACAATACATTAATTGTTTAAATTAACGCGAAGAGACCAACATCTTCTTAACTACTCTGAAACCTCAGTGTTTGCTTGATTCCTGTGGCTTGAATATATTATCATTTCTGTTTCCCACTTTTGAGTAATTATCAGCTATACATCTCCATTTTCAGTCATAATGTCAACACAAATAGAGGTGCTTGTTTTAGAATTAGGTGACAAGGCGATCTTGAAGGTTCAGGAAGACCTGGCAGGCGATGAGATATGGAACTTCTTATTTTGAATTTAACAGCTCGTTAGCTCTTCACATGTTTGACTTCTACCCTCTTTCTCAAATGAAATATTGCTGCTCATAGGTGGTTCTTTGTTTGTGCATTTATAACCTTAGAAACATCATGTGTTATAGAAGCCACGTTAGTTGCACATATCGGTATTTTAAATTGTTCGGTGAACTAATGACTGCATGTGATGCATCTCATTGATGATATAGATGGCTGGCTGTAGTTCAAAGTCTGCCACTGTGTCTGCAAATAACCCAGCTTAAAAATGCGAGTTCAGTGTGGCACGTGCTCCTGACTCTTTGAAAGAATCCAATTCAGTCGTCATGTTGCTCTGACCTTTCGCTACTATCCTGTCCAATTTGAACTTGTAACAATATTGATCTTAGTGCGTTTCTGCTACCAACTTAGAACGATCTGGTCATTCCCCACATTTCAAGTTCTTATCAGTCATTCTCTACGAGAGGTCATTTTTTAACAATATTTTGTATTATTGTATTTGATAATTTATTTTGATAAAATGATGTAAAATGTTATAATATAATGAATATCTATTTTTTATATATTTTTTTCAATCACGCTTTTTATATTCAAAATAAAGCAACTGGTACTAGTACAGAAGAACCACTCTTTTTAAGACAAATACTGAAGAACCACTAAAGGAAAGAAAAAAGATCCTCTCGTAGAGAGTGTTTGTCACTTATGGGTCGTCGATCTATACGTTTATATCTTTCAGAATCACTGGGATATTTTAAGGGGCACAAAGATAAAGACATGATTATGTAATAAGGTTTGAAGAAAAGTATGCGTGTGTGATGTTACATGTTATATAGATATATTGTGACATTTTAAGTAACAATATTGTGCGAAATTCCTGTGACGTATGAGTTGAAGGGAGGTGTATTCTAAAAGGTGTACGGTGTCTATTTCTCAAGACTAGACACCAATTCATTATTGCAGACAGCACTCTTTAACGAGCCAGTCTGCTGTTAGTGCGGATAACTGTAAGTCACTTCAACACCAAAGCCAATTTCAGACGAAACTTTAAAGTTCATCTGACAGTGCCTTCAATGGCGCTGACGTGTTCTCATTCTTCATACAAAGTGTGTTAATTGACAACTGATTAAATAACTGGTTAGGTCAGCTTTGCACGTTTACATAGATATGGGTTTCATGTAGCATCAAATGATGCGGATATCTATCTATGACAACCAGTACCGGTTGTATTCTTAGTATTATCGATTTCATTATATCCTCTCATTAAACTGATATACTAGTTTCATACTGTACTGATAAAACACTGCGTCTTGTCATAGGGATCATATTACTGTATGTTTCTACAATTTTGTCGTCAATCATGAAATGACGGTGTTGTAACAGCTACTGCTCCCATAGTTAGGTGTCTCATATGCTGTGTGAGGTCAACGGAGCAGTAATAAAGAATAATCATGATGCATGCATTCCATTCACTTGTCACTTGAAACATTGCAGACTTGTGTCTACTGTTTGATGTTTCTCCCTGTTAACTATTATGCACCAATTCATCAACAACAAGTTCGTCTTCGCTCATTCATTTACTCACCTTCACTAACAACGCTTGTATATTAGAATCTGTATAAACTAACCAGGACTGGCAACTACGCCATTATGGAGTCTTAAAACGGACTGCTTGTTAGGGGATATTTAGGGCCAGTCTGCGCTACAACGTCCACTATGTATGTATAGCTTAACCCCCAATTTCACATAGCCGATCCTAGCTCCAGATGCTCCAAAATACGCCAGAAATGAGAAAACAATATTGTCAGTCTTTTTATGGTGCCTTGTGTGCATATTTTGTGGCCAAAATGTATGGGATCATCTTGAATAGCGGTATGTGACCTTTCTAAGGGACTGGCTGAAAAATCAGGCTCAAGAGACCATTCGGTAATCGCACACTATAATACGGGTCCATCTTTTTGAACATCGCCAAAATCAACACGTTTAAGCAGAAAGACCTTACAATGATCACGTTAGCCCTCCAGACGACCCAGAAAAGCAAGAACATAATCCAGACCAACAACTCAATAATCCAAATCATGCAGGAGCCCACAAGCCGAAAAATTCAAAATCGTCTATTTCAGCAGAAATGCTGTGCTATTTTAAAAAAATCAAAAGTTAATTGCCCCATAATTTTTATAGCGGCCACTTCTGCTAAGTAGGAATTTGCATGCTATTAATAAAAGGAAGTGCATCGCATATACACAAAGTTCATCTTAGCACAACACAATAAATTCTTACATTGATTGAAATTTTTGACAACTTCTGTTGCCATTTTCAAAATCTCTCTACGCGTGTCAAGGAGGACGTGAGTGTTTTGGACAGAAAGAGCGACTGGAGGACAAGAACCACCAATGAAGCTATTAAGATATGATGACAGAAGCAGGTCATGAACAGGGACGAGGGAGCCTTTCACCTCTCTCATATTTACAATGCAATATTTGGCATCGGAAGTTGTGCAGAGTGACCTTGACATGCGCAGAGAGATTTTGAAAATGGCAACAGCAGTTGTCAAAGCTATCAATCGATGTAAAAGCCGTGTCCCACTGGGGTCGGCCCGCTGGGAAGCTATAAAAATAGCTGATAAAAATCGGTGGGAAATCCAGATTTTGCCATGTACGCCAACTGTCTGCCGGCTACACCGACCCCGCGTTCCTTGGCCGTTTTACATGCACCAAACAGTTGCTGAGAGTCCGCCCCAAAAATATTTCTTGGAACATTAACGATCGATTTGCGCCAGGACTTTCTTTTTGTGCGTCGGGTTTACGCTGACCTTGCATCAACTGTCTGCTGACTGTCTGCTAATCGTCTTCTAGTTTTTCGCTAACTGTGCGTCGACTATGTGCTGAAAAAGATCAATTAATGCCAAAAGGGGTTATCTGTCCTCAGATGGTTGACGCACAACTCGATTTGCCCAGAAAATCCTAGAATGTCTGCGATGAGTATATGCCTAGGCTAATGGGATACAGCCTTAAGAATTTATTGTGTTGGGCTAAGTCGAACTTTATGTGATGTAGCCTATATGGATTCCAACACGATGAACACATTCAAGGATATAAAAGTGAATCATTTAAGGATATAGACGTGCATCGCAAGCTCGGGCAATATTCACCTAATTCGATATTGATTTACTCGATATTGTCCTCAAAACAAGTAAATATTTCTCCAATATACATGCTCAGTATTTGACGGAGCAATTCTGTCCTCACTTTTTTTTATTCTAAAAACCTACCTCACTGCATACCACCGTTTAAGGAACACCGTGTAATGTGCCACATTGACGTAATTTCACCCGATTGCATACAGTCCGTTGTTAATGCTGATCTATCCATCGTTGTGGCTTTTATTGGATTTTGATATTGGCGAGTTGACAAATATTGTTGGTTGTCTTTCTAGTTTTAATGTTTTTCCAAACTATATATATATATATATATATATATATATATATATATATATATATATATATATATATATATATATATATATATATATATATATCTCTATATATAATGTCTAATAAAATCTCATTGGAATACAGTTTGTGAGCATTTCAAATAGCCCAATCCGGAAATCTACATTTAATAAAATTTCATTAAAACACCACTTGATCTATATATCTATATATATATATATATATATATATATATATATATATATATATATATATATATATATATATATATATATATATATATATATATATATATATATCTCTCTATATATATATATATATATATATATATATATATATATATATATATATATATATATATATATATATATATATATATATATATATATTACTATCTATCTCTATGAGAAAACAACCTAATCCCTAATCTACATTGATCAAGTGGTGTTTTAATGAAATTTTATTAAATGTGTCCTTTTCCGATTGGGCTATTTGAAATGCTCACAAACTGTATTCCAATGTAGTTAAATGTCATACTGGCGCAGTTAGCGGGGCTTGTTGATGGATAATAAACGAAAACAAGATTTCTTCAAATTAATATATC
>CM032663.1:17096101-17368223 GCA_019095985.1 Streblospio benedicti
CACTGTGCTTAAGGTTTTATGAAAGCGGTTTCTTGATTGTAAATCTCAGAAAGTTTGTGATCATCACTAGGGCAGAAAAGTCACGCTCTACCATCCCTCTTCTCTTAATCAGATCCTTTGTTGAAGTATGAAATTATATTGTTTAAATATTTTTTTCAAACCCTGTGTTACCCCGTGCACATCTAACCACTAATAATTGGTAGTGTCACTCTTGCACTTCAGGATACAGCATTAGTACGATCACAGCTGGCATTGGCACAGATTGTGTGTCCTTGCAGATTCACACTCAACTGTCCTAATTACCACTGATCTCCCATTCATCACTTTATTACGTTTCTTATTACCTCGGACACTGTCAATCAAGCATAGATGTATCAAAGCGCCACGTCTCTGTATTGCAATGAAGTTGTAAGTGGGAAATTAATTAAATCACAACCACTTCGAGACCGAATGTGCCAATAACGGAATACGTAACTCTTGCTTTAGAGGGATCGACTAGTAAACTGGCCTGCTAGACTGCCCTTGCTACCTCTTTTCAAAATGGCCACCAATGTAGCGGAATTTGATAACATTCCCTTTATTCGTATTAGTTATAGGCCCATAGTAAATTAAACCAATAGAAATAGAAATGCTCTGCATAACTTCAGTTATTCATTACTGTTTTACAGAATTAATATGCATTTGACAGAAAAAATAACATTTTATTGCATAAATGAATACTTTGCTATGCTTCAGATCCAAAACGTACAAAGAAATTGAGAAAAAAGGCTGTGTCTGAAAACCGTTTGATAATTTTCCTACTGTTTGTATATCTTATATATTTTTTATAATGCATCCTACTGGAATGGCTAAAATCACATTAGGCTTCGCGCCTACTTTGTTCAATATTTTGTGATATATGACAGGATTTTTGCCAAGATTAATTAATAGCTCCATAGCTTCATTGATGATGTAACTCAAAATATATCTTTTGTATCCATGTAATACGCTCTGCTACAAAATAAAATAGAATATCTATTGAAGATTATTACAGTTCAATGTAGCATTATGAGCAGAATAACCTATGTCCAAATTCCGTTGACTTCCTTGCATTTGAGAGAGGGTGTGGTAGCACGTAAATCCTCGTCGTCTCTGACGAGCAAAAAGAAGATGCGCCAATTTGCTGTGAAAGAAAGTCATCATGAATGAAGAAAAATTGTCTTTAAAATGAACGACATTTAGCACTGTTCTTTTGGAGGGTTTGGGTGGAGAGTCATTTTGGTGGTAGTTATGCATGTTTTAATTAGTCAGTGGGAGCTCCGGGTTTATTTTTAGATTTACTGTAGTACCAGGGTTATTTTCTGGCAAAATGGTAAGGTGTGTTTAACACATGCCTCGGTAGGGACTAAAACATCGAACCAACGTTGCACACATATTTGGAATAGTGCTTTATTAATTGTCTATGCTACATATCATACTTTTTTGCTCAGGTGTGTGCATATAAGGTATAAAATTGTTCCAGACATTTCCAATGGGTTTAAACTGGCCCTACCAACTTATTCTTTCTTGCAATAATAGTACCCGTACTGAAGGACTTCTTTCACAATATATTGTTCCCCCGTATAACGGCCTAGTACCTGGCATTGCACTCATGGCAGCCGTTTACAAATGCCATGCAAGTGGAGGAGGGGGAAGTGGGATAAATCCTACATCCGTGGGACACTCAAATGTGTGGCAGGGATGAATTCGCTGGTTGGACATGTATGAGTTGAAGCATAAATTCTGATACTCTGGGGACTTGGGGAAAATCTGATACGGTTGAGACACCTGTGCACGGTGATATCTCATCATTTGACTATGAAACCTAACTGAATTGCAATTTGAAAAGACTTTTAACTGCCATCGCTGTCCTCTGCTGTCCACGTAAATTTTACCTTGACCTGTATATTTCAAACCATGTGATATGATTACATAATCTTATCATCTACACATGGTGTGAAGCAATAATAAGAGATAACATAGCGTAGTATCAGCCTGAAATAATCTTTACTGTTTCTTTAAGTCTCCTATATGTATAGTATGTTCAACATGCTTAACATGTTTAAGTTGCCAAACATTTAATACCCCACCTGTTACCCCTCTACAGATCACCCTGTTATAACTAACATTCTAACTTTTGGTATGCATGTTCACAGAGGTGACTGCTCAGTGAGTCGTTTATGGGGATCACAATGGTCTCAACTAGGGTCCGTTGTGGCTATTACAATAATGGGTGGTTTGTCTCCTTGTGTGAGGCTTTTCATTATACAGGGATTATCTTAACCTAAATCTCATCCCAACATTGACCATGGCTAGAATTCCCACAGTGTGTGCTACTCTTCCTGTAATCAAATGCAGATGTTTAGCAGATTGCCATACGCTATTGAAATTTGTATCATGTTTATTTGTTTTTCTTGTTGCAGGTAAGCATCATGTTCTCTTCCACAACGAACTCTGTAAGTAAAGCATGTCTCTTTATGTGTCAGCCAAGCCACGGTATGTTGAATACATCAGAGTGTTGAGTAATGCGTGTACAAAAATGACATATCTGTACGTATATGTAATGGGGTGGCGGATGGCAGGGACTGTTTTATTAAATAAAGTAAGGCTTTTGAAAGACTTTATCCGTGGATCATATAACGTGGAACTGAACTGAAATGATACACATTGAGGGTAGTATCGTTCATCATATCAAGATAATCCAGCAAATACCGTTCCATGCGCATTGGATGTTTGTTGTGCTAGTACTGGTATGGGGCGGGTTTATGGAAGTGGCACGAGGGTAAAAGGGACAAAAAAAGTGGGATGTGGGATTTCATGGAAGTGAGATGTCGAAAAAACAAATATTTGTGGGATACGGGTGGAAATGCCAAACAAATTAGGGTTGGTGGAAATAAGAACAACACAATTAGGGTCATGGGGTTTTTGGACCTCTTATAACCTCCGCACCCCACACACACACCCACACACACACCCCTACCCCACCCCCACCCCTAGTATAGTGGCGATAATTGAAGCCGCCATTAGTGACTGTCACATAATCTATCTTGTCACAGAGACATCTTGATTGGAATCAATTTTTCATATAAACAGAACAAAGTGTTGTGACCAACCAGCCTTTTGTTGAGCGCGTATTCCCATATCTGTGTCTTATTTCCTAGGTACCTTACATTGTTCGGAATTCATACCCGTGGCGTTCAGTCATTGCGTTCAGACATAAAATAAGGTTTCACAGCAATGAAAATGTCAACATGACACTCAAGTCATTGAAACCATCAGCTAAACTATTAGCATTCTAGCTTGAAGAGACATTGTAGCATCGGGCCATATGCACGTTATTGGTTTGTGGTTACGTCGAATGCTAACGAGTCTGCTCACAAACCCATCGATTACAATTACTTCTCCTCGCGTAACTACATGCATTCAGTCTCCCACCACGTAATTTGCTAAATGTCAGTAATTTTACCTCATTATAGTGTTCCTCTTAGAAGAATAGCTTGAGTATTATTAAACATAAGTAACAGATACTAAACACCCAGTGGCCTCGTTTTTAAGCTGCAGTGTTTTACGTACGTTTAAAAAATGAAATCTAGTTAGACAATAATTCTTGTCGCCTGCACATCCGTGTGACTGTCACTGGAAAAAAGTGCCTCTATTAAATGTGCTGTTTTACAGTAGAGTTATTGGCATGTATATAAGTGTACATGTCAAGCCATGGTACAGGCGGATATTAGACATACGGGAGACTACTGTTACAATGGAGTCACCGATAATACAGAAGAAATGCTAATCGCTTCACAAAGATATTGGATCACAGTGACAGCACAATACCACTGACTAAATATACAATGTATGTCTTACGCCTATTCATTATACCGGTCTGCATACAAGTCAAAACAATGTAGAACATCAGTTTTCATTGTTTAAGGGCGTATGATAATATTATAGATGTGTGTTGTACATCAACCATGTAAACCTCATCTAAAATCATACCAATAAGAGTGACAAATCCAGACTTTTGCAGAAGAAGGTATATCCTGTGGATTCACATCAAATTGTAACGCAAAACACTTGTACCCTGAGGTTCATCAGATCTAGGACTTAGTTTGGTGTACGCAGCAAGGCTCGCGGAGATACATGACAAAACATGAAAATGAAATACATTTGGTGAAAAAGGGTGTGGGGGATAATCCCCTTTCCGCACCACTGGAACTGACCATGATGTACGACCGTGTAAATTGTAACGCAAAACACTTGTACCCTGAGGTTCATCAGATCTAGGACTTAGTTTGTTGTACGCAGCAAGGCTCGCGGAGACACATGACAAAACATGAAAATGAAATACATTTGGTGAAAAAGGGTGTGGGGGGATAATCCCCTTTCCGCACCACTGG
Source organism: Streblospio benedicti (assembly GCA_019095985.1). Lineage (NCBI taxonomy): Eukaryota > Metazoa > Annelida > Polychaeta > Spionida > Spionidae > Streblospio > Streblospio benedicti. Next base: position 17,100,514 of record CM032663.1, read on the forward strand.
AACTGACCATGATGTACGACCGTAAAAAATGACTTGTAGACTGAGCTTGACGTGAAGACATGTTGATTGCTAATACACGTTTGGCGCGCTCTTCTACTGCCCCAGTTCCACAAAGCTAAATCTGCCACTGGATTCTCACAATTAATCACCATCATCAGGAACTGAGCAAGCGGACAGCTCGTTACGCCGCCGACGCTCACTCAAAGCGCCACAATTACATGAGCACCCTGTCGGCGGCGGCGGAGAGCACTCGTGTGGGGCCAACATCCTGCCAAGCCGCCCATCTCGTGCGCGTTTGACATTATGATCGCGGAATTCCCAAAAGTCTGGAATCCCCTCCACATACATAAAACGCTGCAGCGAAAACATATCACATATCATGTAGCATTTGTATAAACAATGGCGACCTTCCCGTAGTCAAAATGTCTGACTAGCAGGCTCCACTTTCGAAGCAATCCTACACATCTCATCCATCCATTGATGCTTTCATTAATTAATATTCAGTATTATTGTGATTACATTGAGGTAATATGACGTTGTGTGACATTGTATTATTTTATTAAAATGTATAATAGATTAATGCTTAGAAAGCAAAATGCTTTCAGGGTAATAATGTTCTAAATAATAGATTAATGCTTAGAAAGCAAAATGCTTTCAGTGTAATAATGTTCTAAATAATTATCATAAATTCTTGGTCTAATTCGCTTCCCTGAGGACAGGCTATTGAGGTTATGCATTATAAATGGCGTATTAGAATAGTATAATATTTGAACCATCTTGACATCTCTAGTATAAAGTATATTTAAGGATTTATAGGTTTCCATTATAATCAAATCATTTTTCAGAAGCACATATGTAATAATCAATCGCTCATTTCCTAGATATTGGTTGCCCCTATCTAGACGACCATTTGAGTGGTAGTTGAATTTTCAAAGAAGATTAAATCAACTACTAGACTCACTGCGTGCACGTGGTCGTCTCTTTTAATGTGCACCAGTCTTCTATTTGGATATACTCAGTAATTAACTCACGGATGTGTGATATTCTGCAGGATCATATTCATTTCTGAGAACGATACTTGCAACTAACTATAGACTGTTACAGTAAATATTACCAGTTTTTTCTGTGCCTTTTGATACCAGGATTATAATTCAGAGCAGTTTATATGCAGTATGAACTAATGTCTTAGTATCATCACTGCGAACGATTTACAAAATGTTGATCATTTTATATATAATTGCTCGATTGAATAGAATTGTGTTCCAATGACAGTGAACAGTACAATCTATACGCATTTTATATTCACCTAGTAGTTGCACTATTTTCAACTATTGCCTGTGAATTATACATCAACTGGGATAGTAAATCTATGTGCAAGGCATAGCCATACGTTCTCTTTGTATTCAGTACGATAGGACGACAGAACGATGGGTGGAACCAACTCTTATGTGTTTCTGTTACGCCTAATGAAAAGAAAGAGCGGCTCTCGTCTGAGCAACAGTTATAATTACCGTGTGTATGTGCCCACGCCAGAAATCCATAATCACGCTAAAACTCACCAAATGTGTTTGCACAACTGGTAACTTCCAACAACAATACACGCATGTTCGCCTAAATTGCCGATTGTAAGTATTTGCATTAACCCCGATGTGGATTACTAACAACACGGGAATATTGACTGGATTATTAGACAAAGGGTGAGCAGAACAAAGACCTTGGAAACTTATGATTATAAACGCCAGTTATTGGAAGATCACATGACACTCAATGCCGAAAACGAGGATTTACGTATTTGGCTTTTTAACTTATTTTGTTCTTTGGAATTGGCGGTTTGAAAAGTTGTAGAGAAAAAAGTTTTGTAGCAGTTTATATTTCATTGTGTGACACTTCGGATATAACCTTTATTTAGTGTAACTTTAGTAAAGTGGAATAGTAGCATTACTTGTTCAAACCTACACACTTTGTCAGTCACTGCTACTATTACTTAATTAGCATAAATTTGATCATCATTATCTGAATAGTTAGTAAGTTAGTTGGTTTCTTTTTTTGATTATATTAAGCTGATGTTTCATGCAGGTTTTCATCTGAACGTACGCATGGAGCGTGTGCATATTTTGAACTAGTATTTAAAAAGCCATCCATGTTATGAACGATAAACTAATAGAACAGATGTGCTTTCTCAGAAATACGAGCTAGAGAATTGGTCGTGTAAATAAAGTGTGGATATTGTTTATATCATCATCTGCCAACATGATAAAGAAGCTGTTATCACTTGATGAGGATGAGGAGGATAATCCCCGCAACTCGCTGTAAGTGTTTAGATTGTGCATTTGTTGATTTTTTTATGTTTTGGGTTGTTCCATAGGATTAGGTTTGAGCAATCATATCTTGGTCTCATATATGTATGCTGTGTGGTTATTCGTTTGTTATGTACACATTTTAATATTTCTATAATGTCTTCTTTAGTGTTGTTATTGATGTGAATATGATACTTTAAATGACAGTTTTAATAAAACAATAAGAAATAATTTGTAGTATCAAATTTAGTGTTGTTATCGTTAACCCTGTTATGTCGCATCTTTGATTTATTATTGTTTATGTTTAATAAACGGTCGTCTGGGAATTCAATACGTTTCTATAAATGACATGTTCGCAAATGTGCATGTTGTGTAAATAAATAAATATTTTCCTTCCACTTTACCATTCTAAATGTAAGTTTCCATATCTATGGTGTTAGTAATTATTTCTCCAAATACTATTTAAATGCTTAACTAAGTGTTTTGGTATGTTAGTATCACAAGTTTTATTTTACAATTGTACACTAGTTTGGGGCTCGATAATTTTATTCCTATATTTGACTATTTTGTGTCAGAAAGCCTCCTTTGTGCTGCTTGTCACCAACTTATTGCGTTTACCAAAACACCAACATTCAAGCATGTTAATACTATTTATAATATTGAAATACAAGTTATATTTTTACTACATGTAATCTTTTGAATGTGTGTAGACAAATGCACCTTGCACCAACACCAACCTTTCAACTAACAATAAACCCATCGTCAATAAAGAGAAGCGTAAATACATCATATGATACTAATGAACTAACCATTATAAAATGGATACCATTGGAACACATTATTGAAAACGAATCTTCTTTTTTCGCCTCAAGCATCAATAGTTGGAACCTTTGTTGATACGAAAGATCTTCATTTTTCCTTCTCGTCATGCATTTGGTGCTCTATACAACATTCAAGTAGAACTTTCACCTCGTAATCTATGCCGGGGCATTGTACATTTAATGTGGATGTGTTTGGAAACTGTTTTGACAAAAAGCTGAAACTACTTTGGTTTGTTTGCTGCACCTTGATTATTGATAATTCGTCGTTTACTGTGTTTACTAGATTGATGATACCATCAACTTCATGTACTCCCACTGGGATATTATGCATCCTGCTATTATGTGAGCTCAAGCAAAATGGCAAGTGTTTTTATTGTAGACAACAGTGCATGCTGATACTTTGTCTTTATGAGTATATATTGCCTGATCCCTGGCTTTGGAAACAATCACATTACTCACACCTTGACGTGTTCTCTCAAGTTCCCTACTGTTTCAATACTATCTCAATACCCATATCGTGTGGAACGGAAAAATAATAACTCTGGCCCTCTTGATTCATTGACACATTTTACAGTCCCTGATATAGCAACATAAGCAACGACGACTTCCGACCAACAAAAAAGTAGGAAAGAAAGAGAAAACCTTGCAGTTTTCTATCACCCCTTCGGTAGAATTGACTGAGCCACAGATCAGTGTATACGATCAGCAGGCGGCATTTGAAAAATTGCGCACTCCAGTCGTGCGCACCGTTAATGAACATATTCTACATGTCGGCAATTATGCCTCCTCGTGTTAGCAGCAGTCGATACATTCACCAATTACTGATTAATGGTTCTCATGTCAGAAGCAGCACTTCAGTGAACGCGCCGTGGATCTGCCGGGCCTTGGGGTGAGGCAGCAGACCACTAATGGACACCGCATCCTACACACTGCAGCATAATTGGCTGCATTATTCTCTCTCGTCTGTCCTAATCTTTAAAGTGAGCCAACACACGGAAGATGTTAGGCTTTCACTGATTCTGATAAGTTGATTACCACTGGTTTATGACAAGAAAATATAGTTTTGAACATCAAATAATCATTCTGCGAATGCAGTTGACAGTGAATGCCGTCGATGTGTTGGGAGAATAATTGTCATTTGTTAATGCCTGCTTTTTAGAACAGCTAGAATATAATTCAGAGCAGCTAAAATGTATTTGAGAAGAGTTAGAATACACATGAACCCGATCAGGTCTGTGTCCATATACAATCATAATACGTGAACCAGCGCCAGCTTAAGGTCGTGGATCACTTTGTTCCATAACGCCTTATTCCTTTGTTAAAGCAATATAATGGAACACCGACTGCAATCAGATATCAATAAAATGCCACTGCCCAAACACGCGAAACCAAAGACACCCAAGGACATATCAAACCAATGTGCTAAAAAAAACTCTATGTAAACAAGTGTATATTGACAGGGGCATGCGATCATTGGTAAATTGAGGTGCCTAATTATCGCTCAGTGATATCAAAGACAAAGCAATCACGGAGAGCTTCTTACGGAGATTTCTCATTCTCTTGAACGTGATCAATGTCTGTATTGATGATGTGCTTTTGTGGCATTTTTTGCAAAAGCTCTAGACACTTTATACGTTGTTGAATAAAACGTTATCCTTGGAGAAAACAGTAATGTTCACACTGGGCATTCAGTGCATTGGATTTGCAATCAATCCTTCATGTGTGGCTGGGTGATGCAGGTGACTGATAACTGACACTGCTACTAATACAATGTATTTGCTCATTCAGTTAAAGTCCCCCAACCTACAACATTTAGTGTGATGTCGTTGTGTCATGGTCTATGACAGTCTTTATGATGCCATTGATGCCCAGATGGCGGTCATCGTCTGCAATATTTGTTATAAACTCGCCAACGGACAGTCAACTGCGTCATTTTGACCATCACAAATATCAATTTCCACTGCTACCCAGTAGCGTGAACAATCTCCCATAGTGACATGGCGCTTAGCTAGTCACGTTTGGGAGGACCTCGCCGGACAACACACCTAAATTAGAGAATTAATATATAGATGCTACTGTGAATTACAAAAAACAATGTTGTTGTGATAGAATGTTCTCAAAGATGTATAGCGATAAGTATGTTGCAATTATATAGCAACTCGTCTATGCAGTAATTTTACATTTAATGCAAGACTAGTTATATAGATAACGAAATTTAGCTGATATTAGATATTAGGCTATATACTAATTCAAGTACAATTACAAAATGCGATAGCTTTAGTAGAAACACACACTTACTACAGGGGACTTGTTACTGTCACGGGGTAGGGATATACTTATATGAAATCCCACTTGTTAACCTCTAACTTGTATGATATTTACGGTATGTTTGCAACATATTTTAGTTTGTGATTTTTATCAGTGGAGTATATGGGTATTGATAAAATAATTTGGCCAGTCTGTAGCAACGTACTACCTTTATTATATTGTATAGCTATAGCTGCGTATATTTGTAACTGGGTAATTCTGTGTATTACACTATAACACCAAGCCTATGATACATCCTGATAAGTAAGTGTATCATACTTTGACTCTTCATCTTCTAAACTATATTTTGAAATGGAATGCGGTACTCTTATTCCAAAATCATAATGAATTAAATCCTCCAAGCCAGGGCACTAGGTTACTCTGACCTACAAAGGCGCATTTACGGTCCCAGGGCAACAGGTATGTAGTGTTAGATATGGTAGGGAATAGCCCAAGGGGGAGTTTATCAAAATGTCACTTCTGTATTCAGCTAGTTTAATCATAGGTGCTGGATCTTCATAAAAAATTCAACTGAAGATTTAAGGTGGCTAACTTTAGACGTCTGGTGGGAGTTCTTGAAATGAAGCCTATACCAATGGCCACGGCATGTCTGTGTATTCTCTTTATTTCATCTAAGTATAGTCTAAATTGCTTTCTGCTAGACTAAGTGTAATATTAAAAACATATGTTTCAAGTACACCGTGTCCTATTCAAATCAATTAGATATTGATACACTAGGTAAAATCTTACAACGCAATTCTTTTTTGAAGCTTTATTCGAATTTTAACACGTCTGCTGTTACATACTTTGTTATATACGTACCAAATAATACTATAACAGACCAGCAATTAACCTAATCAAAGGTATGATTATAGTCAGTCGCAAAAGATACGTTGATTGCCACTATGGCTACATTGCCATTTTCTTTTGCAAGTAAACTGTTTGCTTACTAAGAGATGCCAAAAATCATTGAAAATGTATTTTTGCGGCGAAAGGTGGGAGGGCGCGTACTCCCTGCGACCCCCAATATATCCACTATGTCCGGTCGACCCTGCTGGCCCGCCCCCATCCCCACATCTGCCACTGGTTGCAAGAGATTCTGACAGTGTCTCTTCGTTTGGTCTATTCTGCGTTTCCAATATCACGTATCTGTTTTCAAATTGCATTGCAATATACATATTCAGTGTTCACTTCTGTGCATGCTGATATAATTGCATTGCCAATATCAATATCTACATTAACTATGCAATTGCAAGAAGTGAATGCAACAACAACATAAATTATTGCCGATATGGAAATTATCTCTTTGTCCCAACCTCAACCACTTGACATAGCCAGAGGAGCTATCAACAGCATTTCCATATTGACACTATGTGAATTAATGGTGCAGTTTTCGAACAGTGTGTTCACAGCTCTTCTGCTCACTTTATAATAACTAGCCCTATTTGAATAACTGCAAATGTCCTACGGTTGAATATATAGAACCACGGAGTCAACACTTGTTCTTTGTGTTTCACAACATGGTAGCCGTTGTACGAGGTGTCCGTGTTGCAAAGGAGCCAAACACATATAGGATCTATAAATGGAAATAAAAAACAAATGGCAACGCATAATCTAGATCTAGTGACGTTTTTAGAATAAATTGTTGGGCAGCTTCATCACTGCTGTTCGCTGTAGCTGCATCCTCCACTACATCAGTTCTCACATTAGAGCCCTCCATTCGTTCTACTACTGTTGCAGTTTCTTTAGCCTCCTCACTCGCTTTAGATTTAGTGTACGTTTGTTACACTGTAAACTATAACCTGCCATAAATTGTGACTGGTCATGATTTACGTTGACGTAAATTTTTATCAGGCTCCTAAAAATGGTCTAGCTGCCGCATAATGTGTTCACCGTAAATTGTAATCGATTGCACTATGCGTTGGACAGCTGTCATCCGCTCTTAGGTCATCACATCCCTTTTTTGTCATAATAGGCCTATGGCGCAAGGAGAGAGATTTCAAACGACACCGCAGTGGTCTCTCTATCATCATCCTGACTGGACAAAGGTGGAGTCACGTGCCGAGGCGACAAGTGGACGTGCACGACGCTTCAATGGAGAATGTGCTTTCTCCTCTAGAATGACCACCACACATGAATCAAACGATTGGTAATCACCTAGAGCTGCATCTTCAAAATGCAGCAGCTTCAAAATGCAGCACATTGTTGGGAGAGTTCTCTTCACTGACTTCCCCTGCCATCTATTCCACGTTGCATGTGAGGCGAGGCGCATTTTGCAGAAAGAGCCTCGTGCTGTAAACTTGAGTGCATTAGCCAAACATGCTTTTTCTCGTTTGGAACTGGTACTGCAGTAGTTAACATCTTCATAGTAGCAATATGTTTATTTCCCTTCATCACACCAATGACTTTGTCTTGGAAATGGTGCGTTTTATCCAGTGGTGCTTCCCTACTTGTTATTATATATCGGAATGTGTATAAACGTATGCAGTGATTTTTTTGTACATAATATATATTCTATACAATAACTGATTTGAATTTCGCTATACATTGAAGAATCCACCAAGAAAATCATAACATGCTGTATAGTTACCGAGTAGATAGTATTATCAACATAGTGTAATAAACAGCTCTGTCAGAAGTTAACAACATGATACATGTTTATGCTTGAAAGTTCCAAGTATATCATTCCCCTGGACGTTTTTGGGATAGTGCGCAAAAGTAAAAAAAAAAAATGATTATACTGACATGTGGCATATACAAGTATAAACATGCAATTTACAAAATCATTATAATAACCACCCAGCCGCAAGGGCTAATAAGTAATAATAATGATGATGATAATAATAATATAATAAGTACATCGAATAGATACTGATCAGTGATTGAATTATGTAGTAATATCCGATGACCTGTTGGGATAGCGATGCTGCCAAAGAATAGAGATTCTCGGTGATATTTTTTCCGCATAACCTTTAGCTAATACCATCATAGGCTACTAAGAAATATAGCAACGTAATGGGAATATATCAGTATAAAGACCTTATCACCAAATACTGATAGATTGATTCATCGATCGTTGTACGATGAATGTAATGTCTCCTGCACCTATGTGTCTAATGTTTGTGTCTGTGATGAAGCGCAGGTCTGACGACAGTCTCCACAGACAAATGGTGAGCCTCCAACTTGTGGAACACTCGAAGCAACAGCATGGCGGAGTTTTCGTCTTTCAACTAATCTTGCAGTTCTTTCTTCCTCGAACAGTCTACAACCCTCACTGCATCTACTATGCCAGAGTGTGTGCTCCATGGCAGTGGTCTGAAAGGATTGATGGGCGATGTCGTAACTTTTTAGGGTTGCATGAAGCACATCCTTATATCTTTTCCACTGTCCGCCTCGTGATCTTTTTCCTGATGACAGCTCGCCGAACATAAGCGCCTTCGGAATTCTTTCTGGGCCCATGCGCACTACATGTCCGGCCCAGCGTAATTGAGCAAGTGTAATCATGGCTTCAACACTGAATATACCACAGAGATCTAACACAGCAGTATTTGCATTTCTGTCAGTCCAAGATAACTTGCATATTTTTCTAAGGCAACGTTGATGGCTCTGTACACCTGGATTTTTGTACTGAGTCGTATGCCACGATCTGACCATAGCCTGTGCTGTACCCAACCATACGACGAACTGGTCTTGTTTATGCGTGCTGTGATTTCATCACCAATCTTGGCATTCTGTGCAAGGATACCTCCAAGATAGCGGACTTTATCTACACATTTTAGCTCCTCTCCATTTATCTTGGTGGGTTCTGTGCTTGGAGGTTGCCCTGGTTTTGGCTGGTGTAGAACTTCCGTCTTCTTGATACTGAAGGTCAACAAATACTATAGTAAAATTGGTAACTAAGCATTAAGGACAATAACAAAATACATAGATAATATCAATGTTATTTAGTCATCACCAAATATATGAGGACGATCACTCATTACATCCGTTTTACTTATGACAATATCGGCTTTATCCTCAAATAGGTACACAAAGCTAAAGGCCAGGAGAAAAAAGTGGCAGAATCCAAAGATATTTTAGTGCATTAGCATAATTTTGTCTCAAATGTATTCATCCTAAAGAAAATAGTTGAGTATAACGAGGGCAAAAATAGTAATTTCAAATATTGAGTACATGTGTGGGTGGTTTCTTTCCATGGGGACATTTGTTGACCTTCGTGATGTCCTTGCGTTTAAAGGGACACGCAGAGCAAATGTCTCAAATATTAGTGTCTTCGTTTAATGTCATTTTTGACAGATGATAAATATTACTCCTAGTTTCCAGTAAAATTACAGTTATTAAGATTAATGTATGATGGAAATAACAAGTATTGATATGGTTACCAAACTACTATAATGGGAATATTGTATTCCGTTCTCCACACGTCAGCTTTGCATTGGTTTCCACTCTTAACAGGATGCAGAATCTGTGAAATCCCAATTGTTTGCAAACACTAAGAATGACCCCACAACAATAAGAAACTAAAACTTTTGATTTAGTCATTGTTAGTTGATTGAAAGTTGATATGTTTTAACTGTTAATTGCAGCCGTTTTGCCATTGCTTGTGGTTTATTAAAAGCTATTGCGTGTAATAATAGATCAGCAACTGAGATTGACGAAACATGATCTTCAGCCGTCACATCCCATCAAGTAACTCCATTGATCAGTTAAAACAAAATTGGTTCATGTTCCACAGTCAATCGATTATTGTGTCCATGTAATGGTTGCAATATTTATAAAAGATGTGTGGTAAATGTCACTGATAGCTTCACTCAGGATGTCGTGCTTTGCTGGAGATTGCCAGAATTAATCCATTTTCGTAAAAGCATCCATAAAATCTGACCTAATAGTTGTAATGCGCTCTACTTGCATCACGGGAAGTAGTGCCAACGGTACTTTCTTCCTTCGTATTTTTGGCTAAATACGGGATGGTGGTTTGTCTAAAGACATAGCACCAGACCTCAATCGAGGAAAATTAATACGAGTTAAGCGTAGGATGTGGAAAATGAATTTGAAATTAAATTAAAATTGCGTCGACATGGAAACCGGATTAATGAGCTCATGTAACTGCCAGGCATAAAACTAATAAAGCTGCGCTAAACCGGTCACATGCTCATTAATATGTAAGGATCGTCTGGCAAAGTCCACATGACCACGGAGCTATGAAAATGAAACGACATGTCCATGACATTATTCCACCCAAGATTTTTTTTTTATTTTTTTTGTTTGTTTGCTTTTTTCCCGAAAATAATTGGGACATATTCACAAGACACTGCAGACAGACGTAAAATTACCATGGCAGTGTTTAGTGATACGTGAAGACCGATTTTACGCGTTCACTGCACCTACTGTTTTCATTAACAGCTTTATTGTATGTTATTGGAATTTGAATCACCTAATATGCATTAAACACATACCATTTTATGATTAAAAAAAGTCATACAAAGTAAAAACGTGTTTTGTAAGTGCGGCATTTCGGTGTAAGGCAGAGAGTCGGTATCTATGTTCGGAATATTGGTCATACATTCACATCCTTATTAAAATTACAATGGTAATTATAAATACGCTATGAAATATAAACAATTGATGCAAAGGTCATCCGAATAGCCAGTACTTATTTCTTCTTAGCCATCAAGGAGGGTAGAGTTAATAAAGATTGGGAGATGTGGAGAAAATGAAGTGGAGAGAGTAAAGAAAAGAAGTATGGTGGAAGGCGTTTAAAAAGAGACTATTTAATTAGTGAGGAAATTTTGAAAAATAGTGGTGTGTGGATGGATAGATTGTCCTAAAGCAGTGGGTGGCATTTCTAAATCTCTAACTCTTGACCCCCTAATTAACCTCCCACCCCTACTCCACCACCTAATAAATTTATTATAGAACATGATCGCCCCACACCACAAAAAACAGCCTGCTAAAGTTTCAAAATCGGTAGGTCATTTTCTAGCCTCACATCATTTAGGTATTGTAGTTGCGTCGCTTCAGCTCAGCTGCTGAAGCAAGCATTGTGTTTGGTTTGTTTGTAACTAACTATGTATGTATGTATGTATGTATGTATGTATGTATGTATGTATGTATGTATGTATGTATGTATGTATGTATGTATGTATGTATGTATGTATGTATGTATGTATGTATGTATGTATGTATGTATGTATGTATGTATGTATGTATGTATGTATGTATGTATGTATGTACGGATGGATGGATGGATGGATGGATGGATGGATGGATGGATGGATGGATGGATGGATGGATGGATGGATGGATGGATGGATGGATGGATGGATGGATGGATGGATGGATGGATGGATGGATGGATGGATGCATGGATGCATGCATGCATGCATGCATGTATGTATGTATGTATGTATGTATGTATGTATGTATGTATGTCTCCGGACAAGCTAGCGGGCGTACCGATGAACCGATTTCGTTCAAACTTTACACAACTATGAGGTTTGAGGCGACACCGAAGTGATTCGATTTTGGGCACTCTGCCAATTAAATTTTGCTTTCTAGAAGCGTTTTTATGACATTTTAATGATATTCAATGCACTTAGCCTTCAAGAAAAAAATCAATATTGCAACCAACAGCAAAATTGATTATTGGATTTGAAACCGATATTGATTATCATCTTGTTATTCAGTACTGTTGTATGGCAACACAAATATCTTTTTGCTGGATATATTGATTCTGATTCATTCTGATGTTTTATCCTCAAATTCATAAATTTCTAGATCGTAAAGTATACATTATTTCAGTATATATCTTAATTGCCCATAATATAAGTCAACGTAGTTCTAGCGACGCAGTGTTCTTTGAACACTTTTGATCTGGCTTCTGTTTTATTCGGTGCATCCCTAAATGTGCGTCTACAATTCTATGAATAGCGCACATACCATTTGAAGTCCTATTTTACAAAATGTGCGGGGCTATAGGCACGGACAGGGTTCGTATCCCAGACTGGGGGAAATGGGCTGGCGTACAACGCTCGATATATATCATATCTCCATTTCATCTCTAGCATTGTGGGTCCCATAGCAACCATTGCAATGGTTTTAGGGTTACGTGGGGGTGCAGTAGCCAAGTAAAATGTGAACAACCTCTACTCACAGAGCTGAGCCATTGGAATCGGCAGATGCCAGCCGTGGAAATTTGCTGTTCACTTCTGAGAAGTGTCTTCGTGAATAATCGCCCGATACCAAATCTAATGAAGGGATTATTAATTTTACTTTTACTGATGATCGGCCCGTTGGTTGCTGCGGTTTGCCTTGTGGTTGTTACGGGAGGGCCTGAGGTTACACCGGGAGGATCTGATAGTGCACCTGGACTCCCGGAAGGCCTATGATTGAGCCGCTAGGTGGCGCTAGGCCAGCGGAAGGAGGTACGGGACTGGCAGTAAGGAGTATGCTTGTGCCTGTACCATCAACAATGACCTGTGCCTGGTTCATTGATGGTCACAAAAATGAACTGTTTGACTAAGACAATACTCTCTGAGTGTGTGGTCATTGACCATGCTATGGTCAAAGTCCAGACATGATAATGGTTACCCATTATGTATAATATATAAGTCATATAAGTCTGAGGTGCGGTCCGCGTCTGTGCGCTTACACCGGTAGGTAAACATACGGGTGTTATTTGGTATTGGGGGCTCGAGGTTGGGGAAGGATTTGTTTTATATAGATTGTTGATTTTGATAATTGATTGTTATTTTTTACATTTTATTTCATCAGGGGGTGCATGAGGGTCTGTATGGTATGATAACATCATATGAATGAAATTGGGGTATTACCCCGTCCAAGTGAATATATGAAGCTTGTGGATATTTGAGCTCTCTAACTACCAGTGTAGCCAATGACTATACTTCGATGGTTATTTCTGGTCCTTGTTCATTTTTGGCCACTTTTATATCTTCATCGGCCATTATCATAGAAATGAGCAATTCCGTAGCTTCTTAATTTCCGATTGAATTCAGCACACTACATTAAATTTGATTTAAAGAGGAATTTCTCATTTCACATACTATTTCATGCTAATTAGTGTCTTTATTGTGTCTCTGTAGTCTTTTTGTTTGTCAAAGTAAATTGGCTTGCGTTTGTATCATATGTGGCATAAAACCAGTGAGTCTCAGTCGAGGTGCCATGGTCTGTCATGTTAGATCCAGAATAGAACTGTGAGAAATTTGGCGGTAGGCTAATACGCGTGACTGCAATTTCATTTAAATTTGTATAAGTATATATCGTTTATGTAGGCAATTGTTTATAATTAGTATTGGTAGCTAAATTCCTGACTGCACTCACGCAAACATGTCATACGGAACAGTTATTAAATGGTAAGTAAGTAAGTAAGTAAGTAAGTAAGTAAGTAAGTAAGTAAGTAAGTAAGTAAGTAAAAGTAAGGGCACGGGTCGACCTAGATCTCTGTCCTACCATCTCACCTCTGATCAGCCCCAACTGACTGGGGATGAGACTCGGATTTAACCAGTGCAATTGTTCGACCCTAGGACGCGAGCCAGCCCCAACTGGCAAGAGACGCATCTCGCGTGGGTGCGCCACTACCTCGGTCACTCCTACCTAAGAAAAAAATGAAAAACTCTGTTCTCCACTTTCCATGTCGTATTGTGTTTATCTGTGTATAACAATTAGCCTATGTGTGTGTGTAATGGTCAATGTAAGTAAATAAATTTGTTAAAATACGAGTTTGATTGTTCACCTCGCTGTGACCTCAGGATATATCATTTACATGTCAAATGTCACATTGTGGAGTCGTCTTCTATTGATGTTGATCGTGTGTGGTAAAAATGTGGCATTTGGAGATTGTATGTACTTAAAAATCATGCGTACACACGATTCTCTTTTACACTGCCTATAAGCAGTCTTTCAATAACTTGTGAATTAAAATGATATGGCCAAAATTCACGAGGATTGTAATGCTATATCTTCTATGTACGTGATTGTAAATAGTTAGTATTAGAGGGTTGATTGGTCATAGAGATGCATACATGTGCCTCTGGAGAACCAATATAAGGCAATTATATTTATAAACCACAAGTCTACCACGTGCACGTCGTCTACTCGCCTTTCTCACAAGCAAAAACTTGAAAACTGAGAATCAGCTCGGTTGCGTTGTGCTTGCCTTTCAACATACAGAGAGTTGAAAACTGTTGTGTTGCAGACAACCTCGTTAAGAACTCTAATTTGCTAGCTATGTATAGTGCGCACTGCATCCATCCCTTTGATAGACGTTTAGGTGTGTGAGGTTTTCAAACTATATATATAGCCTATAACTAGTCTTTTCCATAGAAAATTGTGAGTTTATAATCATATAGTTATAACATGGCAATTATTATTTTTACTCATTTGTGCGCGCGCGCGTGTGTGTGCGTGCGCGCGCGCGTGTGTGCTGTGTGTGTTTTAGCCCATTGGAGAATTGCTCTAAACAATTCATATAATTGGATTTAATTTTTCAATGAACTAATTATTTGACGTTGGCGGCCCTGGTTTATTTCCTTGTGCACAAATATACATTGAGTGCGCGAGATTAAACGTTTAAACCCTTAATTTCACATTGACGACAGTAGTTCCAATTACTCAAGAAGACACAAGAAGCTTAGCGTCATTTCGAGGTGAATCTTGGATGCTATGGCTTCAAATTCGGAGTGATCTGGCAGTTCGGTTGGGAATGGGGCACTTCTGGCTGGTTCTGCGTCTTTTTGTTCAGCTGTGGCCTCGACTGTTCCTTTGGGAGGATGTACGGTCGATGGCTGAAACCGTAAGTGCCTCCACCGCCGTTACAATCTGAAGCAATGGAATCATGAAACAGAAGCATCTGTTCCAACAGTCTTTGTTCACAATGCTCCAAGATTAACTTTATTTTCTTGATGGAAATGACACACGCCTGCCTGGTTCTGGTCCAAAAGTTGTTATGACTTCTCTTGAGAAGTGATTTTGATTTCTTTTTTGAATCATCGTTTTGCTTTTCTGGGTCGTCCGGAGAGCTAACTTGATGATCGTTAAGGTCTTTCCTCTTTAAGGCGGTCTTACTGGCGATGTTCATAAAGATGTTCCCATGTTATTGGGTGCTAATTCTCAATGGTCCTGCGAACCTACCTTTTCATCCAGTCCATCTGAAAGGTCACATACCATTATTTCAAACGATCCCATAGGTTTCGGCTACAAAATATGCACTTGAAGCACCATAAAAAGGCTGATATTGATGGGTTTTTTTTCTTTCATTGCGTCTTGTGGAGCATCTGGAGCTATCATCACCTATTTAAAATTGATGGGTTAAGTAAGCTATCATTGTCAAACAACACTAGGCGCGTCTTACTAGATGGAAGTGTATGATCGTAGCCTCTGCTGCAGCAATAGTCGTGATTTGATATGTGTATGTGAGCACTCGTTTATTCTGTTAGTTATAAGTCAAATACATCAACAGATTTGTCAACATTTTTGTTACTGACTCTGCTTTGGTTGCTTTGGTGTTCTTGCCCAGTGTCTATGAATTCGTGTGTATATCGTGTTGGACACAGATTAGCCTACTTAAGAGGGCTTTCTCGGCTTATCATTGATGTGCCCATTATTATTGAACGATGCACATGCCATAGTTGGCAAATGAAAGCAATTAAATGCTTAGGCTTAAAGTCACTAATTGTATGGACTATTATATGTTGTATGAAACCCTAAACGTGCCAATCAATTGAAGGTTTTGCGGTTGGTCATGGTAAACAAACAGTTTTGTGCGTGTAGGAGATCACACGCCGGGTGACCACTGAACCACACACAGTCTACAACCCCTAGTACTCTTGAACTGAAAGTGTACCCTATCAGTGATCCGGGAGGGATCTTACGACAAAACATGATACGCCCGTGCTACGGGTGTATGAAATCAGTACCTAGAAATATGGTGGCACCGCCGAAGGTATCAGACCCAAACATATAATGAAGCTATGAACTAGTACCCAAAAATATAATGTCAAAAGACCGACGGATAATTTTTTGATAATGCTCAGTCATAGCGTTACTAAAAGGATGGTGTGAATGAAAGCAAAGAAAATGTTCTTATCTGACCTACTTCCAGGACATTCGTTGGCAATCCATGAACGCCTCACAGCACAGCTTGTGTTGTTCTCCTGTATAACTAGTTGGACGTACCTACAAATAGAATAAACCATTTAGTTTTAACGGAGCCATGAAATCGAAGCACTGAGAACCCGAAGGGTGTATACAGAGCCTGAGAACTCATTCCACAATGACGTCAACTTGCTATATTTTTACCCAGGGGGAAAATCAAAAGTGCGACCTTGTGTCGAATTCGTTGCATTTATTTACAGCAGGATTCCCCGTGAAAAGAAAAGTGACATCCGAGAGAGAAGATGCACCGAATGAAAGGTACCTACGCATATGAGCGATCAATATTTCTCCGTGCGACTATCACGCCAAAACTACTGTGGCGTCATTTCATGATTAGTTGCGCATCTCTTTCAGGATGTAAGGAGAAACTCCTCACGAGGATTGCAAAAGAGCAGGATTAATTAGGTACTAAAGTGAATGTTGTTAAGCAATTGCAAGAAATGTGGGGCATTTGATGCGATTTGTGAGACGATAATCGATATACAAAGGCCACAAATTTGGACGTTTACGGATTGACGCTCCATTTATTCGAGAGAGGTTGGAAGAAACAAACCAAATTGACTTTTGATACAAAGCATATTGTACGGTTGTTGAATAGCAACGAAGCAGCCACCCGTTGATCAATTGTCGTTTCAATAGAGCGAACGATTCGGAAGCAAGTGCAGATCTCTTGCAAGGGGAAGGATTTATGGAATAGTCAACGAGGAAAACGCATGTCTTCGTTGTTGGAAAGTCGTCGTGTACTCACCCTTTAGGGCACCACCAGATAAGGGATTTACTCAATCAATTCATTGTGGATTTGAATGATGTTAAATGAGATTTGGTATTAGTGAAACATGGACCGTAGCTGACAGCAATCAAGTTTTGTATGCTAGGTTTGTACTTGAATGGCATTGTATTTTGTAGTTGTAATTCCTGCAATCCCACTTTTTTTAACATTCTTCCAGCTGTAAATTTGTGTGCTGAAAAAATAAAGAATAGTTAAAGTATAGATCCATCTCCAGTATATGTGGAGCTTGCATACTAAGTACACATTTTGCGTAATATTTGTGCATGATAACATTGCTGATCTAGCTTGTTACATTAACCTTTAGTGAGTTCATCATGGGTGTGTTGACGAAAAATCAGTGCATTTGGATATGGTGTTTACATACGACTTCTTTTGTGTTATGTAGTAGATAACCTTCAAGGTGACAACACTATACATATACGATTATATGGGACTGTGGGTTTTATAGGCCTCATATGTTTATGAGTGTACCACAAGCGGGGGGGGGGGGGTTGCTCATGGATATAGTATTGCTACTAAAAAAAAAGTTAGAAATTAGATTTGAATAAATTTACTTGCACGACGAAATCCTTTAATTTGGACACGTCGTTGTTTTAAAGTTGATAAATGTACTTAATTTAGCGCGCAATCACGGAGTGGTCAATGTATATATTAAATGATGGAAGGACGTAATGAAGAGGGGAGCGGGCACAATACAGGTCTAGCAATGGGAGTCAATTTCAAGCGATAAGCATAATGTAAAAAACAGAGGATGCGATGCCGTTTCTTGAATGACATAAATGGTACTAATTCAACAGTCCATTAAACCCGCTTTACACTATAGCGAATTCCACCTACGTAGCTCTATACGTGCACTGGCGAACTGGCAAATTCGTCGGGAAATTTTGAACATGTTCAAAAAATTTGAACGAAGATTCAGTTTGGTTAAAGTTTGCTTCAGATAGTTATGCTGCATCTATGGATAGCAGAACATTCGCAAATATAAGTAACAATTCGTTTGCCTCAGCAACTTGTCGTACCATGCATTTTTACTACGTCCAATGCCGCCACAATACGCCCAAGTTGACGACGTGACATAATATGTGCAGATGCGTTGCACGGGTTCGCTCATGATCGCTCAAGTGTAAAGCGGGTTTTAGCAATAAGGTTATCGCTACTTTTATCAATAGAGTAGATTTATCATTTCAAATCTCTCCTAGCTATTTAGGAAAAACGCCGTGGACACCTACATATCACTACGTATTATGTCATGGTGTGTGCAAAATGCAATATAAACAGGCAAATTTTTTAAAAAAAAATGAAAATATACTCAATATTATGCATGTTGTGCACAAACCGAACACGTGTCGATTCTGTGTTATACACGTTGAGAAGAAGGAAGGTCTGGTCACCTTCACAGTCTGAAATAAGCCATTCCATGTTCCCGGATAAAACTTGTGTTAGTAGACATGGAATGATGGAGAAAGTTTACAGTGCTGCGTTGTCCAACACAATTCACATCAGTTGGCCGCCGAATACCTCGCGCTTGCGTTACGTTGGTATCTTTACAAAAAAGATGAACAACGCCTATCCCTTGACGAAGATAGGTAGCGATTGCAAAACAGCCGCAGCGTGAAAATACGAAGTCTTGCAGGGGAGGAGGTAGTGATTGATATGATGATGCGATGATGAAGTTGATTTGTTTTGGCTGGTTCAACCACTCTTGTAAAGTTACCCATTACGGGCGTTATGAATAGCTTTTTCTTCTACTTTTTTCACGCGATCCGTGGGCTATATGAAACAGATGAATTACCGTAATAACTTGGTCGCTTCCTACTGTGAGGCGTAAGAAAATAGCACGTCAGAATGGACAGATTCAGTCAATATCCACTCAAAACGATTAGATATACACGTATAGTTAACGGTACCAAAGAAACATTGTCAGTCACATGAGATGGTACCAAACTAATAATGCAATTTTCATATACAGCAATGGCATATCCAAGTTTCTGCGTGTATTGTAACATTCGCCCGCCCCAAAAATGCTGGCAAACTTTTCCCCTAATACCTCTTTCAACTAACCATCCCTTGTAAATATTAGCGCTCATATTTTTGCTTACACAAAATACGTGGACAATGTATTATTGGCCTGATAGTCCAAAACCCCTGTTGACAATGTCCTGGAGCATGGGCTGGGTGGAGTACACAAGCGTGTCCATGTGCAACACACCGCAACCCATCTTCAACATCCTGGATTTGACCTTGCATAATAATCAAAACACATAGATCACTGGGAGTGCCGGAAGGGGGTGGGGGGCACAAATATAGTTCATTTACATGGGGTCTGGCATCGATCGTGCACGTGAACCCCGTCCCCTTCAAAAACCTGGATCTGCCTTGAAACATGAGCAAGTAACACAGTTTTTGGAAAATAGTTTAATACCTGGTAAGCTGTGCACAATTTGTCTACATGTCTAATCAGTCCACGCAGTGCATCAAACGAATTCAACTGTTTTCGGGAAAGACTTGACTGATTCTGTGGTGTGTTGCATAAAACATTTCAAATTAATAATTTTATTTGCAAAAGAATGTCCTATTTGTGTTTACAGTTGTACTGAGTCATAAAAACAATATCACCTGTTCGTGGTTAAAATCTCTTCTTCAGCTGCAGGTACTTCTCTGTAATGTGTCAAAAAGAACGTTTACAGGTTAATTTGTAAATCAACGATATTGAATATAAAAGACAATCCGTCTTACAAATCATGGCTCGCTATTAAATCAACCACAGCTGAGGGGCCAATGAAATTTGATTAAAATCAGCTCGTCTCAAGGAGAAAGGAGGCGCATAGATGAAACTTGACGTAAACAGTTTAATCTTGGTACATCGTTTGTTTGCAGCTTAACGATTGTTACTCTGCTGTGAAGCGTGGACTGAGCATTCGCAGATTACGTCATATTCTTGAGCGCTGAAAAGTGTGTTTGTTGGTGTTCAACTTTTTATGTAGGAGTGTATTACATGTCTCATAAAAGATCGATGGTCGACATTTATAAAGACACTCATTCACGGTGCTACTTCTTTCAAATAACCATCCCTTGTAAATATTAGCGCTGATAGATTTTCCATATAAAATACGTGTATTGTGTATTTGACGCGGTTGTTCAAGGAGTCGCAGGCTATAATTGGGTACGGGTGTGCCATTTTGACTTCAGGAACAGCACCAATGAATATAGTAAGATTTTCAAAAGAATACCCAAAGATATAGTAAAATTCATTAAAAGTGTACCCACAAATGTACTAAACCCAAAGTTCATCCATAATTTCTCAGACTGCTGTATTTGGAATTTATAGGATACACTTGAGCTATGATATTTCTTCTTTAATGATGATACTCAGTGAGATGATACATGAAAATACGCAAAAATAATATGCAATATTTCGATATCAATGCCCTATGATATAGTTATCTCCACAGATAAGACCCTAAAATATAGTGTTGTCTTAAAATCAAGACCCAATAATATACTAATTTCTCAAAATATGGACCCAATTATATACCAAATATCTAAAAATATGACCCAACTATATATCAAGAGGCTGGTAACGGTGATCTATAAAAATGGCACATCCGCACTAACAATATGTGAGGGGTCATATGTATTGGAGATCCCCCAACACATGTGTTTGAAAGAAATGTGTATCAAGATGCAACTATATCAGCATACCAAAAGCTGTGGTAAGAGCCTAACAACCTTTCTAATTGGTTCAATCAATTGTACTTTCAGGCTGCAGCAGTATGGCAGCCGCTGCGAGTGGTTGAAGGACGACAAGTTCCTGCGGGACTTGGAAGGCGACAGCGTGGATACGGAAATCCTGGACGAAGAACTACGCTCCCTACAGGAAGATGAGCCCAAGACGTGAGTGGCAAATTTCTCTTACCGTTTCCTATAATTTACGCTATTGTGTAAATGCAATATCATACCTTTGCCAAGGGAAGCAAAAAAAACAAGTATGTCGTGGGTATGCAGTGAGTATGCCATTTTGCGTGAGATGGTGATACCATACTAAAATAGCTAATATATTAAGCCAACAGCCTATAGTCGGCAGTACTGGTTCATTACTACCTCTATATAAACTCAGAGACCTTGCGTGTGCGTGTCCAGTGCAGCAAAAGTTTTTTTTTCCAAGACAGTACGGATACCGTAGCAGAAGTTTTTGAAGTGCTTTACCGGTGCATGCGCAATGCATGTAAGTACTGATACCGTGCGTACGAGTCACACAGTGCTTACAACGTAACTTGTACATGAGGACAATGCAAGATTTACATACTTTACCCTCATTGGCACCTCACGTCAACAAAATCATGAAAATCTTGTGTCCTCACTTCTGCCACGCTGATAACGCACTGGGCAATACTCGGCCAGTGTGAATAATGTGTAGGGGAAAATCCATAGATGCCCCAGAACTGAAAAAACAAATACTGCTAACATGCTAGACTCTGCCGGTTGTGCCTTGGGCTTTAGATATTCATATAATACGTGATTTCGAAGCATACAGTTTACTTTCTATATAATGATCTCGTCATATTACAGAGGCACCAATTCTACATATCAATCCACGAGGTCTTAATTATCCAATAAGCAGTTAAGCATTACATATATAAATAAGTCACTCGCAATGTCGCATCAGATACTCTGTGTTGCCATCGAAGGCGATGTCTGTATTTTCAATAGATATGCTTTTTAATCTATTTTATTTTTCAGATGCCGCGGGAAAACGGTTAAGTTCCTGGAGTCAAATCCATTCCAGATTGTTCTGTGCGTCCTGGTGCTGGTTGATGCTGGAGTTGTCATAGCAGAAATTCTATTGGATCTCCATGCCTTCAGAGGTGATTTTTACAAGATATACAATCATGTTTAAGTCCACTCAATCAAGTGACCAGTAGGTGCTGTATTCTGTGGTGTAATATAAGTGCAGTTTGAAAGACACTTTGGCATGCTAGATTATATATTTTTTACTAGATGTTCTAAGTTTTTATATGATTTTATCAAAGGTAGTGAAGAAATAACACGCAATTTTCCATTTCTGTGACTTGAAATAATGTGCTTTTTGTTTTAGTTAATGATTTTACACTTAGCCCATATAGAAAGAAACATGTTATATGCCCAAATATATACATGTCTGTTATGCTTCGCATTTTGCCACGTGATAAATACCTTGTGTGTGATAGATCATGTATGCATATCTTTGATCCACAAATACATTGAGTACCGGTAACAATCCTTCCTCTTTATATTCTGCGATACATGCAGCACAGCTGTGATATGAAACAGCTTTTGTGGGATGGTACCCATGGTACTTGGCCATAAAGATTGCATTTTTTTCTTGTTTTATTTTATTTTTATTATTCTTCAGGTATTTTATAACTAATGCCTATAAGTTTTAGAATAAAGTAGACTTAAGCATAGATTTCTCCCATTTTAAATTCCGATTGGACTATTAATAAATCTCTATTTTGCAGGTCAGTTTACAGATGCAAAAGGAGATCTACTTCAGGTTCTCAACTTCTTAAAGGCGACGTACATTGATGAGTTGAATGGCTATACTGGAACAGATATGCAGTACATTCTTGATAAACTCAAGCGCAAGTATCACAACAATGAGACACAGCCAAAGACTCGAAACCGCCGACAAACTGCCTGGCATGAATACTGGGGTGAGGATACCATTGGCAATGAGGAATATAGTGAAAAAGAATTATTCATCAGTCGCCTCATTGAAAATATGCGGCTTCAAGGTTTGGATAGTGATGGGACAAGACGGGGTGGGGGTAGAACGTTTGGGAGCGAGCAAGGGGTGAGGGAACAGGGTTTGGTAAAGCCAAGTAGCAAACGTGATACAAACAGTTTGTACAGTTCCTTAATTATGCAATACATAGGAGATTTAGCACATGTAGATATGAGTGATGGCGTTGCTTTGGATTATAATCAGCGGTATGAGCGTGATATAAAGAATGGGCAAGAGAGAATGTCTGTTGAAACTGATCATAATGATGTGATAAATAATGATAGCTTGTTTGATTCTACTTCTACATCCCCTGAACTTGTAATTGGTAGTGATCGATACCCCAGTAAGATGGAGAATCAAACTTCACATACGTATACAGAGTATAAATCTAAGAATTATACATATGCAGAAAAACTTAGGAAGATTGCCCATATTCTCCATTATTGCAGCATTGCTATATTGGGCATTTTCGTTGTACAGGTAAATAAGTGTTTTAATATATTATATGATTTTATAACAATATATCTAAACGTGGCTTTTATTGTACATGTATACAAATGTATTAGGTTTATAGAGTAGCTGCATTTGGCACAGTAAAAAATGCTGAAAAAACAACCAAGGACAGTAAGATCTTCGGTAGAAGGTGACTGTAAAGAAGACAGAAAAAATAGTACATGTGTTGAATGTCTGGGAAATGGCCTAATAAGAGGCATGTGCATGATTAGGAAAAGTAATTAATGAAATGGTGATTCTTTAACCCCCAATTTCACATATACTATGCTAGCAAGAGATGCTCCAAAAGATACCAGAGGTGTCGTTTCGGGGTGGATCGTTGGTGATCTGATCGCAAATTTAAAGTGATCTGGCTAGTTTGGTTAGAAATGATCAATATTTATTACGTAACGGTCTGAAGACAAAGCAGGCCAAAGTCATCCTGGATTACAAGGCGTCAGAGAGGATTGGATGAAGCAGCTGCTACCGAACAATGACTGCCGTAGAGTCCTGGAACTGGATTAGGTGATGGGAAATGGCTGTGAATAAAGACGAAGCATTAGGAATTTGTTAATGATCGGCCTCAGAATCCCCATTCTCTTTTTCTTCTTTTCTCCTCTCGTCGTTGTTGTTGGGCACCAACAAGGTTAAGTGCAACGGCTGCCTTTGTTACTATTATTCTTTGTTTGATCATCGTGAAATTTGTAACTTTTTGCGGTGCCTCATATGCATAATTTGTGGCTAATGCTTATGGACTCATCCGTAATAATGGTCTGTGACCTGTCAGATGGCCTGGGTGAAAAGGTAGGCCCGCAGGATACTTGAGAAACAACAAACCATAACATGGTATCATCTTTGTGAACATCACACCAAAGCCAGCTTTAAGAGGAAAGACCTTAGAATGATTGAGTTAGCCTTCGAGACGGCCTAGAAAAGCAAGATGTGTTAAAATTAACAACTCAATAATTCATAACGGGAGAAGTGATGACAATTTTTTGGTCAGAACCAGGCAGAAGTGTGTCATTTCCTTAAGGAAGACAGCATTAATCATGGAGCAACGTGAACAGCGGGACTGTTAGAACAGATGCTGCTGTTTCATGCTTCCATTGCATTGTGTTGTGACTGTAGCGGCGGCATTTACGGTTTCATCTGTTGATCATAATCCCAAAGCAGCAGACGAGGCCACAGTTAAGCAAAAAGATGTTAGGACGCTACAAGTGCAGAGGAAGGCCACCAGGCAATGCCAAAAAGCATGTAGATTTTGTGGTTTGGTGTTAATTAGCAGATAAATACTCCATAACAGGAGCACACAAGTGGAGATAGTACAAATCAGCCCACAACCAGCCAGATATGCCCCATTCCCTACAGATGCAGGCAAAGCACTCCAAATGTGAGACCAGATTACCCAAGATCCACCCCAAAAAGACAAATTGGGCATCTTTTGGAGCAACTGGAGCTAACATTGGCTTTATGAAATTGGGGGGTTATCATATTTATTGTAACAGAGTTTTTGTATAACTTTATAAAGGCTAGAGGTCCAAGTTTTAAATGCTATTCGAACAACTATATCTATTGAACTAGTCGAAAACTCAATTCTACTCTCAGTGTTCTGCCAAGCATGCTCCTACCACTGTATTGAGGGCGGTATATACAATTTAGTGAGAGTTGAGATTTGGGTTTTCAATTCATTGAGAATTGAGATTTGACCTTTCAATTCATTGAGATCAATTGATTGAGATTTGAGAAAAGGGCTTTTGCATTGAGATTTGTAACATTAATTTATTTAGATTTTGACATCAAGGGGTGGTATATACCCCCCTCTGTATTGACACAGCTGAAGAGACATCTTCCATTTGACTATATTAAGTGGCCCTAATGGGACTCGAACTCACGACCCCACCGACACGACCCCACAGTTGTGAGACCAGAATGATACCATCATCCCAAGCAGTAGGCTGTTAACAGGTTACACGGACGAACCGTTGTCTCTGTTACCCTGAGCCTACATACTTGATCAGTTATCATCTCAACCCAGAGGTCGTGGGTTCGAATCCCAACTGAGGACGGAAATTTTGGGGAAGTCTAATGTGCCAGCCATGTTAAGGTCTGCGATTCTATGAATAATTGTATTTCAATATAGTGGTAGGAGCTTGCTTGGCAGAACGGTGAGAGTAGAATTGAATTCACAAGCAAACTTGGGAAAAATATATGTATACAGTATTCATAGTTAAAAACTATACCACTTGATTTTTTATCTACTTTCATAAATGGTTTAAACTACAGCAGAGTTGGGGCAGTGAAAACATTATTGCTCACTACTAAAGTAAACAAAATGACATTTTATAGGATCCAACTAAACTAAACTAAATCAATGTTGAAAATTCTATAAGACTAAAGCTTGAATATTGTACATTAAACAAAGGGCTGTTAAGAAATTTATGCGGGTGGGGGATTTCAGGCTTGTCTGGGTGGGAGAGGGTGGTATTACCTCTTAGCACAGAGATTTGATTGCTCACTTTTAGGGTCGGGGGGCGGGGGGTGCTGCATCAATTTTTTCACTGATAATTTACTCATTATTATTTCATATTAGATTTTGTGAAGGAATTTATGTACTCGAACCCCTTTTTTCTTCAATTCATTGATGATATTATATTGTTTGACATTGTGTTTGGTCCATTTTTTTCTCATATATTTGAGAATGTAGCAGCAATTTTGTTCGCAAAGTATAAAAATCCCAAACAGCTTATAATTTCTGAATGTTCCATAAAACTACAGATAACCACAATTGCACAAATCATTATTAGATTAATAATAGATTAAAACAAATCTTGCCCCAACTCTGGAAAGCATAAATCTTAAATTATGTTGTTTTGAAATCATATTTCAGGAATTGGTGCCATTTTCCAGTCATTTCACTGTACAATGTAATGTAATCAGCTAAATAAACTTTTCCCTTTTATTCATCTTCCGGTATACATTTACCGGTAATGATTTTTTCTGATACTTTATATTACATTGTGTGTGAATACACGAACCTATGTAATGGTTTTTGTATCTAAGTGAATGGAATCTTATATTATCCTAGGCCATGATAATGTTCCAAACATTCTGTGGATTTCTGCTTAATACTTGAACACGCATATTTTTACTTTTCAGCTTATAGCGAAAATGTATGGCATGGGTTTGGAATTTTGCAAGAAGAAAATGGAGGTTTGTTGGCTATCCTGACTTCTTTTCATCATCAAAAGTTATCATTAAAATATATTGTTTGGTAGGGGTAATGTTCATTTTATATATTAAAAGGCATGCATATACAATAAAATATTTGATTTGAACATCATTAAATGATAATGAAATGGATGTATATAAATGTGTGCAGCTACTAAATAGTATTGACTCCTTATAGTGGGGCAGATTTGGGTAAAGATTGCTCAGTTAGGGTTAAAAGCACCAAATTTTGCATAAAGTTTGTATTACACCAGCTCAAAATCCTATAACATGATCAGTAACATTGTAGATATTTGATGGGATCATCATCATGGCTTCATTTTGCATCTTATATCATGGATCTCATCTTCCTGGCAATGATGGCATTGCATAGTCAGCCATGGTCACATGCCCAACTGGGCACCCAGAAATTGCTGGCAATATTTCATCATTCATGCGATAGTTCGATGACTTGTTTTAAGTTTAAGTCCAGTTATTTAGATAGAATAATATTTACATCCTACTATTTTCAATCCCTAATTAAAGAAATTATTACACACAGGATAACTTTATAATAGTGGAAATCCTATGATTCTATTATTTTCTAAATGGTTTGTTGAATACTTCTTTTTGAGAAAGATGGGCACTGCTAAATTATCATAAAACCTTTGGGATTGAAACAGTTTAAATGGTGTATTTACAGTACTTTGTGAAATGGTGCTTGTCAATGATATTTACATGAATGAGTTATATTTAAATCATCATTCTTAAGTCATGACTAATTTGGTTTTTGTTTCGAAATTTGTTATGAGTAGTATTTTATGAGGAACCTTGTTGCGTCTTTTCGATTTTGGCCTCCGAACAAGCAAAGCCATCAAATGCTTTTGTTTGTAAAGACAACTTGCCCTATTATTTGTCTGTCTTATACAAGTTTTTATTCAAATCTGATTTTTCACCTGCAGATAATGTTAAAACTAAAAACTGAAAACATTGTTGATCACATCTTGAAAATCAAAAGCATTTGGTATCCAACAGTTACACAGTTATTATAATTAGTGTTTAGCAAGGCGCCTAATAGCTTTTTAAACATATAAAACTTATTTCTCAAAACACATGTTTTTCATTCGGGCACCCAGATATTTGTATTTAGCGCGGGCACCCAGTAGCAGCCACCCACAATCTAAACATTACAGTATACATTTCACTCTGATTAGATGAGAAATATAATATTTCAATTGTTGCATATCTTTTTTTCTACAGAAAGAAATAAGTGCGCTGAGAGATCTATGCATGAGTCGAGGAGCAAATGATGATGAGATTGCATCTTGTAAACCTCGTAGACGTAGTAAGTAAATATCAATACAAAAAATCATTTATTTTTGTCTGCAGACATAAAATTAGACAAGAGCTAGCATTGCTATTGTTGTGATGATACTGAATGAAGCTGTTCATCTGTAATAAAATGCTTACACGTTACATTTAGTATTAATAGGATATCTTTGTACATCATCCTTAAATTGGCTTTATGTATATATATTTTTTTTTCAAAACATTTTACAAGGTATCTTCCAAAAGATGGATACATCAGCAGGTCTCTCATCCATAGCGGCATTGTCGTTAGGATTCTCAATGTCAATGAGCGGTGGTGGATCAGCTATGTTCAACAGTCCTGCTGTTGGAGGAAGTCAACCGATTTTGAATAACAGTCGTCGTGATACAGTAGCAGACATAATGACGCTACCTCCACGATTAAGAAGGCAGAGTCTTGCAGGAATTCCATTAAATAGAGAGAGGTGTCCAATTAATTCTTTTATTATTTAGACACTGATTAGTAGCAACCAATAAATGAATTATAAACACCTGTAAGGGGAATTTTTCATCCAAGGCAGCTGCATCAGTTAATGTATCTCATTCATTCAAATATTTAAACATCTATTCAAAGCCCCATTTCAAAAGACAAACTGATGCAGTTACATTTGTTTTTCAGTAAATGAAATGATTTAATGAAATTGTATATGCCAATGTATATGCCAATGCAAATATTTATCAAGTGTTATTCAAGAATTGATTCTTCTTAACTATTATTTATTTTTATTAATTGAAAATATATATGTATTTTTAATGAATTTTACAGATCCCCTATGAAGGTCACAAACAAACCAGCCTCATCAATGGAGAAAGTGACTGAAGAAGAAGAAAGTGTGGAAGAAACTAGTGATGCACCAATAAATAATAACCAACTAACACCTGTCAAACCAGAAAGTTTGAAATCAGGGCAATCTGTTTCGGTAATTCGCCGTAGCATTGAAGGTTTGGCTTCTCACAATGGTTTGCCAACCACTTCATTGTTACCACCTGGGTGTACCACTGGCAAACAGGTAACATTTGAATTGGAGGTTGAAACTGTCAAACCTACCAAGAGCCCCCGTGCCTCAAGAGAATCGCTCAAAAGTTCAAGGGAATCTCTTCGAGGCTCAAAAGAAACTTTACCTCAAAGTTCTTTCATGTGTAACACCCGATCACCATCTTCATCTCCAATATCTGGTACTTCAATAATGTCTAATGGACCGATATCGCTAGTGAGTGCACAAACAAATGTAATTCAGAGGTCTTCTTCAGACCGGACTCTACATAAGACACCATCATTTGACAACCACTCATTACGATCACTTCCATCTGAAAAAATATCTAACCACACTTCAGGAAATGTATCTCCAGCCATTTCTAACCATAGTTGTCACTCAGCGCAAGGCTCATTGAGTAATAAATCCAGTAATGGGCGTGTTAGCCCCATGCCCACTGGATCTCCATGTGCATCAGAAAAACGAAAAGCATTTCTTTGTGGCCATGAATTGAGGACAAGTAAGGCAAGCTCAGATGGACTTCCAGAAGTTTTGTCCAATTGCATTGAGGTAAGTGTACAACCATATTAACATACTACTATAACATAGAACACTACACTTAACCAGCACGGCAACACTGTGACACTGATATGTGCTGGTCCTTAATTCATATGCCAACTCTTTCTTGGGTGTTCCACAAGTGTTGTGGGTTTTTTTAGAAATTGTGTTTTGTTCTATATTTGCAAGAAGTGACAAACTTCAGCATTGCACAACTTACAGTTACACCTGCAATTCTTAGATGCAAAAGCATCAAATAACAAGGACCCCTCCCCCTTTTTTCTTATTCAAGACAAACAAAATGTACTTATGACCTTTCAACATACAATTTTTCAAGGTCCCCACAACATCATATTTACACATGTACACATACAGTAGAACCTCTCTATTGGGAACACCTTTGGGACCAGTGTTTGGTGGTCTCAATAGAGAGGTGGTCTCTATAAAGAGGTTCATCTTGGTATACCTTTATGAAGGATGGGAATGTGAAAGGTCGTCTTATAGAGGTGGTCTCAATAGAGAGGGGGTCTTCATTTGAGGTTCTGTATTTAATTGATGTCACGACTCACAAGGACAAAGATCCCAATAAAGGGCCCCAATCTGAATCACAGCTAGGGGACCTACTAAATTTTAATCAGGCACTGTATCCAAGATGAATTTAATGATGTGTCCATCAAAATAGTTACTACATGTATGTCTTTTCCATTATTACTTAACATTTTGGTAAATGTCTTGAATTATTATTGTGTTGTAGAATCCTGCATCAACAAGATTGTGATAAGAAAATTCTGTGGTCGACACAACTATTTGGAATTCAATAAAAACCAATTGTGTTTAATTGTGTGATTAATCATTTAAAAATTTGGTTAGAAAAGAGAATAACTTACAAAACATAAATCATTAATGGTGTTATGCGCTCATTAGTCATGTTTCAGCATATCAATTAAATTCTGACAGTTATCGCAGACATAATGTAAGTTATTGAAATGAGAAGTAAACCATGACAGTTATCACAGACATAATGTAAGTTATTGAAATGAGAAGTAAACCATGAACTTTAGTGTGATATGTATAACTGTTGAGTTCTGCTATTTAAATGTACAGTAGAACCTCAGTGTCTCGATATTGCTGTTCTCAAATTTTCTCTTATCCTGAGGTTGGTTTATTTTCCCTTCAGATACTACATAAATTAGTTGGCTATCTCAAACATTTTACTGATATCCCATCAGATTCGAAATAATCAGTTACTATTGTATTATGAATATGTTGGTTACTCAATGAAGGATACATTTTTAGTGATATACATTCAAAGAACATATAATTCCTGCAACTTTGGACAATGTAAGAACACACAAGTACCGTGGTAAGCAATTGATTGCACTGTACATCTTGTACGTACAGATCCATGAGATTATTGCTGTCATGTAATTTCCATTAAAATTTTGTAATTTGTTGATTTCTTTAAACTTTTTATCAACACGCTTTGTGATAGACATAATGATAGTGTTGATTTGTGTGTATGGTGTGTATATCTTGTTTGTTTATACTGTGTATAATTAATGTCAATTTTCACTTTTTTATAATAAGGTGATTTCTTGTTTCCAATATGTAATGATTACTGTATATTCTCACATATAAGTACATCACATTAAACTTAACCTACTATATATGGGGTTTAAGGATATAATATTTGGAATGTTACCCTAGTATGAGAAAAACATGTATAAAAAGGAAATATGGGATTTACAAAACGGTGGTCAAAGTTGAAAAATCCAAAAACGTTTGTCAAATATAGGGGTAAACATTTTATTCTGGAATATTAGACCTCATATGAACCATCCTCATACTTATCCTTGTTTTTCAAATATTTTGACTTGACTTTGAAAAATAGGTAACTATAATTTACAGTTTGACAGAAATCTGTTTATTATATACTAGACAGCTTATCCATGAGCATGTACAGTAATAAATCATATTAATAGATTGTACAGTGCTTTATGGCACTCAACGATGTATATGTAATTGATATGGGCAATTTTACTGCAGGAAAATGTATAGAAAAGTGTTTCGTATATACAATGTATATAGCTACTGATATTGGCCTCTTGAGCATGTGATTACTCTTCCACCAAAATATCATGGCAAATCAGTGTTGTGACGTAGCTATCAATAGTTAAGGTACTAGTAATTAAATTAATGTCTTTCACACAAATCAAATTTCCAAAACAAGGATATATCAAGTTTAGGATCATGCAAATTTCAAGAAATTTTGTAGATTGCCTTTTTACACATTCCTATTCTACTCTCCAATAATTCATAACCATACATTCTAGATGGAAATTATCTCAATTTGCTTTGAAAAAATCAATTTTCCTGCCTCTGAAACCGGTCTCTTAAAAGACACTGATTTTCCTTGACTTTGGTTTTCTCCCCGACTTTCTCTGACCAAATTGACTTTACAAAATATTGTGTGCATTTTTTTAAGCATATTTCATGTAGATAGGCTTTCGGTTTGTTATCTTCCATTTTACTTTATATTTTAGAAATGCAGCACTTGATATCCTTCAATTTCTAATTTTCGAAATTGCTTTCTTTACCTTGCTGAGGATCATAACAGCTTAAGATGTAGATATATTATATTGCAAGGCATATCATATAGAAACATAACAATTACAATATTTGATGGCAAATGATCATATGGATTTGACCCTGAACACATAAAAACACATATTCATGGTGCTGATTTTAATGACAAGTTCCCATAGTTTTCTTTTCCAAATAATCTGTTAAAGGGCAGTCACGCTGAAATCAGAATGAATTTAGAGTAACTAAAAAGACAATTTGTTTGTATTTACTGACCATTGTCAATACTCAATGTCAATACATTGACATACTGGTATATATACCAGTTTCACAGTGTCCAGATATGCATATATGTCCATGCATGATGATAACGGCAAGCACTCTCACTCTGTAAATAAGAAGAAAAAAAATTGTATTCAAATTTTCCTTTAAATTCATGCTCATCTACTTGTGGCCGAGCCTTTACACCAGCTTTTGTTTGTTGTTATTCATTCATAAATTACCAATCAGTTTAACCTTAAAATTGTTTCAATCAAAATCTGAATTTGTGAGATAGGTGATGAATTGTTATTTTGTAGTCTTAACTCTACAGTGTTTATAGTGTGTATCTTAGTCAGTCTGCCGGTGAAATGCTTCCAGGTGTAACAAACCTACAACATAAAACATTTGTTTTACTTCCAGTGACTACATTAATTATGAGCATTACACTTACAAAATTTCTATATTTTTTATCAAAGATCCGCTTGATCATGGACAATTTACTTAGTAAATTATTTCTGGCCACCCTTTAGAAAACAAACTCTGTTAACTATCATCTGGTACTTTAGTTTTTAAAGTATTCAGATAGTAATAAATAATTCATAATCTTGTCACTCTGAGCTTGTCACCTGAATTGTTTTTTTACCCACAGAATCATTTTTCTGGCAAGGTCTGTATGATCCACAATGTAGCTGCTACAAATATTGTAGCTTGAAAAGTTAAAACCAACATATTATATACAAAATGTGATATTTGAAAAGAGCAGTTGATCTGCTTTTACATAGCTTTTATAGAATTTGTGTAAATAAGATTGTAGATGTAGATTTTATTTTTTATTTTTTTTTTTGGCTCGTGCCCTTTCCTTAGTGTACAATAGAAATAGTCACAGATCAATGCCCCTCACATGTAAATTATGTGTCTTAGACATGTTTTGATTAAAAAAAGAACTTCTAAGTATATTTTGTGTATACGAATAAAAAGAATATCTTTGGCACAAACGGGTAATTCAGCTTGATAAAATAAGATTTTTTTAATTTTTATTTTCGCTTTCCATTTCTTGAATTCCTTGTGATTATTTAATATTATACAGCTATAGCAATTTATATTATGCACCTCTAAAATGTAGCAATATATAAATGCCAGAGGATGTCCTGTATATATGGTAAAACTTGAATAGATATATGAAGTTTTTGATGTTACTTAGTAGCATTCATTACAAATTGCAGAGCCTGTGGCTTGCAAAATGTGTACATAACGGACCTGAGAAATTTTAGGTAACTATCATATTAGAGACCTTTTGTATATAAATGTTTACATATGTGCACATAGTTATTAGATTTCTAGTATTTAACTTTACACATTTCAAAGTGTATTTCTTCCTCTTGCAAAGTGTGTACATGCTCCATATTATGCTGTTTTATATCAAACTGTTACAAAATATTAAATGCTGAATGAACAAATTATTCCACATAAATGTAGAATACTCAAAACGTAAAATTCCTTCACATATGTAATTCCAGATCTTCAATCTATGTAAAATTTAATAGGAACTGTATGTTACATCCTATTGAAAAATTCAACTCTTATATCATAATTTGTCATTATTTTCTAATTGAGATTTTTGTCTTAAAATGCTGTTTTTGGTACAAATGTCTATAGACAAGGTAATCATTCGTCTTCAATCCTATTTTCTTTGAATTTATAAATTGTTAGAACAGACTACACTATCTTTGGAAAAGAATAAAATATCTAATTGTAATTGTGTTACATTTGTGCTGCCTAAACTATTTTAAAGCTAGCCTGGTTCACAGAAAACAACCTGATAAACAACCTGATATAATATATATATGCCGAAATAGTGCGTATTATATATATAGTATATATTAGTGTTTATTATATACATTCTAGTATCTAAATTTTAGCTAGGTGTTTTGAGGGGTCGGCTGTGTATAGTTGTTAACAATGGTGTAAGTATAAAATCCATGTTTCTCACAGGTGAACAAAATATGTAATACTTTATTAAACAAACATTTATTACAATATCAGACAGATCACATGTAAATTATAGCATACATAAATGCACATGCAAACCTTTCTTCACACACATGATGATTTACTTACAAACTTACAATATTATTTCAAATTTATTTCAAATAACACATCATTTCATGAATTCAATTTGTCCATTAACCAGATCCCTCACTCAGGTGCTGATGTAAAATTTTGCATCTTTGAATAATAAACAAATTGGGTTAGTACTAGGACGCCGGCTGTAGTTAACAAATTCAACCCGTAAGGCCACAACAAACATTTTGCATGCAAAACAATTTCATGCAAAGCGCATACAGTACTCATTTTCTATATTACATATTAGGGTCCTCACCGGTAGGGAATTAAATGGTTAAAGGGCAACCAGTGATTGGTCATTGTGGCCATTGTGGGGCTAACGGTCTTATGTAATGCCAGCATTTCTACCATAGTGTTAACTTTGGTCACATTGTTTCCCTCTAAATTAGAAGTAATATTGACTTTTGGAAATAGAAGTAATGTTGACTTTTGAGCATTCTTTAGGAGGGGGAGTGTTGGACAAATCATATTACACCATAGAGTACATTGTATTTGAGTAATAAGTTTATTCTCCTCATCGACGAGTACTCGAGGTACCCGTGAAGACATGCATATCTAAGAGAAATTCACCAACTGACCACAATGTGAAAATATGAGGTATGCAGCCATATTTAGTTTTAACAAACAATGTGAAAATATGAAATATCAGAAATCCCAATATACAAATGGTCCCTAAACATTGCTTCATATTATAAGAAAATTCCATGAGCATTTCATATGTATTAATGCTGCATAAGTAGCAATTTTGTGGTTCTCTTTATCAAATGTCTACATAGTAATAAATAAGACCAATAAGCCTCATAGTTATCTAACCTATAAGAATTATCTGACAGTTTTGAATTAACTACCATATACGACCATCCAAGCGTCCAGGGCCGTTAAATCGAAATTTCTCAAACTGGGGGGTGGGCTGTTACACGATAGTGCAGTAACTACATAATTCTTAAAGACATTTAAGAAAAAGAGGGGAGGGGGAGGGCTGCTGTTTAAGGGTGGGCACTTGGATGGTCGTATACAGTACAATAACTACAATTAAACATCTAATTATCGGATAATCACTATGATTACAATATTAACATACACTTTTTAAAATCAATTCTATTATCTTATATTGTCATTACATTTTACATAGCAATTATGTCAACAAAAATGTTTTAAAAAATCATCCACATTTACAAACCATTTCATCTTTGATTTTATCCAAGCAGACTTATACAATACACAATATGAGCCATGATGGAGTACCATGGATCAAAGTATAAACAAAGTATGATGCTTGTGCACAGAATTTTACAAAGTATACTATTTTTCATTATCACTTACATATCATGTTTACAAATACTTCACCATATTTGCGATCTCATACATTCAGTGCATTTTTGTTTTGATGCAGTTGGGTCCCAGTTTATAACAATCCCCAAGATCACGGTGTCATGGCTCATATTAGGAAAAAGATTGTAAAATAATACATATGTAAAACATAGCAAGACATTTGATCAATTATTACTGCAACAGTCGACTATATTTTTAAACTAAATAATTAATATTAATATCAATTCAAATCATAGTTTGCATTGGCTGCTGACATAAGGGTTCCTCCAGAGATGAAAAATGCCCAAATGCCTGATGCAATTGTTAGAACATAAGCCACCAAGACACTGACGAGGTAAAGTGGATTCGATCCTTGATTCAAAAGGGTCTGTAAAGAATGTTTAAAAGATAAGAAAGACAAATTATGATCTCTCACAAAAGACAAAATAGATAATTCTTCTGATAAGAATTTCCCAGGTAACAATCATAATCTTTTTACATGCAAAACACTTACCAAACAAGAAGCCAACATGTGAGCTCCCAGGACAAATAATGGCATGATATAGTTCCGCTTTTCAAGACCAGCATGGAAAATAATACCCCAAAAGGTATGCATCAGAATAAAAGCTAATGTAAGGAATGCTGAAAAACAAAATATATCATTGAACACTGCAATATCCACCACTTAAAAGTATAAAAGGAAACATTCTACTCCTTACTTTCATAAAATGTCATTCACTACTTTTATATATTAATATTAAATATTCTTAAGACCTGTCTATATTTGTAAGAATGTCAATATTATCTAAGCAATTGTTTGAAATGATAAGTATTCATCAGTATGACTTGAAAAACTCACCAGAGGCAACAAAAAACATGTTGGATCCACCATATATACCGATGGTACCAGGCCCACTCATGTCAGCAAGTACATTGACCAATGAGAATGCTCCACTGACAGCACCATAACCAAAACCCGAAACTGAAAAAAATATCATCAGTGTATCACTATTGTTTTGTAAATACAATCTATAAAATGATTCCTACCCAATTCAATTCAATAAACTTCATTATCATTTAGGAGGGTCGAATTGTCAGGACACTACAATAAGCCTTATGGGTAACTTAAAAAGTGAAACGTGAGGGTTTTCTTGAGAATTTCAAACTAACATGAAAATAGAATAAGAATGAAAATTGATAAATTTATTTAGCTCTTTTCATAGATGTGTTTTGCCATGTACTATATGGAAATATCTTCAGGCAATATAACTCCAAATACACAAGTTATCCACTTCCCACCTATTTTTTTAACATCACTTAGTTCATTGTGAGCAGGCATTATCATGTGAGCACTCACCATATGCAAGAAGATGCTTGTTACTAACAATAGTGACACCTTCCGCACCTTCTCTTTCGGATACTTTCTTAAGACCTGCTTCTGCCTGTCTATAAAAGATATTTTTTTAAAGTTGCAACAAGTTTTAATCAACAGCTGCCTATTAATGAATAAACAAAATATGCTACAATTACGATTTATAAATTTTACATCATCTTATTATTGAAAAAATATATATATACATTCTAACTAACATCCACATAATACCCCACACTCAACAAATGTACTAATCAAATTCTATTTGAAAATATTTCGTCTCATCCCCTTTATTGGCAATGTTTTAACCTAAAAGCGCATGGGCTTTTGAATGGTTATACAACTCAATGTATTCATTACATGTTGTGCATATATAAATGGACTTACTTCAATAGCTTATAAAACAAGAATCGGAAGAGCTCTTGAAATATTACAGAAAATACCAATCCAAAAGCTAGCTCATTTCGTAATGGAACAACTGCAAACCACCATAATGACGACAGCAACAAGGCTAGCAACCAAAAGAAAGCGCTGTAATAAAGAAAATACAAATTCATGGATTACGGAAGGGGCACTCCCATAACAGAATATGCATCTGTTAATACTATTATATAAACTAAATATTCAGATATCATAGTGACCATATTTTTGAAGATTCTATTTTAACATTCTGCAACACACAAATCTTGGGACCACTTTTTGCAAAAAAAAATCTTAAGACCCCACTATCTTTCATTTAATAAGAGCCCTGGTTTTTTTTAAGGTACAATGGCATACTATCATCATTTTTCAGGCCTAGTGCAACCGCCCCGCTGGACATGTGCTATCATGGTTCCGGTTAACCTTGTACCTTGGTACATGTATAATACGTAACAATAAATAATAATCAGTTCATCAGTGTCACATGGAAGCAACTGTACAAAAAACTTCACAATACCTAAATAGACTACCAGTAAGAGCATATAAAATGAAGTACAGAAGGGAAAAAACAGACATTGTAAACATTTATTTCAATGTTACTTCACTAACTTAAATGTACATCCAATCATTCATTGTATAAATATCATAGTTAAGGCATTCTATACTCTATTGTATACTATTTAGAAATAAATAAATTTGAACTCACCTAGCCATAAATACAATAACTCTGAGAGGATCATTGGCAATAGTGAAGATGAACATTGCCAATGCTGGTCCAAAAGCAATGAACGAACAGCCGAAGAACTCCATAACAGTCATCTTCGAAGCTTAGGTGCACAATAGTCTTTAGAGTAAAATGTATGAAGACTTGCTCTGAAATTTACAATATTTTCAGATAAAGTCAGAGACTTACAGGTACATGTATGCAGTTATGCTTACAGTCAGTTATACCACCACAAAAGCATGTGTGGCCCAGCGATCGCCGATCGATGCAATACTGTTACTATTTTTTCTGTAAATATATGTACCATTCATTGCAAAAGAATGTTGAGGCTATTTTACTATGGATTATACTGCTGTGAAGAATCTAGTTCTTATTTTTAATTTAGGTTTCCATGTAAATATGGCGACAACATGATTCCAACTGAGCTATGCATCATGTCATGGCTTATTGCTAGCAAGTAAGAGTATTTGAGGCATCAAATTTGCAGTGTAATCTGGCCGATAATTGATTACTTACTTTTAAAGGCAACCGATATAGAAATTGGGCTCCTAGAACTATCAATATATCAATATGATGGATCGTTCAACCACCAGTCATAACATAGCTAATAATGACCAGAACGATGTTTTATTGAATCTACTAACAAAATCGCGACATAAACCATCCAATTATCAAAATATTTTATGGTTACTTATGATACAAGAACGTTCAAGTTGGAATTCAACAATAATTCAAATATGAATAAATGGTGTCTTTGCCTGCTCCTCACTTGTGCAGGCAAAGACAACACAAGTGAGAAATTACTCCTAAGGTGTTTTTAAAATCCCTATGTTGGTTTCCCACTATGAATCAATGAAGTGGGTATCCCAAAATGTTAAAATATCTTAATACTAGCACATTTGTTAGAATGCACAGCAACCAGCGAAAAATATAGTGCACTCCACACGGGGTTGGGTTTCGTATGGCTAAAACTGGTTTTGTACTGTACAGGAGCAGGGTAGGACAAAAACCCAACCCAGCTGGGTTATTGTAAAAAAAAACGGGGTTTTGTGGGCTTTTCTGGGTATTTTTTATATGCTGATCAATCTTATACTATTATACATTCTACTTCTTTGAAAACATATCAGTATTTATTATAATTTTTCATAACTTACTTCCCAATAGTACCTGCCAACATCCCCTCATCCCCAGACCACTAATTAACAACAAATACATATTACGTAGTGCGGATCTTCACCACTGGTCTACACCATCCACTCCCACCCATCGTCCTGATAGCACCCACCCAGTGACCCTTGTCTTAAAAAAGCTCAGCCCCAAATCTGACACCGATCGCCAAGTCCTGATAGCATGCTTCCCATCCTGACAGCACCCATGACTTGATAGCACACACCGGTACTAACATCACCAACCTCTCATCCTGCTTGAAGCCACATACACCTTGGCATAGCCCAGATAAAGACACATTTTTATACTTACACAATACACATATATAGTCCTTTTAATACTTAGGTTCTGTCATTATGTCCAACCATAATAGTAATAACTTATATTAATCTTGCAAGCATCCATACTCCTGAATATTATAGCGTGACTACAGAAACAGTCACTCCATGTACATGTGTGTACAATTAGATCTCAACCAAGTCATTTTAGTCACAGCTAAGGTAGGAAAAGTTAGTGTTTATGTATAATGCCTTCCATGGACATAGGAAAGGGATATATTGAGCAGAGGGAGAAATACCTGGTTTAACTCCTACTTGAAGCTCGTAAAAGTATATCTCATCTAGTAATAGTATGCAAAAGCTCATCATCATATCTCACGACTATATACGCAGTATATAGCCGTGATACCACCATATCAAATTCTGCGGAACTTACGCTCAGAAACCGACCAATCAGAAGGCCAAAATGTCCAGCGGGGAATTCAAACGCCAATCGTTCGATCTCGCTATATAAGTAAGATGAAACCGAGTATTGATTTTGTCTTTCACGTAAGTCTAACCAAAAATAATTTTTCCACATAAAAGCTATAACTGGGCCCACGGGTTGGTATGAACAAGAACTTTAAGGGAGTGTGAGTGATCAAGCTGTGAAAACCGACGATGGCAAAAGCTATGGGATGAAACATTAGTGTCTATGGTAATGGGAACATAATGCTCTCCATGGCACAGATATTCTCACACACTTCAGTAGAACATCCCTATTAAGGCCGTCCAAGGACTGGCGTCAAGTGGTTTGATGTAGGGGTAGTCTACATTGGGACGTTTGCAATGGTCTTTTTATGAATACTTGGAACTGTTATAAATCATCTCATAATAAAGGTGGTGTATTCATAGAGGTGGTCTTGATTGAAGATTCTAATGTACACATAGCCCAATTGGCAAAGTGGTGGTAATCCCTAGTATTTCAACCCATGTGACGCCTTTGGCCTCTTTATGACATCACACTAATCCACATGACGCTGTCATGGCTGCCGCTATCTGCTATTTTTGTTATAAAACCGCTAATTAGCAACCATCAGGGCCATTTTGACGATGAAAAACATATTTCGTGCAAAACTGCACAGTACCATGAACGATCTCCTGTAATCTGATGGCGTCCAGCTAGTCAGGTTAAAGAGGAGATAGCCGAACAAAGTCCACAAATTAACGTATTAATATATAGGATGTCACTTTCTAATATCTTTACAAAAAGAGACCATACAAATTAGCACTAAATGTCAGAAATACCCATCCACTGCACAATGCACAGAACAGGTGCTCAATTTGTAAAAGTTCTCGTGGGGAGAGCATACACTTTCAACATAGTTAGGGAGGGCGTTCAATTTTCTTATCTCATCAATACCAAATGACCGCCCCGTCCTGTACAATTAATGATGGTCGCTCCCTAATGGGGAAATTATGTTGATTTGTCCTCAAATTCTAGAATTGGGCCTAAAAATGTTCATTTCTTTCTACCATCCGTTGCAATGCTTTGTCTCATTCTTTAATCCAGCTTTTCTCCTGTATAGCCTGGATGTGTTAAACACGCTGCTAGATGAAGTCAGATGAGCTGCTTGAACGGCTTGTTGAAATCTCTTTTGAACAGCCTTCGAATGGCTTTGTAATACTGGGTTGTTGAGAAGGTCCAGTCAGTGATTGGTTGCTTCTGCCAGAGTCAGACATGTTGTTTTAAACTGAAAACAATCTACATCCACAATATAGACCTACCCTGATGAAAAGAAAAAAGTTCATCACTTGGATTACAATCGTTCTATCAATTTCCTACCATACGGTACGGATTAAACATGGTTTGATTTTGAACCACCGGTTGAAACACGCCAGTATGAAACCCTGCCACATACCGTTTCATCTGATCTGGATCTGATCTGGATATGTAATTCACAAGTAAGCCAGTCTCAGATGAGAGACTGGCCTCCTCTTATGAGGCAACGCGTGAATGGGAGGCCACGTGGTGTTTGTACATGTAACTCTCCAGAGGCAGGCTAGGTAGCCAACTGAGCCTCAGGGGTTGGGGGGGGGGTCACACTAGCTATAATTTTCAAACTAGGTGAGTTCTTTTACGTGCAGGTGTGGCTCTCCTCTACACGGGACATATTGCACCTAGATTCGGTCGCTAGTATCGACATACGTTAGCAGGTCGTCACACGTACATTTTAGTGAGGTGACAAGACTCTGATATTTGTCGAGACTCTGGCGACCGCATCTAACGTTCATCACATGAATCGTGTATTGGATTGCGTTTCTCTGAACGTCCCAGTACTACTCGAACCGGAAAATGTCGATTTTTCAGAGTGGATAATGGCCAGATGGTTATTCTTAAATACGGACAGAATGTTAGTAAATATGAAACCATTAACAAAATGATAACGTAAAATACTAGGCTACAAATAATAATGTTTCTCTACCTTTCTTCCCCTTTGCTGGGTCTGTGTACGTTTGATACCTTACTTCCGGGTAGGACTACTATAGAGGGATCATTATGTATTCCACCTGAGTACAAATGTTTAATATGCAATTTTTTCGCCATTATTCTTCATTATAGGTATGTTAGATATAAATTCGTGTTACTACCCTTTTGGTATTCAGTATTCATAAATTACCCTTTTCTCTACCCGTAGATTTTTTCAGGTCTCAGACCATTCATACAATTGTAAGATATATTAACCCCCTCTACCCTGCTTAGCTTTGAGTGTTGGCCAATAATCTCCTTTTTTTCTTCAACATTAGTATTTCATTTTACCGTCTGAGTTGCTCAGACCACTAAACAAAGGAGAAAATTCATATGGGCATAACCACCTTCCCAGAACTCTGGCAGCCATAGAAGAGACCTACCCCTTGAAATCCTCTGTAGTCTAGCACTATTCTATTTGATACATGGCCGTCTTATAACTGACCATGTGCACTAAATATTCAAAAATATTTAAATAAAATAACTGGTTTGACACCTATTGGGTATAAGCTTAATTTTTTTACCATATCTATAATCAGTAAATAATCGGAACCACGCCTACTTTTTAGTTATATCAACTTTGAACAGCACCCAAGTGTTCGGACCGAATTTTTTTGCTCATTTTGTATTGATTTGGTGGTCTGAGACCTAATGAGGGAAATGATGAATATTATATTTTGCTTAAATATATACTTATGATGTCTGCAACATGTCCAAGTCATGTTATGCCACTTAGAATTTTATTTCTTTGCATATTCATGCATTTAAAAGTTATAGGCTTACAAAATATGCAATAAGTTCTATATCATGTCTTACGTTTGAACGCCTGGAAATCACACTTTTTGGTAGTTTAATGCTTCAATATGAGCATTAATGCTAGTTTAGTATATAAACTTTAGATAACATCACCAGAAAATGAAAGAAAATTCATTCTAGTCCAACAGCAGCAGCTCTTTTAGAAAAATATTATTTGAGTGTTTGTTTCTCCCAAACTGTACATTCTAGGCCACTTGCAGCAAAGGTAAAGTGTTGTTTGTAAATATCCTTTAGCCTATTTCTTCATTGTTACAGACCGTATAAACATACAATTTTGGGGTGGAATATACCTAATATTGACTCCTCTAGAAGTCTACAAAGATCCATTTGAGGTCTTTTTACACAGGGGTCCGGATTCATTGTCACGCCATTTTCGTCACATCATAGATTCACTTTTGATTGATGTAGGATTTTTTTTTAATTATGTAGTATGCATGGACACTGACAACAGACAGAAACATAAAAAATCAACCCAGCTGCTATAGTTATGCTACTGGATGGCCATAAAAATGGCCCCAAACAAAAAAATAATAAATTTTGTACAAAAAGCCAACACTTA
This sequence comes from Streblospio benedicti, assembly GCA_019095985.1. Taxonomy (NCBI): domain Eukaryota; kingdom Metazoa; phylum Annelida; class Polychaeta; order Spionida; family Spionidae; genus Streblospio; species Streblospio benedicti. Next base: position 17,144,388 of record CM032663.1, read on the forward strand.
TTCGCAATGAAAAAGAGTGTTTTTCAAGGAAAATAGCACATATTGTGTTTGAGAATAACCTAATGTGACAAAATAACCAATTTACTGGACATGTCATACCACATATGAAGGCCTATAAGGTCTCAGACCACTAAACAAATGCTCAATTGTAAGATATATTAACAATGTAATAACCAACCCCCTCTACCCTGCTTAGCTTTGAGTGTTGGCCAATAATCTTATTTTTCTTCAACAGAGTATTTCATTTCCAGTTGCTGAGGAGAAAATTCATATGGGCATAACCACCTTCCCAGAACTCTGGCAGCCATAGAAGAGACCTACCCCTTGAAATCCTCTGTAGTCTAGCATTATTCTATTTGATACATGGCCGTCTTATAACTGACCATGTGCACTAAATATTCAAAAATATTTAAATAAAATAACTGGTTTGACACCTATTGGGTATAAGCTTAATTTTTTTACCATATCTATAATCAGTAAATAATCGGAACCACGCCTACTTTTTAATTATATCAACTTTGAACAGCACCCAAGTGTTCGGACCGAATTTTTTTGCTCATTTTGTATTGATTTGGTGGTCAGAGACCTAATGATACAGTAATATCTAGGGCTCAGACCACTAAATGGATACTCAATTGTAAGATCTATAAACAACATAATAACTAGGCCCCCTCTGCTTTGCTTAGCTTTGAGTGTTGGCAAAAAATCTTATTTTTCTTCAGTAGAGTATTCAATTTCCTGTTGCTGAGGATAAAAATTATATGGGCATATCCACCTTCCAAAAGCTCTGGCAGCCATTGAAGAGACATACCCCCTGAAATCCTCTCTTGTCTAGCCCGATTCTGCATTTATACATGACTGACAACAACTGATCATTCACACTAAATATTCAAATAATTTTTAAGTAAAATGACTGGTTTGGCTCCTATGTAGTCTTAGCTTAATTTTTTTTGCCATATCTATAATCAGTAAATAATCGGAACCACGCCCCCTTTTCATTTAATATGACATTTCCAAGTGCACCCGAATGTTCGGACCGAATTTTTGCTGATTTTGCATTAATTTGGTGGTCAGAGCCCTAATTATGTAGATAATGAATATCATATTTCTCTTGAATACATATTTATGACAATTGCAACATGGCCAAAACATGCTATACCACTCAAACTTTTGATTTCTTTGCAATTTAAAGCATTCAAAACTTATAGGTTTACAAAATGCGCAGCAAATTCTGCATCATGTCTTATGTTTGAACGCCCATTGATCACACGTTTTTACAGTTTAATGCTTCAAAGTTAACATCAATGCTAGTTTAGTACATAAACTTTAAATAACAGCAGAAGAAAATGAAACTAAATTCATTATATTCGAACGGCTAAAGCTCTTGCAGAGATATACTGTTTCCATGACCAACAACACAAATCTGTACTTTCTAGGCCACAAGGAACAATGGTTTATGCATTGTTTGTTAATATTGTTTACTCTATGCCTTCATAGTCCCAAACTGTGAAAAAATGCAAAATTTTAGAAGGATATGTTAAACGTTGGCTCACCTAGAAGATTACAAAGATGCCACAAGAGGCATTTTCACACTGGGGTCCGAAATCATCAAAATGCCATTTTACCTCTGCTATAGCTTTACTTTTGATTGACCTAAAAAGTTTTTTTTCTGAATTGTGTATTGTGATCTGACACTGACAATAGATATAAACAATAAAAATGAACCCAGCTGCTATCACATTGCTACAGGAGGGGCACAAACATGGCTTTGGAGCAAAAATTAGCAAAATTTGGATAAAAATAAAACTTTGATTTTCAAGGGAAAAGATTATTTTTCGAGGAAAATGGCACATATTTTGGTTTGGAATCACTTAATATGACAAAATAACTAATTTACTGGGCATATAATATCAGTAATCTAGAGCTATAAATCTATGTAGGTTAGAATACACACTGAACCAGCAGTACAGGTTTCCTTATAAACAAATTCTACTCTCACTGTTATGCCAAGCAAGCTCCTACCACTGTATTGACATAGCTGAATACATAGCTTCCATTTGACTATATCAAGTGGCCCTAACGGGCCTCGAATCCACGACCCCATGTGCAAGTTCCCATGTAGACATGGGAGAAGCACCAAGTCATTAATGCCAGGCTTAGACAAAGGCATTACATGTGGGTGACCGTATCGTTTTGTACGCAGTAGTGAAAAAAGAGGTGATAGCAATGCAGAAGGAGTGGTCTACATGAGAACTTGCACACGATGGTGCAGTGGTTAGCACACAGGACTACAAAATGTGATTTGCCTGCATCATGAGTTCGCTTACCTTCAACGGTAGACTTAGTGTCGCCAAAACTGTTACATCATACGTTTGCCCCTGCGCTGCCAATATTCACACAGTGTGTCAAGTGTAATACTAAACGGTGGCAACACCAAGCCCGTGGCACCTACACGTTAAATAGGTACAGGTCTGGCAAGTAAATAGCAACGTCACCACTTCAGTAGCAGCAATGTGCTGTATGCTCCACGGGGAGTTGAGAAGGCTATACGTAGTGTATGAAAAAGGATGCTAATGACCTAGAGTGGTATGTAATCCTCTGAATACTATGTATATGTTCAACTGGTTGTATAGTTGTAAATAAATACTGAATTATTATTGATTATTATTATCATTGTGTGCTGAACACAATGTAAAGAGCACATATAAATTGAAGAAACTAGTAGATTTGGTTACGTAAGAGGCCGCCAACACTTTACAGCTATAAACAACCCTGGAAGAAATAAACATAATGCTTTTGCTAGACACGCCTTGGAACACCACCCTGAAGAAACCACACAATTCACCATGGAAATCATGGGGAAATATAGAAGCCCACTAGAGAGACAGAGAGAGGGGGATAGAAATATACAATAGTAATAGTAACATTGCAATGAACTCCAAGTTTGATCACTACCAACCTGCATTCCATAGACTCATTTTCACAAACCAGCTTGCTGATAAAATTGACCTTCATGCTACCATGTTCATTTTAATAGCCATTATGTATTCTTTGTACTGTATTTGCATTGTCTTAACTTTCTATTTTCTTATTCCATTTTAGTTTTTGACAAGGAACCTACATCATGGTTTGAAAACATTTAAATATAAATTCAAAATTAAACAATTGTTAATTACACACAGCGAAAAAAGAAAATTCTTAAACAAAATGAGACCAAGCGCTATCGCTATGTAGCAAATACCGGTAATTAGGATTTTTAGCATTTAGGGAACGATCATAAATAAGGATAGGGGGGTGTTGATCAAAAAGGTGGGGGGTCGTCCAACTTTTCTGATTCTCTTGGGGGGGGTCGCTGAATTTTTCTATCATGCTACGGTATATTTTGTTCAAATATTTTCTTTTAGTAATGCAATGACAATATAGAGGACTTTTTCTTTAACGGGGAGGGGGGTCATTCAACTTTTTAAAATGTTGATGGGGGGGTCGGTTAACTTTTTCTTCGTGCCACAAAAAATGGACGACCCCCAACGTTAATATTCATTCAGGGACCAAGATTAATACATGTAATAGAGCAATGTGGAAAGAAACTGACTGTTCTTAAACATGAGCCCTCACCACCAATACCAGTTTGAGGTCTCAGACCATCAAATCAATACAAAATGAGCAAAAAAATTCGGTCCGAACACTTGGGTGCTGTTCAAAGTTGATACAACTAAAAAGTAGGCGTGGTTCCGATTATTTACTGATTATAGATATGGTAAAAAAATTAAGCTTATACCCAATAGGTGTCAAACCAGTTATTTTATTTAAATATTTTTGAATAGTTAGTGCACATGGTCAGTTATAAGACGGCCATGTATCAAATAGAATAGTGCTAGACTACAGAGGATTTTAAGGGGTAGGTCTCTTCTATGGCTGCCAGAGCTCTGGGAAGGTGGTTATGCCCATATGAATTTTCTCTTCAGCAACTAGAAATGAAATACTCTGTCGAAGAAAAATAAGATTATTGGCCAACACTCAAAGCTAAGCAGGGTAGAGGGGGGCTGGTTATTACATTGTTAATAGATCTTACAATTGAGCATTTGTTTAGTGGTCTGAGACCTTATACAGGTTCGTAAAAATAGCCATGTTTTAAAAGACCAAAATATCGGCTAAATTCAACTCGATAAATCACAGAACACACACCTTAAATAGTCAGAATTCTTTTACGTTTATGAATTATATTAATGTGTTATATGCACATATTCAAATATTTCATGCGCGATATTGATATCATTGTCAACGATCCTAATATGAAATACATTAAATATAAATATATACACTTTTATGTTCAATTGACGTCATACACAGTATCATTAACAAACACAAGAGATCAACCGTAGATGTGATAATTTTGTGAAATTCTGTTTTATCTTCTATTTCGATACAGAAATCTAAAATTAATTATCGTAACAATAACATGGGAGGGAAATTCAAAAGTATAAAGAATATGTCGTGACATTCAACGAAGTATCGATTATTGTACGTTTATTTAATCGCATGGTGCTCTTCTTTATATGGACATTATGACTGAACGAAGATCCGTAAGGTATATTCACAATTTAAGTGTATCGGAGTGATAATTAAGTCCTCTATAGGCTCTATCAATCTTCTTAACTTAGTTTAGAGCTGTGCACACCCAGTTCGTGTGTTATTTAAATAAAATTGTTATGCTCCAAACAATTAGCACACAATATTACTATTTTAAACATTATTGCTCTCCTGGTGCCAAAGTGAAAAAATAAAATTTCTAGTAAGATCTAATGTAAATAAACATGTTCAAATCCCCGATTATCGCCACGCACGAACTGGGTGTGCATGCAACGAATTGCACCATAGATCATATAATTTTAATGAATCATAACAACTGTATTTATCATGCGACAATATAAGTAAGTAGATTTATTTTGACACATAAAACACTATTGTTCATTAATAGCTGTGCTACGATTGTTTAAAGAATAAAATGCACGAACTGGGTGTGCAGTGATCTAGTCAGGGTTTTTTTGACATGGGCTTCATGCTGCAAGTCCGAATGTTTGACAGTTTTAGCGCGGGAGTTTTAGCCTCTTATTTTTATATCGGGGTTGGCAAAAGTCATGACTTTTTAATAATCAATAAAATTCGACATTTATGACATATGTCGACTTTTATGACATATATCGACTTTTGTGACATTTTTTCGGATCATATTTTGTATCAATGACGCTGATTTCACGCATCCTTTTGACAATTATGAGAATAATAAATGTCAACATATTACTTAAAGATATTGCTCAGTCAAAATCATATTTGTTTTGTAAAATTCAGTATCAATAGACGATGCCTTATCCATTGCAAGTGTGATGAAAATAATATTCACATTCTCAGCGTTTAATACTATTTCCACCTTTAAAAATACCATGCCGTCTCTTCAAATAAAACACACAAAGTCACGTGATATTGCATAATCGAATGATTTTCGCCAGGCGTGCCGTGCATTTTAATCGACAGGCGTCTGATTTAACATGGGAGAGAGATAGGCGGCTTCTTTTTTGCACCATGCGTAGTTACGTCTGACGAAAATCATTCTGTTGACATTTTTTCGGATCGTGTTTTGTTGAGTATATACCGGCCTCTTATTGCGTGGTATTTAAATTGTTTTACATACTTTGATATGATGTTTAAATGAAAGACACTTTCAGAATGCACAGAACACATCATAATGCTTCTTTACAAGCATACTTGTTTGACCACTCAGCATAACCTTTAATGACTTATTTTTATGATTTCACATCTCAATTTGACAAATATGAGAATAATAAATGTCAACATATTACTTAATGACTTTTATTTTTATGATTTCACGCGTCCTTTTGACGTATATGGGAATTATAAATGTCAACATATATTACTTATTGAGATTTATTTTTATGATATCACACATCTTTTTGACATATGGGAATAATAAATGTCAAATTATAACTTAATGACATGTATTTTTCTGATTTCATGTATCCTTTGAACATATAAGGCTAATTGACATTTATTGCAATTCAAAAATATCTAAATGAAAGATGAATTTTAAGAAAAATAAATGTCATAAATGTCAAAATGACTCGCGAATTCTGGGAAAAATAAATGTCAAAGTGACTCATGAATTTTGAGAAAAATAAGTCATAAATGTCAAAATGTCACGACTTTTTCCAAAAATAAAAGTCATAAGTGTCGACTTATGTCGCTCAACATATGTCAAAGACATATGTCGATGCCAACCCTGTTTTTATATATATATATATATATATATATATATATATATATATATATATATATATATATATATATATATATATATATATGTGTGTGTATACTCTGTATCCATCAATTATTGCTGGGGGTAATAGCAGAGGGAGGCCACGTGGTGTTGGTACATGAACCTCCAGAGGCAGGTTAGGTAACCAACTGAGTCTGATGGATCACAGTTCACACTATCAAGTTAAACTACACATGCCCACGCCAGCACATCGACATACGTTAGAAAGTCATCAAACGTACATTTTAGTGACGTGACACTATTTAACAAGGCTTTCGAACCTCATGCTTCATGTAGCCACCGTCTGGAAGTAGCAAAAAATATCCTATACTCTACTGGGCAGCAGAAGTGTGGGATCGGCAAAGAAGCAGATGTACGACGTAAGTGTTTGGCGACATTAAGTCTGCTGTGCGTGCGCCCTGAACTCACAAACTCTTTCTATTGGCTCTCTTACTATTGGCTGAATTAAAATGTCTGTAGCCTCTATCGGCTGAATTAACATGAGAGTGTGACATGAGCGAAGCCTACATCTATGCTAGATACCATATCAATATCATGGCTAATTTTTTTATTTTTTATGTGCCTATATCCCCTCTCTAACGCAATGCGGGGCTCTATCACACTCATATGGCCGTTTGCATGATTGTAACAATATAAATACTGTCTAGTCTTACATCTTACACATGAAGGTGTTTTATCTTTATTAGTGCTGCTGCAACGATATATCAGACTATGCTAAGTACTAGTAGATCAACAGGATAATTCGTTCAAAAACTAGCAGACGATAAACAATTGATCTTTTAAATATCGCTATGCAGAAATCCAGTCACTGTATTTAATAAAGAATACATATACATACACGCATAATAATGGTATATCAATCATTAACTTTAAAATATATGATTCATAGTGGTGTGGTTGACGTTTTCTACGGTCATTTGAGAACATATGTTACGTCAGTATGATGTGTAAACACGAAACAAAAACATAAGTAAACGTTGTACATTAAATGACTCGCCAAAATGTCCTCTTGTAAAGAAAGTAGGCCAGAGACAAACAATGCATTCTGCATTGGTTACAACGTACCCAACGCGAATTCAGTGGGTGTATAGTGTATAAAGGCTGCCGAGGCTACTATACTATAAATAGTATCAGTGGCTGTTGCGCAATAGAGATACAGGCAGCTTGTGAAGGCAATTGATAGGCGTAGGAAAGGTTGATGCAACAGGTAGCACAGCCGCCTCCATACATATAGACTGGTCTAGTATGAACGGCAGATCGTGAGTTCGAGTCCAGAGCCTTTCAAATACCTTTACAGGTATACATCACTGACTTTCGTTTCAGTTGATGAAAGGACACGGACCCGGGTGCTTCAGTGAAGCCACTGGGTAGTTCCCTGTGAAATTGTCCATTAGTCCAGTGGGCTGGCCCTGTACACAAGATAGTGGGGGAGGGAGCTACCACCCGGGTAATATCAAGCTCAGATAGTTGGGTACGTGTAATCTGGATGTTGGGAAAGCTAGATCTGAGAATTCTTACAGGTCCCTCGGTCACCGAAAGCTGACTATGGGAATATCTTCGCAGGGAGAATTCCTGATCTGATAACCCTGTGTCCCTGGCACACTGAAGGTATAGAACTTCCTATCTCTCTCTCCAAGCAGCCAGTGGCGAGATGATGGCGACTCCGGGTGGTGCCTGGACCCCTTGGGGATAATGTCAATACGGTACCCGATCGCTGCTAAGGGGCTGTTGTGAAAATTCAGAAAGTGAGATCGTCATCGGCCTTGTGGCTAATTGTAGAGAAGAGAGTTAGAGGAGTCTGTAAAGTGGGCCAGAGACACACATTTGCATCCTGCATTGGTTACAACCTACCTGATGAGAATTCAGTGGATGTATAGTGCATAAAGGTTGCCGAGGCTACTATACTATGAATAGTGTCAGTGGCTGTTGCGCAATAGAGATACAAGCGGCTAGTGAAGGCAGTTGAAAGGGGTAGGAAAGGTTGGTGCAACAGGTAGCACTCAAGGGTAGCTCAGCCGCCTCCATACATATAGACTGGTCTGGTATGAATGGCAGATCGTGAGTTTTGAGTCCATGGCCTTTCAAATAGCTTTACAGGTATACATCACTGACTTTTGTTTCACTCTTACAAAGCATGTGTGCAAAACACCACAAGAGGCACCATGTAATGTATAACGTTTTATTCACGGTACTATCCGTTACCTATTGTTTGTCCAGCACTGATAATCGATATTTAAATTGTCACTGATATGCAGCTCTAACTTTTATCCATCTCACCTTTTCACTTTTTTGTATAAAATACTGGACACCTGTCTAGGACACCTGTCAAATAACTGATAAAGCATCCAGTGTATTGTTGTTTGCAGGCAATTTAAGAGAATTGGAATCGGGATTTTACACTAAAGTCTTGAATGCGTTCGAATGAAATTTTTTGTCAGTATTAATCCCCTAGTAATTGTCTAAAAATGATATGTAGTTACACCCACCCACAGACACACACACACACAAAGTGTCTGTTATCACAGTTCGTCAATCATCTTTGCAAATTAGTAATTGACTGATCCATCAATACAAGTAATTATGTTCAAGCAATTTGTACACTATTCAACTGCTCTCTTTATTTTCACCTTTGTAGTATCGTTATTTGATAATGATCAGCATGCTGTGGCCTTTTAACTGAACTAAAAATTAAAATTCTACTGAATAAGCTAAAAACAAATTCATAGTTTTGCTGATGACTATTTTGTGGAGATAATCCTTTAAAGTTTATGCCCATCAACAGTATTTTTGTCCATGAACCCCCAGATATATATATATATATATATATATATGTATATATTTTTTTCATATTTATATGTAAACTTGATGAATTAATTTTTCTCAATAATGCTATCAATTCTTACTCATAGGGCACGAAAAGAAGTTGACTATGCCAAATTTGGATTGTGTGGAGACGACAGTCCGAGTTTTATTGACGGTGACCATGATGGTAAAATATTTTATATTCTTAAATATATAACTGTCAACAGTGAAATAATTTTTTCATATAGACAAATCATCATCGTCACACGATTAATCTCTCCATATGTCTATCATTTGCCATCTTGATCTTTAAGTTCTTTGAGATGGCAAATGATGTTTGTAAATCAGAAACTTTAATGACTAAATTATTAATTCAGAAACTGTCAAACTTTTTCAAAGTTTAATGAATATTTAGTCTTGAATATATTTTCTAAATACCTTATTTGTTTTATTGTCACTTTAAGACCTTTACCAATCTCAGTGTAACTTTTCAGATGACTTCGCAGATGCAACTCCTCCACCTCCAAAGAAAAACAGAAAAGAAAAACTCTGTACTAAGAAAGATAAGAAGACAAATAAAAAGACAAAAGAGAGGTACTTGTCTCACAAGCTCTATGTGCAATATTGTTCATTTTAGAGCCATGTTAGGTGGTGAGGAAAAACATTTTGAATGAAATTTTTAAAAAAGTATTATGCACCCCAGTCTACTGTGGCATTTATGTTTACAAATGCCACAGTCAAAAGCCATAAAGTTACTGGTGCCTGCACCCAATCAAAGCAGCTCATTTGTATACATATACCTCAAATTAATCTTATGTATTCCATCCCTTAAAGATATCATAACTGGGAATTCCCTAGTTCACTAACTGATTATGTTAAGCACTGTGTATTCTTTTAAATGGTTAGGTTTAGTACACAACACACTGATGTGACTGCCTCGGCTTTGGTTGGGTGATATTCAAATAGGTATATGCCACATTTTCTGATATAGATTATGCCCTATTTATTTTGTGCAAAAACATTTAGTATGTTTGTGCATGTGTCAAACAGATCCAAATAACCAAAGGACTTGGAGAGGATAGGTGGTATGTTAACTGGGCATGTAGGCAATACAATTGAAATGGGGCATAGTTAGTATTTGATAGATTATTTTAGGACTATCTCCACAACATTTACTAATATAGCTCTTGCATACAGCGTCCTACTCATTTTACAAAAATACTGATCTACATGTTTTCCAATTTTAGGCCTTCTCTTGATGACAAGCTTTTTGACCGTGATCTACAGCTTGCATTGGAATTATCCACCAAAGAAAAAGCGCAGCAAGAAGTGTGTGTTGATATAGAATCACATGTTCTGTGGCCACCAAAGCTGAATTGTGAAGTTGAGACAATACCAACAAGTAAACCCGAGAAACATTTTCTAGACGCTCCGATTTTGACTAAAGTGTCGAATATTGAAAAAGAAAATATGAATCTATCTGATGTTGATACGGGTGTGATAGGTATTATTTTTTCCATGTTTATTCCATAATCACCAGAGTTCGCTATTATATTGCATTTTCATTCAAACAGTGAATGGAGATATTTCGATGGCATTTTTTTTTTTAATGTGTGTGACTTTTATTTGCATTTGACTGGTAGTTTGTGGTAAGAATTATTTATTTGTAGCCTTTAAAAGCATCTGTGGATTGATATTTTCTAACTAAACGACACTCACTCAAATATTTTTTGTTTTTTGTCAATTGCGACCTTTGACTTGACTGTAACCACAGAACATACCGGTAGCAAGCTTTTGAGTGCAGATGCTTCGATTCTTACTGTAGTAACCAGTTGTGTGCTTCATATGATTCCACATGAAGTTCCAAGACACACATGAGTTTGATAATTAATGTTCATTTTTTCTACCTCATCCATATATTAGACCTTGATATTGATACTCCTAATACATATAAAGCATTGTCATTGCAATAATGAAGTTGTTGCCGTTGTATTTATTTTGTAATTCATTTTATTGATGTTGCCATTGTAATTCTATTTTTTAATTGTATTTTAGATGCCAGTGGTATTGAACTTTTAGAAGAGGATGTGCAAAGTCCGTTAAGAAATTCCAAAGGAAAAAAACAAAAACCCAAATACCATTTTTCATCCGATAGTGAAGATAGTGCCTCAGACTCTGAATTTAGACCAGTAGATGAAGGTTGGTTTACTGCATTCTTATTAGAACCTGTTATGAAATTTCCAATGAAGGCATTGAAGGGTATATTACATGTACCTTTTGTACATTTGAAATCATTAACCTTTCACAGGGAGTGTAATCATTGATGACTACAATTGCACCCTAGAATAAAGTACATGCAAGCTGAAATCTATGATTATGAATGTTTGGTACATGAGACATTCAATTTCGTCTGACAGTAAATTATTATCTGTAATTTAATATTTCCAATTTAAGTTCTGATAAATTTGTATCTTCATCAGAGAGTCCACAAGAGAGTGATGATGATTTCTGTCCTGATGACGATAGTGATTTTGATGGGAGCACTAAAAAATCAAAGTCTAAAGTGAAGAAGTCACCGGTTAAAACTACAAAATCAAGTAGGTGGTTACGTGCTTAGTTCTTGTATTCATAAAAAATATAAGTTCAGCACATCAATCTTTTAATCAAAATATATTTCTGGTTTAGACATTTCGTTCATTCAAATTTTCAACCAAAAAGGGGTAATAGCGTTTGATTTTAATTACACACAATGTATTTCAATTTGATTGCCACGTGTAAGCTCTTTAAATACACACTATGTTAACTAGTTACAATTTTTGTTTTACCTTGGTTTGTTACTATTGTGTGTAATGAACATTTTCTCTCAATTGCATGTTACATTTTTAAATCTAAAAATTAAACTTATGCAATTTTTATAAATATTATCCAAACCACTATATCTTGTTTCTGATACAGAATGCATGATATTTTTCTTCATATTCAGCACAACCAAAACCAAGAGCAATGAAAAAACCTGCAGTTAGTGCTCCAGTGCTACCACTTGTTAACTCTAGAGCAACCACAAAGATAACACCAGCCAAGACCACAGGAGTCGTTGGAAAGCCATTACGAATTAGCAGCGAGAGTCCTGGCATGGGACTTAGCAAAAAGTTCAACCCACCTGCATCAATAGGTAACGCTTCTATGATAAAGCATTCTGAAAATAATGTATGTGTTGATTTGATAATTGTTCACTCAAAAGTTTCAAAACAATTTTTCAATGAATAAATACCATACATGTATTTAAGTATAAATATAAAAGAATAACCTAGAAAGGTCCCAAATCAGAATAAAGTAACTGTAATAGCCATTTCTAAAAATAAAAGGAATTAGTATATCTTCATTATACTTTAAATATGCACCATGGTAGAGAATTTTCAATGTCATATGAATTATTTTGATGGCATGCATCTAGTTTTTAATTACGGTAAATACACTGTATAATCTCAAAAGAGACACTCGGGCATAAGGAAGTTCATTGGGAAATATGTTGGCTGTCCAAAAAGTTTTAGTTTGACGATAATTTGCATATAATGGAGCAATCAGTCAATTTTTATTTCAACAATAACTGTTCTGTATCTTTCATGTATTTCAGGAAAGTCACCTATAGCATCTGCAAGTGATCTCCAAATAAAATCACCTAGCAGTGGTTTAAGACTTGGACTTTCACGAAATGTTAGATTGAAACCATTACATTCTAATGTGAAACTTCCAACTTGAGGAGAGTACTTTGTGAATTTGGAATCAACAGATGTTCTCATCCTTAATATCCTAATATAATGTATGAACTTTTGATGCTTTTGCTTTTGAATACTGCTGAAAAGTTTTTAATTGCCTTTTTTTGTTTCCAATATTATGTATTCAAACCTGTAGTTATTATAGTAACTTAGTAAGAAAATTGCTTTTGAATGACTTCCTACCCACAATTTTAATTAAAATCTTTTATTTAAAAGTCATACTAGCAGTTACATGGCATGGTTATTATTGGTACTAGTACACATGATATTTGGGAAAAAAAGTTTGCATACATCTACAGATTAAAGAGATTTGAATGTGAAATAAAATGTTATTGTATTTAAAACAATTGTGTATAAAAGTGTATTTCTTTTTTCACCATTATATATACAAAAGAATTGAAATATTTTAAAAATGGTTTAAAACAATTAAAACGTGAAAATTCATGTGCCAATTATATCTAAAATAATTTCTATATTGAGTTCATGTTCTTACTTAAAGGGACACGAGTGCGAATGCATTAGACCGCGTATGAAATATTGGTGTTTTATCTTAGTATTTACAATAATGGTCAGCTAATTATTGAAATTTGTTCAATCATGTACAAGCTATGATGAGGAGAAATTAATAACATAAATTAGAAATACTTAGAAATACTTACAAAATTACAAAATTTTTCAATATTGAATTTATTAATAAGCAAAACAATCAGTTTGAAGGATTTACAAACTTCACTTGAAATACGAAAAAGGGATGTTTCAGGTTGACCCTAATATTTTATTGAATAATTTTGAATTAAAAGGGTTGATGCACATCTATACTAATTTTTCAAAAATTCCAATCAGTAGTAACATTTGGGGTAGTTACCGTATACAACCATCCAAGTGCCCACCCTCGTGTAACAGCCCTCCTCCAGCTTTTTCTTAAATGCCCTTAAGAATTATGTAGTAACTGCACTCTAGTGTAACAGCCCACCCCTCAATTTGAGAAAATTTCAATTTAACGGCCTTGGGCGCTTGGATGGTCGTATACGGTGTATCATGGGGTCAATCATTTCATATTCAGTGGGGGGTACTTAAAAAATAATCATCAAAATATTGCTCACTGACAACTGTGGAAGAAAATGTTTTCTGATCATGTAGATAGATGAAGAAAAACTTTGCATTATATTACCACTATCTACATGTACACACACATATGTGATTGCATAGGGCTGTGTCTGCTTATTTCAATAATGTGAGATTGTTAAGTGTATACTAGCGCATAAATCCACTCTAAAACGGATGCCCTAGCTACCCTTGTTTTTGCATGGTTAGTCACCCTGTCTTATGTTAATTTTGGAGCGTTGTCTTGCAATCTCACAAGCATGCAACAGCGTCACAAGCATTCTAATACATAATTAGTAAGGGATTGTTGCTATGTGTACAGAACCTTCAACGAAAATAGGACCATCTCTATAAAGACCCCACCTCTATAATAAAAGAGCACTGTAATCTTCAATAAAGAGCCCACTTCTCTATTTTTTTAAGACTACTTGAGGTCCGCTCTTGGGTGGTCTTATAATAGAGAGGTTCTACTTCAGTAAGACTTTGTAAGAATCTAAACTGGGGATATGATTATCTGCATTGCGTAAGCACTCCCAACGGTGTAGCCTCATTCGTAATCAAAGTGTAATTTTAAGTTTGGATTATATGGCTTGGTATGCTTTCAGAATAGGGTTGGTGCTGTCATAATGAGGGTTGGGCATTATTAGAACACTGGTGGGTACTGTTAGAATAAGAGGTGCGAGGTGTCAGAAGAGTGCTGGTGCTGTAGACCGGTGCTATGCAATATTAATTATCAAATTGTGGTGGGTGACATGGGCAGGACAGGGACTGCCATGTGGGTGTTAATTAGAATGAGAACTTTGCAAAGCTGACCATTAGAACAGTGGTAAGTGCTGGGTATCTCTACTGAAGAAAAATGTGATTTTTGTCTAACACTCAAAGCTAAGCATAGTATAGGCAGTGATAGGGGCAGTGCTATTATGTAATTAATAGACTTTACAATGTTACTACGCTTTTTGGTACTTAATGCAAATAGCATTAAAGGGAAAGCAGCTGAGCTCGAATATATATGCGACCATACGAGACCAGATGTATTGGTCATGTCTGAAACAAAGATTGACAAATCAGTGTGCTCAGCAGAATTCCTACCAAACCGTTTTATCGCAACCCGAAAGGACCGTACCCTGCATGGTGGCGGCGTTATGATAGCGGTAAGAAGAGGCCTCATAGTAGACGAGATACCACTCAAGGGAGTGAAGAAGAATTGTGAATTGGTCTTTGTCCGGGTGAAAATGGCAGGAGGAGCTCCTCCACTCTTTGTAGGAGCCTACTACAGATCCCAGATAGACAACACCCCAAATGAGTCCCTGGATGGACTAGAATCTGCACTTCAGCAAGTGTCGTCGCTCATTGGTAATAGCAAGGCTGCTGTTGTTTTGGCTGGTGATTTCAACTGCAAAGGATATCTGCTGGGACACCAATAGTACCCAACCCGGTAACCCCATCCCTAGAGTCTGCGAAAAACTGCTGAAAATATCGGCTGACAATGGGCTCGTCCAACTCCAACGTGAACCCACCAGACAAAACTCATTACTGGACCTCTTCTTCACCTCAAATGAATCACTCGTGTCCTCTATCCACACTATCCCAGGTATCTCAACAGTAAACGAGCATGAAGCCATTGTTGTGGACATGACTCTACGTGCACAGCGCACAAAGGAAAACCCTCGCAAGATACACCAGTGGGGCAAGGCCCAGTGGTCAACCATAAGGGAAGAAACCGCGTCCTTCTCGACTCGCTTCTGTGCTGACTCCTTGGAGAAGCCGTTGGATGAACAATGGGAACTCATTGAAACCCACATTTCCACAATGCTGGAGAGGCATGTACCTGCCAAGACGTCGAAAGCAAGGTTTGATCAACCTTGGCTCACCTCAGATTTGAAGAGGAGATGTCATAGGAAACAGCGTCTCTATAACAAATGGAAAAAGCTCAAAACAAGGAACCAGCCATGTGCAGCCGCAAGAGAGGCTTACAAGAAGCTCCATCTTGAGACTAACCACCTCTTACAGAAGTCTCGGATGAGATATATCAATAACATCCTTGCCGAAGGTCTAGAGGAGAAATCAACCAGACCATTCTGGCGCTTCATCAAGTCCCCAGAGAACTGAATCCTTCGGAGTGGCACCATTGAAGGAGAAAGGGCAGGTACATTCTGACTCGGCAAAGAAGGCTGCCATCCTTGCCCAACAGTTTCGGTCGGTGTTCACTGTCGATGATGACGAGGCAGAGCACACATTCCTTCATGGCCCCAGCCTGCCACCCATACCTGACATAACCATTAGTGAGCAGGGAATCAAGAAGCTTCTTAAGGGAGTTGACCCACGTAAGGCATCAGGCCCAGACCAGATCCCATGTCGTATGCTGCAAGAGCTGCATGAGGAGTTGGCTCCAGTGTTCACAGCCTTATTCCGTAACTCATACCAAACAGGAAGTCTGCCATCAGTATGGAAGGCAGCCTGGATCTCACCTGTCTTTAAGAAAGGCGACAAGTGTGAAGCTGTAAACTACCGCCCAGTGAGCTTGACATGTGTGGCGTGTAAGTTGCTAGAGCATGTCCTGTGCAGCCACATCCGGAACCACCTGGATAGGCACAACGCCCTCTCACCATACCAACACGGTTTTCGAAAGAAATTGAGCTGTGAGTCGCAACTCTTGGCCACAACACATGACCTACTATCAAGACTGGATCACAAGGATGAAGTCGACGTGGGTGTTCTCGATTTCTCGAAAGCCTTTGACGTAGTGCCACACAAGAGACTCATGCGTAAGCTCCGACTATATGGTGTCGAAGGCAAGACCTCACGCTGGATTTCTGAGTTCCTTCTTGGCCGTACCCAGAGTGTCTTAGTCGATGGCGTTAGATCTCATACTCGTAGTCGCACCGATGGGGGGATCCTGTCATGTCTGGAGTACCCCAGGGCACAGTCATGGGCCCCCTCTACTATTTCTTTTTGTACATAAATGACCTACCATCTGTTCTCAATCCATCCACTTCATGCCGTTTGTTCGCCGATGATTGTTTGATCTATAGATCAATCCACTCTATGGAGGACAAGGTCATTCTACAAAAGGACTTAGATTCACTCTTTGAGTGGGGTCAGGTCTGGGGCCTCAAGTTCAATGTGTCCAAGTGTAACATCCTCCACCTTGCGAGACAGACCCAGAAACCTGTTCGTTTCTACACCCTAGGCGGTGAGATTATTGGTTCTGTCCCTGAGGCGAAGTATCTGGGCGTCACACTGTCAAACAACTATGGAGCCCGGTCTTCACAGTGGAGGCCTCACATCTTGGACACAGTTTCCCGTGCCAACCAACGTCTGGGGTTCCTACGTAGGAATCTCCGCGGTTCTCCCTACAGACTGAGAGAGACAGCATATTTCACAATCGTCAGGTCATCTTTAGAATATTGTGGGGCTATTTGGGACCCATCAGTTAAAGAGGAAATTGATTCCCTAGAGATTGTTCAGAGGCGAGCAGCACGTTGGGCTCGTGGAGCCCGCGGTGTCATATCAGTCACAGGCCTACTGCGTGACCTTGGCTGGCAAAGCCCTAGCAGACCGACGGCGTAATCAGCGTTTATGCCTATTTTATAAGCTTTTGCATGGAGGCCTGGATTTGCCACCAGAGAGCGTTGGCATTAAACTACATCAAGGTAGAGCCACTCGGGGCTCTCACCAGTGGAAGATAGTAAGACCTTCAGCCGGCGATAGGCAATCTCCACTGTGGAAATCGACAGTTTTAAGAACAATCCCGGAGTGGAACAGCCTTAACCCGGGAACTGTCAATGCCGACTCTATTACCACTTTCAAGAGTCGGCTATCTGCCAACCCTTAGGCAGAACGTACCCTCTCTCCATTCACGCGTTGCCTCATTAGAGGAGGCCAGTCTCTTATCTGAGACTGGCTAATTTGTGAATTATCTATCCAGATCCAGTTATGTTTAGTTGTGTGAACCCTATATTATCTAGTATTGAAATAATGGTCGGTCCCTGTGACTAAACATGCTTTGTACTGCAATATCGAGTTTGAACAACAAAAACACAGTGGAGTGTATATTTTATCCTAAAATCGAAGATATACTTATTTAAAATGTAGGTAAATTCAAAGCACATGACGTTAAATCGTTAAACCATTGATAAGGTACCACTCTAAATGGCGTACACGCACGCACACCATGGCGATTATGTGGCGTTGGGAGGGTTCTGTCAAAATTTCGTATGAAGAAAGATGGGGACGTGGCTCGCAGTCTCTTGAAAAAAAAAAACCAACTTGATCTTCTTGAAGTTCTTGATCTTGATTAATACTCCGTAGAGCCTCTGAAGAGGCAACACTCGAAGGGGTGGTGCGCACTCAACGGAGTGAGAGCAGTCAGCCTGCCTTAGAAAGCTGCTGGAGTGCTGGCCTCTGCTACTGTTGCACTGTGGGATCTGGATCTAGATATGTAATTCACAAGTAAGCCAGTCTCGGATGAGAAACTGGCCTCCTCTTATGAGGCAACGTGTGAATGGGAGGCCACGTGGTGTGTGTACATGTACCTCTCCACAGGCAGGCAGGCTAGGTAGCCAACTGAGCCTCAGTGTTGGGGGGATCACACTAGCTATAGTTTTCAAACAAGGTGAGTTCTTTTATATGCAGAGGTGTGGCTCTCCTCTACACGGGACACGCCTTTTAACGAGGCTTCCGAACCTCCGGATGGTTCTGGGATTGTCCTGTAGACAGTGCTGTGCCATAGAGGGGATGTCGTATGGCTTGCCCTTGGTCTTTTCAAATTAAGCTGGTTGAGTGGGAGGCGAGCCGGTCTTTTGGTGCTCGCTCTATGGCAATCTCGTGGGGAGGGATTTGAATAAAGCCATTCTGAAGTTTGTAAAACAACTAATAGGATTTTACTCATAAAACAAATCATACTAAGGGTATGATCGAGGTACGATTACATAAATGTAAACCTTGTGTTTTTTTTCAAGTGACTTTAAGACATGGCTATAGATGTAGATCTATATGTATAGACCTCTAGATGCGCTCGCCAGCACTCCGTCAAACGTTAGCAGATTGTCACGTCACTAAAAGGTACGCGCGACGGACTGCTAATGTCTGACGGAGTGCTAGCGAGTGCGTCTAGATCTAGTGTAGACCTATAAGATAGTTCTCATTATTTTGCTAATTAATGATCTGTATGTATGAAATGTAAATACGAAGCATAATTGTGTTAGGCTAGATCTAGTGATGTAGTTACACGGAGTAGAGTAGTAGTAGAGTGTAATTTGAGTGTATGTATAGTAATCTACTTGCTCAGCATCATAGTAATATTGTGAAATGATAGAGCTAATTGTTTTTTAAAACAATGTGTAAGTTCTTATTTGGTATATTTCTTTGTGTGAACTGGTCAAAAAAGTAAGTTTAAGGTGTAATTTTCAATATTTTTTATCCTTCACTGTGTAAATAAGATTAATTATTGAAATGTATCGTACCCAATGGCTCTGACGCTCATTGTCTTTAATTTGGTGGGGTCTACAGCTCTGACCTATTTTGAAGGGCAAAAATGCTCATAACTATCAAATTAGGGTGTAAATAGCTTGTCACATTAATTATTTATGGTCAAAAATGCTATTTTAACCATTAATAAACATTAATTTTTCTGTAGTAATCCTTGTCTATTTATCTTTGATAATAGGCCTATACCTGAACTAGCTTTCCCAGAAATGCGTTTCAGTGACACAACATTGTCTCATATAAAAATGTGATAAAATATATTTCTAGTGATACAAACAATTTAATCTTATCATGGCCAATATGCTATGCTATTCTCGAAAGAGTCTATATATTTTAATTATTTCTCATACATGTAGTTCAAATTATTTCCGCTAGGAGCACCAAAATGCTGGTTTCCCGCTCAGTTATTTTTAAAATTGCACAACTTCAGTGCTATGTGTTAACCCTATCAATGCCACATTCATAATATACCATTGTATTATTAGTTGCCATCACCCATCTTATGGTAAATTGCCACACTAATAATTAGCTGCAACATCAAACGTTTCCAGGTTTTAAGTGTTCATAAAATTAAAAGCCTCTGGTGGGATTTGAACCCACAGCCATACAATAATGATTCATAATAAATCACCAGTCACCAATACTTTTCATTGCCTTTCACCAATCACCAGGAATTATAATTGAATAGATCACTGCACATGGAGTTCCTGTGCACAGTCAACTTCTGTGATCTATTTTATACACTATTTTTTTCATAATAAAACACGAATGACTGTACACAAACTCGCTATGTAGTGCTCTCCATATTCATCTGCTTTATATCATCCTATTTGTGTGAAATGTCCATACTCACAACCTAGATTACTGCGGTCATCAAATAACCTATTGCTCAAGAAATTTAAATCAAGAACCAAGTCTTATGGTGATAGAGCCTTTAAGACAGTAGGACCTAATTTATGGAATAAACTTACTCTGTCCGTAAAGCAATCAAAGACTCTTGCCATTGTTAAAACCCAATTAAAGCACCATTTGTTTAAGGAAGCCTACAAGGGCACGTGAGCATTTATTGGAATTTGCGCTGTAGAAATATTATTGTATTGTATTGTATTATAAATGTGATTCAAACTAGAGCATTACACAGTGAGTTTGTGTACATTGTCACTTTGTGTGTCACATACGCAATAACAAAACTAATTAATGTTTTGTAAACAATCTTTTGCCAAAATAAATTTTTACAAACCCGAGTCCTCATTTTATACGATATCTGAATAATAAGGGCTCATACCACCAAATAGGCCTGCCCTACTTGATAAGTGGCTCAAAACATTAACATACAGTTATCAAATATTACTCATGGATATGATATTGATTTGATTGATTAATTGATTTTTATTTATTATAGTGACATAGTTTATACAGATCATAATACTTTTGATTATTGATAAAGTATACCCAGCCCTTCAGCCTTGATAGTGCTGATCATTAATTCAGATGTTTTGTTTCTTTTCAGGACTTCAATAGTCAACAAACTACACAGCAAGCAATCCAATTTGGCATGGCAGTTTTGAAGTTATTGATAGTGTCAAATGCAAGAAGTACATACAAAACATGAACATCTATATATATCAACAAGTGACCTAAGAGGTTTATTGATTTACTGAGATACTTGATCGTACAATGTTATGTGAAAAGAGGTTGTTCAAGTATTTGTTGTTCTAAGATAAACATCAGTTACTTTGTTATCAAGCAGCTTTCAACAATGACAGGGAAGGAAATCAAGCAATAAATTGGTTAACAAGTTACAGCAACGAAACTTAAATAAAATTTCAGTGGTGATCAGCAAGGCCAGAAAAAAAAAGAAATGTATATGACCCATGTAAATGAGTGTTGTTAATGCATCTCTGCAGCTGTCAAATATCAATGAATACAAATATGTAGTTGCATGCAGTCGTGGCATCAATATGAGATTGACGTTCTAAAGGCTCAGAAAATCAATTTATAGATATCGTCACACTGGCTATTTTCAATAGATATTATTTGTAAAGGATGTTCGACTTTAAAGACTTTAAAATAAATTGCTTTTTGGAGAGAACAATATATTATTGAATGATGACTGTTAGCCACATTACATGATTTAAAGTGCTGATTATGAACATGATTAGTGATTATAAAAACTAATTTAGTGTCTCTGCATAATTTACATAGATCTTAGAAGGTGTGATAAAATGAAATGAAAACATTAAAATGTATGGAACAGCATTTTGGGAATATTGGATCTATAGGAAAAAGGAAACATTGTTGAAAGTAAAAATCGTGTGTATAAAATGGATTTGAAACCTCTGGATGATGTTTTCGATAATAAGTTTTAACATGAAATTGCTTTGCAATGGTGTTTGAACGAAAGAAAAACGTTACGCCTCCATCGACCAGCACAAATACACCTGTGAACAGCGAAGTCGACGTAGAAGTTCCAGCTGCTCTTTCATTATTTCCTGGAAACATGGAGGTGGTAATTGAAACGTCAGGAAATCCAATTAGCACAAGAAGAAACTTATCAATAGTGCAACTGATATTGATAAATGCATGTGTTTGTGGTTTGGAATTTTGTGCTAGTGCTGCTTTCACATACATACCACCAATGCTTCTAAAGGCTGGTATTGAAGAACAACACATGACTTTTGTGCTAGGGATTGGACCATTCCTTGGGTTCATCTTTGTTCCCATCATTGGAAAATCTAGTGATTCATGTAGAAGTCGCTATGGGAGAAGACGCCCTTTCATCTTAGGTCTGGGGTTGCTGTTGATATTTGCATTGTTTGTGATACCATATGGTCCGCAATTCTCAGTTCTAGTATTAGGACCAGGCCCTGCTGCTAAAGCCTTTGCAGTGTGGCTATTAATAATTGGTGCTGTATTGTTAGATTTTACAAGTCAAGTAGCTCTTACACCATGTGAAGCATTGCTGTCTGATGCATGCAGAAACACAAACCAAGAGGAACGTGGATTTATGGTTTATTCATTCATGGTAAGCGTAGGAGGTTGTATTGGCTATCTCATTACCGCTTTAGATTGGGAACACAATGTTCTTGGCATTTATTTTGGAGGACAGGAGAAAACGGCCTTCTTAGTCCTTATAATTCTATTTACTGTGACATTTCTTGCAACTTTAACTATTGCTCAAGAAAGCCCACTGAACAGGAATATTCCAACTGCTCCTTCTATTGAACAATTTGACATTGAGCGAAAACTTGATCAAATTCATCAGCATATAGTGAAACACAAAGAAAGTAATGGTGGTTTATTACCACCACTTGATCCTGGATATGAATCTGATTCAAACATATCTATCTCTGAAAATACAAGTCAAGGCAGCTCTCCTAGCAATGACCCTCTCATGCCACCTACAATAGATGAACCTACTTCTAATCTTAAAACTTCGGCTAGTTCTAGTTTACTTGAAGATCCTGTTATTAATAGAATCTGCCCCATACTGGTGCCAAACAAAACTTGCAACATTCCACTCACAAGATGGTCCGTCACAAATTTTCAATCATGCATCTATCTATTTTTAATGAAAGTGTACCGCATGCTGCCAAACAACCTAATTGTTCTATTTGAAATCCCAATGGTATTGAAACGATTGGCTCTTGCAAATTTCTTCAGCTGGACAGCAGTTATGAGTTTCAATCTATTCTATACAGACTTTGTTGCACAAGCGATCTATGGTGGAAACCCCAATGCTCCAGAAGATTCACCACTAAGGATATTGTATGATGAAGGAGTTCGACAGGGATCATGGGGGTTGCTTTACCACTGCATTGTAAGTGCCATATATGCTGCTTTCATAGAAAGACTGACCATCAAGTACGGCATGCGCTTTACATACTTTATTGGAATGTTTTCTTTCACATTATCTATGGCATTCATGGTCATGGTGAAAAATATATGGCTGGTGAATATTCTAGCAGCATGTACAGGACTTGGATTCGCAACCCTTACAACAATTCCCTTCATGTTAGTCAACACTTACCATGCTAATACAGATGTAAGTATAAATATGTTTTGTTTTGTTTTCTACATTTTATCATTGTATGTCATGAATATATATGTTTGAAGGGTTTCCAATCACTAATATACATCAAGTGTTGAAGTCAAGACTTGGTCATAAACAAAAGATTGCTATATTTATTGTTGTAAAATTTGTATTGATGGTATTGTTGTTCTAATGTTTGCTTTCAGATTTACTATTTTGATCAAAAGCCTGGTGTACATTTAGGAATTGGATCGGACATCTCTGCATTAGATTCTGCTTATTTTTTGTCCCAAGTAAGTGCTCTTTATATGATTGTTTTAAGATTACATTGTGCTTGGAATTAAATTTGAAATATACAATTCATTCAACTATAGATTGTATTATAAGATATAAATATCAATTTTAGGTAATGTTATCATTAGTAATGGGTAATATGGTGCACTTCACTGGAACTGTGGTATCGTATGTGGTGATAGCTGGTGCCATGGGTGCTGTCTCCTGTGGATGTGTCATGAGGATTATTATCAGCAAGAAACAGCTGCGAGATGAGCTTTGCTGATGGCAATACGGCGATATTTCTTTTTTTATGTGGTTTTGTTTTTAAGAGAAATTTATTTTTGTATTAATCACATTTAGATATATGTGACATTATAATTAATTTTAAATATTCAAAGCTTATGAAGTAGGATCTGTATAATTGATTTTTTATTGTTTGTTGTGTTATTATGTCATTAAAGGTGTATATAATTTAATGTATGTGGAGTTTTTATTGTGTATATTCAGCTATTATAAAGATATTGTGATATTTATGTAAGATTACTTGACCTATCAATCAACTCTGTATTAGTTCTTGGATTTCAGTAGAAGGTTTAAAAAGTACAATCATAAAATATTACAAAAATATTTTAACACTTTCAAAGTGTTATTGATAAATGACAAGTTTCTTGAATGCTTAATAGTATTTTTTTTTCTCTTAAGGTTGTACCTGTACGTGCTTGTAAAAGATGTTTTTACATTATACTGCTGCTAACGATAATGGTGATGAAGTATGTATGAATGAAGAGATCTAATATATTGCAGTTTACATGTAAGAATGTTATTTGCCTATTTTATTAAATTTGGATAATGTTGTGATAGAGACATTTTTGCATAGTAAATATTTCTTGTTAAAAGTCATAATGGAAAGGATTCTTCTCGGTTTGTGAGTTCATTAAACGAGCGTTTTTGCATATTTAATGGGTTTGTATTTGATCAATGACTTCAATTGCAACTGTGTTTGGATTAGGATTTTGTGAAGAAATATTCCTGTTGATAATGCTTAAAATTTGCAATATACAGTATCCACTTATGTTTGTTGAAATTTTTTTTTTAATTGTTTGGATTTGCAGTGGAATTTTAACGACATAAATAATATCTTTCTGTTTGTGCTAATGTACATGTGTAATAGAAAATGTTATTGGGACCATGTATGATTATGAATACTCAATTAAAATCTTTTTGTATACATAATATTGTATTTCTGTACAAAATGACATATGGTTAAATGAATTTTAGTTTCAAAAGCTTTTAGACTGGAAATTAGTTAAAAATCTTCCTACTGACACTGACTTGTTCTAATGCGTTGATAAATTGTGTATTGTAATAATAATGTTCCGATTGTAAGGTGCTTTTAATGAACAAAGGATGACAGAATCTTTGATGTGTGTAAACAGGAGTTGGGCTTTAGTTTTAAATTTTGAAGTCTTCCATATCTTTTGATATTCAAATTTGGTATTAAATTACTGTTGTTGAGTTTTTATTATTGTTGCATTTTTACTTTAGCACTTGTTTGTATATCTCAAATGGAGTTAAAAAGACTTTAATATTCAAAGTTTTCATATTGCAGTGCTTGCACTTGGTTTCTCATTGTTCTGTATTGTTTATTCATATTATTTGAAGTGTTAAAAAGTTTTTTTTTTTTTAAATCTGTTTTTGAATAATATATCAATGTACATGTATATCCTGTTGTATTACTATGTACTAGATATACGCATTGGGCATTATTCCCAGAAGCATTAACGAAATTATGCGCACTAAAAATCAATATTCAATCATGGATTTTAAACATTTCAAGATTCAGACACCCTGAATATCAAGGGCTCAATATATTGCTCAAAACTTGCTTTTGAGCTCATGTGCCAAGCCAATATTATGTAGAGTGGATTCAGACAAATGAACATGCCTTTTTATTTACACTGAAATATTATTTAGCTTTGGAATTTTACATGAATGTTTATTTAGATTGGAATTTTGATAGTTTAGAATTTTGTATCGTCCAAATATGGAATGGGTCTATATATGAGGGAGGGCCTTTGAATGGTTGTTTGGTAGGCTGTTTTGTCCATGCAAGTTTGTGTATGTCTTTCTTCCTTGTACATTATATGTAGTACGTGTCTGCATAGTAATATATCAGGATACCAAATCAATGAATTCAAATTGAAATCCTAAAATCCTGTTTTTAAAGAATCTTTGTCTATTGTGCCAGTGTTCCATTACCTGATATACTGAATCTTTAGACTTATAAAATGACATGTCTCTTTGGAAATTTTCTTTTGTTTTAGAAGTCTAATAAAATTATCATATTCAAAATTATATTGCTATTACACTATATTATTTGATTAATTAAAAATAGGGGAAAAAATAGCTGTAGACCTGTATTTTTGCACACACTTTGTCATCATTTATTAGGGATCTTTTATATTAGGTTGTTTTAAGTAGTGTCATAAGTGGAACACACAAGCACCACTCACAGGACCAATTTATAGAGATATGTTGCTGTTTATTGATGTGCAATCAAACCTGAACCGTGTCTTCACGGTTTAGGTTTGATTGCATATCAGTAAAACGTCTACATATCTCTATAAATTGCTCCTGTACGTGGCACCACCGTGTGCACATCGCACCTATGGGCTCTTTTAAGACACTGCTCATTTTTAATTAGATCTCGACCTGGCTATATGAAGGAAAATGGTAAAAATCAACAAGACATATGCAACGACAGATCTACATGGGAAAAAAATGTACTGGGAATTTGAACAAAAGTAAAGTTTAGCGATGAAACATTTTAAAATCTAAAAGCGAGTTTCTTCTTTACTAGAATTCTTTTTAAAATCTTAAGTGACACTGATCAAAACTGGGGAAATGGAAGGAGTTTAAAAAATGTTTACTCAATGTCAAATCTGTATAACTTTTAGAATTGCTTTTTATCTAGTTCTAGTTCAAGACCGGCAGAGAGCAAGAGCTCATTGCGCCAGGTGAGTCGTGCTGGTTCAACCCAGCTGCGCGGACAGCTGACTCTTGAAGCTGGTTGATGAGTCAGCCTCCACCACATTGGCGGGAAGGAGATTCCACTCCTTTACTGTCACATTGAGGAACGAGCCAGTTCTTCCGGAGCACTGATGAAACTTATGGCAGTGTGACGCACGAGTCCTACTGTCAGGATTGAAAAGACCAAGCTGGTCCGGTGTCACGGCCACTTCCCCATGCACTATCTTGTACATGAGGGTTAGGCGTTGGATTTTGCGACGCTGCTCCAAGGGAGCCCACTTCAAATCCCTGGCAAGTTTAGACACACTGACGTCTTCTCTAGGTCTCTTTCCACACACCCAGCGAATAGCTCTGTTCTGGACTTTCTGCAGTGTTTCTTTGTCTGTCCTGTAATGGGGGTCCCATACTACACATGCGTACTCTGCTCCTGATCTTACTAGGCTGAAGTATGCGGTCTGCTTAAGTGCCTGCGGGCACCTACGTAAATTTCTTCGTAAGAAGCCAAGCCTGCTGTTGCACTTATTTGCAGTGTTTCTAATATGATCCTTAAAGCTGAGGGTGTTCTGAATCAGGATACCCAAGTAGCAGAGTCTACGTGGCTTAGAACTGTACTATCCAACTGGTAGAATTTGATGAGGGGGGATGCACGTTTGGTGATAGTCTTTATGTGACACTTAGTGGCATTAAACTTTTTATGACTTAAAAAAGCGTTGAAGGTCGTGCAGCTTGCCGATATATTAAAAACTTTAAACTGTTTGCTAAATATATTAACAAACTGCACTAAAATTTGTGCGTGGGTACATTGTCTTCAATACCGTTGTAACAGGAACCAAGTGATATAATTTATGGAAAGCCTGTACTCCAACATGCAAGTTATCCACTAGAGGGCACTAATATTATACTTCCTGTTTTCACTGAAGTTAGAGGAAAATATTGTTAAAACTACTTATATTCTGTTAATAGAGCGATGATCCTTTTAAAAGTTTGGTAATGTATGCACAGTAATTTATTTAATATAGCACACATAATTCGGGTAATAGCCACTCCATCAGTGCATCACAACACTTTGTTTTATTGTCATTTCCGTCAAAGAAGCAAACTGTCAATTGAATTAGGTGATAGATCTATATAGATCTAGATCTATATAGCCTATATTCGTTCCTAGGTGTCTCTCTATACAGGGTATACAGGGTATTAACTTAGCTCTACATGTAGGGTTACCTGTCAATATGGCAATACAAGTAGACAATATAGAATTATTATTTATTCATACTCTGGCCTTTCCATTACTGCTACATCCCATCCCATCCTTACATAGGTGTGGTGTCGAAGGACCTGAAATGGTCAAACCACATCTCGAAAGTTACAAAAAGCGCAAACAGGACCTTAGGCTTCCTCCGTCAAAACTTAGGAAGGTGTCCGAAGCTGTGCAAGAAGACAGCGTACATCGCACTTGTACGTTCAGTGATAGAGTACAGCGCTACCGCATGGGATCCCTACCTTGTGTCTGACATCTATCGCCTGGAAAGGGTACAGAGAAGTGCAGCCAGATTCATCACAGGCGACTACCGAACCAGAACACGGGGATGTGTCACGTCAATGCTCGCCGATCTTGAACTCAAAACTCTCCAATCGAGGAGACAGGAGAAACGACCAACGTTTCTTCACAAGGTGGTGGATGGGCTGGTTGTGGCCCTACCTCCTGACTCCTTCCTCACCCCAGTGAAACCAGGCAAACGGCCCATCCAGGCTAAGTCATTCGTAGACTTTCAGAGTGACTATATCGTTCGTTTCTCTGCAAGAACGAACAGTAGACCATTCATTGTTCGACACTCTTGCTCGGACCAGTACAGGAACTCGTTCTTTGTTAAAACCGTTAGAGACTGGAACTAGCTGGAAGACAACACCGTCCAGTCACTGACATCGGACCTCTTCCAGGACGCCATGCTGCAGCGCATGCAGTAACATGATTGCTGCTCTCTCTCTCCCGCTTCCAAGTGCCTTATGGAGTACTGCAGTGTACCAATACAGATACAGATCTTTACATGTTACCTAAGCACAGTACCATCATGGTTCATTAATTAACAAATAATTAGTGGTAAGTATGTAAGTAGGTATTTTAATATAATTTGTGGATAACATTTGAGGATGAAGTGACGCCAACGTGATTGTCCAAAAATATTTGTTTCCAAACATAGACTAAGAAGGGGGAAATATACTCTACCCCATTCTCAAAATCAGCAAAAATCCAGGGACATTCTCATTAATTTTCTAACCATTCTCATTTCACAATTTTACAGTTTCACAATTTCTCACATTTCTCAAAGAAAATGGACCCCCATTCTCATTTCTCATAAAAAATCAAGGGCCATTCTCACATGTATCTCAAAATAGGTATATTTCCCCCTCACTAACAAACACAACGTAACCTAAACATAGGCTACTAAACACAAAGTAAACTTAAATGCACATCTTTCCACCCATAATAACAACACAGTATGAGTGTTTACTGTGGTACAGGATAAAAACAATGTCACTATTATTCCTCAATCAAGGGTTGAGGTGGCCTATACACAACAATGAGCAGCGTCTTAGAACAGTGCAGTGAGCCCATGTTTACACACGGTGCCCGTATGTCCCATTTACGACACTACTTATTCATAAAACAAACTAATAATATATTCAGATGAAGTCATAGCCTTATTTATGGCCACAGATATTGTTTTCAAACTAAAAAGTTGGTGATTTGGCAAGTCTATTTGTGGTATTTTATCTGAATATTCATCGCCGCCGTGCATTTTTATTTGTAAACTGTAACAAAAGTGGCTCAGACACAATGCATCCTGATAGATTGACAACGTGCCCAACAAACGAAGTCAGTGGGTGCATGTCTGATCAAGGCTGACACGGTTGGTGAAGCTAAATATAGCGTCAGGTGTCAGACAGTGTGATTGCGCAACGCAGCATATAGGCGAAGTCGAAGTGTGTGTCCTTCGTCATGGGAGATTAGCGTAATGGTAGCACACCCGACTATGACATATAAGACCGGTCTGATTCATAGCTGGGAGGTCATGAGTTCGATTCCACGGTCTTCCAAATCACCTTTACAAGCAACACTGACTTTCGTTTCAAAACAAATATGAGGGCATTTTGCATTTGATTTCAATGGGCAGTGTTTGGTTCGGCAAACGTCTTCAGTGGTTTACTCCTATCACTTGTCATAATGGGATGACTCGAGTATTGTGATTCCTTTCAGTGTTGTGATTCCTTTCACGTAAGAAGTAGCCTATCTCTCCCATCTTAGACGTGACGTTTGTCGTTAGAAATCCACGGTACATCTTGCAAAAATCATTCGATTATGCAGCATCACGTGACTTTGTGTTTTAGTTAGCATTTAGTCATGGTATTTTTAAAGTCGTAATAAATATTAAATGTGGAAAATATATATATCATTTTCCTTACACTTGCAATGGAAAAGGCATTATTCATAGATACTGGACTTGAAAGAACAAAAATTATTTTGACTGAGCATCATCTTTAAAATAAAATCCAACCAATTTATGTTGTTAATTCATTCATGTTCTTCATTCCCTTTTATATGACAGAAAACAAACATCCGTTAAAGGCTCCAACTTCTTGACAAAAGTGGGTGTGTCCCCATTAAGCTACCGGTAATCTTCTAGATTGCTTGGCTTCTGCACTTGAATTAGACCCAGTTAAAACTTAAGTTATAATTGCTGATGGTGTGCAGAAAAAAATTGAGTTTATTCTGCTTGACTGATCCTGTGATTATCTAGATCCGAGTCCAGGACTCCTTATTTTTCCACATGATGGAAGGATTTAAAAATTGTGCATCTCACCGTAATATTTATAGTTTGTTATAGTTATGTATGCCAGGACTCGTATTGGCCCTCAGACCAATTATTTCAAAATATATTTCCTGAAAGGGACTTATTGTTGCCAATTTCTAATTTAATTAATCACTGTGGTCAAATCATCTGCACACACAAAACAGACAACAGACTGGTTTACGTCTATTGAAATTAATTCAATAAAAATTTTATCATCGTCATGTAAAATCCTATTCATCTAGAGTAAGACACATTAGCAAGCCAATGTTGATATTAACACATTGAAATTAGCATTATCAAGAAATATTCCATTTGATGTCAATCGTGACACCTATTTATTGTTAAGCATCATAGAATATTAGAAAGGATGATTTACAGTATACCCCTTTAATTATTTCAAATTGCAGTCATTAATTGGTCATTATGATAAAATCATACTTAATTTATTTATAGAACAACATGGGACGCTATGTCAGAGTGCTGTATGATTTTAATACAGTACAGTCAGGTGAAATTGACCTGCGATGTCGAGATATTGTGAAAATTATTCATCAGGTTGATGAAAACTGGCTCTGTGGGGATGCATTTGGAAAGGTAAAAGAATTTCATTAGACAGATATTTGTTTGAATGTGCACTTAAATGTAAATATTGATATCCATGTTCTCCTAGTCTACAGGGCTATAGCAATAATAGCATGTAGTTTCTTCTAGAACTCAAACACACAAACCTTGCCACTTTGGTATGATCTGATATCCATACATAATACTAGACCACTCATTTCATTGAGGATTGTCAAGAGGTCTAGTGCATCTGTTTGGTGAAGAGGTACCATAGTGGTACAGGTTTTGAGGTTTCCATCACAGAGTGAAGTTTAGACTTTAGATCTGTAGACCTGGAAGAATTTTTAGTGAATAATTGACATTTTTTGTGAATTTATGAAAACATGAGACACGTCTTTTAAAAAACAATTATACATGCATTCAGGGCAATACATTTTAAAAGCCTTATGTCAACTTCTTTCTAAGGTTGGCAATTTTCCTAGCAACTTTGTGGAAGATGTGAATGTACCAGTACTGGGCCCTAATGACCACCTTTATGTATCAATTAAAGAATTCAGAGCTGAAGAACCTACTGACCTTGGCTTCCAAAGAGGTGAGGTGATTTCCTAGGTATATTTATTTAATTCATTTTAGATTTATGTGATACTTAGAACCGTTCTATTATTTTAACTTTGTGAGGGAACAATGGAAGATTGAATTGCCTTGACTGGGTTATGAACATCTAAAAAAGAAGGTTACTGAGAAACTGCTCATGATTGACACTGTTGATATGCTATTTGGTTTTATGCTGGGTAGAGGCATTGTGAATGCTATCTTTATTCTGAAACAGTAGCAAGAGAAATACCAAGACACTCAGTTTGTCCTTCATTGATATCAAGAAAACAGTTTACCAAGTTTTGAAAGAAGCGCTGTAGCCTGTAGTGGATGAGTGGTTGCCAATGAAAAAGTGATGTGTGTAGAAGTAGCTAATAAGTGTGTTACAGACTATGTAGTTTCATCCTATGACTAGGGTATTTGGAAAAGTTCTATCACTAGAATGAGGATATAGATATATATGTCAAGGTAGGAGTCTTTCTAGGGTCTGTCCCAACCAACTGCTGTTAATAATCATCTTGGAAGCTTTGTCACAGGACATTCGCACTGGCTTACCTGTCATTACCATGGGAATTGCTATATATGGATGACCTTGTTACTAGCAGATACCATAGAGGAACTAATGAAAGGAACCAAAGTATGGTAAGTACCAAGTAGGTAAACATGGAAAGCAAGAGTGAACATCAAAGAGGCAAAAATACTGTGTGATGGTAACACTTAAATGTTCTAGTTGATAGTGGAAACTGCCCTTGCAATTTTTGCAATGTAGGCAGATTTTGAGGAAATCTGTCTTGCAACCCGTACAAAGGAGGTTTGCAATGCTTCATCTTTGTCGTGTAGAAGATACAATACTGTGGTGAAGCCAAGCAGATCTTTGTTGAAAAAAGTTATGGTGTTGGCCAGCAATCAGAAGAACTTGCCTAGTTTGAAATCAATAGTTAGTGTGGTTCTAATGTTCATAAGTCTTAGTTAAACTTGATTACCATAATCTGCCTAAGGCATGTGACTAACTCTTGGATAATCATCAGATTAATAGCTACAGAGTTTTAATATACTTTACACACAAGACGAGACAGGCTGCTATGTACATAATGTTGTAATGTTGTGAAAGCAAGCCATGGCCATTAGACCTCAAAATATCTAGTCATACGTTTGAAGCAGTGTAATACACATTTAATGTGATTTGATAAGCATAGCATAAAAATTAAGTACCTAGCGAAAACATTCTTTATAGACATGTAATGTGATGTGATTTAATTTGTAGGACCTGTGCTTCTTAGTCCCTATAGCACTGTAATAAATAATTTGTATATACCCAGTACATGATTTTTTTTTTTCAAACACGAGTAGATGATAGGTCTCTGATAATCTAAATCTTTTTGTTGGTGTTATTTGTAAATGTTTTCTATGATAAATTAGCTAGTGTGTATAGTGACAAACTTTTCTTCATAATTGATTGACTTAAATATGATTGTTCAGATATTTAGCTGTCATGTTGTCATTTTTATGCCATGTTTGTAATTTGTTTGCATATTTTCATATACATTACACGGTAACTTATTTATATGGACTATTTTTGCCTGAACTATATATGAAAAAAATAAATTAGTAGATATTGGTAAATGATGATTCAAATAATTTGTATAGGACACATTTCTGATTATACCTAGGAAGAAAGCCATTACAGAGTGATCACTTTTAAAAAGTGACTTAGCTGTAATATGGCCGCAATAGGTCCTTGTAAAACAATTCTAACATATAGATCTGTGATATGGTTTAGCATACTTGTTTTTAGTTTTTTCTATAGATATATTTTGGCACAGATCGAAGTCCACACATTTTAAGCATTGCATTATAATGTTTGAAAATTGGCACAATACTACATGCATTTCATAGTGATTTACATTTAATAGCAAAAACATTTCTGACAACCTAATTTTTTATCATGTTGTAGGGGAGCTGATTGTTGGACATAATGCCATTGACAAGAATTGGTGGAACGGTTCCATAGGACCCAACAGACATGGCATTTTTCCTATCACACACGTCTATCATCTGGAAGCAGGCAACACCAGTTCCTTCACACCGTCACAGCCCGATCTGTCGTCTGCAGCATTTGGTCACACATCACATCATAGTAATAAACCCATAGCAAAAGGTGTAGCCATTATGGACCTAAAAGCTCAGTTATCAGATGAACTGGGATTCCGAAAAGGAGATACCATTGAAATATTTGAAGTAGTTGATGGTGACTTTGCTGTTGGCGAGTGCAATGGGCAAAGAGGGAGTTTTCCTATTGACTTTGTTGAAATCATCGAGGGAAACATAACTGTACAGAAGCAAGAACAGAAAAGTAAATTTAGATGGTGGGAAGAAGAAAAAAAATCTAACAAGGCTCAGCAAAACACAAATATATCATATGCCAACAATGAAATCAATAACTCATATCAAGTAGAGATGTGTATGCCTAGTGTTAAAATTCAAACTTATGTTGAACCAAGTTTTCCTGATATTGAATCTCATAACAAGACACATTTGGTTAACAACACTCACAAACGTATGGATTCCCATGGGTCATATACACAGGAAAATACACGATCATATGATTCAGAACTAACAGCATATGGAAAAACGCTATTTCCATTTATTGCTGAAAATGCTAATGAATTGACATTTATGGATAATGAGATTATTAATTTAGTTCAGCACATCGATGAGCAGTGGATTGAAGGAGAGCTGGATGGGAAAAGGGGTATTTTCCCCTCCTCATATATA
Source organism: Streblospio benedicti (assembly GCA_019095985.1). Classification (NCBI taxonomy): domain Eukaryota; kingdom Metazoa; phylum Annelida; class Polychaeta; order Spionida; family Spionidae; genus Streblospio; species Streblospio benedicti. The sequence continues at coordinate 17,179,029 of CM032663.1, forward strand.
GAAATCATTGTGGATTGTCCATGGGCGCAATCACCAATCGAAAATATCTCTGAAAATAAAGGATCTGTTATACAGACATTTTGTGATGATATTAAACCATCAAGTGATAATGAAACAATTTCAAGGGATGAAAGTTTCACTGAATCTACTGTAAGCTCAAATTTTGGGGCGCAGCAAATTATTTCATTTCCAAAGGATACATATGGTAGAGCTTTATATGACTTTAAATCTGAAACCCCTCAAGATTTGGCTCTTAAAGAAGGGGATACTGTAATGCTTACTCAACAGATGGACGAATTTTGGTATGAAGCCAGACATGATGATGGAAGAGTTGGATTTTGTCCAATTGAATACATTGAAATGATAGAAACATCACCGACAAGTATTGAGTTACAATTGAAAAAAGATATTAAAGAATCCAATAAAACTCAAGTGCCTGAAGTCAATGTAATGGATCACACCCCAGAATCTCAATATGTTAAACCTTCATTAACAAAACCAAAACCAGCCATGAAACCTAAACCACATATTGCAAAAAAGCCAGAAGTCACCCCATCACCAAAACAAATACTTGCATCAACTACTGTGCCAATCATTCCACCTAGGTCTATTGATAAACAAAAATCAGAGATGCCTACTCCACCCGCTATTCCATCAAGAGCATTTGAGCAGCAAAATGCAATAAATTCTGTCATACCAGAAATCCCTTCCCGAGAAAATGAATCCAAACCTATATTTAAGCGAAGTGAAACTCTTCCCCTGTCAAATATGCAAGCAAAAAATCAACCTCCTAGAAATTTGACTCCTACTTTTGCCACAAGCAGTTCTTTAGCTGGTCTCGACCTTGATGATATTATTCACAATGAACTCCAGGATGCTAAACTGAAAGCTGAATCAAGATCCAGAGCTAATAGCACGATGTCTGACAAATCTAGGAACAGTTCTACAGGAAGTTTTAGTGACACAAAACAGTCATCAGCAGCAGCAGCCGATTGGAGTAAATGGACAAGTGAAGACTTCAATGCTCAATTACAGTCGCCAACGACAACAAATCCATCAGCAGGAGTAAAGAGTCCATCAGAGAAACGAGTGGCATTCTCAACATTTTACAGTTCTTCCACGTCAGCAGCAGATTCTACCTCTTTAGCAGCCAGACAGAGACCAGCTCCAGACCGTCCGGCCCAGCCACCGCCAAAACTCACCAGACAAAGGTCAGGCTCCGTGAAGAAGGCACCCCCTCGCCCAGGTGCTGCACTAACAGGGATAAAGGATAGATCGAGTCGGCTAGTACCACAACGACCTGCACCTCCGAGGCCTGGCAGGAAACCACAGGGAGATGACCTGATGGCCTTCAGTCCAGACAGTGAAGAAAGCACAGGTAAATCATATTATCGATACTTGTAAGTTTTAATAGTGTTATATATCCGTTGATCGAATCTAACCAATCGTTGATTTTTAGATCTAATCCATTTTTATACGATACTTATCTTCAAAATAATATATTATGACAAATTATTATCAAGTGTAGCTTGTATCATTGACAATACTTTATTGATCCGGTCAAGGTCATGTTTATATTGTGATAGTGGTTATACTGAAAACTTTATAGCGGTCCAAAGCAAATATGTTATCATTTAATGATAAACATTCAGAGTCAAACCTGTAATTGTTAACAAGATTGTACTGCTTATATCATATGCTTATTACTCACATATAGGGAGTGAATTTTTTGGCTACATTGGTGTCATCATATTAGGAGCTAAGGATTAGAGGGGGGAAAATGGATAACTTAAATCAAGAATTGCAAGGGGTTTTAGAGTTTAGAAGATCACAGGAAAATGATCAGCCACCTGTTTTACCTAAAAAGTCAGCAAATTTGTTACGAAAAAAGAAAGCAACTTTTCGGTCTTCCTTAGTAGAACCAACATTTGATTTTGATGTATTTTGCAGTGATTATGGTTTGAATGATAGTACAAAAAGTATTCTTGAAAATGAAGGATTAACCCAATCACATGATCTGATGGATCTTACAGAAGATGACTTAAAAAACATGAAGTTTAATTTGGGTCAAAGAAAAGCAATCCAGTTAGGAATTATTTTTCTCAAGGATGCTAATTTAAACCATGCTCTATCATATTGGCAAAACAAAAGTCGCAAAGCGTTAACTTTAAAGTCTCGTGGAATAATTCCGAGTCATAGTCCGAGAAGTTATAGCCCATTAGTAGATAGAAAAACTCCGGCTATTAGAAGCAGCAAATTATCAGAAGATTATACAGATTTCTTTATCAAAAAGAAGCAAAAGAAAAAAAGCTGTAAGTTCTCTATGACCAGCAATAGAAAAATACTGTAACAAGATTATCCAGTTAATTTATAATTATCTCTTATCAAAAGATATGTTTGAAATCTTTAAATTGATATTTTTATAATCAGAATGTTATAATACACGTGTGGTGCTGTAGATAATGCAATAGTTTACAGCTGGACTCCATGGCAATGTATGCCAATACTTAAGGGTACTGTGAACTCTTTAAGGGAAAAATATTCTATTTTCAGCTTTTTAATATTTATTATACTGTAAACTATGAAGAACAACATGTTTTGAAATGAACCTTTTATCTTCAATAGTTTTCCCATTACAACCCATTTCGTGAAGACCAACCCGGAGTGAAAAACAATGACTCATTCTTTGCAGGCTTATAAGGTTATATCTGCTAAAAATTCAATTTTTACATTTTCATTGTTTTGTATGCTATAAATGATAAAGAAAAACATCTTTTCAAAATGAACTTTTATCATCAATAGTTTTTCTTATATGATACATTTTATAGACATCAACTACTATCAATTTATATTGATTGGCCATGTTTAAAGCCCATTTTCTCAAAACTAAGTTTGCATAGTGGATTAATTTTTTTTTTTTATATTTCTCTCTAACCGTGAAATCAAATTTTCACAAACGTGTATATATTTGAAGATATATGCATTCTGGAAGAAAACCTTACTAGGATTTTGATTTTTTTTATTTCGTTGATGAATTATGAACGTTTTTGTATTGATATGCAAGAAAATTCGGAAAATAAGTGGTTTTAAAACTTAAAATGCATGTAAAATGATAAAGGGGAAAAATATAAAAAATTTGAGGCAAGGTTTTCTAGATAAATATACAAATTTTGTAACTGAATAGTGATTTTGGTCATTTTGATGTTTTAGTATCAGTTATATGCTTCACAGGCAAAGTTGTAAATTTTTCACTAATTGCTTTATAAAAAAAGTGTTAATCAATCTATACATTTCAAAACATGTTGTGCCATTAGATTAGATAATTATCTACAAAATAAGGTGTAATTTGTAAGAATTGAAGCAATAATGAGTGAGAAAATCAAAGTTTAATAAAATCGTAAGAAAAGAGTTCACAGTCCCCTTAAACAATGTTTATAAGATATTAGGCCGATTCTGAAAATGTACAGAATGCTGGAGAAATTTTAACTTCAAGTTGAAACTCTTCGGCAACGTTTCCAATACTGTATCAGAGGTGACCATATCTGACCATATCAACTGACCATATCTGATGTCTGGCCAGTGACCAGGCCTAAATGGCTTCAAATTATGCTGGAAGTAGATGTACATCATAGGCATAATTGGAACTTCGGAAGGGGTTGTGACCATAGTATAAGCTATGCATAAGTCGAACATTTAAACGTTCACATGTTTGTTTGTAATAACAGGTGGAGATTTATAACTTATTTTGTTAAATACGATTAAAGCCACAGTAAACTTCTATTAGCATGGTCTGCTCCAAAATATGTCCAGTATATTATGTCAAAAACGGTCACGTCTCCGTGCATTTGTAAGCACACTTGACAATGTTTTCACCTCGCTGGTGTGCACTCACGTGACGTGTGATGGGTGGGTTTCCATGAGAATAGAATAAATTAAATGACACACTTTTTTTACCACATCAATACCATGGCACCATGTCTGTCTGCTCAGTCTAAATCCATTTGCTGCTATACATAGAGAGCAGTAAACATAATCCTTTTTTTAGTCTCTGTGTGTTGTTGTTTTTTTTAATTCTTAAAGATATTTGACAATTTAGGTTGACTGGATATTATAGTTTACAAGTTCTCAACTATTGACTAATAAGAATTCAAACTGTTTTTATTCTGTGTTATAAATAGGTATTTGTATAAAATTTAATAAGGAAGTTGTATAATGATGTGAAAATGAAAGTATATGTATTCCAGGAGGCTACGTTTTGCTTTGGTATTTAAATCTTTATTTTAAAAGTACATATTTAAGGATATGTTTTTATTGGCCTTATTATACAAGTTTATTTATTAATTATTTTCAGATATGTCAGATGAAAATGCTGAGATTGTTGCTGATTTGGAGAAAAGAATGACAGAAATCGAAACCGACCTTCGGGTAAGCTTCATATTATTTTAAATGACTTATCACTGATGCATTTAAGATTAATTGTTTTCATCACTCTATGCTTATTAAAGTTTGTGAGTTTTTGTCAGCCAAATGAAGCTGTAGACATATAATAAACAAAACTATGATTTATTTAGAACTTTCACAATCAGAAGTCAGAACTGGAATCTGTTCTACAAAATGAAGATTGTCAAGCTGACATTGATGACTGTGTTGCTAATATCCAGGGGCTCACAGAGGAGCTACAAGGATTGAAAAGTAAGATTTAAACTAAATTAGTTTAGCTGTAATAATTTTTACTATCACATAATTATACCTTATGATGTTTTCTATATCGTATGATTTATTGATTTATATATGAAACCTTTCATAATTTCAGGCATGAGTAAATTCATACATTATGGATTGCAACCATATAAAATGTTCTTATTAATTAACTTGTTCATCACGTGCTTGCCTTTCTTCAAGATCTCAATACAATGTCACCCAACATATTTTATATCACTCACAATTGATAGCATTTATCATTTTTTATTTCTCATGGGATGAAAGCCATCAGACTGTTGAATTTGTTTCATTGTGAGCAGGTGCATATACCAGTGTTTTCCTAATAAGATATGCATAGCAGCAATTTGACAAATAGGGAAAGTATAGTGTGAATATTTATATGCATTATTATTACAGACCATGTTACTTCTTTAATACGAACTTACCGGTTATTAAGAAAGTTGAATAGCTGTAGCATTTTGACATAATTTTTCAAAGAAAAATGCTGAACATGATAAATTTAATGAACCCAACCTCATAAAAAAAATGTTATGATTTGTATGTATACATCATAGTGAACACTTCCATGAAAATGGCATTTTTCCCCTTTTGTGCAGAGACAGTTATATTTTATATATTAGACACGCTGTACATGACAGCACTAGGAATAAGACACATGAACAGAACATGTTTATTTATATATGGGCGTGCATACCCATGGCTGGCCTCTGATGTGAAATGGCTGGTATTCACAAATCTAACTGCCATATCGTCAAATTATATAGATTTCCTAATCTATAACAATATTTATTAAAATAAATCATGAAAATGGATATAAATATTAAGATTATTTAAACCTTATAATCAACCGTTTCGCTTCTGACTTTGTCTGCAGAAAAGCAAAAAATGCTGTTTTTGTCACTATGATACATCATTATCACACTTTCAAAATTTACAATGCACTTCCGGCAAAAAAGTTGAGTGTCATTTCTATAAGTTTTATTTTTATGTTAATTACCATTGTTTTTGGTTATACTCCAAGAACTCGTTGACATGACATAAGTAGCATACTGAATGTTAGTAGCATACTTTTAATTACTGTACAATACAAAATAATGTTTGGTATGTTTTATGCTTGATTTAGGTCAACTATACTCAATCTGCCCTGCACGCCAAGCGTCGGATGAAGCTCATGAGCAGCAGCTTACATCACAGCGTCAGCAAGCGGAGGCCCAGAGAGAGGCGCAGAGACAGATGGTTGGCAAACGCAGGGAAACACGCGCCAAAGTGATCCAGGAAATTCTCCAGACAGAGAGAGATTACCTGCAGAACATCAGCTTTTGCCTCCATGTGTTTCTCAGTGATGATGCTCCACCAGTTAGTATATAAGTACATTTGTACGTTAAAAAGTATTTTTGTGATAATCATGAGACTTGTGTTTCTCATTTATCATAAATTGGCATAGTCTCTTTTGGACATAACTGAAATGGGAGTATTAGTTAGTTATAGAAATACAATACAAATTGAACTGATAATCTAAGGTATTGATTGTTGAAGGGATCCATGGTTTTGAAATATGTAAAGGTGAGAGTCTTTGTTTGTTTTCTTGCAGTTATTGTTTTTTTTCAAATCCATAGTGTGCTTATTCATTTACGTTTTGTTATGTAGTTTATAGTAGGGGTGGGCCGAAGCTTTGAACCTTCGAACCTTCGTTCGTCTACCATTACCTTTGAAGGTAAATTTCACAACCGAACCTTCGTGTTGACGCTAATTTGATTTGATTTTCGCTCATTCGTGGTCGAATAATAATCATTGAACATGAAACAAAGGCACCCTTAAGGTCAAGCATTTGTTACGTAATCAACTGACTTGAACAGTTATTTACACAGCCTCGTGGCTGCTTACAGGTGGACAGTTGTTATGTAACTGATAATTTAACAGGCAAGTATACGACCACAGTGAACAATAGACGTAATCGCCATTATCAACTCAAATCAAAGAATTACTTAACCCCTCGCCTGGGCGACCGTTGCAAAGTGTCGGCACAGATCAAACACGAAAGTTAACTGCCATTTGGTCATTTCAGATGAGAACTTGCGCATCGTCTAATACTAGGCCTAATGATTAATAGTCGCTAGTTAGGCAAGTTACAAAGTCAAGTGACCATAGTACCTGTGTGTTTTGTCTGCCCAATCACGTCATATTTAATGATCGTGCCCTAATGCAAACTTGACCACAGCAAATGTAGCGGCATCATCAAAGGCAGTGCTTGTACCTACCCGATGCGCAGCATCTTAAAAGACCTCAACTAATCATGATCTGATTGCCTTGTGATAGAAACACAGGTGAGCTGTTACACAGTGTTACAGTGACTATTTTAGAAACGACGCAAACAAAGATACGTTTTACTGTGTCTGCCATTTTTCTGCTCAACATTTATCTCCAAACATGGTGTTTAATATTTACTCACCTACTTATCAACGAACGTTCGAAGGTTCGTTCGGTAAAGTGTTCCGAAGGTTCGAAGGCTAAAACCGACCAAAGGTCCCACCTGTAGTTAATAGTATGAAAATGGACTTAAGATAAAAAAAGTTCTCGTTTTAGTTCTGTTTTATTTATGAGTAAGTATATTTTTTTCTAAAAGTGGACTGTTGAAGATGAAAAAATAATTAAAATGGATATCAAAATAATGGTAAGTACTACATCTGTCTTGAGCCAGGTCAAATCAATTTACAGTATTCTAACTTTGATAAGCTGATTTTGTTTAAAGTACAATAATCAATTTAGTGACCAAAATCACTATAATGATCTTGCTATTCAATTTCAGTATACATGTACTCCGCTTTATATGTTGGTACATAACAGATTTTATAGCATGAAATATAATTGTAGTGTCCACCAGCTGTAGATCTTGTGACATTGTTTGGCAACATGACTGAAGTTATAGAATTGTCACAGACATTACTGAATAAACTGGAAGATGCCACAGCAGGCAAAGAGTTTGACGACCAAATAATAGGTATATGTATGCAATGATTCCTGATTACTAATTTTCTTTTACTTTTTTCAAACTGCAGTATTTCATTTTTAAGTAGTTGTGGTAGCTTAATTGAAAGAAATTTTGTATGATTAAACTTTTTACCGGTAGTTGATGGTCTTCTTATAGAGATATTATTTTTTTACCTTTTGGCTTTACCAATTATGTTTCTTTCAGATTCAATTAAGCTCATAAGTTATCTTTTTACATGAAAGTGTGTTAGATGATGCTATCACTACCCATTTATTTTGATAGGTTGTTTTCTTTAAAATTTAGGTCCTTGTTTTGTTGCACTGAAATCTGATATGAAGAAAGTATATGCTCCATATTGTAGAAATCATGATGATGTTATTGCATTACTTGAAAAGGTATATAATATTTGATAGCATTTCACAAAGTTTGTTTCAACAAATCTTCTCTTTAAATTCAATGTCTTATGATGCACAGTTTAAAATGGTATGAATATTGGCATTCATATTTTTATAAATTTTGTGTGTTTTCAATGTGGTACATTTTATTTTAGTATGAAGAAATACCTGAAATTGAGGACTTCTTCAACACTATCCTGGACAAGATGAGAACAAAATGCACTGTGTTTGATATTGGCTCCATTCTCATAAAACCTGTACAGAGAATCCTGAAATACCCTCTTCTTCTCAATGAACTTATCAAAGTAGGTATCATAAATGCATCTCTGTCATTCAAAATTATCTCAAAGTTTGTTACTTTTTTAATCATCTCATTTAGTAACTAAAACCCAAGAATATACATTATTTAGTTCATCTTTACACAACACAAACACAATTTTCCGTTGACAGTTTCGGCAACTCCTGTTGCCATTTTCAAAACATCTCTGCGCATGTCAAGGTCACTCAGCACGACTTCCGATACCGAAAATCGTGTCGTACACGTGAGAGAAATGAAAGGCCCCCTCGTCTCGGTTCATGACCTGCTTCTGTCCTCGTATCTTTATCGCCTCCCTGATGGTTCTTGTTCTCCAGTCCCTCTCCCTATCCAGTACACTCACTTCCTCCCAGTCTATCTCATGATTGTTCTGTTTCACATGGTCTGTGATCGCACTCTTGTTGATTTGGGCTAGGGATAATGTATATATATGTATTCCAACACAATGAACTCGTTCAAGGATATAAAACCCAAGAATTTCAGCAAAGCAAATGTAATGCCATTTTTATGAAATGTTTTACAGAATACAGAAGAAGACCATGCTGACAAAATGCATCTTCTAGCCGCTATCAACTGCATGACAGATGTAGCTGCTGCTATTAATGAATTCAAAAGAAGAAAAGACCTAGGTTAGTATGATTTACTAAAACATTTTATGTCTTGTTAGTTTCTGTAGAAAATAACATTTTATTCTCAAATCTGTTGATGAATTGAAGTTAACTTGTGGTGTTTGAAATTAACAGTTAAAAAATACAGAGAAGACACTGATGAAAAATTAAGCGACAAAATCGGAAAGCTTAACATTCATTCTACAAAGAAAAAGTTCTTTAGACTTTCCCAAAAGATGGTTGGCGTTCAGGTAACAAGCTTTATTTGATAATGATTAGATAGTTAACACATTTTGTGTTTTGAATTAGTTCATGTAAAAAAGAAGAGATGTATTATGGAATTTCTTATTTTATGTTTAGACTGTGGATGAAGATTTTAATAGAGAAGAACGAAAGTTTAAAAATTTGGATAATGCCGTTAAAACATTGGTCCGTGATGTGGTTCAGTACTTAGAACAACTTCAGGTAACATAACATTCATTATGGCTGAAAATGTTATTTACGAGGTTCCAAATGTGAAAAGGAGATATTTAATAAGATTCATGAAAATGAAAATATATAAGATAACTTATATTTATGTGTCTAGGATGCTGTTGGGGGAGAGGAAGCAGTTGCCAATGATATCTCTGACTACTACAATGAAAATAGTCGACAGAAGGACATAGATCAGTTTTGTCGAGTTCACAATCAGATTGCATCTAGGCTATATGGGCAATTCGTAAGTTCTAATATATTTTCTTTTATGAATTAAAAAAATTCAAATGCATAGATCATCTCTAACTTAGGTTACAAAACTTTCAGAGAAAAGAAGTTGAACATCAAATCATAGGACCTTTGAATCAATTACTGGTATTATTTCAAGCTCCACATAAACTAATGAAAAAAGATATGACAAGGCTTCTAGATTATGAGAATATTCAGTCACGTATAAGAGATCTTCCAGAACATGCAAAAAAAGCAGTATGTATATATGTGTTCCTTTTGTTTTGCTCTTTGAGAAAATCATGAATGATATGAACATTCTAGTCAATATTTCATCGTATCAACATAGAAAGTTGACAACTCCAAGTAGGAGTATGCACAATTTAAATATACATAATAATTTTTAGGCTCAAGCAGAACTTCAAGCTGCACAGCAAACTTACTTTGCAATGAATGCTCAACTCCTTGATGAACTTCCCACTCTGTACATGCTTGGTGTGGACGTTATGAATGACTGTATTGTGAGATTGATAAGTGGTCAGAAGCGATTCTACGGAGCTTCGTTGGAAGAAATGTATCAGCTTTTGGGGGTAAACTTTAATTTTATGATTCAAATAAAAACTGAAAGCCAATTTTTGGCTGATATGAAACTTGACAGAAGACAACCTATAATAACTTCATTTGACAAATGGTGAAATTCAAAATCATTTGTATCATCTATAGAATTGACAGGACATTATTAAATGTCATAAAAAAATCTAAACGCTACAATTTTATTTTTTAATTTCTCATGTTTAATTGATATCATTGGTAACATCATTTTGTAATTCAGAATTGTTATCGTAGAAATAGTGAGGGCTTCCAATGCTTTACCATTTTTCATAACTTCCCAGACAAAATTGTATTTTAGTGTTTACACAAAGTTGACAGGACAGAAGAAAATACATCGCAGGTAACAGGAACGATCATGGTGGAAGCTCAATGAAATCAGTCTTGTTAATTATATGTACTTTTAAAGTTTGTAAATAGCTGAATAATTGCTCACATTTGAATAAACCTCAAACAGTAGCTCACAACCCTAATTTATCCACCATGAAGTGTGTAGAACGAGCAAATGGAGCCAATCAGAGTATTTGTAACAATGCAACAATGTAACAATGCAAGCATCCGTACTAAAGCGTGAACATGTTTGCATTATGTTTTAGGACAGTCCTGTTTCAGTTTTGTTTTCAACGATAGAAGAAATATCAAACATGATATTTGTACATGCTCTAACTACTTTCAAAGAAGCACCCTTCCGCCTCTTACACCTCAAGAGATAGTTTAAATAACTGCGGCTATTAATCAGCAATTTACAAAGCTATTTAGGAAATTCCCAAATCATTGCATTGATTTATTGTATTTTAAACAATTTTAAGCAGAACTTATCACACAATATTTACCCATACCCCGATTGATTTAGTAATCAAGTGTTTTGATGTAGTGAAAATTGGTAGATCATTTGATAACACAATTATTATGATCAATTGGTATGTACATTTCTATGATGCCTTGTCTTTTGATTTGCAGAGAATGCATCTTAAGGTAAACTGATTGTCCAGAAATTCAATTCTCTCAAATCCATGACTCACTTCTAGTGTATCTCCTCAATTTTAATTGCTATAAAAATCTAAACGAGCAAATAATAATTTGAAAGATAAATTTCATAATAATGCTGTATGGGCTTTTAGATCATTTTATGATAATGTTTTTGGGTTTTTTCATTTGCATACTCCAGGTATATAATTATGGAATGATGAAAGCTGCATTGTTTCCAATAATTCGCTCTCTTGCATGCATGCTGCAAAGAATCAAGAACTAAGAATAATTTTGCATGTTATTTTATCTTACATTATACATTTATAAAGTCTATTGGAAAATGAATGGAAAATCACATTTTATTAGCATTGTGAATTAGGATGTTTATATATTGTTAGAAAATGGATTGCAAATACATTGAAAAGTTCTGTTTGTCTTTATATTAGTCATTGACTAGGTGTAATAATCACATTTAGATAAAGATAACAGAGAAAGCTAATATTTAGATGATTTTTGTTTTGCTCGGGAATATATACATGTATAGGTCATAGACCTGATAATCTAATGACTTGATTACATATATTATGAAATATATTTTGTGATTAAACTTTCCAAACTGCAACTTTATAACACATAAAAATACATGCATACAATTAATTGGTAAAATAATTATTGGTAACAAACTTTTGTTTTGTTAGATCCACATGGTGCTTGGTGATGGCAACATAGTAGAAACTTTTAACGTAGCCCATGTTCAGGCTGTGGATAGACTCTCAGACTTGTGCTTTGCTACAAAAGCTTTCAACCCGAGAATTGAGGACAAGAAAGGGAAAGGTATATATAACATAGCCAACCATTACAGAGTATTGTTTGTTTGCAGTAGGCAAGGATTGTCTCACTGCAATCAATCTAATATTTGAAGAAGATACTGGTACAATTCAAACGAAATATGTTGTATCTGTTTCAGTCATAAATATGATTAAGTTTATTATAAAGCAGTTTATTGCACTTTGTTGCATAGTTTCTCATGTATCTCATAAACATGTCATGAACGTATGACAACCATTAAAAAATTGGATCTGCATCTGTTAGGTCAATTTGGTAACACAAACATTACAGTTTTTACACTACAATTTAGGGCGTCGATCTGGAGAAACAGTAGGTGGGGGAAGCCAGAGTGACAGTCAAAAGCAGTATGTACGGCAGCTCTACTCACCCGACAAACTCTATATCTCTACAGCAGGTAATACTTGGTCATCAAGTCTACTCCGTTCTTCCTGATCCACCTTGCTCTGATGAAAGTATTTATGGGAGTTTAAAATCCAGGTTGTAAAAGTGGTCTATTGTTTCTTTCACCAAGTTGATATTACCCACAATACTTTTTGGCCTTTAAAACTTTTCCCTAAACAATTATTCTGAAATCATTAGGAAACACACGTATTGTAAAAAGCATCACAAAGCATGGGAAATAGTGCTACACGGTACACATATTTGCTTACCCATGATAATAATGTATTTAGCAATATAATTGTTCCTTATAATACAACTGCCATTTTTCTGTTAGTACGTTTTGGTATTCAAAAATGTATATTCATTTTTTATCATTCTCTCTAGACTATGGAGGTGGACTCATGATGGATCTTGCATTACCTCAAGGCTCTCTTGTGGGTGTTATCAAGGAAGGAGATCCAATGGGTGACAAGGACCGATGGTATATTGACAATGGTGGTAAGTGCTCACTGTAATACAACTGCTTCGCGTTTAGTTTAATATCGTAATTATTGCTTGATTGATTTGTTTTTTTCTGAATTGCCCATTTGAATTTTTTTCAATTACTGTAGTCTACCATTGAAATGTAAACACTTTTGTACTTTATAACTTGTAAAGTAAGTTACATATTTTGATATGAACAGTAATAGATAATTTGTTGTTAATGATGTTCAATGATGAAATTTTCACTTTGCACTAGCTGCAAAAGGCTTTGTTCCTCGCCGGATCCTGAGTCCAGCTCAAGATGTGCACATCAATACCCCGTGTTCAGGGGATACCACTGCAGAAGACCTATTAAATCTTAGTACCACACCACCACAGTCAAATTCTCCAGCTCTGAATAGAAGCTGGTCGCCAAGCCAGGTAAATGAAATAAAAAAGTATGTTTGATAAATTGTATCAATCTTTCCAACGTCTCTCATTTTTTAAGCGAATCAATAATAACTGCGTAGGTTAGTGGCATTATGTGAATTCATACCAGATACATTTTTAGTACCTCTAATGCATGATTGTAGTAGAAGCTACAAGTTTTGCATGGGCTTTTGCCTGGCTTCTTCACAACACATTTCACCACTAAAGTACGAGTCAAAAACACTAGCAGCAGTACCACATCCCAGGCCTGCCACATCCACATAAAATGTGGGTTCTGACACATCAATAACACATTCATGATAATTCATCAACTTTTCAACAACAAATTCAAACCACCAGAATTATGTCAACCCTCATATCAAGTTTACTAAAGAGAAAAAAGTAAAACCGTAACCTTTCCTTGATGCCCATCCTTAGTCAAAGATGATTACTCATTGAGGACAAAAGTGTATTGAAGATCTTCACACAGCAACCAGTATCTAAAGTGGAGATATAATATTTGACCTGACACCTGCCATTGACGCGTTGTTTATGGCAGTATCACATTTTCAAGATGAGTCAATAGACAGTTAGTTTAATTATACTGCGCAGAATCACGTGATTGAAGTTTTTAATCTTTCTGGACCTGAGGAAATCGCTGTCTTTTGAAAAAACACTTTTAATTGATGAACTATCAAAACATACTTGTTCATCCACTGAGCATAACCTTTAAGATCCACCAGAGAACCGAACCTGAACCGAGGGAGGGAAGTACAATGTACAGTACATGCTACTCAAGCTTCTCCATCCTGGTTGTGGTGAACTGTCTGCTGAAGAAGCCAGTTAGTAGCCCTGGCGACACGTTGAGTTTAGTGTCCAATCATGCATTTGATGTACTAAAAATGAACCTTATATGAGTTACAGTTTGGAGAAAAATGGAAAATTTGTCATAATCTTGAATGGTTTAGATGCATTCATGATTAATTCCACATATATTTTGTACCTTTTTTATTTATATTGTTTACATATTGATGATACATGTATATCAGCTTTTAGGATTTTTATTCTATCATAACTTCTCAAGTGATTCAGTGGGTGCTGAAAATATATATATTTGTGTATTTCCAGATGTGTGGCAATATGGCCCCCAATGCTCTCATTGATGCATCATCATTGTTACACAACAATCCTCTCCAGCCCCAATCCTCTCTGCCAGCTCCTCAGTCAACGGTCAACTGGTCATCAAATTGTTCTCATGCATCTCCCCATCAGAGAGACGGACAGCATTTAGCTGTTCACACTGAGGTTTGTCCACGTTCGCCAGTATTAGGTCAGTCAAGTGGAGCATTACATCAACAATCAACAGACATTTATCAACAGCTTGAAGAGGATTTGTTCAGTGATAGAGCAGAAGTTAATGTTCAAGATCAGGTGGACGTTAATGTGAATACAAATGCTTCTGGCAGCTTACCAGAGGGAGAGGATGTAAGTATTTTTTATCAAGTTTATGATCTGACAGCAGTAAGTCAATTTTAGTGAGTGATTGAAATGTAAATCTATAATTTGCATTCTGCTAGTATTATATACGAAATCACTTATAATAAGTGATTTCGTAAATTGCGCGTGACGTCACGAGGTCAGAGGTCAACGGTAATAAAGATGTGTATTGCGCAAGATTTTTCTATACAGTATATAGTAAAACAAGACAAAAATGCTTGAATAACTTGGTTAATCATAATCTGTTATTTATGAATTTTAAGGACCACTTGTAGAAAAGGTATAAGAATGCACAGCTAAAAGCATTAAACATCAACTGAAAAGCTTCTCTAAATCCTGTGTAAAAATGTAAATAAGGGGTTTCGGCCGTGACAGATTTTTCACCGAATTTAGAGGGTGTTTAATAACAGCTATGCAATCAGAATTAATCTTTTGACTTCAAATAAGGACTCCTACACTTGTTTCACAATAGGTGAATTAATATTATTCAATTCCCAAGAGAATTAACTAAGTTATTAACTACTTTTTATCGGCATCTCCGTCAGAATTTCCCGATGGAAGGAAATAAAAGGCACGTGTAAACATTTTCACACATCTCCGACTTTCAAATAATATTTGACAAACTTATAATCGTTTGATTTATTATGTCTTGGTGGCAAATCAATCGCATATTGGTCTTTTATCATTCACAAATGATTTGAAAGGCGGAAAATTTCGATGGAACGTTTTATTTCCTAGGTTTCTGTGCTTACCTATTATTTTCCTTTATTTTACTACATGAAATCACCCGTCCATACCGCAAACTTATCACCATTTTCATCTGATTGGTGACGTCGCTTCTATTTACGAAATTGTTTATTGACCATGATTACTTTCCACAATGCAATCTTCGATTATCTCACAAAGCAATGGAGTTTGCATTTTGTTTAGATTTACATACATTTACCAATTTCAAATATTGAGACATGTGTCGTTGAGAGCATAAATCTCAGTAGTTAGTAACTGATTGATTCTCATTACTACTTTACTTCCTTGCTTTTCAGCTTTATGAAGCCCAATATTCATTTGAGGGACGTAATGAGTTAGAGTTAGACTTGGAAGAAGGACACTATTATCGTGTTTTACAGACGCATGACTTAGACCAAAACCCTGAGTGGTGGCTTGTGTTAAATGCTGCTGGGAAGCAAGGATATGTACCTGCAAACTATTTAATGAAAGCATCAGAATAGCTGATTTTTCAGTATTATTGGTGCTCTAGTCTTGACAAAAACCTCAATAACAATTTTGTTAGACTAAGAGTAAATCTTTAGATCACATTCAATAATCTGGTGTTATTAGTCAGAGCTGCAGTTGAAGCAAAGTAGAACCCTTTCAAGTGCATTACATGTATTATTTCTGTGATTGTTGCATAAAGTGATTTAGAGTAAGAATCCAGCATGGTTTTAAGTAACATAGACTGTCTCTTATCATGTGCACCTGAAGGCTAGCATTATTGGTGGATGCAAATATGGTTTTTGTTATCTTGCATGTATATTTAATATATAAATGTTTGGACAGCATAACTTCAGTTGCATTACTGGGTATTTAGCTATTCTGTTGTATTTGTGAATTATTTACATAAAATGGTTTAAAATGAATGCGCTTTATCAATATAGTATATGTATTTCGTAAATAATGTGCAGTAATTGAGTTATAATGTGGATGGTTTGTTTTTTGATGTATTTCATCCCCCTCAATCTTTTAATCTAAGGGGGTACATCTAAATACTTTTTAAGAAACTTATTTTGTTTTTTATTATTTTGACAGAAAATTTGTTCATAAGTATTGTTTAAAGAATAGCGCAAATATAAGAATTTGTCATTATAAGACTTTTGCTTATAGTTTTTGTCCCATTTCTTAATGCTTATTTTCTCAAGAAAAGAATGATTGGACAAGGAGAAGTTTTTTAGAATGTATCTGTAGCTATTATTTTGCTTTTAAGGCATGACCTTGTAACATGGCCTTGAATTTGCAATGTATACAAAGAAGCCTTTTTTTTAAAAAAAAAACAGTTTACTTGGGAAGAAATTGAAACAGAGCCAAAAAGAAAAATGTACATGTATGTATTAAAAAGTGTTGCGTCAAAACTAACCCAGTTAAATTCTTACCAATTGTGTGTGTGTTTTTTTCTTTATCTGCCTGTGCAGTGGCACAAAATCACATTATGATTAATGTATTAGTTAACCATTTTATGTTTGTGGTGATTTTGCATTTGTGATGATAATTGTAACAAATATTGATCCTACACCAAGTTGGGGAAACCTTCATTTTTATTGTTGATTATTGTAGCAAGAATTTATATTTATTCATCTGTATTTAACTGGGATTAACCACATAGAAATATGCTTTATCTGTGATAATCTGCAGTAGAAAATTAATTTAGCAATTCATTTTTATGAGTAACAGTTATTTTAATTTGTAGGTGACTGGTAGTCAATTATTATAACTTTTGAGCAATGTATTTAATGTTCTGTGTATTTGGCCTACAGCGCTAAGAAAACTATACAATATTGATAATTTCAGTAATGCAAATGTAGAACTGCCATTAACCACTGCTTTACCATTATGGAGTGATATCTCAGATATGACCGATACATTGATGCATAACATTGCAAATTTCCAATAGCATAAATGTTTTTGTATGATGAATTTTATATAATTGTGTATTTTTGCATGTCATAAACATATAATCAATCTTAATTTCCATCATTTGTGACCTTTTTATGTGGTAAAATAATGTTCCATGGATCATGTTATGTATAATTATAAGATAAAAAAATTAACCCTATTATTTGTCATGTATGTGAGGTATCTTCAGTATATTCAATGTAATTCAGAGGGTCTTAAAGATTTAGAAATACACTATAATTTAATACTGATAACTGTAGGGGATATCGTGTATTGTTTTGAAAGACAAGAAAGTCATCATAATATTTACTACTCTACTACAGTGAAAACAAATTTATTTAAAACTTAATAGTCTCACCCTTCGCCCTTGTTATAATTTGAACAAGGCAATAGTGCAGCCATTTCAAATTGCAGATTTGTTCAATCAAGCATAGAATTGGACTTCTGAAAGTGTTTCATTAACTTGATGTGTCGTTGTCATATTATATATTTAGTATGGATGTTGCCATTGTGTACTGCTGCAATCTTGCATAATAAATGTGATATTAATGTACATAACTATTTGCAGATATTTGCCATGATATTTGAAATATTTTTATATTACTATCTTCTACTGGTGAATTATTACTTGTTTTACTCTACTCTTCGGTTGAAATCGAATTATACTAACAAAGCAATAAAATATTAGAAATACAGTATTTTTTATTTATGTCCTTACAGTCGCCATATCTTTCCAAATAGTTTTGGAAACTATCTTTTACCGGTGAAAAATTAGATGGAATGGACCACGATCAAAGGTACATATTGATCTACTGAATATACTTTTCAATTACAAGCTAATGTCGACTTCCTTTTCTTTTTTCAGAAATCTATTTAGTTTTACATACAATTGAATGTTTACAAGTATTGTGCTCAAAATCGATTTGTTTCCAAAAACCATGGAAAGAATATAATGCACTACAAATGAACTAAGAATACTTATGAAAAAATACACTAGCATTTTTTCTTTTTGTTTTATTGGTTGGGACATGAATTACCTTTATCTCTGTCTTAACAACCCTACAGTAATAATTCTTTTAGGACCACTCATAGGACTGGCCTATGGTGCAAAAGATGTGTTTTTATGGAGGTTTGCTGTGCCCATATTATATACTGGTGGTCTTGGGACTGCAAGAAAGGGTTGAGGTGGTTTCTTGGTAGAGGTGGTCGTAATAGGAGATTTTACTTTTCTTGTATGTGTGTTTAAATATTATTTTGAGTTTGCCCATAACAGTTTCCCATGAATAGAAAGAAATTGATAATGAATATGATCCTGACATGGGATGATATCAAAAATATGGTAATCTCATCACAACCTAAATTAGGTAACTTAAGACAAGAGCCATAAATTTGAATACAAATTGAAATTCACAGTTTTTCTTCGTAATATATTCAAATGTCATGACACTGTCAAATCAGTTTTCTCTGGAAAAGCAATAAAATTTCAATGAAATCTATTGAATGACATATTTCTACAGGAAACTTGAGATCATGCATAAAACCAGATTGTTGATAAAATGACAAAATCATAATCTTGCTGTGATTTTAGAAGATAGAATATAGATACAATAGCAATCTAAAATTTGCCATATTATATCAATGAATTTACCGGTATGTTTTAATTAATCATCATTACATGAACACACATTGTGATTTAGCTGCATCATTGGTATATAGGAATATTTTTTTCACTCCACATATATTTTAGTGTTTAATACAATATCTATCCGTGGGTTTAGTTATGCCTTTTAAATGGAAGAAATTCTTACTTTATCTTGCACATATGTATATAAAGAGCATATCTTTGCATATTGAAGATTTCAAGTTTTTAGGATTTCTTGATGAAAACAGAGTTGATTTTCTATTAAACTCTAAGGGAACAATTATAAATAATGATACCGGGGGGGGGGGGGGTCGTCCATTTTTTGGGGCGCAAAGAAAAAGTTAACCGACCCCCCCCCCCATCAACATTTTAAAAATTTAAGTTGAGTGACCCCCCCACCCTCCGCTAAAGAAAAAGTCCTCTACATAGGCATTGCATTGCTAAAAGAAAATATTTGAAAAAAAATTGAACCAGTCCATTTAAATTTGAACCAATGCATTTTACTCATAGAAGCCAAAATTTGTTTTTAAATTCTCATGTAAAGTAAAATGGAAAAATCAGTCTTAGATGGAATAGTCAAATTATGGAATGAGTTAATTAATGAACAGCATTAAAACGTGTGATTTAAAAGAAAAATTCAGATGTAAAGTTAAAAGTTATGTAATTAATAAGATGAGTGCTAAGGAAAAACAGGATTTTGTTTGGTATGGTGATCATGAATAAATACAACAATCTCGATCAATCAATCATTGTGTAGATCTAAGATTGTACGTTAGAAGCAGTGACTGAACCTACAATTTCTTGACATTCTCATTCGCTAAGGCCGTGAAACATGTTCCACAAAATTTGGAACTTAATAATATTAAATTAAGCACGAAATATGGATTTGGATGTCCTGGGGTTGTATTCTTGAAGCTGTTTAAATCATTTTCAGCACCGTTTTAGCAGGCGCAAAAATAACTTTCCGCACCAAATAAAATTAGCAGGCTGCTTATTTTAAAATCGGTATTCTTGAAACTTTCTGCACTTGCCAAAAACGAAATCCGCACTGCGTATTTTGAAATAGGTCTTGACCTATTTCAAAATTTCGCATCTGCAGTATGCAAAAATTTGCACCATCTAGCAGACGGCAGAAACAGGAAGATAGTTTTGCTAGTGTAGAAATTTTATTTATCTTGAGTGCATTATGAAATAAATTTATAAATTCCTTCTGCAGTTTCAAAATTCGTTTTGTTTAATTATCAGCTATAAATGTATTAAGGTTGTAACAAAAATTATTACCTTTGATGAAATTTGGATAAACAGTGTATAAATACATACAATTTAATATAAATATTTATTGATTGTAAAGCGCAATTAGGGTAAAAGGGTGTAATATATATTATTGACATTTCCTACCACAGATTTGAGATCTTTAGACTAAGTTGGAAAATATGAAGCTGCTGAGGTTATAGATACCTACAAATTGAATTTAATCTGACTAAGAAGACATGACAGCTCCGCAATATGTATTGTCGGATGTAATACATCATATGCAAGTTCAAAACAGGTAAGATATGTTCAGTCCTCTCATGACATAAGTTTTTATGGTTCGCGGTCGCAACTACTAGTAGTAACCTGTTAGGCCTTTTACTTTTGTTTTAGAGATCTCGTACTAACTAGTAGCAGTACTTGTCAAAGAAATTTCAAATTGTTTATCATAACACTTTGTACTGATACTCATGATGCCAGAGAAAAACTGTTCTTATAGTCTATAATATAGTGTAATCTCGCTTTAACAAAACAAAAACAAAACAAAAAACATTTCGATGACTGTCCTGATGTAGACTACACAAAATGACCATATGGCTTTTTATCTAACTTTACTTACTGTTATTGACAATTTTTGTTTACTTACAATTTGACTACTGTTTACGATATTCCAAAATGATAATTAAGATGCGTTCATAGCACCTTAAAGGTATCAAAAAACCATGACTTGAGCATTCAGAATTCCTTACCTACTAACTTAAAATCAATAGAAAGTAAAAGCTCATTCAAGAGTAAATGTAAATTATTCCTTTTCAATAAAATGGTATCCACTGAAGATAGCGAATTTGTAATGAAAATACCTCTCATGTAATATTATTATATCAGTATTTGTTGTATTAATTTTGTTCACTAGTCATCTTGTCACTGTGATAATATAATCTGGTCCACTATGGAAATAAGTTTTTGTTCAAAGCAAAGACTCTTAGTGCTCCTACTTATAATCTCATAGTACTAGTACCTTATTTCTTATGTTATTTATTCTAATGTTTAATTTTATTGTTTTTTTTGTGTTTTTTTTTATATCTTGTTTTTCCTATTATATTATCTTGTTTTATCTATTTAATGTAATACTACAATGTACAATGTTATTATGAATAAATATCTGAATCTGATTCTGAATATCATTCTTTTTCATGTAATTTCATTGGTTATCATGATCCAGAAGTAGAAATATAGAATATAAATATCCGATAACCCGGAGAGGTTTATCACCCGAAGAGGGGTGATATTATGGTTATCATGCTTGTACTCAGCCGGATTACTTTTTCACATTTTAAAAACAGTGTTGTAATTGTTTAGAAAAGAATGATAAATACAAAACCGGGTTCGTTGTGTAACATTAATTATTTTATCAGGATTCGTTCTTGTTACACATCAGGCTCGCCCTTCGGGCTGGCCGTGATACGCCACAAGAACTCACCTGATAACATAATTCATGTTACAAACTCACCTGGTTTTTGTCTATATATTTTGTACGTTAAACCAATACATGTAGAAATGATCATCAAAAACATATCAAATTAAAACCAAAAAACTTGTAGGACGAAGTTAGTACTAAATTATTGATGAATGATAGAGCATGGACTATATTTTATTAATCTGGTAAAATATCAGGACATTTATACTTAGTATTAGTACTGGGATGCTCTCCTCTTGGGGATATGGATATCCATATAAATGAGCATAATAATCTCACCTATTTATTATCAATATCAATATCTTCAGCATCAGCAGAATCTTTTGAAATCTGAAGGCTTTTTGATAGAAGTGCAAAATAGTAAGATCAATTGCAAATGTATCAAAAGACACGAGTAGGAAGATGATTTAAGCAAGGACATTGTCATTGAACTGCCCCATTCAATGTCTCATTTTTTTCATTAAATGCAAACTGTTCAATGGCCTTTGCATGAATAATCCAAAGTCATTCCATAACATGTTTTCATGCACCTACTATGACAGTTATATTTGTGTTATAAAATGTGAATTTAATGGAGGTGTTGTACAACTTCTAGCACATATTGTTCTTACAAGTTTGCAATTTGCACCAGGCCATTGGCAGGCATACCTTTTCGAAGCGGTTTTCAGTTAAATATCAACAGATTGCGGTAACCAAGTTGGCAGCAGCTAGTTTTTTAGCTCCACAGCACAAACCTCATTTTACACAAATTTTTACTTGACACACTGTCGCTTTGAAATATTTTGTTCTCACTGAGGTTTGTTTAAGCATTCACCCAGCCAAAGCCTTTAAAAAGTTGTTATATTATTTCATTCTGTTTGTATTTACATGGAGCATATTCAACAGTTCTATGTGGAATAAATTTTCTTTATTTCTCTAAAGGGATTTACTATAACAATCTCTGAACAGAACCCAATCTTTGATTAAATCATCTATACAGAACCCCTGTTGCGATAAGCTTTTGCTAGAACTAGAACTAGAACATTCAGGGGCTGACATAAGAACTGATAAGGTCATCAGGTCTATCAAGTCTAAAAATCAGGTACCCTGATCAAAATCAGGTAGTGAGGCATTCAGATGAGTGCCATTTAAGGGAAGTGCATAATTTGATAATATTTTTTATTTTGACAAGCATTCAAATGATTGCTAGACAAGAACAATTCTTTAGATAATTGATACAACTTGTGGACAATTTAGAAAATAAGAAATTTGTACATAATGGACCTGCCAATACCAGATATACCACAGGTCTACTACTGGCAAAAGCTGGTAGCCCTCCCAGCTTTTACATAGACCAGGGCCACAGGCCTAGTCAAACCCTGACATTTCGAGATGGAACTAGAACACTTAGGAACCAAGCCAAAAGATCGATGTCAGATGTCAGATGGTCATTAGGCCCAATTTACTTGTGTCATCCGACAAAATCAACTTTTTAACAGCCCATTTCCAGCACATTACTAATCATCAAGACAGGATCTTTCTATCATTAAACTACATCAATTACCCCACCAAAGTAAACACACAAGCTAAAATTTTCTGTAAGTTCAGCGTGATCTAATTATCACAGTACTAGTAAGTACTATAGTAACGATAAATGCAAATAATGTTCAGTGTACAACGTAGCTTTAGCACAATGTGATTATCACAGTATCAGATTTTGTAAAAGTGGGGCTGGGGTCATCCGGTAAATCAACAGTTTAGTAATCGGGGGGGGGGGGGACTGAGTGAAATTAACAAATTAACGTAGAAATCCAACATCGATCTTTTGGCTTGGTCCTTTAGCTAAAAAGTAACACCTACATAATTTGACCTGTGGCTTAACCTGGGACAGTGAGACTTGTATGCTCATGAATTTGGACATTTATCATAAATGTTATTTCTAGAAATACAAAGAACAAAAAAAAAATGTTTGAAAAGCAAACAATGGATGTAATGTAACTAGGGCATATTACACAACAAAGTTAATATCATTTACTTATATAGCTACCTATTGGAACCTGTCATTTTGTCTTTGGCAAGACTTTCGCTCTTTTCTCAAGAGCTTCGTCGGGCCTAATGAAAAAGATCCTCTCACTGGGTCACATGACCAGCACGGATTTGGCGTCATGTGACAGCAGTTGACCTCATAGATAATGCCACACTTGGCACTGTCTGGAGACTTGTCCTTGGGAGAAGGTAGCATTGACTTGAAGTCCCACCCAGACAGAAATTAATTTCCTATGACGTATCTGCACTATTTACCAGCATTCCAGCAGGCCGTAGAGTGCATAAAAAGAAAACTGGAGAACGACGAGACATTACGCAAAATTACCAGCCTGAAGCCCCCTCAGATTCTACAACTCATGGATTTCCGCCTGAACACCACATATTTCGTGTACAAAGGACAATTTTATAAATAAATCCAAGGAGCGGCCATGGGATCCCCAGTCTCACCTATTGTGGCGAACTTATACATGGAGGAGTTTGAAACCAGAGCTTTCGAAACAGCGCCCAACCCGCCCCAACTATGGTATCGGTATGTGGATGATACATTCGTCTTGATGCATGAGTATTTCATCGTGGGGTTCACAGAACACATCAACAGTATAGACCCAAACATCAAGTTTACAAATGAGCCGGAAGTGGATTTTAAGATTCCATTCCTTAACATGTGCATCTAGATCAGTGATGATGCCACAACATCGATCGAGGTATACCGTAAAGCTACCCATACTGATCAATATTTAAATTTCAATTCCAATCACCATCTGGACCACAAGCGATCAGTTGTACGCACCTTGTTCCATCGTGCCGACAACCTAGTGACCACTCCTGAGGACCAGGCTAGAGAGAGAGACCATGTAAGAGCAGTTCTCAAAGACAATGGATACAAACCATGGATCTTCAAATTACCCAAGCCCAAAGAAAAGACGCCCACAGAAGACGTCTCCAAAGAAGCGACGGCCAAGATTCCAGTGTGGCTTCGATACCTGAGATGACTTTCGGAAAAACTGAGTAACATTTTCCGGGAACATGGGATCATTACTTACCATAAGCTGGTCAATACCATTAAGTCAATGCTACCTTCTCCCAAGGACAAGTCTCCAGACAGGGTCAAGTGTGGCATTATCTATGAGGTCAACTGCCCTCAGTGTCAGGACACATATGTTGGGGAGACAGGCAGGACCCTGAACACCAGAGTCAAGGAACATTTAAACCCAAAACGCGTTCGACGGCAATTGGGGACCATATCAAAGATACAGGGCACAAGATCAGCCCCAGTGGCTTTAAAGTGGTAGCACGAGAGGAAATGGAGCTGCGCAGGAAAATCCGTGAGGCCATTGAAATCAGAGAGCGCCGACCCCGGATGAACCGCGACACTGGCTACGACTTGCCCTCCGTGTACACAGCTCTGCTGTCACATGATCGCCAAATCCGTGGCAGTCATGTGACCCAGTGAGAGGATCTTTTTCATTAGGCCCGACGAAGCTCTTGAGAAAAAAGCGAAAGTCTTGCCAAAGACAAAATGACCGGTTCCAATAGGTAGCTATATAAGTAAATGTTTATATAATGGAACCCAATAGAAGCCAATGGGTTATAAAACATATACAATGTTATTTGAGTCATGTGTTGGACCTATAATGGAATATGCCTCAGGGGTATGGGGGTATGATAATTTTAAACATACTTACTCTGTTCAGTTTAGAGAAGCAAGATGCTTTTTAGGGGTACATAAATTTGCACCAATGTTATCATTAGCAGGTGAGATGGGTTGGGTATTGCCTCAATACAAAAGATGGGTCAATATTATTAGACTATGGAATAAACTTATTACTCTACCTGCCGATAGACTTGCCAAGCACATTTTTTGAATGATATATATTTAGCAATGTCAAATAATAAGGTAAATTGGTGTAAAAATGTATCTAAATACTATAGGACTAGAAGACTTATTTTATAACCGCTTTACCGTGTGACATGGATATTTTGAAAAAAAGGTTGTTTGTGTTGCAACAAGAAAAATGGTATCAAGCTATTCAAATAAAACCAAAGCTCTGCAAGACTAAATTGAATGTTGAAAACTATGTTTTATATAACTTAGAACCAATTCAAAGGTCTCTTACTGCCCAACTAAGAGCTGGTATACTACCCCTCTTTATTGAAACGGGAAGATTTTACAATATAAAACTTGAAGACAGAATATGTAAGCTATGTAACATGGACAAAATAGAAAATGAAATTCATTTCCTTTTTGAATGTTCTCTTTATGCTGATCTAAGAAATGCATGCCAAATTCATTATTTGAGCTGCAGCAGGTCCTCTCATTATTCTTAGTACATGTATTTGTTGTTGTGTCGTCTTAACTGCTGTATAAAATAAGTGCCAAAGATTTTTAAAAAAATCAAGTTTATTTAATTTTGCTGAGCGCTTTCGAACATAAAGTTCCTCTTCAGAGCTAAAATATCTAAAGGTAGCCAAAAATATAAGAATGTCTTGTGCTTATATAAAACAATTTGTATAACATAAATATAGGTTAAAATACATTTCGTTGTCAAGAAGTAAAAGAACAGGCAATGTAATATAGATAAGATATACAGGTATGTTAATTATAAAATGCTGGGAACTTATTCTTAATATTTACAATATTGATATACTTTCTATTGTTTGTTTATACTCTCTTATAAAGGTGTAAATACAATGCACTCTTTCATTGGTGTTTAGAGAAAAATTAAGGTAAAATCAAGATAAAATCAAAGTAGCAGGGTAAAGAGCATATAATGAGTAATATGTAAAACAGAACATTTAACACACACACACACACACACGCATGCGCGCGTGATGCTCTGATGAGGAACTTTATGTTCGAAAGCGCTCAGCAAAATTAAATAAACTTTATTTTTTTTAAAATCTTTGGCACTTATTTTATACAGCAGTTAAGACGACACAACAATAAATACTAAGAAATGCATGGTTAACTAATTTATGTAATATAAACACAAATTTTAATAATTTATCTTTAGAAAATAAACTGAAATTTATGTTTGAAAATTGCACTCGTAATACTGCAAAATACCTTGTAAATTGTTTCAATAGAAGAAAGGAGGTTATATTTTCAAAACAATGACATTCTTTGGCTGCTAGATATAACTCCACTAATGTACATGTTACTGTATATTTATGTAAATGGCATTGTCACTGAAATAAACTATTAAAACCTAGAAGCTTACATTCTGTGAAAGTTAATATCTTTCCTGTATGCCTAGGCTTCCTAACATTGCCTCAACATGCGAAGCAGAGCTGCAAGAGTTGATGAAACAGATCGATGTCATGTTTCACAGTCAGAAAGCGCAGTGGGAGAAAGAAAAGCAGCAGCTTGAGGTGGGTTTCAATGTCATGTGAATATGATTTTTTTAAACCCTCATCACTGCTAAAATAGCATAATGCTTCTGACATTGTAACACTAGAGAGTTAAAATGTGACCATGAACAAAAACACATTTCTATGATGTGTCCATGCATCTAGGTTGCAGTATAATTGATTCATCACAGGAATATACAAATGACAAAATTTTTGCAGTGGTTATTTGCAATAACATTGTGTCTTTCAAAAATGTGATTTATTTGGTGTAGATCAATTTGTTTCATATTTAATATGCCCATTGTGTCAAGTCTTTTTCTATGTTGATGTTTATTTAGAAAATATCTAAATTTAGATAATGAGACAATAAGTTTGATATAATAAGATTGTGGAAATGAGGAAATTAAGACCTGCCCAAATAAATCAGGATTAGAAAAAGATAGATAGATATATGGATAATGTTACACATTGCTAGACAATTCCTGCACTGTATATCCCCCGGTAGGTTCAGATCACTCAAGTGATGACTGAGCAGTGAACCCCTTGCTGCATGGCCGCCAAAATAGTTGCTGCAACCACTATGACCAGGGCATTTCTCTGATAGGATTTTTTTTTTTTATAGACAATGACATGTCATTTATTACGCTGCCTTAACTTAAAGCCAGTGGAAGTAAACTTTTAGCTGCCACACGTTGCAATTCATTCTGTAAAGATAACATCAAATTTCTTTATACAGCCACTTCTAAGATCGTCTGCTTGTTAACTATTATTTCGCATTTCCCATCATTTTTCACACACCCTTTTCAATGCTGAAATGATTTAACACCTATTCAAATTGCATAAGGGTTGTGTTTATATGCAAGGTTTCTATTATATTTTACAATGTCAACGCTCTATGTCCTTTTTTGTCATTGAACCTGTGGTTTGATATTTTCAAGGTTCTAACATGATTTATTGGCTGCAAATATTTCTGAGCGTAGTACATCAGATCATTTAATTTATAAGAATGTCCTTTCAACACTCAAGGCGAATATGATAAGTCTTATTATTTTCTTCCTATGTAAATTGGTTTATTGTTTCATGTCGTGCTGTGGTATTTGTCTTTTGAGGGAAGAAAATTGTATGAAAATTACACCATCTAATGATATTAGAAATCTTCAATACAAACATTCATGTAGAAATTGAATAAAAATGAGATGCAAGTTTTTTTTGCTTCAAACAAATCGGCTTGTAATTGGGGTGTGACGTAGACTTTTTTTTAGAAATTGTTGTGTTCTTTCAGACCACTCTTCAAAAACAGAAAGCGGAAATCAATGTTCTGAAAGCGACCGTACAAGCCAGAGACATTGAGGTGCAGAACGTTAATCTTGAATTGGAATCATTCAAGTCCAAAAGAACCAAGAAAGCTCAACATTGTGAAAAAGAGTTGGAATTATTGCGAAATGAAGTTACACGAATTAAAGAAGATTATGTAAAAATGCAAAAGAAATATCAACATCACTTAAAGGTGAAACAAGTAGACTTTGAAAAAGTAAATATTTTATTGGAACAGGAAAGTAGAAAACTAAAGAAAGTAAAAAGTGAACTTCAATATTTGAAAGATAAATTAAAAATAGCTCAGGATACTTCAAAAGACAGTGAAAAACTAAAAATAACTCAGGATACTTCAAAAGACAAATGTGATAGTGCTTCAAAAGAAAAGGATATTTCTCCAAATAAAAATAATAATCAGAAAAAGTTAAGTCTGCTAGGTTTGAAAATCTCAGATGATGACTTTCTAGTAGATTCTGCAGATATAGCTACTGCAAATTTTATGGCAGAACAAAATCGAAGAACAGCAGAGCTGGAGAAAAAGCTAGATAAACACATAGATGATCTAACTACATCTCTGGATGCTACTTTGCTCAAATATACTTCTAATAAGAAATGTTCTTGATTTTACATATGCTTAGTGTATATCAATGATATGATGCTCTTCTATAATATATTTGAATGTTTTATGTGGGGGTTAAGATTTGTTCAATCCAGGTGCTGATTATATTGTTCAAGTAAGCATTTACCATGTTTTTTTTTATTACTGTGATGCATAGAAGTTTTTTAATTGCGATGATCCATGACATTGTTTATTTGACGTTTTAAGCTTTATATATTAGTTTACTGTACTTGTATGGTCTATACTGTACGTTGTTCATAAATCACCCGTTCGTATTCCACAAACAGATCCAAGTAGACAGGTGATTCAACTTATTAGCAACTTATGCTATCTGTCAACTCTGAATGCGTTCAAATGAATAATATATAGACTGTTTACTTAAAATATTTACTGTCACTTAAATTGTTCATGATTTTTTCTGTATAGTTAAAAATTCCTAGTTTTAAGACTACCAGGTCTCTGGTATATGTATAGATGAGATATTATTAGTAGAAGTTGTATAGAATAATCACAACATTGTGAAGGAAATGAGTAAAAATAAAATTAGTTTTTTTTATTTGTAGCTAATTATTGTGTTCTTTATCTAAAAAATCAGTTTAATTTAATATTATTGTATATACCAGGAGCATTTTAAATTGTTATTTAGAAAATGTTATATCAGTCTCCCAAATTTAATACATGCAGTGTACAAAATGAATCCTGCAGTGTTATTTTTCTCCCTCCATAAAACAGTAGGGACACAATGTTTTGAGCAATAAAGTGTGGCTTTGATATTCAGGATGGATTTTTCTCTATTTGGTTAGCCTTCCAAGTTTATTAAAAGGAATGATGTATACCACTTAAAATACTTTGTGACTTTGTCTAGAAATTGTGACCCATGCCAGTGTTTATGAAACCTTAATTATTATAGATTTGCAATACTGACGCTAAGAATTTGTGCTTTCAAACATGAAATGTCTTCTGGCAATTCAGACGCCCTTCACTAACAAGCTACACACAGAGAAGAAGCCTTGGACAAAGACCACTCAATGCTTACTCAGCAACCAAATGGCATGTTGATTTTGTGTTGGGGGAGGACATGAGGAGGAATCTGTGAAGTGAAGTAAAACTTGTTCTACTTTTTACATCAAAGTCTGGCTACTTCTCAACATGTTACCAATGCTGGATTGGAGTCCTTTGGGTGGTGTTATTTGCAGGATCACTAATTGTATTGATAAGAGAGGTGGAGGGCTACCTCAAAGAAGTTGTCACCTCAGCCGTGCTGTATGCAGGCATTAAACCTGAAAGTTACAGCAGGACATTGCAAAAGGTTGTATCAAAAGGTGCAGTACAATAGCTCCTTACATGCGAATACGAAGCACTTGTCAATTGACATTATAAGGGATTGGCAACTACCTCAGATTGATCTTATATGACCTAAGTAAAG
Organism: Streblospio benedicti; assembly: GCA_019095985.1. Lineage (NCBI taxonomy): Eukaryota > Metazoa > Annelida > Polychaeta > Spionida > Spionidae > Streblospio > Streblospio benedicti. The sequence continues at coordinate 17,209,729 of CM032663.1, forward strand.
GTCTCAAATGAACAACAAAGTTAAGGCATTAACAACGTAGTTTTAAGGCATTGCCAACCCTATTAGTTCATATGCATTGTGTTAGTCCCATTCACGGTCTGCCGGTTCTTAACTATCCTATATGTAGGTAAAATGTAAATGTGGTTATTTATAGTCGCAATTCACTGTGATCGTGCTCTAGCGACTTTACATATTTACACCAGGTCATTGGCATCCTTGTCACACTATATCCTTCTCAACTCCCCGGGGAGCATACAGCACATCGCTACCGTAGCGCAGACTTGCTAATCACTCACCTTAGCGTTCACTCGCCTCACCTGTACCTATTTAACGTGTAGGTACCACGGAGCAGTGTGCAACCTGTTAGAGGTAGGTTTGCTCAACACCCACCATCAGACCCGACCGGGAATCGAACATGGTCATGAGTCCAACTCCCTATCCACTCGGCCACGGAAGCACACAAAGGTAGCTACTTAGCTGGCAGATGGCCTGGTGTACTAAACCGTCAATAAGGAATGAGCTAAAAACACCAGCTTTGGTGCCACTAAATTCACTCGGTTACTTTTGACATTGAATCCCAAATTTATTTGCTTCAATACATATATCTGCATATTGATATAGAGTTGCATATTTTACTCTGTTTTTACGTGACTTTCTTGTGATGAATGCAACTGCTAAGAAATTGCTCAATTACAATGTACTTGTAACTTGGTACAGGTTCCAAGAACTGAAACAAATGACAGAAATCACTTGAGAATTGTGTTGGGTGCTAAACATGGTTAATGAAACAGGTGCCTGACTGCCTGAGCTATTGAGCTGCTATGAAACCGTAGAACTGTACTCTGGCAATCACAGCAACCAAACACCCTAAGTAGCAATGCAAGTAAAATTTTACCTACCTTGTATATACGCTATGATATTAACCTATCATGCATGGTAAACGTGAAAGCCCACTGTGGTGAGACATTTTCATCAGAGTGGATAAATCTTATTTTAACCTAGCCCATGGCATTACCATAATGATTTGATATTTTGCCTGCACAAGTGAGCAGAGTGAACGAGACATTCCATATCATATGGTAGCTGTCTGTGAACAAACATGCTTTCGCTTCCTTACTCTCATATTATAATCCTTCATTTGAAACTCATCATGTGTTTCCCTGCTCATATTCGGTTGAGCATATTGCCCCGGCATTAGAAAGTACTTTGAGGGTATGTTGCTTTATGCAATCAATTTTCCTCTTGGACGAAATATGGTTCAGTGTACAAGTGGTTTTTCTATGTGGACAAAATATAATTTTAAGACAGTGGGCCTGTTCGTGTTAAACTCAACTGATGAAGTAGAGAAGCAGCTATATAACCCAATCAATGACGCTTGACTGCATGCTCACATGTGAATTAAGGGGAAACAAATCCCTCCTCTCCCTCTTATCCACAAAAATTTATCTTAAATATGATCCTGTACTCCTGATGTATTTATATCATCAGGGGAGCACACACTAATGCTGGTAAAATGCAGTGGGAAATAAGTACATCTGCATCAAGCACTACCAGATTTTTATCTAGAGGTTTTTGAACATTCGGAACTGTGCTTCTGTGGCCAAGTGGACAGTGAGTTAAACTAGTGACTTAAGGTCCTAACTTGCAAATCAGATTCTCTGTTTGGTATGGTGGTGTGTGTTGAGCAAACTTATCCCCAACTGGTTGCACATTGTCCGCAGAACTTACACATTAAATAGCTCAAATTGGTACATATCAGGCAAGTGAATGCAAATGTGAATGATAAACATTACAGTAGCAATGTGCTGTATACTCCCGTGAGAGTTGAGAAAAATAATTCAGTGCAACAAGGATGTCAATCACGTGGCATAGTTGTAAAAGCCAACTGGATAGTAAACAATAAACCTCATGTATTTGAAAAACTTAGATTTATAAAAGAAATAGTCATGGTATTCACAACAAAACTAGCATCAAATATATGTTCTTAGTGTATTGATTCTTGTCACATTTGGCAGGTATACAGTACATAAATACCACTGATAAAGACATTGTATTTTGTTGTCTAACTAACAATACATTTGAAGGAAGAATGCTTATAGATTTTCTATACATGAAACGAGTGAGTAGCGCTCTGTAAATTTGATGCGTGTTAGATATGTGCTCCGAGATTTCATCTTTACAGGTTCACGTAGCAATGTTGGAGTGCTTGGAGAAATGATTGGCAAAGCTGTGTAGGTCTTAGTGCTCACTCAAATGTCTGCTGCTGCTGCTGCTGCTATAGCCTGGCCTTAGAAACGAGGATTTTGAGAATTCTCATTTGCCAAAATGATGTGTTGATGCCCTACATTTGTAAATTCACCTCAGCGAATTTGAAAGGGAAAAAATAGTTCTTCATTCTATGTAACCGAATCTGCCTGTATTGTTTAGTATTAAATCTTGCCCTTCTATGAAAAAAGATGTCAATATTTAGCATTTGAATTATTTCTGGTTATAACCTATTCACACTGCGTGAGTGCCGTGTCTGGTTTTGCAAGGCTTCCTGTTAAGCTGCATTTCACTTGCTCGCAGCAGAATAGTGCACAAAAAATGCAGTCTGGTTTTCATCATATGCCAATGGATAGTAGTAGTTTGAAGTGTGGTTTAGTTACAACTAGTCAGCGAATGTATACTTAGTAACTTTTTCTTAGAAATACATCTGAGCTTTTACTCAGAGCGCTCGTAAGCAGATGTTTTTTCTTGTGATATAGGAAATTTGTGCATACATACATATATACATACATAATCAAAGAACTTGTGCTGCAAACATTTACACATTTTAGATAAAACTACTCAACTCACTCTTCGTAAGATCACTGCAGGCTACATTGATTGCGCGCATGTGACAAATGCCAGGGTTTTCCTAGGCTCGTTAATTTGCTTTATTAAAGCATACCAAACAAAACACTAATTTCAGCTTTTAAAGAAATGCATACATATAACTTGAAATTGGCACTAAGATTCACTACCAATTAAATTCTAAAAACAATCACCCGCGCATACTTTTGACTCGCTGCACATTTTATCAAGAGCTCACATCTATTTCTCAGACAGCACAGCTAAAGCCTTCAAACAAGCCGGCCTTGTAATTTCCCCCAGCAAGTCCACAAGTGACGGAGTACTGTGCCTTTGCAGCAGCTGGTCCTGCTCCAATATTTTGCTGCGGCAGCCATTCTATTCTGAGTGGTGAGAGCTAACATGCTACTGATAAAGGCTGCTGCATGCAAGTCAGCCTTTGCTGTTGGTGTGTTTCTCTTTCTTTCACACTGTTAGGCTGAACCACAAAGGCTCTTAAAGAGAAATCAGTCTCGCTTGCAATATTTTTATGGCTAACAGGGATTGGTGTGCAGTATTGGATGAAAGAAGAGCTAAGATGAGTGGAAAGTCTTGCTCTCAATAGAGGAAGTAATCTTGAGACATGTGTGTGTGATATTTGGTGACTGTTTTCTCTTTACTTTTACGTACATATACCTATCGATACTGTTGTGATATGTTAAGGCCAACACTTGTAAGTAAGAAGAGTGTTGATTACAAGCATTGACAATGATTAGGCTTGCAGCTAGGACTAATATAATATCATTGACATAGCAAGACTGAATTGACATGGCTCTTGTAAGCAGGCCATGATAGTTCAGTATAGTGGATCTACATTATTGATGGATAACTATACTTTGGTGTTCTATTCATGGTTTGAAAGTTTATAAGTGTGTGCTGTTGTGATTGACATTATAATGGAAACCAAATATACTAAGATTATACATGTTAATAATTTTTACATACACTTTATTTGATTGAAGAACTTGAGAAAGTTATGGAGGTCATCATGGTTGTTATGTATCATATGTCATTGACTGATCAGTGTTGTTGAGTTGATAGTTATTTACATTTAGTTTTGAAAGGTTTACTTTTCAAAGTAGTATCAACTGGAATTAGGGAACAATTAGTCTAAAGTACTGGAACTAGAAATTGAGGCACCGGTTGATTGATTTCCAACCCTATGAAAAAAAAATAACAGATAGAATGCACATGTTGATAGCAATATTCACAACTACACAACTGGATTATTCTCAGCAATGCTTTAAACAAAATATGCTGTGAAATTGCTCAGAAGATGTCTCTGTTGCTGTATGGATATCATTGGAGATAGAGTAATGCCAGCAAGAGAGCTGTTTCCGAAGCCCAAGTTTGAGTTTCTCATAGGGATTGTGTTATTGATTGAGTGCCAGTGCTGCTAAAGATTTTTCTTGTGCCAATAATGATTAAATATGATGTAAAATTTGTTCACTGAAATTATCTAGTCGATGTCAGCATTATCAGCATATTTGTTTTAAATGTACCTTGGTGATTTGTGAATGAATATGGAAGGTCAAGATACAATGCATGATATGTCTGAACAGCCTGTTCATTGTGTATCTGTAACCGAAAAAGACTGCCATGAGAAAGTAGAAAATGTTTCTGCTCCACTTCACAGTACAAGTGGGGGAAAATGTAACGTTTCGATTTTTGAAAAGCTAGCAGAAAATACAGTGCAACCTCTTGATAAGAATGAACCACAAAACATTGTATCACCCTGTGCAGACCAATGTAAACTGAACTCGGGTGATCAGTTTAAATCAAGTAGACAGAATAACGATCTGTCATTTGTTAATCAGTCAAAAACACCTCTTATTGAATATGTTGATAGTAGTGCTGATATAGAAATGTCAACACCAGTTGAGAATGTATACAATAAACTCTTGTCTAAGGACAGGTTAAATATAATGGAATCGGACCATTCTTTGGTTGACTGTGGTGACCAAAATGTACATGTGGCAATGGAGAATCCTTCTGAATCAATCGATCAAAGTAATCTATCAAATACTTCTGACCCAATTGGTCAAAGTAACCAACTTTGTACATCAGTAGATAATGTTGACATGCAGAAAGTAAATGCAGACAAAATAGATACTGACTCTATCATATCAGAGCCAAATGAGCAATCTATTCAATCTGGTGACATTGACTGTGAAATGGAGTTGCAAAATGTACAGGGTTCAAAATGTAATATTTCAAATGCACCCAGTGCTAGTTGCAAGATGTTTGACCATGAGCAAGTTTCAACTGCATCTCCATTTGATTTGGCATTTACGAAAATTACCACAACCACAACTGATACAATAAATGCGATATCAGATTCTAAAAAAGATAGCTGTGAATCATCTGAGATAATGCATGAAATAAGTACAAAAAATGCAAATAATAGTAGCAGCAATGTAACTAGAAATACATCAAATGAAAATGAAATTTTAATGAATCCCGAAGCAAACAATTTGCTGTTCAATGAAACTGATAATTCAAAAATAAGTGCAGAGAAGTCGGATTTAATTAGTTCTATAGAACAAGATGAAATAGTAAAATTATCAGATGATCAAAATTTACAATATGAAAGTCCTAATGCACCTCCAAGCCAATCTGAGCCAAACCATGAAAGTGCCACTACGACAACTGATGCAATAAATGGGATGTCCGATTCTCAAAAAGATAGCTGTGAATCACCTGAGATAATGCCTGCAATCTGTTCAAAAAATGCAGATCATAGTAGCAATTTAGCTAGAAATACATCAAATGAAAATGAAATTTCACTGAATCCAGAAGCAAACATTTTGCTGTTCAACAAATCTGATAATTCAAAAATAAGCACAGAGAAATCTGATTTAATTAGTTCTATAGAACAAAATGAAATAGTAGAATTATCAGATGATCAGAATTTACAATATGAAAATCCTAATCCACCAGCAAGCCAATGTGAGCCAAACCATGAAAGTGAGGAGCTACATAGTATATCTGATAAATCTATAAGTAATATTCAATTGGCACATGCCATTAACAAAGTTGATACTAATGCCAAGGACATTGAAAAGGATCCATCACTGGAATCTGCCAATTTCTCAATTGTACATGTGAATGATACTGCCATGCAAAAGATACATTTCAGTGTTACCAATGAGGGTGAAGATGAATTTGAACTATCAGATTCTGAAGTCGAAATGCAAGTATCAAATCAGGAAAAGTGCAATGACATAAATGAGCATGAACAAACTCAAAATACCTGTGATAGTTTGCCCTTTGGAGAACAAAGTCTAGACGAATCCAATAACGCAAGCTCAGAACTTGTGCACAGTGATTATGAGAAAATGTCTCAAGACCCAATGGCAGACATTGATGATCTTGATGAAAGCTTTGTTGAAAGTGAAACAAGTGAAATGAATACTACCCAACCCAGTGATAGTGACCCAAATGAAGGTGGAGAGTTGGGAGAGATATGCATGCGAATTGGAGGGGTTGAAACGATTATGAATGTTGAAAAAATCCTACCTAGCCATCCTAAGTGTAGTGATGATGAATCAGATGAGATAGATGTAGATGATTGTGAGAGCAGTGAAGAGGAAGAAATGCATGTCAATCCAACAGAAAAATCACCCCCAAACAAAGATGTATCTGACTGTGATCTTCCAATTAAAAGTAATGGAAATCATCCCTTAAATGAAAAAGAAGTGAGCAATGATGATGACATCAATGAATTTTTGCAGGTATTTAATGATACCCCAATTAGAGGCCAAATGACAGATTTGGTGCAGAAAAGGCTATGTAAAGATACACCAAACAGCAATAATTCAGATGAAATCATGACTTCTAAAAATGATTGTGAAATAAATCATCAGATTATGAGCAAAGATGATTCTAAAATTGAAAATATACCAACAATTATAGATAGTAGAATAGACCAGGAGAATAAAGAAGTGGATGCAGTTGGCAATAACATGACCGCAGATAACAATGAAAGTTTCAATGCCAAAAAGAATAGTTTGAATAGAATGATGGATAGCGGTAACAAAGTTTTTAAAACCTCTGTTGAAACTGGAGTAGTCAGTGATGTGATCAATGCTAATCGTGATGATACTTCATATAGTGAGAATAAAGAAAAGGTTGTCACTGAAACAAAAGGAGATAAAGATAATATAAATACCGAAGAAAGTGAGCATTATATTCCAGAGAAAGAGAATGATATTCAAAATGAAGAAAGTTTTGATAGCAGACTTGATGTTTCAAACGATAGTAGGATATTGGAAAAAGTTCATAATCGCATTGAAAAAACAAGTGGAGAAGTGAGCAATGATAATGAAATAAACCCCCAAAAGAAACAAGCTTCAAATATATCAGTTAGCAGTAATGAAATTGATAAACTGAACTCAAGTATTAGAGAAGAAATGTTGATCACATTACCTTCATCACCAAAGGAAAAGCGTGAAAATATTTTGCAAGCTAGCAGGCATTGTGAAAGCAATGTTGACACAATTAATGATGAACACAAGAAAAGAGATACAGTTGTAGACGATGACATGGTATTGGAAAGTGTGGAAGATATTGATGGTGATTTTGCTGAAGAAAATGAAATGCATATTTCGTTTGATTTAGATGCAGATCAAAATATTGAATCTAGCACCAGTAAAGAAAAAGACGGTATGCAATTGAGTAATGAAGTTAGAAGTATTACCTCTGACGGTTGTGACGGTCATAAATCACAAAATGATAAAGTTTCTGAGAAGTATAAGCTTAGTGAATCTCAAACATGCAAAGCTAAAGCAAATTATCCTAAAAGTGTTACGTTACCTAAACAGTGGAATATTGAACAGATTTTAGGTTCATCAAAAAAGGAAACATCTCATATGACAAACACAGGTAGTGATAAATTAAAGCACTCAGGAGCTAAAACTTCACTTCCATCAAATACAAACCAGCAAGATATTGAAAAAGAAAATTACAGTAGTGTCAAAATACCAGATAAAAGCATATATAGTACTGAAACTTCAATAAAAAAAGTCCCAACCTCAAATGAACCACTCAGTTTGCCAAAGTCACATGAAGGTCCAAGAGTGAAAGAGCATCCATTGAAAAGTATTGTTGAAGGCCATGAAATGTTAACAAAATTATTATCTACTGTTATTGATATACCAGAAAAATTACCAGAAATGGTATCAGAAAAATTACCAGAGATGGAAATCAAAAGTAAACAAGGAAATAAATTAAAAGATATATTGAATGTAGCAAAAGAACCACATGTACCAGATAAATCATCTAATATAGATGATGATATAAACCCACTTGGTATCAAAATTGACCAAGTTACAAGCCAGAGAGAAAATATTAATATTCTTGGAGATTTTACCATTGATATAGAAGATCTGGATATAGAAAGTGAACTGAAAGCAGAAATTTATGGCATAGAATTAAAGGTTGATCGAGACAGAGCAGATGAGAGTAAACTAAAGAGCAAAAAAAGTGTTGTAAAATCCGATGATATGGAGTTAGAATGTGAAGAACCAGAAGATGAAAATCAGACATGCTTTGATCTTAGTGACCCTGTAGATTTAGATAAAGATCTTTTAGCTTATAGATTTGATGTTGATGATCCAGCATCTTGCTTTGATCTCACCAATCAAAATTCTAATGCAATTCAAATACCAATTTCATTAGAACCAGAGTATATAGACTTGGATGACATTAATACCAAAAAAGATGAGATTGAAATCAGAAGAAAATCTATTGATACAAAAGCTCCAGAATCAAAGTATGGTACTGAAGCTCCAATTGAAGCAAAAACAAATGATAATAAACCAACACCTAAGCCAATAGAAAAGACAATTGAAGTTCCAGATAAAAAGAAACGATCGAAATCACCAAAACCACCAAAATCACCAAAGTCTCCAAAATCACAAAGACAACCTTCTTCATCTCCTTTGATCCCACCATATAATCCTGTTATACCAAGAATGCCAATGTCTCCACCTAGAATGCCAATGTCTCCACCTGGTAGTCATTACATTGAGTCAAGTGTAGCACGGTTTTACACATCAGTCAAAAGAGAATTGTATCCATCAACTTCGGAAGCAGCCTTCAATCCTTATATGCAAAATAGACATGCTGCTCCCCAGCAAGGAATATATTATCCCGAGGTGGATGTTGGTTATCATGAGAGAGGAATGCACATGATGAACAGACCTCCTCAAAGACATGAAAATCCTGCAATGTATGATGCCAGCTACCAACATTCTCAGATGTTACAATTCATGGCTCATAGAAATATTCGCCCTGGCATACCTCCAGTTCCACCACATTCCTATGGAGAAAGGTATCAACCACCGTGGCCCCACCCTTATAATATGAGATTTCCACCTCCACTAGATGCAAGACCTTCACATAATCTACCTGAATATGGCCAGATACGTCCTCCAGTCAGTTTGTCATCAACAAGACCTAGAATGCGTCCACCGAGTGTATCAAGTGGGACTAATTCTCCTCTACCACCTCCTCCACCTCTACAGAGAAGACCTGATCTGCCAACTTTGAATCAAATTCACCAACCTCAACATCTTCAACATCTGCAGGAAACAGCTATAAAACCAAAGTTAGAACTCATAAGTCCTGACTCTAAAGATCGAGAACTTGGTGAAGTACGTGATGAAGACTTTCCTACTATTTCTGATAAATTAGATGGCAAGAAAGGTTATACTTGTGAGACTTGCGGGAAAAGTTTCTCAAAGTTTCAAATTCTAAGATTCCATTGTCGGACACATGCTTTGGAAGCAGAAGAAAAAGGTGTTCCATTTGAACATCCTGTTGAACCTAAATCAAATTCTGAAAATTCTGTTCAAAATGTAACAAACATCAAACCCGCTACGGCTGAAACCATAGGTGTCATTAAATGTAAATTTTGTGGAATTGCGCTCATCAATCGACAAACATTAAGAAAACATATAATTAGAAAACATAAACATGTAAGTCCAGAAGAAGTCTACGAAATTATATCTGATCCTAAATTAATCACTCATCAAGAACCTCTGTATTGTAAAGTTTGCAATTTAAAGCTTGCCACTCCTAAGACACTAAAAAACCATATGAAGCTGAAGCATCCTGAATCTTTGCATTTATTAAATAAACCACCAGTAAATGTATTTAATAGAAATGAAAATAACTCTTCAATGGCATCATCAAAGCAAAAATTAGTCCCGTATCTGTCTGCAGAGGAACAGCTTATCACGTCAAAATCTTTCAACAAGAAGCACAGCTCTGAAACTATGATAATGGCTGAGATGAAAGAATTGGAGTCACTAACTTCGAAAGAACCTAAGCTACCACCTCTTAAATTATCACTGCATCCCACACTTCCAAAATTGAAGGTGAAAATTAAAAAAAGAAGACCAGCTAGGAAATGCAAATTTTGCAAGAGAATTTTAGTTAATTTTCAAGTTTTGAAAAAGCATGCTCGACGAAAACATAAAAGAGAGCTAGGTCTGATCCAGAATCCACACTTGGAATTAACACCTGAAATGATTGTATGTTCTGACGCACAGAGTCCTAAACATGATAGTGAAGATGATATTGATGATGTACCTTTACAAAATGAAACATCAAATGATGAAATTGAAGATGTAAAGCCAGTAATTCATTCAGAAACATCACTTTCAGCTGTTTCTTCTGCTCTCTCCGATACAATTACATCATTGTCAGGCACTTCAAGTCCAGCTCTAGATGACACTAATTCTGCAATTAAAACAGATTTTCCAGCAGAAAAATCTTGTTTTCCAATACTAGAGCAAGCTAATGAGGCTGATGTTAAGTCTGCCGTAGCTATGTCAAGTAAATTACAATCACAAAATACATTCTATTGTGATGTGTGTTCAGTACCTTTCTGTAATAGCAAAACTCTTAGGTACCATAGAAATCGAAAACATCCAGAAATTGTAAATCAAGAAAATAATCTGCCAGTTGGAACTTCTGTTTATGTACCTGCTTCGCAAAGGCCAATAAAATGTAACTATTGTTATAGAGTTCTTGTGAATAGGCAAATTATGAAAAAGCACCTTTTACGAAAACATCCAGATGTGGCACAAAAAGCAATATCTGAAATGATGTCTGAAGCTTCCAAACCATTACCTTTGCCTGCTCAACCACAGTCATCTGGTCCAGTTGACTGCAAAGTATGTGGCAAAAGACTGTCCAATGCACAAGTTCTAAGGAAGCATCTGCGTCGTCTTCATGCTGCAGATTTAGGCATAAGAGCTCTCCCACCATCAAAAAACCCAGTAGAATGTAAATTATGTGGGTTAATTCTAGGATATAAAGGAAACCTGAAAAAACATATTGTCCGAAAGCACCCAACTGCAATTGATGCAAATGATGATGAAGCTTTAAATGCTTTAGCAGAATCCATGGCAGCATATCCTATCCCTCGGCACAAATTGATTGAATTTCAACAAAAAGAAGATGAACAAGAAATTTTAAAGCAAAATGCAAAACAGGTTCAGGTTGCTAAAAAATCTACAAGTAAGCCCCCAGTTAAGTCTTGGCATACACCATTGGCACATAAGCCACAAGAAATGGTTGAAAAGCATACCATGCAAGAGAATAAAGAAACAAATAACCAGCATGATTCTGATGGCATTAAAATGGTATCTGCAACAGAAACATTTCTTGCTTTAAAAGCTAGTAGAATGGAGCTAAATGAAGACAACACCGAAAATAATGACGTGTCAAGCGATGATGATGAAATCTTTGAATCTCGCTCAGTTGATGAAAATGATCAAAAACTTCAAATGAGACCACATATTATATTGACTAATGTTATGCCTTTGTATCGAAAAATGGTTGACGGAAAAAAAACATTTGAAGAATTAGATAATGTTGAAAGCGATCTTGATATGGAAGAACTGCAAGGTTTAGAAATACCAGATATGGACTTCATGGATAAATTAATTGAAGAGGAATTTCAAGATCACAATTCAACTAATGGGTCATCAAGAGAAAGTATATTAAAACCCGAAATTGATAGTAACTGTGGTTCAAAATCCAATATATTTGAAAATGCAGTCTTTACTCAAATAAAAAAGCCGCTGGCTCCTCATCTTGTACAGAAGAAAAGAATTAAGATGTATTTGAACAGCAAAAAATCATCATTTACTTGCTCAATATGTCAAAAATCCTTTTCAACCAAGCCTCAATTTGATGTACATGTAAAGCAACATGATGGAATTAAACCACATTGCTGTTCAGAATGTGGTCAGAATTTTAGTCTGAAGTCATCTCTTGCTAAGCATCTGATTGAAGTACACAAATATCGAACACCATATCAGTGTAAAACATGTGGAAAATACTTTGTCCATAAAAGGTGGATAAAAATTCATAGTTTGATTCATGCAGGTATTTTACCTCACAAATGTAAAGTGTGTACTAAAGCTTTTCCACTTCGATCACATTTGAAAAAACACACTGAAGTTCATAACAAGGAGAAGCCATATGCATGTGTCTATTGCAGTAAAACTTTTAAGAAGAAAAGCCACTGTGCTGAGCATCAACTTCTTCACAAGAATAAGCGGCCTCATGCATGCTCTACATGTGGGAAACGCTTTCCTTATTCATCCTATTTGCGAGTGCACAATCAACTTGCGCATAGTGAAGCTAAACCATATGAATGCAACATATGCCATAAAAAGTTTTCAATTTCTCAAAGCCTTAAAACACACATGCTTGTGCACACTAAAGTTAAAAATTACAAGTGCAATCTGTGTAACAAATACTTTGCTTATCATGGAGCTCTACAGTATCACACACGAAGTGTTCACACACATGAAAAACCTTATTCTTGTTCTGTTTGCAAGAAAAATTTTGTTACTCAACAGTACTTAAAGATTCATATGAGACTTCACACTGGAGAAAAACCATATGCTTGTAAACTGTGTCCCAAGACATTTTCTCAAATTTCTCATCTGAAAACTCATATGGATTATCATCTTGGCAACAAGCCATTTAAATGTAATGAATGTGGGAAACGTTTTACACAGTCTAGTCACTTGAGATCACATGAAAAGGTACATACTGGAGAGAAGAATTATGTGTGTCAAATTTGCAATAAAGAATTTACTCATGGTAGCTCATTAAAGTCTCATATGCGTCAACACACTGGAGAACGGCCATATCAATGTGCACTCTGTCCATCTGCATTTACCCAAATTCATGCTCTTAAACTGCACCAAGCTACCAGTGGCCACATAACACCGGGTTTGGCTCAACTGAAGCCGATGCCATGTACCATGTGCAATAAAGTCTACTATTTCACTGCTGCTTTGAAAAAGCATATGGTACAAAGTCACAGTGCAACCAGACAATTTGAATGCATTTGTGGGAAGTCATTTTTTGCCAAAGAAAGTCTAAACAATCACAAATGTCCATATCAACGTCCCAAGCCATCTATTGAGGCTGAACATCAATGTGATCAATGCGGTCGAAAATTTACACACATATCAACATTGACACGTCACGTCAACACATTTCATGCTTCAAATAGACAAGATCCAGTTTTCAAATGTCCAAAATGTGACCAAGTTTATGGGACTAAGCGAACGATGACCATTCATCTACAAAGTGAGCACAAACCGGATGATGAGTATAAACCAACGCTCACTATGAAACCAAAGCCCATGGTCTTACATAATCTCTATGGTGAACCAATCAAATGTAAATATTGCCCTCTCATGCTGGCTAATGAGAAAACCCTGAAAATCCATGTCATGCGAAAGCATCCTGAAGGCTTTCAGTTTTTACCTCCATCACTCAAACGTAGGATGAAGAAGAGTAAGCCCAATACAAGGTGCGAATTTTGCAAAAAGAAATTTTCGACATATGCAAACATGAAGAGGCACATCAATCAACAACATTGGGATGAAAAGGATGAGTGGGAGGCAGGATAATTTGTTGTTGAATGTGATAGATGTTGGTGACTTTGGTATGAAGCATTCAGATTACAATTTTTACCTGGTTTTGTTGAAATGAATATTTTGCAAAAAAAGTACTATACTTCCTTTGCATGTATATTGATGTCATTTTATCATTTATAGGTTGTACAGCAACTTTTTATGATAAGGCACATTCTGAAAACTCTGTTGATTTGTATATTTTACAAACAGTTGATTAAATTTTAAGCCATTGTCACATTTGTGATAATCTGTTGATTTTGATTTTTACCATTAGGCCTAGGCCTATCCGTTAGTTTTAAGTAAAAATAATTTTATTGTAAAAATTCTGTGTTTTTTCTTCATTCAATATTTTTATAGAAATATTCGTGAAACATTTACTACAGTTCAAATAATGCATTAGATAACTGTACAGGAAGATAAGTAATTTAGCTGAAATATGACATCTCAAATGTATGATAGTTATTTACATTATACAAGTGTCAACAGCTGAAAGAAATCTTTCTTTAATAGATTATAGCGGAAGTGTACCTTCACATGCAAGCGATGTAAATCGGCCTGGCAATGAGGCGACGCAGCGATATTTTGATGTGTGTTCACATGCATGCGACATTGCTAGCAATATCATAAACAGTTCTATACAAATATGATGTGATAGGGAAAAATCGCCTGTCGTCTTGTCGCTGCGTCGCTACGTTGCTAGCGATATTGTGTACTGTGTGAAAGTTCATTAAAAAGAGAAATTATCAGTTACTTGTGATCATTGCAAACTTTATAACAGGTCTAGTTGTTACCCACTTGTGAAATCTGTATAGATTTATTCATTGTCATATATATCAGTCCATATTTGATTTGACAGTCACGTCAATGTACGAGTAAATCAGTTGGCAGCAACAGCAAAATTACACCAATAAGGATGGAGGTTTAGTCTCTCAATTCAAAGGTTTCTCTGTTGATAGTTAAAATTTCTTCCAACCTGCACACATTGAGGACATGTCTAACAAATCATAGATTTTTAAATTCCCATAATGGACCATGTGACTTAATTTTCTACAACATGCAATGTTATGCCAACAAAGTCAGGAGTCACTTGTATTGGCACATTCCTTATTTCTTTCAGCTTACATTATGACATGCAAGTATACTGTATATTGAAGACGTTGTTCAGTCCATGCTTAAAATATAAGTAAAGACATATGAATTGAGGGATTCAACCACCATCTTTGTTGTAATAACTCAGTCATAAAAATGATTTCAGTGCATAATTTCTGGGTCCAATAATTATGCAGTTAAAAAAGATCCTTTTCATCTTATTGTGTTATACTACCGGTATGTTATAAAATGAAATTTACAGTGGTGTCAGTAATAAACTATGTTTTGGTCGTTATGGTCATGTTATTTTCATATTCTAGTCTTATATTTGATAAATTTTTGGTTACTAAGTATCTTTTAAGATTTCTTTAGTTAAAGTAATATTACATGTGTTACCATTTGGTGACTACACATTGGACTACATGTTGTGTATTGTGTGTTTATATTTTTGCTTGTAGCAAAAGTAATTACTCTGTACATGTAGTCACTTACATGAAATCATACAAAGTTGTAACAATAAAGATCTAGAAATAAGTGTTTTATGGTAGAAAATGTTGAATTATTGAAGAAAGTTATCTTCTTATGTTTGCAATGTAATTAAGAAAAATCTCTTGTTAATAGAATAAAATATATACATGTATATAAGGTAACCATTGTTCTTCTTCAATCTTTGAACCTACATTGTTAAACATTTTCCAAATTTATAATGCAGCTAAGGCTATCATCACACGTGAATGATATTACATAATTTGCAAATGTAGCCCACATTACAGGACAATAGTTATATGGATGCTTTTCTAAGAATAACACAACACTTTAGGGTGTGGTTCTCTGTTGTTGATGATCACTATGCATGACGAAGTAAACTTGTCACACCGGTCAAGGTAGTAAATTAAATTGGTCATATTTAGATTTAATCTAAACTTCTCCCATCTTCTATAGATAGTTGTAACAAAATAATATGATATCGAATCACAACTTTTGTGAGGTTTCAATCTTTTTAGGGTGTATGCAATTTCTAATATTTGGTGTAAATTCTTATGCATTAACTTTTCAAAATTTTTATTGACACTCATTTGTTACATTTGTTTATTTCTTGAACTGTTACGTTTATGATATTCTATATATCGCCCATATATGTAGTAATAAAATAAGAACGTAAAAAATATATGTATTGTCTATGTCACGGTGTCCCAATGTTTACATGGAGATGGACTATACACCTACTGTAGGTTGCTGTATAGTCCATCTCCATGTAAACATTGTATAATTATTTCAAAACTTTGCGTGTTCTTTTAGAAATTGAACAGATTTATCTGTAAATACAAGCAATATCCAAGATCATCCAATAAATATTGCAGACTAGTGACACAGTTTTGTGGTCATAGATGATCATAAATCTTGGTATGCCTTCTGCAATGGTTGTAAGAGATTTGTTGGGCAACGAACTGAACTAAGTTCATGGGTCTACATAGTACATGGGTGGACACCTGTATGTAATGTGACCAACAGAATATCGAACAACAATATGAAATAAACATACATTCTTTGAAATAATCTGAAAGCTGGTATAAATAGAACGTTTGTAGATGTAGATGTTTTATAACTCCACAAATATTATTTGCTTGTGATAATTTTGCTTGTAATGTTGTTTCTGTGTAATGCCAAAGTGTTTTCAAAGGTTTTGTGGTAGGTGGCTGTAACCCTTTTGATTATATTGCTGAATAGTGAATACTACTCACATATAACGAAATTAAATTTGTATATAACCTACACCTTTCCTTATAGCAGCATTAGCCAACAATATAATTTTTACTTTTAGAATGTTCATGAATCGAATCATTTTATAATATTTACAAAAAGACAGCATTTTGCTTTTTTAAAACCAATGCAAACTAAATATTTTAAATGTTGTTTACGAAACAATCTAAAACATTGCCAAACATTCATATTAAAAGGTAGCATAGAAAATAGAAATTCTATCACTGAATTAGGTTGACTAAACCAAGTTATGATCATAAATCAAGAAGTGAAAAGCATCTCTCCTTGCCCGTAGGTCATTAAACCTTCAGTCTGCTTCTTAAATACATGTATTCAGTTGGACATGTACTTGGGAAATTCCCTATTTAGAGGTTTAGTACATGGCAATATTTTTGTCCTGCCTTTACCCTTTACCCTACCACACCTTACATTATATTGGTCATGGCAAGCAGCTTTGAATAATGCCCGCTCAGTGGTGCGCTTCAGCCTCATGCTAATTATTTTGATAGTTGGGAGTGAAAATAAGTATTCAAAAACCCTTTGGTAGTCAACAATTTAAATAAGCCACCTCATATTTATCAAGTATTGAACCTTTGATAAGTGTACATATTATGTACATTTTTTGTGGGTTTTTTGCATTCATTTTTGAAGTTTGCCTTTAGACAAAATGTACCATTTTACACGAATAAATTGCATGTATAAAAGTCACATTTTGAATGGAGACTTGGAGAGGCTTGCTGAAAATTGTAGCCAGCATTTTATACCCATGCAATAAAACTGAACATTGTAAACTTAATATACCAGTAAGCCTACATATGAAACATGCGCAAAGTACTAAATGATCCAATTATTCGTAACACTTATTCTTGGACGTGTAATATATAAGATGGTATGGGTAGCATCAGAATATATGTGACATATCTTCTCATAAAAAGTTAACTTTACAATTGTTTTGGCAAGGCACTTTTTTCTTTCTTTTTTTATATATTCTATATTAATTGAATATGAGTTTACAATAGACTATTTACTGCTTAATTTTCAGTGGAAGATCTGTTTTTTTAGAAAAGGAGGAGTGCACTGCATGGATCTTATGGGTTTCATATGCACAATCGATAGCGGACATTAAAAAATAAACATGAAAATGAAATAATTTTGTGGCACTACCAGTATAGGAAATCACATAAAAATGCCTGTTTGATGAATAAATTAAACTATAAGGTGTCCTAAAAGTTGTGGTTCTTCAAAATTTAGTTATTTCAACACTGAGCAAGTAACGCAATGAGCTACATATTATATAAAGTCCTCTGTAAAACCCATGAATTCACATACAATTGTGTGCAGTAGGTATCATGTATACAGGTTTGAACTCCGCTTTTGTTTTTGTTTTTCCAAAGTATGAAGCTAAAAAATGCATGATGATTTGGATTTTTGCATTGTTTGTAAACAAAACAACTGCTCATGATTCACATTCAATACACATTTTCCCTACACTATATAAACAAATAAATCATTAAAAGCATAATTAGCATAGATTTTATTATACTGTAAACAACTAATAATAGCAAACATTTAATACAATTGTGGCATGACACCTTTTTATGTACACTACCTAATTAAAATTACTTACACATTACTTTACAAAAATTAAGTACTTTACATACAAAATTGAGTAGCAAACATTATTAAAACAGTTTTGTATAAAAATGTATATAAAATCCCTGTATAAATATTCCCATAATTGAAATTCCAAGCAATACACATAAGTTTGCAGTAGCAAAAAAAGCAATAAAATTACAATTCAATGTTGTAAACATTTTATCTACCGTACATGTAGGTGACCATCATCAGCCCCTTTCTTTTTTCTGTTGTCTCTTTTGCCACACTCTCCCAATGCTTAACATTAACAACAGTCAGAACAATACAAACTGACGCCCATGTTCTAGGAAATTTGACTTCAAATGCCATGATGGTCATCTACTCTAAAAATTAATAAACTTTGCAACTAAATAATCTATAAGATTAATCAATTTCATGAATTGTAGAATTATCGCTATAAGCAATCTTCCCAATTTACACAATAGTAGTAATCTTTTTGAATACATATATATATGTATTGGTAGGTCCCCAGATGTAGGTACTTATATATATAAAAATTGATTTATTTATAAAACATCACTTGACCTTATGTATATTACACATATATATTAAACTCATGAGAGTTCCAAGACAAGGTTTTAAGTACAGATCTCTCAGCTTTTTTACTTTCATGTTACACTCATCAATAAATAATCACGCTTGTATCGCAGTTTAGCTATTGACAATTAAATCCAATTGTACATATTGTTCAACAAAATATGTTAAAATCAAATAATCATCGCTAAAGCATAATTGATTTAAATAACATTGGTTAGATATCACCATGATAGCTATGTAATCAAAATCAGTTAGTACTTTTGATCATTTTCTATACTACTACAAACTACATACAGTCTACAATATATGTCACTTAATTAATGGGTTGCTTCATGTCTTTTCAACTGTTCATCACTGTCAAATATGGCTAAACAAACATTGCACATGAATTTTACTTTTGGTTCACAAAAATGGAACCGAAATTGTGCTTCACCATAAAATCTTTTTCTGCATTTTCCACATGTTAGCATGACATCCATTTCGTCATCAGAGGAGTCATTTGCATTATTCTTCTTATCAAACTTGTTTGGTTGACACTCTCCATTCTTGAAATGTCTTCGTAGATATTTTTTGGACTGGAAAAGTTTGTTACACTGAGCACATGTCACTGGTTCCGCCATGTGACGTTTCTGTACATGTCTATTGAGGTGACTTTGACTGTTATATGTTTTTTTACAATACTCACAAACAAATAATCCTGACATGTGTGTTACCATGTGGTCACGTAAATGTGTTAGCTGGAGAAAGGATTTCTGACAGAATGGACACACAACAGGATTGACATCAGATGTTGCTGAAGTTTGCGGCATTGAGTCAATTGCATTTGCAGGACCCATGTCAAGATGCCCATGAGTTTGTTTATGCTGAAGAAGGGTCATCTTATCATTAAACTTGTGATTACATACATCACAAGAAAATGTAAACATATTAGGATGATGTCCTCTTTTGTGAAAGTCAAGCGATGTTTTATCTCTGAAAGAGACATTGCACTCAGTGCACACAAATTTGCCTGGAGCATGTCCATATTGTCCAGCATTCTGAAATGGACCAGCGCTTTGACATCGTTCACTGTTGGTGGACCTACTCTGCAAGCTCAGAATAGAACTGCTAAACCCACTTCTATGTGTCATTAAGTGGGTAGCTTTATCAGTCTCTGTTTTAAAACATTCACCACACACATCACAACCAAACAATGCTCCAGTACTTGATTGTCTTCTTTGTAAGGTATTAAGTCTTTGCATGAGTTGATTTTCAAATGGAAATTTATATCTTGAATTGTCTTGTGGGTAGCTTGGAGTACTATTTGCACTCTCATCTGTTGTTGAATAATTACTGCTTGAGTCATCATTGTAAATATTAGTATTACCAAATGGAACTGTTGGATAGATTTGGGGAGATGGATGAGTGATTGATTTACTGTTCAAGGATATACTTTGATTTTCATACTGTTGTCCCAAATTATAAGCACCTTTACCTCCTTTGAAACCTTTGCCTTGAACAATTATGGCAGCATTTTCAGGATTTGGACTGAGAAACATCTGATCTTTCTGACTAACTGGACTAAGATAGCAGCTGTCTGCATTCAATTTTCCTTTACCTATTGACTTCTGACCTTTTGTTTGGATAGGTACGCTATTTTGGTTGATATTTGAATCTGCGAGTGTCATTGCTATGTCAAGAATATCCTGTTTTGTACTACTATCTTGCGTTGGATCAGCACTTAGTGAATTCATTATATTATCATGAAGGATACTTAGAAGTCCACTATCTTGATCCAAGAAGCTGGTCTCCATTGGTGGCATGGAATTTGCTAACTCTTCAATTGTAGGACAGTGAACAGGATGATCTTGGATACTATTAGTGGTTATATCAGTGGTGCTGTTCATTGTGTTACTTTGTGCATCATCTCTCCTCTCATTATCATTCAGTGCATTATCGTTTCCATCACTAGATTCCTGAAAAGCAGATTTATAGTTGTTATTTACTTCCATATTCTGATGGTTGTTGCTATTTTGTTGTTCTTGGGATAATTCATTCTCTTGAATTATGTGATTTTTACGTGGTCTGCCTCTCGGTCTTTTGATCTTTGTCTCTTTCTTCAGTGTCTTACGTCTTTTTGGCTTGGTTTCTTGTTTGTGAGGATAACATTTTGCAGTATGCACATGCGAACTACTTCTAGTACTTTTTGGTTTCTTCTTTTTAGCTCCAGTTGTGAAACATTTCTGATTTTGTTCATTACTATCCAATTCAGTCTGTTCACTATCTTCTATTTTATTTGCCTTCATTTCTAATAGACTTTCTTTTCTCCACTTCATAATTCGATACTTTTGATCTTTGTTTAATTTATTAAAGCTTATTTCATCATCAGATGGCTGAAGATAAGTGGGTGTTGCTTCTCCATTGTCACTAAAAGCTGAAATTGTTCTTGGTGTACAGCTTGGTGTATTATTTTCTATTGCAATCTCCACGAATTCTAAATCTTGGGGGCCCTTTGTGTTTAATGTAGTTGATCCTTCTGACACCATGTTTATATGTTCATTTGATTTGTCACTTTCATGATTAACAGAAGTAGGGGTATCATTTTGTTCCTCAGTAGCATCATTTTCTCGCATATCACCATTATCATTATTTTCTACATCTGATTCATCTTCATAGGCTATTATTGCTGCATCTGGACCAAGAACAACTATTTCAGATTCATCTTGCAGGAAAATTGTGCCAACATTTGGTATTTCCTTGTCTGTTTGGCAAAGTATTTCAACAAAATGACCAGGGGTGCCAATTGTAGATGGTTGAGGGCTACTCAAAGGAATTCTTGTCTGTATTACATTTGATTGTGTATCAGAACTATTAGGATTTTCTTCGATTTCATTATTATCGTATGACTCTTGTGACTGAAAACCTTCATTTTCTTCTTGGGATGCCCATGAGCTTTGCACGCTTCGAGGAGAAAATAGGCTACTTTCTCGTGAACTAGGAACATGACTTGACCCATCTGCATAGAAGTCTTGTGGCGAATTGACAGAACCATAATTGGAAGATCTATTATCTGATGAAGTATGCATATGTTTCCCTATGACTCGCCCAGGTGGTGAATTAAACAGACTGCTGCACTCTGCTGTTGAGATTGACTCAACATCAGAGTTCTCTGTGTTGGTTCCACCTGATGTTAGCTGAGTATTTTCACTGATTTGTGATGATGAATTTTTATAAGAATCTGGTGTTTGCTGAGTATTTTCACTGATTTGTGGTGATGAATTTTTATAAGAATCTGGTGTTTGCTGAGTATTTTCGCTGATTTGTGATGATGAATTTTTATAAGAATCTGGTGGAGATAGAAAATTGTATACTGGTGAATGAACACTTGAATATCTCTTACTCAAAATTTGGCTATATTGTTGTTGCTCACCATCAGTAAAATATCCTGCTGATACATGTGAACCAGAAGCAGATGGAGGTACTAATATTTCACAATAATGCAAGTCACTTGGTGGTCTATGTATACTCTCTATGTATACTGCTTTTTCAGAGTTTAATTTCTTTCCTGTGGCATCTCTGCCGATGTATTTCAGAACCATTTTCTGATTGAGGACTTGAACCATGTTTATATTCAAGCACAATATTCTCAGTCATCCATTGCTGAGTGAATGGTGTTTCCAAATTGCGATATGACCCTTGTCCTTGAGAGTCATGCTCATTATTCAGTGATGGTGTTTTGCCTGATGGGGTTCTAGATGGTGAAAAAATTCTGATGATTTCTGGATCATTAGTTTTGAATGCTTTTGGCAGATATTTACACCTGTCTTTCAGTTTTGCAACTATGGTATCAATTTTTCTTGGACTAAAAGCTCTTGGAATTGATGCTTGTGGTTTGTTTTCAGTGTCAACTTTTGTATTCACTTCTTCTGTGTTTACAGAATCTTTCAGTTGCTTTTTGCTAACATTGACTGACTTATCTGTATGTACCCCTAAATATTTGGGCATATCAGAACTTTTCATTTCATTTTCATTATATGCTTCACTAATATGGATACTGGAAGGACATTTAGACATGTAATAATTTGGAGGTGTTCCAACACTTGGATCTGGAGTCAAACCATCTGGAAGCATTTGAATGTGTCTGGGTGTTTGTGCTTTTCGTTTGTTTTTTACCGAAGATGATTTGTTGTTTTCTGATTTCTTTTTGTACCCTTTTGTGGGAGTCTTTTTTGCTTTTTTTGGTCTTTGTTTCTTCAATACATTTCCTTTTTTACTTGATTTTGCACTGACTTTGCCTTTCTCTGTGTGTAATATTTCATCACTTTGGTTATCTGTTTCACATTCTTTCTGTGTTACTTTAGCTGTCATTTCATTTAAATGATTATCAGTTGCAGATACACTTTGAGAATCAGTATTGTTTTGAGCCATTCTTTGTTTGTATATTCGTTTCATGTGTCGATACTTTATGTATTGTAACTGTTTGCAGTTCCATGGTGAAGGTAGTGAAAATCTTGACGGACTCATATTATTTTCCATCAGTGACAGTGGTGACAGCATTTTCCCATTGCTATTGTATGTTTGATCACTTTGGTTAAAAATGTTTGGCTGATCTTTTTCTGCTGGTGATTTCAAACACTTTTCAGCTGATATTTCTCTCTCCTGATTTTCTCTGTAGTTTTCGGAAGAGCTACTAAGATATACCCTTTTCCTTTTATTTTGATACGAAAATTTTGGAGATTTATTGGGAGACCGAAAACTAAAGGACATTCGATTCAATTCAATGGTAGGTGAAAGTAGCAATCTGTTGTCTTTTAATACTTGAGCTTCACATTTTGAAGGTTCGATTCCTTTACTGGATAGTTTTTCCATTATTTCATTATTTTTGTCAGGCATTGTTGTGAATTTGTGTTTTGACCTTGATCTTTTTTGTTCATCATTGCCCTTTACACCTTTTTTAGAGTAACTG
This sequence comes from Streblospio benedicti, assembly GCA_019095985.1. Classification (NCBI taxonomy): domain Eukaryota; kingdom Metazoa; phylum Annelida; class Polychaeta; order Spionida; family Spionidae; genus Streblospio; species Streblospio benedicti. Next base: position 17,233,543 of record CM032663.1, read on the forward strand.
TCTCGGTAATTATGTTGTAACACTTTAATTGGTGTATTTTTGTCGGGACATAGTATCTTAGCAGGTGGCTCAAAGAGTGTGTTATCTTCAGGAATTTGTGAACCTTTACACAGTGGAACATATTCTTCATTCATCTCTGTAATTTGTTTTTCTTTTCTTTTCCTACTTTTTGGTTTATCTGGACTTTTAACTTTACTTTTATTATTATGGCTCTTTTTCGGTGATTCACTAACTTTACTTTTATTATTATGGCTCTTTTTCGGTGATTCACTTGCAGAACTTCTTTTATTCTTTACATTTTCTGAGATTGTACATAGATATTCATTGGATAAAGTTGTATTTTTCTGAGAATGGCCAGATAAATTTGAAGTTGGAATTGGTTTGATAAATCTTGATTCACTTGGCTTTAAGACGTTCCTTTTTGGTGGAGTAGTAGTAACTGTATGAGATCTTGACTTTTTAGCACATTTGGTTTCACTGTCTGAACGTTTTGAGTTTTTTGTTTTTTGTTTACAACTATCATTGTATTTTCTTCCTATTGGCTGGAAACCTGTTGAGTATTTCGCGATTAGATATGGATTTGTAGATACATCATCTATGTTTATGAATGGTGAAAAAGGAAGACGACTGTCCTGCATAATAGTTTTATCACATTTTTCACTTGATATTCCAGCTTTTGATAATTTAATAACTAATTTTGTATTTGTCACTATACCTTGTGAACTTGTATTGTGCATTGGAGAATTTGACTGCATGCTCTTAATACTATACAAGTCGCTATTAGGTAAGTTTTCAGTAACAGTTGATTGTTGTTTTGTAGAATTCACTGCATTTAGTTTCTGATCAGCTTCTTTCAAAAGTTCGCTAATTTTTTTCCTCTTTCTATTCGCTTTTAACACAGGCATATCATCATTCTCATCATCTTCTTTATTATTATTGTCAATCTTTCTATGGCGATCTTCTTCCCTTGTTAAATCTACAAATTGTGGTTCTGGTGCAAGTACTGGCATTTCTGATACTGTATGCTTTCCTTTCTTGTCTCCACTTCTTGACCTTTTACATTTTAATGGAGGAACCATGGGCTTTTTAAATAAAATCTCATCATCTTTGTTTTTATTTAACACATTAGATGAACTGTGTGTAGTTTTTGAGTTAACTTTCACACTTTGTTTAATATCTTCCTTTTGCCTTTCACTGCTTCGTGTTCTTTTGGTTTTGTCTTGAGAACTTTGCATGTTTTGTTCTTTTGGAGCAGATCCAGATTTTGATCTTTGATGTTTATTTGCACTGGATGTCTTTTCTTCATTTCTTTTCATGTGATGTTTTTCCTTATCAAAATTTGTGTCAGATTTTGATGGTTTAATTGATGTTGAATTTCTGGTATAAATATTTGTAGTATGACTATTTCCAAACTGATATTTTACTGGTCCCCAATCACCAGATAATGAATCCATGCTTATGAAAGGTGAAAATAGCAATTGGTCATTATTCAAAATTGATTTGTCACATTTTCTTGTAGTAATCCCTGCTTTGCACAATTTATCCTTCATAGTCTTTAGCTTTGCAGCTTTTGACATCTTTGCTTTTATGATCTTATCATTTACACATTTACTGTATTGAGGAGATGCCATTGCCCGCCTTGCTTTGAACATTTGTATTTTGTCTACAACATAATCCTCAGTATTATCACTCTTTTTACTTTTAGCCAGGAGTTTCTTCATACTTTCCAATTTGCCACTTCTTTTACTGATTTTACCCTGTGAACCATAAGTCCCTGGTTCGTTGGTAACTATGTCCTGGCCCGCATTTGTAACACCAAAAGTTTCAAACAGTGATCTGGAATGATGTTGATTTTTTATAGCAGCTAATTTACCATTTCTGGTATTTGTACTTCTTTTTGTTTTATCCATATTTATGGTTTGCTTCTAATTATTCTATTAATGTTCATTATCACTCACAACTACAATCAAAGAGTTCAATCTAATAGTCAAAGAGCACATCTGATGCTCCTTTGCAAACGATTTCTGTTGTGTTCAGACTATTAAAATACAATAATTTCACAGAAGCAGCACTCTTTTTACTTAAACTATAAGTATATCAATAAATGTTACCGCTGCAGCTCAAATTTATATTGAATAGCCCTTTCACTGGTATGTATTGTTAAAGAACTGAAAATCACACAAAATATCAATAGCAGTCAATGAGGCCGCTGAATTTCTTTTCACAAAAATCCTGCAACGTCATGTGCATCTTTTCAATCACATATCTATTTTTTACGTATCACAATACTTTTGTTATTTGTGTATTGATGAAATGATTTCTTTTATTGATATTTCTGCTCATTGTATTATCCATCACGTGCAGCAATGCGCTTTGGAAATAATTTATCCAAGATTTTATTCACTTGCGCAAATTATCTTCCATCTTTTGCATGCCATGTCTAAAATTATACTAACCCCAGTTCTCACCAGTTCTGCCTGAGAGAACATTTAGGGGACTACCCCTATTATGTCTGTTACGGTGGGAGATTTTACCATTAATGGCGGCAAATTAGATTTTGAACTTTCCTTACTTTCAATAATGGTTACTTTAAGAAGAAATTATGTTTTACAACAGTCAAATTTTCAACAAATAATTTCATGCCTCTTACAGTTTATTTTACAACAGAATATATGATAGAAAACTATTCACAGTGCCTTCTGTATTTAATAGAAGTTGTGATGCTCACATCTAAGGTAGATTCCATTCAGATGCACGGGAGTATAACATTGTCATATTATGTCACAGGGTATTTATGAGCTTCATTGGTACAGTCAGAGGTGACCTACACGTAAGTTCAAGACTTACTTCACACAATGACCATAGTGCATGACCACTTCAATTAATATGTGAAAGTTTACAAGTGTCCAGGGGCAGGGTGTGTCTATTCAGGGACCTAGTATTGTTACAATCAAAAGCACCAATATGATTTAACCCATTCGATATTTATTCAGACAAGGCACTTCTTACATAAAATATCAAAGATAGTTGCGTGTTTTATCATATCATCTATCATGGAATTATGAATTCATTGAATTTAATTGATACAGTGTAATGATCTTTAAAAACACTACATTACTAGGTATGAGCATGGAAACATAAAGCCCTCTGGCCACAATTTGATGTTCAAAGGGCATTATTGGCAAATGGAAATTAAAAGATTGACAAAAACAATGACATTTTGTTTGGTTGTATCACTAGTTTATTTCATCTAACATAATCATATTAATGCTTGATGAAATGTTTTCATTAATTATCAACCTTAATATAAACGTTGAAAGTATTATATTGGTATACATTTTCGTCCACTTTTACAGCCTAGATAATCGTAAAAAGCTGGTTGACACAATGATGTAAATAAATATGCTATTAAATGAAGCTGATAGAAGTTAGGTTCACAATTATTTTATTGCATGCTCTTGACACTCAGTTGTGCAACATTTCCCTTAAAGTGTTGATTGAATAATTCAGCACGCAATTGATAAATTTAAAATCACATCACCAATCTTCATTACAATTTGCTTGTCTGTTTGCATTATGTGATTGTGACAACTGCAGTTTCAAACCAATGAATCGAACTGCGAATTAACCAAACTGTTAGTTCTACATATACCGGTAGTAATATTCTGGATACCATTCTAACAGTAGATTAAATTAGGACATGTTTTTTTGTAACTTGGCACGTTTTACATAGTCTAACATGGGGTTCAAGATCTGGTGTCAAGTCCAAGGGAAGTGACTACTATTGGTCACAAAGATAACAGAATTCATGCCATATTCTACACCTGTCCTAAATCTGTATTGCTAGTATTATAGAAATTTACATGCAAATTATCAACTAAATTTTTATTTGAAAACTTTACATGATATATTCCGACTTCATTTGTTGCCACTTTCATGGATTACAGGCCCACTGTTTAATTTCACAAGAGTCATATTTATTTCGATATTCAGACCTCTCACTGAAAATATAGTTAAAATTATAGTTTAAATTATATATTCCAGTATGACAAGTAATATTTAGGAAGTGTGTGTGTGTGTGTGTGTGTGTGTGTGTGTGTGCGTGCGTGCGCGCGCGTGGACAAAAATTTTGGAATTTAGACCTTTCTCTATACAGAGGCTCATCTTGGTTGCTTTGTGAAGGTTTGGGACCCTAAAAAGTGATCTTATGATAGAGGTGGTCTCAATCTAGGATTATTAATTGGTCAATTAATAATCCTAGTCTCAATAGAGAGGTCGTTTTAATTAGAGGTTATTAGGTAAAACATTACGTACATGTATATGCAAAACAAACACCTCATAATTTACTAGATCAAAATTGTTCAAAGAACAAGGCGTCGCTAGAACAACGTTCACTTGTGGACAATAACGATGTTTACGAAAATGTTTTGGAAATTATGATTAAAAGTACACAATTACAATATACCTGGTATGCGATTAGCCACAAATAATAAACCACAGTCTAATATTGGCTCTGTCATGCTATAATTGATTTGCTGTAGCAGTAAATAGAAAACAGCACCAAGTAGTCTAATGCAGCTAATATGATCTTGATCTGTAATGGTGCATTCAATACTAATAAGAATGTCGAAAATGAACTATAAGGCCCTGTGGAAAGCCCAGTTTAATTAGTAGAGTGCCCAAAATTGAATTCTTCATACCTCATAGTTGAGTAAAGTTTGAACGAAATTGGTTCATCAGTAAACCTTCTAGCTTGTCCAGAGACATATATGCATGCATGCACGCACGCACGCACGCACGCATGCACACACACACACACAGTCACACACAGTCACATTCACACATTCACACACACAACACCGTCACACACATAACAGTCACACACACACACGCATGTATGCATGCATGCAGTCACATACAGTCACACACAGTCACACACAGACACACACACACAGTCACACACACACTTGCATATACGCATGCACAAAAAGCGCACACAGACAGATAGACGGGCGGCCAGACAGAAAGAAATACATATTTATCAACCAATGACTATATATTCATTGGGTTGTCGGATTGGCTAGGAACCCGATACAGGGACCCGATATGGAAATCCATATCGGGTCTAGACCCGATACAGCTTTTTGACCGGACTACTTTTTTCCTATTTCACAAACAATCATTTCTTCTGGGAGGGAGGTACTTGGTATTTGTCGTTGTTCACTGTTCATTGTTATGTTTTCCTCAACACAATACAAAAAAAAATAATAACAGCAATAATAGATATAAGAATACAAATGTAAAAAAATCTACGCTTTTATTACAAACACTACGTCAATGACACTTCTATGTGAAAGTATACAATGTACTACTATTGAAACAGGCGCGCAATAAACATTTACTAAAGCACATATTACCACAACTACAAAGGATCACGTAATCCGTGCAGAGACGTTCAGAAAAATGCGGTGTTCGTTGTTGCTTGAACGGTTGACGTCTCAAGGAACACGTCAAGAGCACTGTGATTTACGCTGGTCGCTTGTATTCTCGGAAACCTTCAGCAACGTTAATATAAACAATCCACATATTTTATTGACGGTCTGAATTCTTGCATTTTAGTATATACGTGTACTGTTAGTATGTATATAATGCGTCTAACAAAATAATGGTTATAAAAATGCCATGGGATCATTCAAGTCACCTGGATATGCAACCCAATTGACGTTATCAGGACAGAAAGATTCGAATCGGCAGTCTATCTATCATCGATTTGACAGCATAGAAGTATTCATGCGCGTTTTGAAATTTCCTTATTTATGATTATCTGTTCATCAACTGCATTATATATTAGAAACATTTCGTATTTGTGACATTGGTTGATAAATAAAGAACGCAATTCCCTCCCCATATGACTGTTGTGTATCGGACTCATCTGCGGGCGCATCAGACTCACCTAAAGGCTCGTCTGATACGCCCGCAGATTCATCCGATACACAACAGTCATATGGGGAGGGAACCACGTTCTCTCTATAAATATACATACGAAGTGAACAAAAAGCTTTCGCATCAACTGCTGAAGCAACGCAATATAGATATAGTGAGGGTTCAATGAAATCACAAAATCTAAGTAGAACTTTATAGTATGTGATTAATTAAAAAACTGGACAAAAATATACCGATTTGTATATGAAAGAGGTCATGTTCAATTGCTCTATTAGTATTCAGTTACAACTTACAGGTATCAATGAGATGTCGTTTAACATCATCACCATTCTCTCTAATTTGTTGTAATTTCATGGTGGACAAATCGTTTTTGGCATGCAACACACTCTGGTTGAAATTCTGAAAATTAAGATTTTAGATTATAAAAAGATGTCAATTGTAGAATTGTCAGCTTGAATGTAACATCGAGAATGTAGCCTAGTGGTATAAAAACCATAGGCTCAATTTATGGACGGAATATAAAATGTAAATTGACTTCTCAGGAAACATATTTACATATCAAGGAAAATTCAGTGTTTCACGCACCTTTTGTGGACTAATTTCATGTATTCATTACAGGTTATGAAATAAGAGCCTACCAAGTGGGCTAGTGTCAGCAGAATTTAACCTGGGTCAACTGGTTTCAAAAGTAGTAGCCTACCCATTGTGTCTGGTTCTCAATATTAGTATGATTTTGGGGCGGATACCTTTTATAGATGCGGTCCCTTTGGTCCATGAGCAAATTGTCAAGTTTATTACGTGCTTATATTCTAATGCATGTATTTTTATTTGGAACTTGGCCATCTCAAGTTTACTGATGATTTCTTGTACCTGAATTGCAGCCAATTGTGTGTCTGTTAGCAGCGTAGCATTCTGCAAGGTACTCATATCCCATTTTCTTTCTAACTTGTCAATTTACTGTCATAAGAATATTTCTCAATATTTATGTCTGTCAGGAGAAAAATTGCTAAAAAATAATATTTATTAGTTAAAATGGTTATAGTGGTTGTTGTGGTTTTGTTCTTAATTCAAATTTGATACGAGTCGTAGTACAATTGCATAACGCAAGAAAGATTTTAATAAATTTTTATTGCATATAAAGAGCAGTTTATTGACCACCAAATGATACAAGCACTTTGCATACAACAGTAACATTTCATTAACTTTACACCAATCATTGGGAATAGAGACAAAACCACATGATTTACTTTGTCATACCAGAAATAATTGAAAAGGTTATGCAATTCAATCTTTATCTTGAGGAAAATATCTATGGAGAGTGTGTTAACTTGTTTACTTCAACACTTTTTCACTTTTTTTTTCATTAACCAATGTTTTCCAATTATAATCGTGAACGTAAATAAATAGAGCCTAATAAATATTAGTAGATGATATGAATAATAATTGTGATAAAATAATGCTAAAATTGAAAACTAAAAAGATACAAAAGTTTTTGCAAACGTGTCCACATATCAATTATGATCATTTCAGGTAATACGTACGTGGACAATGAAAGGACACTGGATAACAAACATTTATGGGTGATAATGAATGTTGTGGAAAATTCTTGTATACATTTTAATATCAGTTTTCAGTGACAGTTTGACTGGTACACTAAACAATAATGAAAACATGTACAGACATGTTCAAAGCACACTGCATATCATCAAATCAGTTTGAGCATAAAGCATTGGAATCATATTTGCAATTTTTGAAGATATATGGTTAAAATATTCAACTATAGTTTTGTAATGACCACAGCAAAGTTGTAACTTTTCCAGATAGACAATGTAATGCTACCTGGAAATTACACATAGAGCACCTTTCTAATATAATTACCTTTTAGCAAAATATTTAAATATTTTTCATACAAAAGTCTAATATCTATCACTTGTGGTCATTACCTGATCCTAATACACAAAAAATAAAATCACCTATATTTATGTGCTGGCATGTACTCTTAGCAGTAATGTTCCTTATATACATATACAACTATCCATCTATATGTACAAAATCTTAGTAGTACACATCCATATATACAATTACATTCATAGCAATAAAATAGCCACATTGGAAGCCTGTTTTACAATAAGTTAGTGACATAGAGTCAAGGCCATCCACTATGTTTTAAATAGTGGAATTATTGGATACATTTGTTCATAACACAATACATTCTACTTTTTGCTGAAGCGATTTACAAAACTAGCTTTCAACAAAAATAAGTTAAATATTCATATGAAAAATTTCCTATTTATACACTGTCACTAAAAAATGTTAGAACAAGGCTGTACTAGTGCAATTGGTCCTTAATATCATTAGTGCAATAATTATTCTCCAGAGTAATATATTCCTCAATTTAAACATTTAAGATCCAACTGTTTCAAATAATAAACTCAGAAGTTTCAGGATATGATACTTAAAAACAAATATAAAAGAACTAACCAATAACAAAATATCCTCTTGATATTAGACATACAAAACAATTAAAAATAATCATTATTTCAATATCACAAATAACGATAGTATGATTTACCAATAACATCAATTATGTTGTTTGTTTTTCATAAAAAATTACCGTAAACACTTTAAGCACCAAATATTGCTATTTAGCAAGTAATAGGAAAATAACAAACCAAACCTGAACACAATTGCTAGCAAGTAGGTTTCAACAATCAACACTTCAAGCCTTTGTATATACATTGCTACTAAGTTACAATGTAATAATACACCCAAAAATGACTAGGTATGTGGCTACTGTCCATAACAATTCAGTGACTTAATGAATATTCCTCAAAATCTAAAATCACGTAGGTACTTCACAATAACAAAATTAAATTCTGACTAGAATTAGTAAAATTGAACACCACTTCCTTGTGAAATCTTCATGTTGGTTATTCTATTTATGAAGATCAAGATTACTTTACACTTTTTCAGCAGAATGCACAAATACTTTTCTGTTATCCATTGTCTTAATCACTTGGTTTGGGTACTTATGACAGATTTACTTAAAATCATCGCATTAGAACCAATAAGGTCCTAAATAATCCCTGAGCTCTTCTTTTATTTATTATTTTTTCACAGAGCATGAAAGCTGTGGAATGATCTTTAAACTTAGTTGTCTGACTGTTCATTTGGTAAATGACCACATTCATGATAAAAGTACATAATATGATTCTACCAACACTACGTTAAAACTAGAATCTGCAGGTTTTAGAAATAATACGGTCATTACCATTAGCTATGCTGTGATGATCTTTACTATTAAGCAAAACATAATTTTATAATCAATTATTAAACTTCCATGTTAAACTTCACTTTGTCCATAAAAGAAGAAATCGTGATTCTCTATAAGAAGTTGTAAAATGGTAGCAAGATGCTGAGATATGACCGTCACTTTTTCCATGGACGTGATGTCTGCCCTGAAGAGAGTTGGCCACCAGCAAATAGCAAGGTTACTGGCACTCATTGAGTTCTCTTTCACATGTTGAGAAACCCTGTAAATAGCAATAATATCAGTACTACTAAAGTTGAAACAATAGTCGTTAATTGGATATACTATATATATATACTGTTTTGAAGTATTACAACATATAAATATAAATATTGATAAAACTGTTTAAATGTACTCATATTTCAAAAGAAAAAAAAAACTTATTTTACATGCTGCTTTAATAAAATCTAAAGTTTTTCAAACATTTTATAAATCTACAAAATATGATTGTTTTACGTTTCGACAACCAACGTTTTCTCCAGAAACCTGGGATTTGATTAAAACAGCAGATTGAAAGACATGTTTATTTTTTATTGAGATGACAGGAACTGCTGCAGCTCAAATCCAAGACTTATCAAACATGTTTGTGCACTGTTACCAATAGATATTTCTATATGATTATGTTTCCCAGTGCCAGCGAATGCATTTTCAATATTCTCTCTCTCTCAAATCTCGCTAGCACACATGTTTCTACCTCGATAGATATAGCTAGAGACAGTGTTTAACAACCCTAAGCTTCAATTTGACTACATCAAGTGGCCCTGGCAGGACTTCAAGTTTGTGAGACTTGAATGATACCATGTTTTTTTATTCTATTTATTTTGTTTAACACAGGCATATTAATACTACAAATAAGTAGATAAAAGGTTACAGATATGTAAAAAATATCAATAGAAGTAAAATTGAGTAGAGATATACATATATAATGGGGGGAAAAAACAGTATGTTGTGGTCTTCAGCTAGGTCTATCTTGGTGGAAATATGCTTTCAAGATGCAGAAATAAGTGTACATGAAGTCAAAAAAAAACATTTATTTACTTGACAAGATGACTGATGAAATACTTGAGGACTTCAAAGTTGGAAAGAGGAAGTTTCTTGAGCACATTTCGTATGGCACACATCTTCGTGGTTTGACTATCACATTGAAGCTCTAAAAAAAGAACGAACAACGGTTAGTAAATAACGATTTTTTTTATTAATTTCTACAACACTGTCATGATTATTCAGAAAATACAAGATTTACATACGCTGCATTAAGCATGAAAGTATAGGTGTATATATCTAAATGGATGCTATTCAGAAGTCAACATTCAATCATAGATTTTTACAGCCAAACACACATTTATAATTTATGTAGGACATATACCGTACTAACGACTATGATGCTCAACCTTTCAGCCAGTTTGTTTATTGATTTCTCACCTGCAGCTTGGATGAGTTCATCAAAAAGATAATGAGGCACAAGTGGTTCCGGCAAGTCCCTCAGCCACTGTTTGAGAGCAGTGCCCACAGCATTGACAGGCAAGTCAAGGGCTTCCAAGTCAATGTTGCCTGGGTCTGAAGACAAAAAAACAGCAAAATTTTAAAGCACACATCTTAAATCTTTTAAGAAATTGCCATCTATTGATGTTTCAGAATGTATGAAAGAAAAAGGTGCCAAGGAAAAGTAACAACAGAACACAATTCAATATTAGATAGCATTTGGCTTTAATTCACAGTTTTCCAATCTTTTCAAATTTAAAATGTACTTCAGAAAACAAGTTGAAACACTGTAATCTGTGCAATACCTTCTCTAAATTTTTCCATTAACTGCTGTACTTGTGCCTGGTTTCCAGGAACGCGATAGAGTCCTTCTGTATCAAGACCATCTGCTTCAATGAACTCAATGCACGTCTCCATGAAGAGAGGCACTAGGTGTTCATCAGACTGAGCCATATCCTGGTTTTAAAATCACATTTAATGACATGATATCCTTCTTGGCAGATTTTAACTGAATTCATTGGTAAAAGTTCTTGCCAAACATATTGAAATATAAAATCCCCTAAAAAAATGTTCTGTGATAAACAAGTTTGTATGTTATAAGTAAATCATAAATACATTTTCGTAATATACTACGCATCTAGTCATACCTCTAGAGTTACAGATGCAGAACTTTGACTTGGTGTATCCCTATTTATTCTTATACTATCTTTCTTCTTTTGCAACTTTTTAGCCATCTTCTGTTGTTCTTTGACTCGTTTTTCCTCTTCTTTCTGTCGCCTTTTCTCATCCTCCTAAAAAAATTACTTCGATTGATAAGTGATTGAGAAGAGATAAACAAATTCAAATTTTTACACTAAATATCAAAATTCAAATTATATGCATTCGCCTATTTTGAGTGAAAACATTTCTACAAACATGAATACCTTCAATACATGTAAAAACAACAGTCAATTGCATGTTCACTGACCTTTCTCTTTTTTTCCTCCTTCATCCTCATTTTTTCTGGATCTTTTTCATTCTTTTTATCGCCTAGCCTTAATTTTCTTCTCCAATAGGTAGGGTCAGTAAGTTCTAAGCTCTCTTCATCATCATATTGATAGCGGTCATCATCCAATGACCCTTTCACTGAAATAATATTAAAAACATGCAGTATCAAATACAAGTAAAACAAATTTGTAGTAAAATATTGCTAATATAGAAAACAAAAATCGGCGTACACTATGCTTAACAAGAAATGCTAATATATATTTTGTTATAGTAAATATTGCATTAACTACCCCGTCTGAAGCTGGTCCTCATATGTACAGTATCATTGGCACTTAATTTAACTCCATTTATAATTGTTACCAGGAACATAGTTTGAAATTTAGTAACTCAAGCAGATTTTCATTTAATACTCACAATGAAATGATGAAGTTAGATCAGAATCTGACCATGGTGGAGAGATAATTAGGTGTCCTTCATCTAAACTTGGTTTCTTTTTCTTTTGCTTGAGAGATCTTCTCTTCTTTGTCTTTTTTAAAGCCAATTCATCACCTGTATCTCCACTGCCTTCTGATGGAGTATTACTGGTCACTGTAAATGGTTTATTTGTGCTTTTGAAATTTTGTGTATATAAATAATGAATCAATCAAATCTTACTAAACATCTTCGTTTCCTAAATAAAGTAAGGGTTAGGACGGGTTATGTTTTTGGTTCAGAGATTAACAGGTCTTTCTTAACCATTTCCTTCCAAACCCTAAGTTATGCATACTGAAAATCTCAATAACACATTACAAGAACACATTTGACTGATGACATAAATCTGTGAAAAATAAAACTGATAAATATTATTTAACTTTCAAAGATCGCTCAACTTACCCTTCTCAAGTTGGTCAGAATGCACCAAAAGATGTTTATCTTCTCCATCTTGATTGCGCACCATTAAGTGTGCAGGTACTGAAGAGTCTGAATGACGTGGCTTGTACTTCTTTTTGTGTGGAGTTGGCCGACGGTTGTGGGTAACCCGTGCATACATATCTGTTACTGGCTGGGCATCACGTTCTAGAGAGCTGAACTCAGAATCGGAGTCACTGCCAGCTACAAAGGTAATTTCATATCAAGTAAAAATAAAATAAACACTACATAAGCAGGTACTTTCGTAGTTAATACTGTATATCATACCACAAATGGCATAAAAAGTTAGTTTCAAGCATGGCTATACAAAGTTTTCATTTTAATGAGAAGTGTATGTTTTTGATGTTAGAAATACATTTTACAATAGTTATTGATATTGGTACTTGGTAACCTAAATTGCATAACAATTACATGTATCAAATACATTTTGCGAATGAGGTCAAAAACAATTTTCATTAATTTCTTACAATATTCATATGTATTGGATTTTATGCTATCACAATAGCGCATGAACTTGATGATCATTAGATATAAAAAGTGGTGGGATTATAAAAATATGTTTTGATTTCACAAAAGTATAGAAGTAGTTTGGGTAAACCAAAGTATGATCACATTCTTCATATTGTTTACTCATGTAGTTTTTATCAATACTTGAACAGCTTGCAAAAAATAAGATACATGAAATTAGTAGTGCAATACATTTAATAACGCATATTAATTGCTAGAGAAATAGATTAATTACATTACTATTTACAAGGTTATATTAAGGTAATAATGGTACTAGCAAATAGCCATATTTTGTTAAAGTGATTCAAACCAAGTGTTATAAGAATGTCACTTGGTGGCCTGGTTATCCTGAAATAACTCACAAACGAAAAGACATATTAAAAGTAATGAATCATATCACCAATCGAAAAACACAAAAATCTAGAACAAATAAAAATTCCAACTAAATCAACCAACAAATTAGGAACATTTTGTTTAACAATAAATGCAGGCGTCTTTGTTGATGTCTGTACAAAAATCCAAATTTCCAGTATCATAGAAATGTAATTGAGATAACATAGATAAGCAAAATATTTAACAATTTAGAAAATAGTTTTTTGTACTAATTATTTTTTCTTCTTCATTAAAATGGCATACAATTGTAAGTAATCGTTACAGCAACAACAAAGACTAAGATTTTGTGTTATAAAATGCCCTGAACGTAAAGAACATGCTGATGACATAAATCTATTACTACTACATGTGGCTCTCCCTCCACCGCTGACTAGGTGCAGCCAGGCAGACACTGAGCTATACACGTAGGGAGCCATGAAGTCATGCAGGTCTCACCTTCATTACCCGCCAACAGAGGCATCTGATCCTGGGAAACCCCATGGACACCTATAGGAAGCAAGAAGGAAGCGTACATACTTCCATTTATACCAAAAATGACCCCTAATTTCCAGTTAAAATTCAAAATTTCTTGATCCTTCTGTTGTTTTATCACATGAGAAAATCAAAAAGGCAAAAGAGAAATTGCATTTCATAGAGATGATACTATTTGAGGGTATAAACTATATGCAGACTTTAAAAAAAATTGCCTGGGTAAGTTAGATACTCACATATTTATTAGTGCATATTAGACCATATCTATTGGGTTATATTTTAATATGTCTTGGCTAACACAATAGAGAGCTAACAGATATTCTTCAGTCAACCTAATTTTCCAGACAACCTTCCAAAACTGGGTGAGGTGAGTCCTCGCTTACAAGTTGACCAGATTATATTATGTTTGTGCAAATAAAAGTTAATGATATATGAGTATCTATGGTTACAGATTTCTAATGAAGTGCTAATAAAATCAACAAGGCATTCTTTAAAAATTACAGAAAAGGTGAATGATGAACCACCACCACAAATGCAAAGTAGAGATAATCATTACAAATGTGCTCAATATAAGGAGAAAATAGATAATTCAATTATTGCAAAGATTTTAGTGGATGTAACATGCTTACAACAAGAAGTGCAAATCATAATCAATTACATCAAGCAATGTACTGCAAACATATTTGAGTCCACACAAAATAAAATTGAAATAAACGTAATAATATGAACTAGAAAATATACCTTTATTACAGTGATTTTTCTTTTTGGAGGATCTTATTCTAGCAATTCTTCCAGCTGGTAATGCATCAGCAACTGAAGCATAATCACTACTTTCTGGCACCCCAGGGGAAATTGCATCCTGAAATTATGTTACAAAGCTTAGATGGGTTAAAATATTTTTTACAGATCATATGAAAAATAATTTCCAGATTTTAATTCTAATTGATATTTGACCGTGAATGATGACTAGTAGGCATTGAAATGATTTCATAAAGAAAAAAAAAATGGACGACTAAAATAAATACTTGCAGAAATCAGACATTTAACAAAACTATTGATATACCAGGTATGCATCATGCAAATTTTCACGTTTCAATTCAGTATATGGTTTCAGAAAATTATACGGTCAAAAATAACACTGCCTGTAAGAAATTAAACTTAAAATCTCTATTCTTTCTCAACCAATCCAAACAATGAGGTCACAAAATGACAATCTATAAAGAGTGAAACACTGATGAAATGATAAAATAAGCTGTATCTTAACAATCCTAGTATCAGTGGTAAAAAATAAGTACATGTACTACTCAAAGTATGATATAAAATCTTGTAGTATAATGGCACTAATTATTTTTTCAAGTGTTAAGTATGGATGTCTTATACTTGGTAGCTTCGTTATAGCTGTAAAGTCTTAATTAAGTTTTTGTATAATTTCAATTTTTGAAGTCCTATTTCTTTTGTTTTCATTTTTAACACAAACACTATTTTTTCCAATTGTAATTTTTAAGTTCCTATAAATGGCGTTAAGAAAATAAAATTAAATCATTTTGTTACTATTATTGTTTCTGTTACAAAGTGATAACAATAACCTTGAATGAGTGTTATTATCATAAACATAATGGATAACTATATGATAATTCATTTCAGATATAAATAATATATCAATACAAGTAAATTTTAAACAACAAAATAACATTACATGATTACATGGTACAGTTGAAATGTTTTAAGACAACCACTGATACTGAGAAAGATCTTTAAAAGGGAAAAACTGTGAGACATGAACAGAATAGGAAAATAGCTAATATAAAAGAAAACAAGTAGACATCAAGACATTATCATGCAATACCATTGGGCTTACCTCATCTTCCTGATGGATTTGAAATCAACAAAACAACAATGTAAGTTTTGTATGTGTATGTGAGTATTATGAGGCAGGTTAAAATTAAGGAGACCAGAGTAAATGTTGCACTTTGGATAACATGTTTTACATTTTATGTTGTTAAAGGATACACAATGGAAGTAAATGAATTTTAAGGCAACGTTTATGTTTCAAAAAAAGACAATAATCTATCATAATGAACTTACCCTAACAAAAGCATATTCTCCAACAATATCAATATGCTCCGGAGTGGCTAATGGAGCTGATTTTAACAACAAAGCTTGTTGGCTGTCTGTGGACGTTTTTGAGATGTTACGCGTCAGTACTCTGTTGACTTCAGCAAACTTGTATGAATCCAGTGGCTGAAAAAAATAAAGAATAATAAATGTATGTAACACTAATACTCAATAGACTTAGGTAAAATTTTCATCTTAATAATTAAAAACATTCTTCTCCTTGTATTACCTTTGGGGGAACTTTAGGTCTTGATCTAGTTTGACTTGTTTTAGTTGAATCGAGCCCTGTTTCAAAATCATCATAGCCACCTGCAAATATTCAATGGCAAATAGTCACAATTCCATATGTAATACGTTTTGGTTAAATGTATCATTTATAAATTATTAGTAGAGGAGCGAACTGGCATTCTAACATGTATTTTCAAACGGACACATCACTAAAATGTATGCGTGCCGGATAGAAAACGCGTATTGGAATGACAGCATGTAAGTCTAGCAATATTCAGTTTTAGTACAATGGATGTAGGTGTACGTAACTTGTGGTGATTTAATCTATAACAAAACCAAATAAAAAGGTACAGAAAATCTAATAGCAGAGAAAATGAATAGACATATTCTGATGCCAATTTAAAAGCATGTCAAGAGTCATCAATAGGCAACACAAAATAAAACTGCAAATTAAGCGACACATCTAAAACTGAAAGAGAAAAATCAAAAAATGGAATATAGGAAGACTTTTTCAACAATCAATACAGGAAATAAACCATGTGACAAAAAGTTATGTGCATGTGTTCAGAAACTGCTTTTGCTACTAATTCAGAGTAGCCAATATTCATAGAAAGAACACTAAAGAATGTCATGTTACTCACTACAAATCTTTCATTCCAAAGCGTGCATTATGATATAATTTTTTTCTTATAATCTTTTTACCTTATTTCTAATTTTACTATACATATGTGAACTGCGTATATCAACTTGAAAAAAACTGAACTGAATTTCCATGACATACTTTTTAATAAAGTGAAGAGTGAGTGATACAAACAAGACGGAGACAATGACACGACATTAGTTAATATTCACCAGCAGTGGTGTGACGAGGTTTAGGATGATCAACGGTTGGGTGAGAGGGCAGGGTCATGTAATGATGATGATCAGAATGCAACGCAAGGGTGGGCAGTGTGCACTGCTTCAGCAGACGTTTTTTCACATCTGATGCAAGTCCACTGGCAGCAGCTCCCAGCTTCTTTGGAGAGCCTGACAATGAAGTAGAATGTAGTGGCAAATGTTAGCACAAGCTCACACATAACATAAATGTCAACAGAGAAATAGTTGAGATAAGATATACGATGAGTTAAAACAAAACAACTTGTGGTTATGTACACTGTAAGGTAATTACACAGTAAGGTAATGATGATTCATTCATAAATGTTAATCTTATAACATCAGGTAATCTAGGGTGTATAATTCTTAAAACAACATCAATACAAATAAAAATATGACATACAGGAACAACATTTATAAAAATTGGGTGAGGATTAAGTTAAACCTTTCAAACATGCAGGATTTCAAAGTTCAGGATACAAAGGATATAAGACATTTGAACAGAAGCAAGTAGTTACACATATCAATGAGTTGTCATCAAGATGCTTTTAATAGTGCTTTTACAAGCTGTACAAAGACTCCACTTAAAACTTCCACTACCGTCTGAAACCAAACATGGATGAAGCAAGCCGAGCCAGCAGCCAACAAGTGTGATCAAAAAAGTGTGAAAACATTCATCCAACACAAAAGCAAGGCATCAAGACAATTCACCTTCTTCAAATTCCTTCAGTGCCAACTTCATGCTATTAGATTTACGAAACTGATAATGAGGCTCTCCAGAACTTAGAGGTCTAGAAGTCAAACGTGGTGATCGAATACTACTGTCAGTATCGGTCGAATCCTCTCTGCAACTGCTTGTGTGATGATAATATGACATGGTTGCACTCTTAGGGCTAGCACTTGGAAACGATTTGCGATACCTCTCTGCAAGAGGGATTAGCAAAGCAAGTTTCATTATATGCTTACTAATAAATATTAGCTGAACAAGAAATGTTAGAAGACATCACAAAAGTTAGATATGAAATTGAAACAATACATGCAGCATATGCACTCATTTTGAAAGGTAATGAAATATGTTAATTTTCAAGCAAATTTTGCTTTGTTCCTACAAAGATGAACAAAGGTATATTTAAAAAAAACATGTTTCTGTAATCGTAACCTCATGGACTATTATTTTTTTTTTTTAGAAACTTAATTGAATCAACATAATGTGCAAATCTGCTTTTTTTTTGAAGAATGCTAAAAGAAACTAAGTCAGTTACATAAATCTTACCAGCATATGCTGTTCGTCGAGTTTTGACCTGACTAGGTTTGATGAGTCTATCATGATCTTGGATTTCACTATAAATATCATCACCATGGTCAAAAGCATGAGGTGGTGGAGAGACAGAACTGGTCCTTTCTACATCAGAGTCTGACTGACATTGACCCAAATGGGGTCGGTCGTATATCGGCTCGCTATCCTCAGTGCTGTAATAGAAACATATACATGACTTGTTTGAAAAGGAGTGGCTGTAATTCTTCATGAACAGTGGATTTTTTTTTCAAAAAAAATTTGTTTTCAGCATATACTTTTCAGAAATAGCGAGCTCTAACTACCTATTACTGGCACTGCTCTTGCCATGAATACCAGCTGAATCTTTCCTTGCAGGTGGTTTTGGAAGGGTGGCTGGGGGTCGCAAATTGTGCCTTTCATACAGCAATTTGTCCCCTTGACTCACAGAGGCAACATTTCCATCATCGCCATCAGAGAAGGTGAAGGCAGACTCCGTGTCTGGCTTGTGGTCCCAGCACTCCTTGAAGAATGGCGTGTAAGATGCAGCTACAGGGAAGAAATTAATTTGACTGAGTGTAATGTACATTAATATGAGTATTTTGAAAAGATTAATAAAAAATAATTGTTAAACAAAAATCAACTATTTGAACTTCTATTCGATAAGAAATTTTATTATTATATGTAATTAAGTCATTAGACTTATGACTCCAAGTCAGGTAAGAATTATATCACATAGTCTCTGGTGGGGTTCCAGAGATGCCAACCCCAACATATCCTAATTAGTAGTCCGATCATGAAAATTAGTAGTTTGAACAATGAATCTGTAGTTTGTCAGAATCGCCACGTCTACCCACTCACCTTCCCGTGAAATATTAGTGGGGGGTGGGGGGTGGCAGTGGGGGTCTGGCAATTGAGTGGTTTGTGAATTTTGGCAAGGATTATTTTTGGTGATTTCTGCTTTTAATGGAATCAGAAAGCTGCTATGAGGCCTAATAGAATCAAAATGCTGTTTGGGGTAACATGAGATTTTGACTTAGGTAGGAAGATTGTGACAAAGTTTTTATTTATTTTAAAAAGATGTTGGTTCTATCATTTATAATAATACTTATTTTTTATCACATTTTTTTAGGTAGGCTGTTTTTTGCGAAAGTTTTTATTACATTATTTTTATAGGAAACACGAAACAACTTATTATGGTACTTGTCATTGGCAATATAATGACATGTCTAGTACAGTTTACACACACATGATTTGGATGCATTATATATCTAATTTGAAATAAATGATTTTTCTTGTTTTTGTAATCTAAAAGAATATAAAAAAATATAAATAATAATCTAAACACTTATGTGGCTAATAAAGTCTTATGACGTTTACTTTCATTTTCCCGCTATCAACTTGTTCATGTCAATATAAAACACGCAAAAGGCCCGATCAATATAGACTACATTGGTGCTAGTCTAGTCTAAAAATAGCGCCAGGATGCTGGGCTGTTTTGTTTAATATGGCTGCAGTGCGATCAATACTGTAGACTATTTAAATGACCAAATATGATGAGGAGTGAAAAAACTATGCGTGGGAACGGCACATATAAGTGTTATTGTGCATGTGCATGCGGGATTTTTTTAGTTAATATCGCGCATGGTCTTCCCAATCTCTGATTAAGTGCCATAAATTTGGTGATTTGTATAGAATTTCGTAGTATGCTGTTAACTGGTCGTAGTTGTAAAATGTTCATCAAAATTCGTAGTAACTACGACTAATCCGTAGGGGTTGGCATGTCTGGGGTTCGAACCCACGACCATACGGCACCAAGTCGCCTAGCAGTTCAGGCTAACTCACTAGTCCACTCTGCCACCAGAGACTATGTGATATAGTCCTTACCTGACTTGGAGTCTATTGACTTAATTACATATAATAATATATACCCAAGTCCATTAAATCATAAATCATTTCAAAAAAGAAATTTTATGGTTAACAGCCTAGTAATCATGTATTTCAATGTTGACTGAAGGTCCCAAATCGTGGATTATAATGATGCTACTGTACTTTGCTGAGTGAAGTTGGGGCACGTAGTCATAAAGCTGGCACTGATTCTGTCGGCCACAGCATTGCCCTCTGTGAGCAGCCCACGCACATGCTCGCTTGTGTAGAATTCGCTGGCCGCTGAGCCCTCAGTCACTGCCAGGATCTTGGTCGGTACCAATGCCGGGATATGGACAGAAAACGCACTGCAACAAGGTGTACTTTGTTTTAAGGATTTCAGATACACATTTTCATTTGTAACCGTTATGTGCAATTTTATGTGGTTTATCCATAATGAAAGACTTCTCAATAGTTCTTAATATTTGTGCAGCCATGAGTTATACCAATATTGCGAAGTCATGGGGTGGTAAATGTATATAAATGATCTTTTTTCAATCTGTTACTTGGTGAAATATAACAAGTACCTTAGTGTGGCTAATGAAGCTTTTCTTTTCGCCCAGTAAACAAGTATGTATCCATGGAAAAGACTATCAGTAAGTAGAAAAGAACTGTGGTAGGAGGCAACAGTTACTTCAACCTGAAAATATAAGAATTGACACATCAACATTGGTTGATTGTTAGTACATAATAGTTATTGATCTGTTGATTAAGATTAATTTTCAATAAACTCCATGCGATTTGTCACCTTTCGTTTGCTTTCTCCCAAGTAAGTTTCCAGAGTGATTGTGGGTAAACGTTCCAAGTCAGTAACATAGCAGCATTGGTGATTAAGTAGAGGGGCCAAAGGCAATTCAACAGAATACTGATCTCCACACATCATGCAAAGGAGGATTCTGAAAATAAAAGTTATGTGTGCAATGTTTCTAAGCATTGAAAACACTTTAAACATCTTGATATTTAATAAAGTTAGATCAGTTTATAAGGGTAGTAAAACTTTTGAATTATCAATAAATTATAATGTACAGAAACATGACGGGAAATGGCATTTTCTTGAGTTAACCATAAATTAGACTTATCAGTGCTCAAGAAACATGGCTCTAACTGTATATATAAACTTGCAAGAAAGATACTATATTTAATGATTACTAAGCATTGTTTCTAAATACCGGGACAAAATGCTCAAATATGCAAACCTGATGTCAGGTTCAATACTTTCAGCCACCTGCCAAGGATTGACTAGAAGTGCTCGGTGCCGAATGCACTGAACCAATTCACACATTGCCCATGAGATCTGATCATCGTGAAAACGCCTCGTGGAATCCGTCATCATGCTGGAGGGAACATCAATAAATGGACATTGCAACCTGAAAACAGATTATCATATCTAAAATTAAACTATCATATTGAAAAGGGCTTTGCTTGTGAAGTACGGAAGAGGAACTTGTATGAATGACTGCTTAATGCCGGATACAAACTAAACCATTTTGGGAAAATTTATAATCGCAGTATAATATAACTATCTAAGTTATAATTATGAAAGAATTAGGCAGTACCTCTCTGCCAGATGATGGCCAGAATCTCGCAGCTGCTCTAGTTCTTTTTCTGTTGTATTTGGATTATGGCCCAGTACAATTACAATGGGAAGACCCTGTAAATTTAGGTTATTTTGTACGAGTAATGAATTCAGTTATGCAAATATATACAAATATCCAATTTATCAATAGGAACTCAATGGTTCACCAGTATTCATTTGAGGTCTTTATACAAATTGATACAATGACTTAACAGTAGACATAATTGATATTATCGAATGTAAGCATTAGTTAAAAACATTTAATTCTATTAATCTTAATGCCAATCATAAAATTTACAAAGAAAGTACAGTACCTGAAAATGTGAACGATCTTTGTCCTGTTCAGACAGAAGAGTTTTCTCCAGACTGCACCACAAATAGTCTAGTGTCTTGTCATTATTATAGACACAAAAACAACCTAATAAAAATAATTGACATTATCAAACAGATTCAGGTAAGCAGATATTGGAGCGTTCCAAATCCGGGAATGCGCGAAATTGTTGCCCAAATCAAACAAAATTTTGATACAAATATTAAATATAAATAAATTAATTAATTTACCATGTGGAATGAATTGCGGTGTACGGAAGGAGTTCTGGGGTAAGCTTACATCCCCGTCAATTGGTCTGTAGTCAAGGCTGTAAAGGTGACCCTCCAATGTGTATTCATCATCAATACACTGTAGCTGCAATTGAAAATGCAACATTTGAAATCATACTCTCCAGTCTCCAGAAATGTATCTACTTGGCACAGAAACATTTACACACTAAAATTATATTAAAAGAAATTCTTGCAAATTAGTGAATTCAATAGCTTAAATATTTTGAAATATAAAAATGCAATCGAGTTTAATAGTTTATGGCAAGTTTCACCTTATTACTTTTACAGGAAAAACATTGTGTGAGTGAGAAACATACAGCAAGAAGAAGCAAATTACACACCCTTATTTCTTGAACCAGTTTATCTGCTAGAGTTCCAGATCCCAAGAGTACAAGGTTGAGCTTGTTGTCTTGCGTATCTAATACAAAATCACTGTTCTGACTCCAGGATTGAGGCCTGAAAATAACACCAATCATACTTGACATCTGACCTGGTAAAATGCGAATGTATATGAGGCATTTTACAGATATCATTCAAGGTATATTCTGTTAAACTAGATATATATGATAGTAATAGTATGTTTCTTTCCAACAATACCTGTGAGCTTTTGTAGATAAGACTTGTTGCACCATCATGTCAATACAGAATTCCCTTTCTGGGCAGTTCTCCTTTGACTGTATAAACCCAAGATGTTTATATAGGATAACTTGTCTGTCTTCTGCAAGCTTTGACAAAGCCTTGTACCTGAAATACACTAGGTTCCGTGACTTTTGTAGAGATATCAATTTTAAGATACTACCCAGTTACATAGATACATAACAAAGTAATGTTAAATTATAAGCCCATTATGCATTACAATATTTGTCAACACCACATGATCTGAATGTAATTTTCATATTGTAAGTTTTATGCACACAAACTATGCTTTCCATATTTGCATTAATTTATGAAAAAGATTCACAAGAAATACAAAATCAAACATTTAAAAATAAAATATTTTGTCTTAGAACATTACCCGTGAGAAAATTATTTATATTTATATTTATATAATTCTTTACACATTTACTACTATCACTGTAATGACATTACACATTGAATCATGTTAAATTAATTCTACTAATGCAGTCATTAATTTGTACTTTGACGCTTCAATGTTACCTTGGATCATCACGTAGCTTATCCTCAATATCTTGGATGTGATCTTTGGTGACTTGTTTTTGTTCGAATGGCCAGAGCATTGGTGCATGTTCAAGTAGCAATTCCAGGTAGTCAGCTCTGGCTCGTTCTCGCAACTCACACTAAAACAGAAAATAAATGAACATCTAGAACTTTGCAGAATCATGTACTGATCCTGTTATACAATGATGATATCACTGATTTGATTACAAAAGTGGCACCCAATACCAGTTTGAAATACATATAGAGAATTACATACATATCAATATATTTGTAGGAGAACAAACACTGACTGACTTCCTTTAATGTCACATGCTACCACCAGGTGACATGAAATATCAGATGATGGACATGGAAAAATGTCCGAAAATACTAAGACAGCAAGTTTGAATGGATTTATCTTAAAATTAGTCAATCAATTCACATCAACATAACTTTAATTCTTAGCATTAAAAGCTAACAAACAAAAAATATTAATAAATTAAGGTAATCATAGAATAAAATTATCTTGATTAGCCTTACATATTAGTAATAAGAAGAGGTAAGTGACAAACCTGGTGTTGATCATATATTTCTGCTTTGTCTGCTTCGCAGAGATTTGAAAAGCATTCTCTCCCAAGGAAAAAAATAGCCACTTCATTCAAGTTTTTGCCAGGACACACATTATGGTTGTCTTCAAGAAGTTGCTTGAACTGCTTCTTCAACCTATGAAAGTCCAGTGTTTTAAAAATATATTTAACTATTTTGTTTTCCATCAGAATTATGATGATTCTTCATTTTAGTAACTTAATCGATATGTTATTTCACTGTAATAGTAAATGGAACAATGGTTTGCAATTATACTGCATACATACTCAGCTCTACGATGTTCAGCTCTTAAAGAGTTAACATGATTCCTGTAGATTTCATCTGCTTTGGACTCATTAAGTAATGTAAATGGAATTCTTTCATCACGGGTTTCTAACATCTGCTCCCATGGAGTATCTCCTTCAGGCATCACAAAATAATCATCAAACCACGGTTGTGAGGGCAACCATCTTAGAATAGATGGCCAACTCCTAAAACAACATAAGATAACATTTGTACATAGCATATACTGCATACATCATTAAAAATACCCATTAGGTGCAGTTTGTGGGGATATCTTAAATAATTCATCAACATAAAAATGTAAAAATGTTTCCACGATTATGTCCATCTGCCTACTCTCAAATCTTACAATTTAACCCTTTACCCCTCAAAAACGGCCTAAACCGGCCTTAGGCCCTCTCCCTCAAATCGGCCTAAACCAGCCAGGTGATTTCACGCGTTTGGGTGTGTGTCAAAAGCTTCATCACACAAGTCATTCGTTTGGGGTATAGCAGCGGTGTCATCGTGATTAAAACTAGATAACTATATGTAAAACCGTATAAGGAATCAACGTGCACAATTTATTTTAATGTTTAGCTTTTATTTTAAGAGAATATAAAGAACTTTCCATTGACAGCATGAATTTGCACTTACAAATGCGCCATGTTTGCCATATCACACCAAATGCAAAAGCACAATGTTTGATCACGTTGTAGACATACTCATAATGGTTCAATCTTGATGAGAAATACATATTTGTGTCCCCAACAACTTACGCTTTATTAGGATATACAAATGAGTTCCAAAAACACCCGATAAATATTTTTAATTATTTTCTAAATTACTGTGACTCATTTACTCCGAAGCTACGCTGCAACTACAGTCCTAACCGATCCGAACAGGGCTTCCTTTTACCATTGGAAATGGAGATGCTTTGTTTCAAAACATGTGTGAAATTGGGAATGGGGTAAGCCAAAATGGTTTCCTTGTATTTTGATGAAGAATTGATTGAAATACGAGCATTTTTATGGAAATTATGTCAGTTTAAAGTTGGCAACGCAGCTCTGACAAATGGAAAGATTTTATACGCGCGACGCTGCAAATATTTGCGAGGATACAAGGGCTGTCATGTATTAAAACATGAGGGTTAATGGGTTAAATGGCTGAAATTTATTAAGCGAGTATAGAAAAGCAAGTACAAGAAATGCAAGGACAATTTTCATAGAACTTTGTCACTATGACAGAATTCTAAACCAACCTTATTAGATGCTTGTAATAAAAAAATCTAATGAAATGCAATTTGAATATTTAGCTAAAAATATACAATTTGTTTATTAGATATCCTCAATATTTGTACAGCAGACTGAGACTACGCTATGCTAGCATGCCAACTGCAGTATTACTTACAACCTGTCGATTATTAAGCGTCAGTCATATTTGTAACATGCTTATCTCATCGATGCCTTTCTCATTAAACCATTATAATGGCCATACATGGCAAAATTATCAATTTAGAGGACAGGCTTTAATACGAGTTTCAACATAACTGAAATTGACAAAATTTGGGGGTGAGCCTTTTACACACAGTACTGATTAGTCATTATTGACAGGGAATATTCCGTAAATTCTCATTGCCAAAATTCTATTCGTCTGTATTCTGTTTTCATTTTTCCATGGTAAATTCTGCTTCCACAGTTTGGATCCAGTGACAAATTTGGAAAAATGCAGTCTACCTTTAAAATTTGCCTTCTTTTATTATGATAATATTTTGCTTTTTACTGACTATCCAGATGCGGTTACATATATTTTGGTTGGTATGCGGAGCATGGTCATTTGTCCCCTTGCATTATATTATACCAGGCACTACAATTTAAATCCTCTTCAGTTCTCCTACGATCAACATTCTTTTATGGTATATCTACCATAGATCCTGACCCATCCAATACCATATACATAGTTCCAGAAATAAGGTAATAATTGGTCTAAAATTAAAACTCACCTATCAGATATCACAGTAAGGTCAGGTAAAAGTGTCGGTAATAACGAGCGAAGATAATCCAAATAGAGCCGACGTCTCTCATCTATAAACTCCTGCTCCAATTGTCTTTTGTGTTTACGGAACAGTCTTTGAGCCTCTTGCGTTCCAAATAGCTCAACATAATGCACATAATCCTGGTTATCCTTTAGTTTGCTAAACACGTGTCTCCACTCCGCTTTGTAATCTTTTACATGGAAGCGAATAAGCACTCTATAAGCATCCTCGGCCACACTAAGTCGCTCTTGTTGCGTCCGACATGCTTCCACATATGGCAAAGGCACTTTGGGTTTGCCTTTAGTTCGGTCAATCAACTGTGCTAAAGTCAAAAATGCTTGTTCAACATTGACATTTTTGTGAGCGGATGTTTCAACTATGGGTATGCTGCCTTTGTATTCCTTTTTTGCGATGAGACGCTCTGCCTCCCTTACGTACTGTTCATGGGACTCGTCATTTTTAGCAGTTACTAAAACTACAGGCTTTTTAGTCTTAATAATATTGGAGAGAACCAGAGCTGTGTATTCAACACTCCTTTGTAGGTCACGCCCTTGAACAGGAGACACATCAAAAATACAAAGGAAGCCATCTATGTTGATCCGTCCATCGTGGAGAAGTACTTCGTTGTAGTCGTGCTCAAGACCTGCAGTAAGAATAAGAAATATGTTATGATATCAATATTATCAGGAATTCCTGATATTATGGATATTAAGAAATATTATTTCAGAGGCAGTGCAGTGATTTCATAGCTAAATGGAAACACATTTTTTACAAACATGTATACCAGTTGGGTGCATATGTACACAGGTTAAGTAAGACTTACTACAAAAATCTTCGTTTCCTCTGTCTCTATTGACAAACAATATCAGTTATTTTAAAACATAATTTCTATATGCATTTAGAACAATTAAGCATTTGGACAGACAAAACATCACTATTGAAACTTAACAAATTCTAAGAAAATACAATTTCGTACATACCAAGCTGATTTTTACAGATGTACATCAACTTTTCTGCACTTTGCAATTTGATTTGAGCACATCTTTTATAGTAGGGATCAGTTTTGCCAGACTTGAAAGGTTGAAATGAACAATCATCAATGAATTCTGTTTGTTCAATTACTTGGAAGCGGTAGTCTTGTCCCTAAGAAAATATAAATGAAAAAAAAAACATGCATTTGTTTTCATTAACACAAAGCATACACATTTAGTAAGTCAGCATATGTGCATCCTTATTGACTAAAAATGGCAAAATCTTAATATTTATATGCATTTACAAAATCAAACAGAACAAAAAAAATTTCAATCTACTCATATTCAATGCAAGTGAAAAAAAAATCTGTTGGGTGTACTTACACTTACCTCATCACTAGTTTTGAGAACATCGCCCCAATAAAGGAAATGATCATTGTTCACCACTCTGCCGCCAAAATCATTCTGGCTGAGTACCGAGATGTGGTCAGTGAAGTACTCATCAGCCAGAGGCCGCATAAAGCGATTGATCAGACATGACTTCCCCACTCCAGTGACGCCCTTTTCAGCTTCACGTCCAGAGAGACCAACAACACTGATGTTGAAAGTCTTCACTTCCTGTCTCCGCCCCGCCATCTTTGTTACCGTAGCAACAGTAGGCGGGGCTCATTAGCAATAGGCGGAGTCATGCGAATGATTATATGTTAAAACGTCCTTTATCCAACATTCATCATACTTTGGCATATGTCACAAGTATGGTAAAATGTTTCTTTATAGATTAATTAGTTTTTTATAAGCATTTTATATGGACATGGCGTTTTCCATTTGTCAGAACTTTCAAGAGTCATCCTTCACCAGGCAATCTGAATAATAAAAAAAATGAAAATAATAGCAGTAAGATTTTGAATTTTTTGTATTAAATCAAAACATTGAAATACATCTACCGGTATGTTTTGACAGCGGATTCTTTCTGTAAGTTTTTAGGGTTATATCGCATAGCGATTGCTTTGTGTTATATATGTTATAGAATACTAAGCTAGGGCAAATACGTTGTATATATTACATGTATACAGACAACTCATATATCAAACGAATCCTATTTAGCCAACATGATTCGTCAGATAAGATAAATGCCTGAGCACTAATGTACAAGTACATTTTCAGCACCAAAGTGGTATTTCATATATCACAAAATGTGGTTGACGTCTAATAAAATATCATTAGCCTGTTATTCTACAACTAAATGCACAAAACTATCTTGTTTACATGAAGCACTTAAGTTCTAAAAACCCAACATAAATAATTCCTTAAAACTGAATGTCGCACACGGTGAGCTACGTGTGCGCAGGGCATTTTTGAGACTTTTGCAATCCTAGAAATGCAGTACAAGACTGACACCATTCTGTATAGGTGTGGTTTGAAGAGTCGTGATATATGGTTTTTGCAATCATCAGAAAGTTTTGGAGCATGATAATCCACAAAATTACACACCAATATGCAATAAATACGTATAATTCCTTAACATTCCCAGGTATGTGCAATTTTTTTTATTAACATAACACTTTATTAAAACTCGAAGCAGTGAAAATACTGATTCGGCTCTTTCCAACTTCCCCACTGCTACCTTAAGTACTTGTCCTCGAGGAGAATATGTCGATTACTTGAGTATAAGTCTCAAGTACTCGATGATGTAATAAGATTTGCGCTTTTTACAGCCAAAAAACCCCATAAAAATGCTGAAAAGCCAATATCACCTCAATGTAGAGGCAAACAATGTGTACAGACTTTAACACTGTGAGGGAATACCAGTATTATGGTACATAAGACAATGAACACCACAATGACTTATCACTTGTTGCGGGTTAAACATTCAACCACATCAAATCATCTAATATTTAATTAGGCAAGGACTACCTTAAAAATATAAGGTAGAATCATCAATCACAGGAGCCACTAATTCTTTGTTTGTTGGACAGCACTACCATGGCACAAACTGACTGTTTTGCCGAAATACAGGTATTACTTAATAGTGTTGGGACGATGATCGACTATGATCGGTGATCGGTCGTTTGTACCAAACGATTCAGGGCTCGATTAGCGTGAGGCATAATCGATTGTGTAAATAATTGCTTTTTTTCGAACACGATTCAAACTCGTGTAAAATTCGTGTTAGATTTGTCAGTAAAAATGTATTTCTTTAAAGTATTGTTTATTTTTTACAATATTCATAATATTACCTCTTTTCCGGCCGAGATAACACCTGTGGAAGCTCCACTGTGATTGGCTAACATTTTATATGCGTAAATGGGGAGGGCAGCGCTATTGGCCAATGGCGAATTAAAAGGACGCCAGTTCTAGCATTTCTACCGGCCATTTGTGATTACATATAAAATATAAATATCATATGAAACAATTAACTCTGATGATCGGTCACTTGGGCCAACTGATTTCAAGTGATAATCAGTTCTCAAATTCCAACTGATTCCCAACACTATTACTTAAGATGGTCAAGACTGTCAATGAACAATATATACTACTGCTAGACTACATGATTTCCATACACAAACACGTTCAGCATACAATATTTGGCCTGTTTGGAACCGTGGTTAGCGAACAATCATAATAATGAAACTGGAGGGGGGGGGGGGAGGGGGGGCGGTCCCAGCTGTTTCGTGACCTCAGATGATGGACAACAAATAAAGCTAGTTGATTGAGTGATTGAGAATAACAGCGTACATCAGGACAGTAAAAAAATCATGTACTATATTTTATTCAGTTTATCTTGTAACATACAAACATGAATCAGAAAATTGTTTCCCATACAAGTGAAAGAAGTAGTCAGAATCCATATTCAACATACTAAATATCAGAATGTCATAATTAAGCTTTTATGTTTGATCAGAAATCTTCTCCCTACATACTAATATAAATATATAATGGTAAATCATCTAATATTTAATTAGGCAAGGACTACCTTAAAAATATAAGGTAGAATCATCAATCAAATTTTAATACAAAATTGTAGCAAACCTTGAGCCACTCAAATCAATATAATAGACCCGGATATTTCAATTTGGCAAAAGTGTAAAAGGCAAACCTGGCATTTCATGGTCACCTTCCCCTCATATATCACAGTTTAGTGTAGCACAAAAGCAGTTTGGAACAACTCACATTGTTATACTGAAATGTTCACATTATTGGTGAGAAAAGTCGCAAGTCATAAACAGCAGTGCATACTATGACTTAAAAAGATGAAAAGCTTTCACTTATCTCATTGACTGTTTAATGAGTATGGATAAATATAGGCTTACATTGTATTCGTGATTTTATAAAGTCAATATTCACCAAAATGTATTAACTGATTTTATCCATTAACATTGAACCTACATTTTTTTCCATATGGTTATATCATTTGTGCTGAATCTAATAAGCATTTTAAAAAATTTGGTCCTGCTAACTTACATTTCTACTTCTAGTATACTTAGTCTTTTCTCCATATACACGTAGTTGCTGTATTTGGACAAAGACAGGAAATATCCTTTTCTAATGCTATAACAACGCAAATGCATGCAAATGTCAAAGGTAGTAACAGTGCTCTTTTTTTTCTAAGTATAGCTTTAGATGACTTCTTTGTTGAGTTCTGAGAAATTTATTGTAAGCTTTATTTTCTAATCTAAAATGGTTCATTATTATCTCGTATAATGTTAGATACTAATTTCACTTTGGATATCCCAATTTTGACTCAAAGAATCAATAAATCATTGTAGGCTCCAGAAAATCATGATAAAGTTGAATCATCCGAGTCACGCAAACTGAAGAGCTCACCCTTCCTATCTCATAACAATTGATAAATTCTTTCAAAATACTGGATATGTATCCTAGTAATAGAAAAAAATACAAAAAATCATGCCTGATGTAAACTATAATATCAATTAAAAACATTAGCTGAAGAGCTTGATGCGCTACTAATAGTATAGCAAAGGCACATGGAAATACAGATCAATCCATGCTTCTGCTATTACATAACATATCGTAAATGTTTTACGACATCTATCTTTAAAATAAATCACACCATCCCAGTTACAACTTAAGAACAAAAATCTATTCCAAATCAAATTGGTAAAAATAAAAGAAAGAAAATTTGGCATACATGTATATCAATTACAATGACAATACTTGGTTAAATTGATTCATGCAATCTGCCCATTATAAGAACTATGAACATGAAATTAGCGATGTTCCACTATTGTATTTGGCACACATCATATCATGTATGATCCTGCTCTTATGGACCTGTTCAGTAAGCATATTTATGAGCAAGTTGCATGTTTGGGGGTGATTAGAGAACATCGCTGGCAGTTCGCCCCTTGCACTGTACTACTCTTCTTGATAAGAGTGAATTAGATTCTGTCCTAGCCACCAAACCTCATTACGATCCCTATTGAGTGCCAATATCATTGAATTTACTACCATTTTACTTTCTTAATAAAGATGGAATGAGAGTATAAATACTACCAGAAAGCAGGTCATAATTTATTCATGACTAGTTTCACTTCAAATATTGAAGTGATATCAGAATAACAAATGAGATATGTCTGTAGACCCAAAATAAAAACGTACATTGTACTGGGTCAACTACTACACAATATGATGCCCATTTTGAGCATTTGCTTTTAAATGTCACACACTCACTTCAAAATGCTCAAATGCCATTGCATTACATTGTTCATGTTAACCTCCGGTAGACACTCATGTTCATGTAAGTCACAAGAGATGGGTAGATAATACTGACCCTCATACTAACCATCATAACCACAAACCGTGGAAGGGAGCGTTGTGTTTTTCAGACCAGGCAGCACCAAGAATACACTCAAATTGAGTATTATAATTTCGGCCAGTCCGAAGAATATTTTTATTCAAAATTATTGCTATAAAATATAAATGCTTTCTCACTGTATCTAGCATTTTCATGCATTTGCGATATAAGATCTAAAGCTAGGATTGTTACTGACTGATGACTAAACCCACTGGCCCCAGCTTTCTAACCCCCGTGTCAGAGTGGACAGGCGGAACGCGGACTCCGCGTGCCCTACGCGCACGAAGTGTGAAAATTTAAAAAAATTTCAAACTTGTGCAAAATTTTCCCTTCCTGGCAGACTAGAAGTGAGTCAACAGGCAGAGAAATAGCCCACGAGCACAAACCCCCGCCCCCACTGCAGCGAAGTCAGGTGGAGAGAAATTTTGCTAGTGCGGAGTGTAAAATGTGTATGGCGGACTCTGGCGGAGTCAAATTATGAGTCTTGCGAACCCTGGCGAACTGAAATTGGGCGTGACAGTCGCCAGACAACCATGGCTCCGCCAACGGAGTCAAGGGAAGTATTATTTCTCCGCCAGCGAACTCTTGCGGATCGCAAGACTTCACCAGCGAACTGTTGTGAATATCAAGAGTCCGCCAAATGAGACATGAAGGCTCAGCCAAATAACAAAATAACAAGGGAAAATTCCTTCGGAGAGCAGCAAAGTCATTCGGCGAAGTCCGGCGAACTTCCGCAAAGTGTAACGAACTTCGGTGGAGTCCGCTTAACAAAGGCGGCGGCCGAGCGGAGCTTATTTTCCATCAAATTTGTGACGGAGCATGGCGCGGAGGTACCGCGCATAAAAGCGAAATTTGAGAATTCGCATTGACTATTTTTATGTGAGCTTTTTTCAAGGCTGATTCCATGCTGGTTTTTTCAATAGATAATCAAGAGAATAATATGGATAATTATGCCATAGAAAGGGATTCATGAAATGTAGTGACAAATAGAATTTGAATAATGGCACAGATAGAACCTTGATAAACTATCGAATTAGAACATCCTATGCTGGACAACTCCTCTCCAGTAATTGTAATAAATGCTATTATTTATAATTGTCTCTCCACAGACATCGTATTGTTTAGGGACGACATCTTGTATACCCCACTGGTTTCTGAACTCACTAACTATATCCCAGCAGGCACACTGACGTCAGCCTGACATTGGATTATGGTTGTATTACGTTGTGACGTCAGCCAACGTAAATTCAACGCCACCCCCGAAATAGTGACAAAAGTATGATTTTTGGCATACAGCTTCATTTTTATCCATAGAATCGACTTTGGCTAAGCTCCAAAAAATTTGACCTCATTTGACCTTCAAAATCCAAGATGGCCGCCAAAAATTGGTAATGAGCTCCAAGATAGTGCAAATAGTGACATAAGTATGAATTTTGGCATACAGCTTCATTTTTACCCATAGAATCGACTTTGGCTAAGCTCCAAAAAATTTGACCTCATTTGACCCCTGAAATCCAAGATGGCCGCCAAAAAATTGGTAATGAGCTCCAAGATAATGCAAATAGTGACATAAGTATGATTTTTGGCATACAGCTTCATTTTTACCCATAGAATCGACTTTGGCTAAGCTCCAAAAAATCTGACCTCATTTGACCCCTTAAATCCAAGATGGCCGCCAAAAAATTGGTAATGAGCTCCAAGATAGTGCAAATAGTGACAAAAGTATGATTTTTGGCATACCGCTTCATTTTATCCATAGAATCGACTTTGTCTGTGCTCCAAAAATTTGACCTCATTTGACCTCTGAAATCCAAGATGGCCGCCAAAAATTGGTAATGAGCTCCAAGATAGTGCAAATAGTGACAAAAGTATGATTTTTGGCATACAGCTTCATTTTTACCCATAGAATCGACTTTGGCTATGCTAAAGAACATTCGACCTCATTTGACCCCTGAAATCCAAGATGGCCGCCAAAAATAGAAAACTTTATAATCCTTAGTTATATGAATGTTATCAATACCAATGAAGCGAATATTTGAATGTTTTATCTTTTACTCCGTTTGCTTGAGTATTTATCTATGTGAAAAACTCAATTTAATCATTTTATCAAAGTGCATTTAAGGGTTAATGTGCCCACAGGAGCAATTTATAGAGAGATATATGTTGCTGTTTTACATGTGCAATCAAATCTGAAGCGAGTAGCTTCAATACCTCTACGGTTTTGGTTTGATTGCGCACCAGTAAAACGTCTACATATCTCTATAAATTGCACCTGTGTATTTGCCTTGACAAAAAAAATCCCTGACATCAGTGAGGAATTCTGTAAGATCTAGCCCAGTTCTTATTCAGATTCGTTTTTAAAAGCAACCCATATAATGAAAACAAGACATGCTCATCAAGTGACAATTGTTGCTCTACATCAATTGCAACAACAAGCTTTTGAACAACTATCCTCCAATGAATAGGATGAATCAATTGAAACGTTTGATGCATGGGAAAATCGTGTGACAAACGAGAGTCCAACCTATTACTTTTGGAACTTGATAAAAAAGCTAGAAATCTTGATACTGATTTTTTTGAGAGCAGAGAGGACAAAGAACTTTGATCTGTACCTCGAATCCTTAGATTCTTTGATGTTTCTGTTTTTCTCCTTGGATCACTATAACTACAGTAGGTGGTCGAGCGTTCATCTCAGAGATATGATGTCACTGCCAGCAAATGTGCGTGATGACTTTAAAAAAGGTTGGGTCATAGAAAAACTCACAAGAGATTCTCTGCTATTCCCATTAATCAGTGTCATGAACAAGAGAATGCAAAAGTGAAAGGCAAAGGAGGTGACTATATTTAGCTAATCAGCAAAGAGGTGGAGATCTCAGTGTCTTCTTTTCACATGAAAATCAAGCACACCCACCAAGCATATCAGACTACGGAAAACTTAGAATCGGAACTAAGTCTGAACTTTTGAAATGTTTTGATGTAGAAGAAAATGGTCAGTTTGTAGTTCCTGACACATTTGATTGCAAAATATTTGATGGAGGAGCCTTAATTCATTCCCTCAATAGTGGATCTTCTGTAACTTTTGATGATTAAGCAAAGACCAAGTTCATCCCATTTTTGAAAAACAAATTACAGCAAGCTGATAAAAGGATACACGTTGTGTTGGACCAATATCTGGATGGTAGCTGAGAGAAAAGAGAGGAAGTGGTATACGTGTGAAAGTAGGGCCACAAGCCAAAATTCCATCTAAGTGGAATGACTTTCTTCTCCAAAATCAAAACACAAGAGAACTGTTTGAGTATTTATCAGATAAAGTGAACGAAAGTAGATGGTTTGATGGCAAAGCTGTCTATATTACAAAGGGAACAGAGGTGATAACAAATCACACGCCCATGGATAAATGCACCCAGGAGGAGGCAGAATGTAGAATGTTCGTTCATATTGTCCACACAATAAAAGAAGGCTGTAATAAAATCGTAGTTCAATCTGGTGACACAGACGTCCTTTTGATCCTCATTGGCCACTTTTTCTTTTTGCAACAATTATGTCCAGAAATTAATCTATGGCTTGCCTTTGGAAACAAAAAGAACACTATTATGTATAGTATAAATCAAATTGCAGAAACGTCAGGTCAGAGAGTGTGTGAAGCCTTGCCAGTGTTTCACTCATTTACTGGATGCGACACAACCTCATCATTTTACAGAAAAGGTAAAAAGATTGCATGGAATGCTTGGAAATGCTTTGCACGTATCACAGATGTGTACTATGACATAAGACATAATCCATTCCAGCAACTCAGTGAATCTGCAGAAAATTTCTCACTACTGGAAAAGTTCACTATCGCCATGTATGATAAGCACTGATAAGGGAAGCACCAGTGTAGACATCAATGATGCAAGAAGAGAAATGTTTTGTAAAAAAGGACTGGTATTGAAAGTATTCCACCAACCAAAGATGCTCTTTTACAGCATGCTAAACGGGCAATCTACCAGGTAGGAATCTGGTCCACTTGCTACCAAAATGAACCAATCTATCCT
Organism: Streblospio benedicti; assembly: GCA_019095985.1. Classification (NCBI taxonomy): domain Eukaryota; kingdom Metazoa; phylum Annelida; class Polychaeta; order Spionida; family Spionidae; genus Streblospio; species Streblospio benedicti. Next base: position 17,270,014 of record CM032663.1, read on the forward strand.
AATCCATAAGAATTTGGGTGGAGAATGGAAAAGGGAAAATACGTCCCACTTTGGATGACATTTCCAGAAGCAAGTAAAGCTTGTAAAGAGCTCATCAAGTGTGGATGCAAGTCGCCCATAGGCAGTACCATCTGTAAATGTGCAGAATCTGGTCTAAGATGCACTGATCTGTGCAGCTGCAGCTGTGAATGTTGAAATTTTATTCAGTGTATTCACTTATTAAGTGAATTCTGTCCATGTATTAAATGCTAATTTACTTTTAGAAAAGCCTAAATTTGGCTTCCTTCCACATGATTGTTAACTTTATACATACATGTACATTGTATCTTCTAAACTGTTGGTATAAAGTGGTATTACATCCTGAATATCTTTGATCTTGTTTTATATTACATTGTAATTGTTGCAAATGCTTTATGTTGTCTTTTAGTTTCTGCATCGTGTTTATGGGGTTGCGGTTCAAATTAATTTTCATGCACAATCTGAGGGGTTGGTAACAGATATAGATGTATCGATAGATATCCTGTACACATTAGCTAGATATTAATTTCCTAACAATTTTTGTAAACTATGTTACTGATCCAAACAGTTTTTGTGCATGATTGTGAAATAAAAAACTTGTAATGATTGGTAGAAATCAACTTTTTTGTTCTTCGGTGGCCATCTTGGATTTCAGGGGTCAAGTGAGGTCAGATTTTTGGAGCTTAGCCAAAGTTGATTCTATGGATTTTGAAGCTGCATGCCAAAAATCAACTTTTTGACTATATATACTATTCTATTTTTTGGCGGCCATCTTGGATTTTGAAGGTCAAATGAGGCATGCCAAAAATCATAACCAAAGTCAATTTTTGTCACTGTATGCCAAAAATCATACTTTTGTCACTATATATACTATCTTGGTGCTAATTACCAGTTTTTTGGCGGCCATCTTGGATTTCAGGGGTCAAATTAGGTCAAATCTTTTGGAGCATGGCCAAATTCGATTCTATGGTCAAATATGAAGCCGTATGCAAAAAATCATACTTTTGTCACTATTTGCACTATCTTGAAGCTCATTACTAATTTGTTGGCGGCCATCTTGGATTTTGAGGGTCAAATGAGGTCAAATTTTTTGGAGCTTAGCCAAAGTCGATTCTATGGGTCAAAATGAAGCCGTATGCCAAAAATCATACTTTTGTCACTATTTGCACTATTTTGATGGAATCGGGAGTTTTATCAATCTGACCAAATTTGCTAAACTAATTATTGTTAAGTATATCATAGTATATAAGAGATGTGATGGTTTGATTAATTAAGGACAATTGCTTCATTGATCCAACGCCATCAGGATTTATGAAGGACCTTCATAGGACTGTTACGGCATCATTATTAATGGAACGAATGTAATTAAATACAAATGTACAGCTACAATTATATTGGAATCATATTACTTAGAGTATGGAGTTCACAATAGTTATTGCAATAATATTAGTTCAAAGACAGGCATAGCGATTACAGGAGTAACATCCAGCACTATTATACTATACACTGTCAGTTGTTCAAGAGAAAATTAGTTCATACAATTAGGTGATATTGAGACTGAGGATGGAATATTTCCTAAATCCAGATATTTTGACATGCTAGATAATACTTAATTAAAGGATAATGGTAATGCATGCACAATAAATATTTTCCTATGCATAAACTATTAAATGTAAAATACTAATTCTCATCCCAAACTTGTTCTTATGCAACCCTGATCAAAGATATCAAACAGCTGGTCACTTATATGACGTTTAAACAATAATTTACGCAACTGGCACCTATGCGATAAGCCGGCAAGTTCACCAGCGCTGTTAAGTCAGGGCTGCCGTAGTTTGTCGTGCATGAACAAAATAGTTAGTTCTGACACAAAGTCCAAAAATTAAACAATGCGAAAAGTTTTTATGGGCTTCAGTGCAAAGTATTTGTGTAGCTAATATTAATAGGATCACAGTACTTTCTTTTCATACAGTAAACAGTCGTCAACATTTTTCGCATGAGACGATCCAGAGCTGCACATGCACCAAGCAACTATTGCTACACAGATACAAGTTAATGAACGGGCCTATCTTGCCTCACTGAAGAGCGTAGCAGAACTTTACCAATTATAATAAAGAAAATATGCACACAACCTACATGTATGCAAAGTAATCAAAACTTTCTATTAATAATTACAACAATATGCGACAATAAAGATCTGAAACCTAATTGTTACCTATTCAGAGATAAGGTTTTATTTCAGCAATTATTAGATATGTAATATATTAAATATCAAATCTTAGTAAAAATAAATGGACACTCTTTGTATCTATCCTGTCTACTGCACAGTCACTGGCTCGAAGCATTCTGTTTCATCATAAGATGCACTTTGAACTATAAATGAAGCACACATGGCACGAAAAGCCAGTTTGGAAAAAAATATTTTTTCTATGATAAAGAGTACAGCAATGTTGACGCCTTATCAAGCATTTAAATAATAGTGAAAACAAATAAATCTTTCCTTTCTAATGTACAAGTCATGGGCAGATTGGGATTTGTATAGAGACCCACAAACTATATTTTGAGTCTAGATAACAAAGTTTAAGCCAACACATTAAGCAATAATGAATCAAATATACCGCATACGACCATCTAAGTGCCCACCCTCGTGTAACAGCCCTCCCCTTCTTTTTCTTAAATGTCTTTCAGAATTATGTAGTAAATGCAATCTCATGTAACAGCCCACCCCCTAGTTTGAGAAAATTTCAATTTAACGGCCCTGGCGCTTGGATGGTCTTATACGGTACTTTGACATATCTGTATATATTACCGTAAACAGCTGAATAAATGTCTCTCTACGAATGAATGCCTAGTGGATGATTTTAGAAATACATATATGTTTTCAAGGGGTCTTTAAAAAGAATAAAAGTTACCCAATTTTGAAAGCCATTTTAACATGTAGGACACAAATGGCTGGTTCATATCAATGCCGTCACACCAACCTAAACCAAAGCCGGACAGCAGAATCAACAGCCTCGCATGCTTTCACGGTTGGAATACAAAAATCATCTACAAATCACACCTTTGTCCAGCATTATAGGAAATAGTATGAACGCGCGTAGGCGAAATTTGCTTACGTCAGGAATAAATGACATTTATTCCTGCTTACGTGTAATGCAGGCTTTATGGATTGTAAGGTCTATAATCGTCCATATTTTTGCCATCTCAGGTGAGCACGTTTTCATTGGTTAAATGGAAATAATTCATTGAAAGCATGTGGGTATAGCCTTTATCGTGCACTGCATTGTGTCAGATTCATAATGACGCTAGCCAAACCAAGTTTCGTTGCATAATAGCGTTTATTAAATTGTGTGACTGCGTACGAATAATAAGAACACCAATAGCGCGAGGCTAAACTATTATAGTTTATTGCACCTGGAGAAAACTAGTTCTGATTTTAAATTAAGTCTTATTCCAAAAATTATGGCGATACGGTTCGAACGGTGTATCACATGCCAAGGTTTAACACAAGGAAATATGATATCAAATTTGATGTATAATTCACGCAAAAGGTGTATAAATAAACCTCTTCGCAAATAAAATAGAAATTTTATCAATAATCACTGAATTTCTCTTGAAAATTACATCGAAATGCTGAGTTAGAGCTATTGTTGTTTACACACCAGTAAGTGAAACGAAAAGTACTTATATTTGCATATGAATTTCTAGTGCAAAATCACTACTGGGAGTGTTTTTTCTGAGCGACTACCCTAGCATCATGAGCATTAAAGTTATATTTTGTCATTATAGCATTTGCAATGAAGATATAAAGATAAAAAATTGGTATTTAAAAATAGATTAAATATGATAGGGAACATTGGGTAAGCAACATGACAATATTTGTACATGCTAAATCATAGCTATGAATACAGTCAGAGACCAATGTGACTTATGCAATGCAAGACCAGTGATCAAAGTCAACCAGACATCTGTCAGGAACATCAGGATACTTATGAATCCATCAGTTCAGTCAGCGAATCATTGTTATAATCATGATTAGCACAACACATTGACAGCTATCAGACATTTAACAATCTACAGGCAGATAAGTACACAAATCTAGCTGAGGCACCAGTGTGATGGAAAGAGTTATTTGGACTCTGGAATCTCTGGAATGCTAGAGATGATAGATGTGAAGGCCAATGCAGGTGCATTATCAGTGTAAAAGCTTTGAATATTGATTAATGAGTGGGCCTATTTGCAAAAATATCCGCAAAAAACATTTAAAATAATGATCAAAAATGGTTAACCAAATAATTCCGACACATAGATAGCATAAATGGTTGATTTACTTTTTCTTGTATATCAGAGCAGTTTGTAAGAGAAAATGATCACGACACACTTTGTGCAACATGTCATAGCTGTTTACATCTAGTCGTGCTATAACAGAAGCCCCCACCAGCAGTTCATCATTCTAACATTCACAGCAGGGAATTGTTCTAAATGACCATGTGATACGCTTATTACCTATGTTCTTTGCATGAAACTTGATAAACTTGTCCACTATTATGCCGCCCAAAATACTCTGTACATTTCTTTTCATAGCCCTAAATTATCAGTTCAAGTAATATATATCCTGTATCCTATTAACCTTATAACTTAAGCTCTTCTATATTACATACCTTAACACTTATTTTTGGCTTCACTGACAAATAGAAACCCTGTTATGAAAAGGAAAGCACTTGAAAACAAAACAGACAACATCACTCACTATTGAGAATGCACCAAGCATGCCTGCTACGACTGGGTGGATTATTGGCCAACTTTAATATTAGCTTCAATAAACAAAGCACTTATCTTTGGCAGTCTAATTATCTGTAGAAACCCATCTTTAGTATCATCCATGCATGTGGTAGAATAATGACATTCATGCACTTCTCCCCGTATTGGACGATCATGCATGACTGCTTATTCTAGATTTCAGTGATACATTGGCTAGGAACAGAATCTGAATGTATCTAGCAAGAGGTGTATTTCTGTTATTATTGTTTGGTTGTGACCCAAGTTGAAGTGAGTAAATGGATGGTGGCACATTGTGGCAAGGAGGATTGTTGAGGATTGAGTGATACATACAGGTGTAAAGCTGTGCAGCATTGCCATCAACCACCTAATGTGGCCGCTGAATAATTCATCATAGTAGAAGCAACACACCTTGGAAAACTTCGGTTTTACATGCGTCTATATGAAACCTGACATCTTCACACATATTGTAGATTGCTGAATAGTAGATGATCATCCACAAACTCAAGATACAGACATTCAAAATCCCATTGCACTGCTCCATGAAAAAGTTAATTATATTAAACTATAAAATACTCATAGTATTTGGTTCATAACATTGACTCTAAATTGAGCATAAATATGGTTCCTTTTTTATGGACGATTAATTATGGCAGATGATAATTACATACAGCATTTTAGACCAGAGCACATTGGAAGCTGCAAATTGGATCGCGCAACATTACAACGTTGTTGCATGACATAAAAGCAACAATACACCTTGGCACACCAGAAACATGCTACAATATTCAATGAATTTGGCTACTTGGCATTCATGTAATAGCAGCTCGTCGTGAGCAATGCCTCCTCACACACCCTGCTGTACTGGTGACATTGAAACATGCACAGCTGTTGACTGGCAGTGTGTGCACAGTACATTACACAAATAGTCGTGTTGTTTGTTGTTGACATATGCATGGATTGTTACTGTTCTTGTTGCATTGACTCATCGATACACAATTGGTGATATGGAGCTTTTGACCAGATTCTATCTCTTTTGAGTACAAACAAACATCTGATTACCCAACTGATTTCTTTTTGTATTATCATTATATATTACACAACTACAACTGTTCTTATTTTTTCACCTTAGTCGGTGTCCATTTCAAGCAAGCTCCACTTTCAGTCATCAAGTTTACAGAATAGTAAATCTCCAACTCTTGAAGGATCGGGAATCAAATTAAAGGTGTCTAATACCAAAGCCTACTGTAATAAACAACTATAAATATTGGTCCAATTCTGACTGACTATAGAGATCAACAGATAAAAAAGCACATTCAGTATACTGCCATCCGAACGCCCATGGGATATTTGGCTAGAGAGCATGAAGTGTTGGGATTTTTCACAAAGATAAATTTACAATGGGTTCTCAATTCTGATGTTCCACACTTTCGAATGGGCCTTTACAAGGGTGTGAACCTTTAAACAGATGTACAACTATTTGTAGCAAAATTCTAGATTCAGTTATTGTTCGCTCAACTCCAGAGCATAAAAATTCACAAATCAATGACCGAGTCACATCATTATCAATGCAACAGCAATAATTACCCTATTTGAATCAATTGACAACTTTCATGCAATCCAAATCGGATCCTAATAAGTCAGAGCAGCAACAGTGGATTAGCATGGATTTACAGGATGGCCTCCAGCAAGATGGGTTCATTTCAAGGCAATGGCCTCCATTGGGTAAAAGTGAGGCCTATGGGAGATTGTGACGAATCAACAGTAATCTCAATTCTATTGAACACATTGTGTCAAATGATGGACTGATTGATTATGCAAATATCTCACAGCTGGTAAAATGGTAGTTTTGTAGACTGATTCAGTTACAAAATATAAAGTTTACAAACTACATACAAAATTAGAAAAAAATGTTTGCATATATATATATTTTCTTTCCCTATGCCCTCATCAATATTACACGCTTTCACAGATTATTTTAATTCCCTTTTCTCTGTCTATGAATTACCAATAACAGATTTCTAAAATATAGCCAAGTTGAAGTACAAAAACACCCTGATCTTATTCATACAATTGCATACATTTCAACGCCTTCTCACTCCTCAAAAGATACCCATTCTGGCAGTGGTGACAGTTAAATGTCTCCTATATGGGGGACTACGGGAATGAAAACAATTAAATAGATCCAAGGTTTTGGCAAAGAAACAAATCGAGAAGGAGGATAAAACTGAGCGGACCAACATTTTGAACTGCTTCCCTGAAGTATGTATGTATTCAAATGCTTAACAATTTCAACATTCTCAAACTGTTCAAATCAGGTAAGAATGGTATGATCTAAATCTAGCTACAAAACATTCTCTGGAGACACCTTCTGTGCATTTACAGATATAAGATAGCAATGTACCTGATATGAGATGGGTTCCCAATGCAGACAACCTGTTTTCCCCATGCCTGCAGGCCATTCTCTCTGTACCTCTGCCTTTCTCAACATAGCATCAATATCTGATTACGAAAACCTCTCACAAACTTCCACATCCATATTCTGATAAATGTCAACTTTGACCTATGTAGTGACCTCATGACCCACATTCAGCATGGACTCATAAGATCCAGATCTGATATAACTAACAGGAGATTGTATGTTGGAAAGTAAAAAACAATTTTGTATAAATTAATAGGGGTCTTTTAGGAGGGAATGCTTCCTAACTTGTACTGAGTAAGGTCAATTAGATTAATCTACATTATCACCTGACATATATGCAGTTTCATTTTTTTTCCAAAATCTTACAAGTTTGAATACTTTCAATCCAACCAATGCGAATATAATTCTCAAGACCTGTACGATGCGACTGAGTACCTATTTCACAAGGGCTATTTTTTACAAAATCTCTATCAATACAAGATTGACAGCCAATTGTTAACAAAAGCCCATAACATAAACATCTCTGATGATGGTTCTAGATGTCAAGCCAGATGTAAAAAATAATCACTTCCTGTACAAATAATCATGTAAAATGTTCTGTTACTCATATAATGCTGTTAATTTGATAGTATGACAACTGACTAAATGATAACTTGAAAAATGACCATGGTAACCAACATTGAATTGTTAATCTTTTACATGTATCTTACATCTACATGTAGAATTTTAATCCATGGGAAGATTAACAGGTTGATACATAAATCTAATTTAATATCATGATAAAGCATCCACTAAGCACCCAGTAACAATGACTAAGATTAATGAAGCAATTCTGAGTACACTCTTAGAATTTGATTGATTACCTTCACATACAAGAAAATACCTCATTAGTGACAAGCATGTTCTTCACTGAACATCCTTCCATTTCTTATTAATGTAGCATTATTTATAACACATGTATCCCAATAATAAACATCTTTACATTTCTTACCAACACATGTATCCCAATATGAGATTGTATCATAATAGACATTACAAATCACAATTACTACTAAATTCCATAGCCATTGTTGCAATGGCATACACAAATAAAAAGACTCATTAACTAATTGACAAAAATAGTTATCCAAATGACAGCAAAAATGATTTTAAACAGTTCATATAAACATGGACATACATGTATTGCATGAATGTCTGGATTTGCCTATTATGAACTAGTGTACTGTACGAGTGTATGTCCACATACAGCTGTCAGCTGCAGCAATCAGGCACAGGCACAAGATTTTAGACTTTGTACTCTACCATACTGGAGCATCAAAGAAAAAAATTATCTACACCATATTTTGAGAACACAAGCTCCACAGACTAACTATGTGTGATACATAAATAAATACATACCTACATAAATTTACTTGCCAAAAAGTAATAGATTGAATCCATAACAATTAACATTGAAACACCTATTTTGTAAGCAAGCAGGCAGAAATAAGTTTGCAAGTCACTCGTTTTAAACAATTCTTGGAGTAGAAAGTGTTTCCGATAATAATTTGAACTATAAATGTATTTCATAACATGTAGAATGCATTTCTGCAGAGACTGATAGGTTACATCACCTACATGGAGACATCACATTCCATATTAATACTACAATAATATGGATCTACTCAAGCTGTCAAATTTCACTGGTTTGAAACAACGAGTGAGACCGGGGATAGATTTGATGGATATTTCTTTCAAAATGTAGAATATTATATGAGTTAAAGAATTTATTGGATACCAATAGAAACAAATGTTAATACCATTTTGGCAAGACTTTCATTGTTTTCGCAACAACTTCTTCGGGCCGAATGCAAAATCTCAGAGGGTCACATGACCACCATGGTGGTGGCAGTCATGTGACAGCAGTGTAGAGTAGGAGAAGCCATAGGACACCACCAGTGGGGCGAAGGCCAGTTTTCCGGTTTGTTTGCCATACCTAAGAGGGATGTCTGAAAAAAGACCCATATTTTCAGACAACACGGAGTGAGCACATACCACAAGCCATTCAATACCATCAAAGCTCGGTTACCGTCTCCGAAGGATAAGTCACCGGATGGCTCCAAGTGTGGGGTCATCTACCAGGTTCAGTGCCCTCAGTGCCAGTACTCCTATGTAGGAGAAACTGGTAGGACCTTGGCAACACACATCAAGGAACACTTGAACCCCAAACGGACCCCAACCGCCATCGGGGAACACATGAGAGACACAGGACACACAATTAGTGATAAGGACTTCAAGGTTGTGGCAAGGGAGGATGATGAGTTCCGCAGGAAAGTGAGGGAGGCCATCGAAATCCGCACACGCCGACCCGAGCTGAACCATGACACCGGCTACGACTTGCCCCCGTGTACTCGACACTGCTGTCACATGACTGCCGCCACCATGGTGGTCATGTGACCCTCTGAGATTTTGCATTCGGCCCGAAGAAGTTGTTGCAAAAACAACAAAAGTCTCGCCAAAATGGTATTAACATTGGTTCATATTGGTATCCAATAAATTCTTTAAATCATGAATAAAGAAACCCAGGATGAATCAAACATACATTCAGTTATTATATGAGTTGTAAGTGTGAAAATAAGAATCTGGATCGCATTTTATGTTTCCCACGTCAGTATAATACTTTTTGGACTTGTCACTAAACGTCTGTAAAACGTTGTGTCCAGAAAGTTGAAATATCAAAATCGCCATTTTAAGGTGTCCAGAATACTGCAGGGGAAAAGAGCTACGCACCATGACTTTCAGAGAACACCACGATCTACTGGAAATAGATTTAGATAGAGAAGAAAGGCAGGCATTTTTACCTTCATGACATGGAGGTTTCTAACAATAAAAAGAGAGCATCAGAAGATGTGACCACAGACCACTCTCTGACAGCACATTAGGGCAGCTCATTTTATTCAAATTCTGTAAAAACTCACATGTGGCTGTAGCAGTATACTGTATTGGTAGTTCATACGTCGATGAGTACGTACCATGTACAACGCATTATATTGTACTATACTAGATGTATATGAGATGCATGATACTGCATACCACGTGTTGTAATAATGATGTTGAGTTAATTTTGTTACTTGTTAATTATATAATTTCATTGTCATGAAAATACACTAAAACGAGAAAAGTGACAAGGAGACTTCTTCAGTGGCCTATTCATATGCTTATCAACCCCAGAAAACTTATGGAGCCCTGTTTTGAAAAAAAAAAATCCTCAAAATGAGCAGCTCTAAAGCACATATGTGTCAAAAAGAAACATTTCCTCAGGGTAAAACCAGTCTGTGGGAAATAATTAACTATAGTATAAAATATTCACATATATAATGACAGATTTCTGCCAATCATAATCTGGAGCACAAAAACTCTTCGGTTACTTACACAATACGAGCATACAGAAATATGAAATTAAAAGTGATCTTTGGCAAATACAGTACATTTGTTTAAATTAGACTCAATTAAACCACTCATAATGTTCCCAAATAAAATTGAACTGGAGAGATAAAAAATATACTATTTTACAACATAATGGATCTATCAGGATCTTCACTTTTACCTTTCTAACATGGCACAGATGTATTTCACTCAGCCCATCACATAACAGACAAATATAAATCCTAGGAACAAAGTTCGCTTCATAAACTGTGTAAATGTTATGTCAGACAAGCTTGAGGTCTTGTCTGGGATCCATTAACCGAGCCCTCAAAAAGCTAGTATTATTTTCCAGAAAATCTGTTCAGATTCAGAATATATATAGAATTTTGTAATATTTACATATACAAAATAGATATGAGCATATTTTATTATTTTCAGAATGTACATAAAATGAGCATAATATAAATTGTGGTACAACAAAATTATTAAGTGTTACAACTCCTGAAGTGGGGGTCAGTTTTTACACCCAGAAATGAAATATTTTCTTAAAGCTTTTAAACCATACAATGTAACAGTTTGTGACCATCAAGTGGAAAATGAGCAGTCATTCTGAAATGCATTTTCAAACAGACATACCTATTTTAGTGATGTGGCTGTTTAAAAGTGCCCGCAGCTACCAAGTACTTGGGTGCCTAAAAGTGAACACAGGGCCACGATTAGGTGGAAAAGTGCTACTCGTCCTACTTGTTCTACCTGCATTTTAGACCTTTACTTTAATGGGACCGAAATATGAAGTTTGTGAAAAGGACGAGTTGCTATCAAAACATTTTACTTGTCCTTCACAAGGTTTTACTCATCAAAACCAGAGGACGAGTGAATAACGCTGACTCTAACGTGCACACATACTGCTGGACGTGAGGCAAATTAGTTCAAAAGTAAGTTAGCAGGGTCAGGATTAGCCACTTGTCCAAACCTATTGTTAGCAGGGTCAGGATTAGCCACTTGTCCACTCCTATTGGCTAGTATAGCCTAGTAAAAACTTGTGGAGGATGAGTAAGAGCTTTTAGCAACTCGTCCTTTTGAAGAGTAGCAATTCTGGTCAATTTGACATACAACTATACAGTTTGTGCAAGGAGGACATGTACATTTTTTGTAGGACAAGTACATATTTGAGGGTTACTCGTCCTGCTGACTAGAACTTTTCCACCTTATCCTACCCTAAGTATGTCACGACCCTAGTTGAAATCTTGAACGGACCTGGCATCTAACATTTCATCATATTACCCACTGGGAGTATACGCGAGTAGCATCTGAACCTTGCTGGCCGTACAAGTTTTAGGTTTTACGTAACTTTGTATACTTAATTCACTTTTTAACTAATGAAACATATTGAGCATTTACGATTAAAAATCCGCACCTGACACATTCAACGTATCACCTATTTAGTTCCATTGTAAGTTAAAAATAAACTTTAATAATATTCAAATTGTTTTTAAGCTCTTCAAAATAATTGTCAATTTAATTTGTGTATATGGTTTATTAAATTTCATCCATGGGGTCTATTATGCAATAATTTATACTGTAGTGCACAGACATATGATATGCAGCTTAGACTTTGTTGGCGCCTTCAGAGAAACGAATGTCAAATCTCTGCTCCACGTACACTCATGATAGTGCTGTGACACATGCCGGTCTAAAACTATAGCCTTATATTGGGCTTATACATAGACCTATTAGATGCTAGTGCATCATTCGGACACATGTTTTTAGACAGACGTGTCACAAAATTACATGGTTGTCAGGTAGGTTGAACTCGCGGAATGATTTTGTCCACATGTCGTCAAATTACATAAAAACCCAATAGATCTACAATCATTAATTAAATATGACAAGATGCCAGCACCAGAACCTTTGACATGCATCAGCAGTTTGCAACTTCTTTTATTCTTTGGTTGTATGCTCATAAAAGTTTCTCTTACACATCTGTTTGTTTATATTTTGAACAGGTGCTTTGGCAAGTAGGCTATAGGCAAAAGTCTCACATCGTACTAATGAAACTCAAATGTTAAAGCTGGTTGTTGATTATAAAATCTAGCTTTATATTTGAAGAATTCATTTTAACAATAGCTAATTATTGGATTTTAAAATACCTCAAATATTTCGATGACTATCAGCCGATTTTGTTCACAAAATGAATAAAGAATACATAATACATAAATAATAAATAAATAAAAATAAATAAAATATATATTATCAAATACATAGCTAATGAACTTGTTTAATCAGTCTCCCAGTTAAGGCTTCAATAGTTACTCTTCAGCAGGAATAGTAAGTTTAAAAAGGTACTAGTCCTCTGTAAAGTTACTCGTCCAAACAAGTTGCCCAATACCTTTTGGCTCAGCAATAACTCGTACGCAGGACAAGTGAATTGAATTCAGCACTAGTCGTCCCCAATTTCTACTCATCTGGACGAGCGGACTAGTGACTAAATGGGAGACTGATTAATAAAATCTAGCTTTTCTGCACAGCCATCTACATTGTTTTTAATTGATTTATAAGATGTTAGTTAATAGATGCGGTAGCCAGAGTCTCGACACATGTCAAGAATCTCATCACGTCACTGTGGCGAGATTCTGACGTACTTCGAGCCTTGTGACTGTATCTACATGATATATAGTAAACCAAATGACAGTCATTTAATGACTATGACCGCCACTAACCATAACTGAGAACATTTCCTCTTTGCGTAATGCAAGTTTCTAAACTGGCCTAAACTGATCATCATCTCATTTATATAGAACACCAATTGCAATCCGACAATATATTCAGCTGTTATTTCAAATTTACTACAACAATTACAGTCATATGTTCATGTCAACATCTTCAAGACAAGATATTTTCATCATTTGAACTGGGTGAAAGACTTGTATTCACATTATTGTAGATAGTTATCTATGCCATAGATAGTTACTCTTACGCTATGGTCCACCCCCCTTGGCATAAGTGAAACTATCTCCTCTCAATTTTCAGACCCTCCTCCCTCAGTACTTTATGAACATTACCCGATGCAATCATATCGATATAATACTTTACCCAAAACTGTGACTTACAGATTACAAATATTAGACAGTTAACTAATTTAGATCTAACTTTATATTTAAGACTAAGAGAACTAGATCTAATTCTAAAAATTAATCAACAGACAACACAATCTTGCACGATTTTCCATGAGGAAACCATCTCTTTGTAAAGGTTAGACTTACTGTCGAACATATATATGTTATAATGAAGGCTCGATGTTAAGTATCCTCTCAATAAAACTAATTGCTTAATATCTATACAGCTCAAATACAAGCCATAACACTAATAAGATGATCGTCCTAGGCAATCACAGAGTAGCCATGTTGAATTTCATTTCCTGCTAATGCATACGAAACTCAAATTGAATATGAAATATAATTATAGCCAAAGGTTATTTTAAATCCATACATTAAACAAATCATAATATAATAAACGTCAATAATTTCTAAGATTTATTTTTGTGTTAAAAATTTTGTAAAGTTTGAAAAATATGAAAACTGTCAAAATTCTAGCTCTGAATGTAGAATTATGTGTTAAGGTGGAGGCACACACCTGTGGCTGATGTCCCACCAAGATTTTTGACCGAAAGCAGATAATCACATAAGGATCAGCGCACAGTTTCTAGGATTTTCTACGCATTCGAAACTGAGGGTCGACCATCCGTCAAAAGATATCACCATTCAGCCCTATTGAAAGTGATATGTCAGCGCACAGACAGCACAAAAAAGCAGACAATTTGCAGATGCTTAGCAGACACTGTTAAAGCATCAATTGCATTGTTCGACGATACACACAATCCCGTGAATACTCCCCGTAAAGGTCACTAAATTTCAAGTCATACATAACATTCACGGCTTGTGTGTACGGCTGGGTTTAGCGATTGGTGCTCTGTTTTCTATTTATCTATTTATTTATAACTTTATTCCGGACAATAATATGAACACTGTTTTTATGGCCACAATGCTAGTACGACGTCACACATGCATTTTAGTGACAATCTGCTGATGTATGTTGATGTGGTGGTGTGTGCATCTATTACATATCACAATTGCTACCATGAAAAACAGCAAAGTCCAAGACATGTAGTCACAACATAGATCCACGATCCTGACTGTTTTGGTAGATGACCGGTCTCCATGACCCTTTGCACCTGCCATGGAACGGAACCAGCAGGAGAGCTGCACCAAAGCTTGATGAGGTTCCTCTGGGCCTTGGGGCCTAAATTGCCTACCCTTGAAACTCTGTTTGGTCCTTGAACGTTGTGAACGAGGGTGTCTTCAAGGTTCTTGTCTTGTCTCCATTCACCAGAGATGATATCTTGGTTAGGTCCCTTACGTTCCCGCAGTGATGTCTGCAGTTGAGGATACCCTATTCTCATCAGTTTGTGCAGGAGACAGCATGTGGTAACAGTGAGGAAAACAGTCTGGTTTCTGGCCCATTGTTGTCAGCAGCACACAAAAGCTCTTGGCAAGTATACCGAATGCATTCCCGACCGCCCTCCTTGCCCATTGCCCTATACAAATATATAGTTGAAGATCTGCTCGCCTTTGGTGACATTCCTGCCAATGTATGGCTTCATTAGGTACGCTCTCAGTGCAAATGCATCATCACCAACAATGAAGAATGGAACATCTTCCCCACCTTCATCATTTTGGAATGGTTCTGCAGGTGGCCAGGCCCCGATGTTGTGGTCATGTAGACAGCATGTAGATCACTGTTGTTGTAGATTTGGTCATCTAAAGATCCCTTTGCTATCAAATAGATGTACATGAATTTGTTGTCTGAGATCACCATTAAAAAGAGCATAATGGGAAAAACTTTGTAGTTGTAGTACTAGGAGCCACTGTTCAGGGGATACTTGCTTGCCACGTGCTTGCTATCAATATGCCACCTCACTTACCAGTATCAGCCATGGATCTCCAGTCTTGCTCCGTGTTAGGTAGACTCAGCATCTTGTTTGTGTATTCAGCAAGGATGGCAGTGCACACCTCTCTGACGACCCAATTGATGGTGTTGTGGGGCATTCGCCAGCCGTAAGACATGTCCTTGTACCTTGTGCCCGAGGCTAAGCAGCTCACAGTGAGGATCAGCTTCAGACCATGTTTTAGGTGCTACCGTTATTTGGTGGTCTGCTTCGTCAATCGTCCGGCCAGGCATAGAGACAACTCATCCAACATTTCTGGAGGCATTCTCAGGAATTTCACAAAGAATGAGGGGTCCTCATTGCACAGCTGAGCCATCAGGTTGTGGTACATACCCTTCCCCTACGTCTTAGGATCCATCACCTTGCCCACATATATCTTTTTCTTGTTTGTCTTCTTAGTTGTCGCTTTTGCAATAGGAGGGAAAGTGCTTGGAAAAGCTGCAGCTGAAGCAGGAGTATGGCAAAGGCATCATCGTGTTGAGGTGTGATGCATTGTAGCTATTATTTTACTTTCTTTGACAAACAGCGTCGGTGTTATCTCTTTGGTGGCAAGCTTTGTACTGACCAGATACTGGAGTTGCAGATCAATTATTAGCCCCGCTCGACCGCATTGACCCTGAGCTAGTGATACAACATTCATATGCTTTCTTATGAGTGATCTGCTGCCGACCATCAGCTGTTATGCAGCGAATGAAAACTGGGTATTGACATTCTAATCCTAACCCACTAAACATATGTTTAGGATACGTCGAGGAGCCGCTGAATGTACACCATAGCAGCTTCACCATAGTATTTTAAAGTCCTGCTAAGGTTAGGCCAACGTTTCATCTGCTCCTCATCTGGCTCCTATCAGCTCCCAATACGCGGCAGATGATCTGCAGTCCCTTAGCTGACTTTCGTTGCAAATGATGTTGGCTTATACGCGATGTAAAAATTGATGGGTTATCGATTTTTATCTGATGGTGTGCGCTCAAGAGGTGTTGAGCAGCACGATACACCGGGAGCGGATGCCAGCGTAAAGATCAATAATCTTCCTTAAAACTTTTTGTGGGCAGACCTTTCATCAGACATAAAACGGATACTGAACGTGTACCGGGCAGATACATGGATAGTTGCCGCATATGACATTTCTCAGGGGTTTTATCAACTAAGCATCTGCTCAACGTACTCGGTGAGACATAGCACAGGCCCACTTAGTACAGATATTTTAAGCCGGGGATTAATACTAGACGAGGGGGATTAATATCTAAGGGGGATTAAAATCTGTACTTAGTAGACCTGTGAACATAGCCTTAATGGTTCAAATTTTCCAGGCTCCCCATCTACCTTAACAAAAGCATGTATTTTACAAAACTTGTGTGGACATCATGGACGAATGGTTTACTTATATTGAAACTTTAATTGCTATCAGAATACCTACTTAGTTTTTTTATCACGTCTTTCAACAATCCGGCGGGACTCATAGTTCTTAACGAAATGAATGCGTTTAGAGGTAATGTCATCGTGCCAGTACCAACAAAAAAAGTGGATGAAATTGAAGGCCAATATTGTACTTGCTTTACAGAAGAACCTCTCTATGAACACTACTCAATGGATCGGTCATAAGGTGGTATCTATGGGAAGTTTGTGGTGCTGTCTATGAAGGCTTGGGAATGTGACAAATGATCTTACTACAGAGGTGGTCATTTGAGGTTATAGACTCCCAGGGTTCGCAGTTATATATTTAACGTAAATCTTTTAAAGTGCATAATTAAGTGTTTGTCGTAATTATATTATTTACATTTTAGGAAGTATGTGCAACTTAGGAAAAGGTGCAAGAAAACTTAATTGTGTGATGAATGTGAGCAACATGTCTTTTAAAATTAATAGTAGGCCTATATATTGGAAGAGTTTTTTATGCCAACCACCAAACTTTGTCAGTAATGTACGATTTATTCATACAAATATGGTTATATATAAGAAGATGTCTCATATAAATGATACAGGTAAGTTATCAGTTTTGTAATTTTTGTCCATATTGATTTTTTTTAAATAGTTAAAAGCTTAGACTATTAAAACAATAAAACTTTGTTCTCCTTCCTGCATATAATTGTATAGCCCCACTTGGAACCGAAAGCGCATCCAGGTCTAATAATTGTATTGTATACGTATATATATAGCATTAGTTTCAGGCTGTAGCCACATTTTGTTTAGTATAAGGCAAGGGAGGCAACTTCCAATGTTTTGCCAGGATTTTCTTTTGTCAAACCCTGAATGAAACTGACTTTTGAGCTCACCGGTTGAGGTTTTGTGATCACCTTTCATCCGTCGTTCGGCCGGCCGGCCGGCAACGTCTGTTAGTCATAATGCAAACTGCATTGTAAGTTTACAGTCAGTCTGTTAGTCATAATGCAAACTGCATCATAACCGCTCCCCAGAGGTCCATTGCAATTTGTTAGTCATAATGCAAACTGCATTGTTTTAACCTCAAGTTTACAATGATTCAACTTTTATAAAGCCATAAACTCTGGAATTTATACTACATAATTTCTTCATTTTTCATTTGATTTTCACTTGCATGAAACTTGTATGGCTCTCTTGTATTTTTATTTTTTCTTGTGCGATATTTGTTTTTAAGGTCTGAAATAGCTTCAGAATCTATGAAAATAGGTCTAAATTCCAAAATTTTGTTGGGACAGCATTAATGCTGCACAATATATCGGACTATCTGTCCCGGGCTATCTGTATATCACTCGTTTAGGAGCTCGCAGACGATAATCGGTTGATCTTTTGAATATCGCTATGAAATGATAGTGGCCCCATAATGTATAATTATTGATTATTTGTGTAATTAAAACATTTTCTCTGGCAAGTATTCTATATAAATTCTTTAAATAATAACATCACTAATTGATTAATAATTGATTATCCATTCCTATAAAGTATTTCAGAATCGGCTTTCATATACACTGACGTGACATTAAGGTTGCAAGCATATAGCATCCCCCACCCCCACCTCAAAACCCCTCTAAAAAAAACCAAGGCCGTCAGACGAGGGGGTGCAGTGGGTGTGAATGCACCCACCTTGTTTCCAAATCAACAAGCTATGTTGACTACACCTATTATAGGCTATGATACTTTTGTAAATGGTGTTTTGCTTATCACATTTATGGTAACCCGATTCTTCATTCCCAGTTGCGCAGAACAGCTGGGCACTCGTCTTTTTTTATTTGATTTTGAGACACAAATCTTCATGGCTACTTCCGGTGTGTGTTTACAATGTGTTTACATTTACAATCACATTTAATGCTATATCAATAAAAATGTGTATTCCATAAAACATTGATGGCTGCCATGCTGATAAACCTTAAAAAATGAAGAAAATACGTCTATTTGAGGGTATACATTCTTCATAACAGTGAAGTTTGAAAGTTTGCATCATTCACGGGTCGTCTGCAATTTTGATAAAGACTGGACTTTTGCCCATATCTTCGTCAATTTCCATGCTAACTAAGATCCGCTTACAGATTCATAATCCTCACTCAAAATCCTATTAAATGGCATATGATAAATGATACTTGAAAATGACCTTTAAATATTTAAAGTCGTGTTCGTTTAGAAATACCCGGAACTCACAAAGACATTTTGAAGGTGGTGTCGCAGGAATATTTACACATGATTTTTCTTCTTGAAAGTAGTGAATAGGTACTAGTTACCAAGTCCTTTTTATACAGTGTGCAGAAATTCTTCAAAGGCCACCTTAATTCTATTTTGATACCGAATTCATAAAGATAACTTTTTTTTTAAAATTATGCTTAAATGCATTTAGATACTTAGTTGTATTTAAAAACAAAAATGATGCTATAACACCAAAAAAGTTTATTACAACAGATTTAACACAAAAAAGGAAGTTTTATTCTATCAAAATATGTAATTTGATTATGTAGTTATGTTTTGTTGTTTTTTTGCTCAGATGAATTGGTTGAAATGGATGAATTGTTAACATTTGACAAACAATATGCAAATTTATTAGAGGAATCCTATCTTCTTCCAATAAGTGGTCACAATGTCTTCATTATTCAACCAGGTATCATTTTATTAAAGCTTAATCCAGTGAATGTCAAAGTCTTATAGTACTTAATAATTTCATATATTTTACTGATACATTTATAAGTTTATTGTACATGTTGTTTTACTTTTTGATTTATTATTTCTAGAGAACAAGCAACAGAAGCTATCTTCAACAACACCTATATTGCAATTGGAAGAGGCATGCTCTTTAGTGGAAGCTTTACCTAATTGGACGATAGTAGAGAAGGTACCAGTTACTGCAATCGTTAATGGTGCTTTAATAAATGCAATACTTTTTAAGATATTCATATTAGTTATATAGGTTATATGAATGTTTCTCACTTCTTAAACAACAAAAGGTTTTGTAATAATGACTATTATTGGTTGATTTGCTTTTAAAAAACCAATATAAGGAACTGTTAGCCAAACTGCTGAGCCATGAAAAGCAGTAAGTTGTAGGGGAGAAGCCTGTGAAAAACATGTATCAAAGTTTATTGGTTCATCTTTCTTTATTCACAACACTAGATATTTTTGATACATTAACAGTTTCACCAAACAACTGTTGGCATCTTCAGAATGCTCTTCCCGCGCAATGGATGCCAAGATGCCAACAGTTGTTTGGCGAAACTGTTAATGTATCAAAAATATCTGGTGTTGTGAATAAAGAAAGATGAACCAATATATTTCATACCAACACAATGCACACATTCAAGAATATGTATCAAAGTGTTCTGGAAGAAGAGGCTAAAACAGTAGCTTTGAAGCAGCACCGTGGCTAGAAGCAAGACGGAGCACCGTGGCTAGAAGCAAGACGGAGCACACAGCCTTCCAGGGAAATTAAGTAAAACAAACATCGATAATGTGCTTTGCAAAGGAAGAATGAAATGGCTAGGTACTATAGGGTTCATGTAGCAGATATTTTTCTGGATCAGTAATGTAAGATCAGTAATGTAAGAAAGCTTGCGATGCTGGGAAAGAAAGGCAAAGGGAAGACCAGTGCAGTCTTAAAATGCAGAAGTTCAGAGGATCTAACACAATTAAATCTCCCCGGACGAAGTCCGAAGGGGGATTTCTTGCTTTGCTTCTGTCTGTCTGTCTGTCTGTCCGTGCATGCGTGCGTGCGTGCGTCCGAAATAAACAGGCTGATAACTCAAAGACTACTGGAGCTATTGATTTGCAAATTTAATATGTCTTGTTTGAGGAAAAAAGTACCTCTCAAAAAATTTTGTTTGTACTTTGGCCTACTTTTGACGAACTTACGAGCGTTATGTAATAAACCTTGTGAACACTCTACAGGGAGAAGTATTTGACCTATGGTCACCAAACTTCATATTTAGCTTCGTTGTACTACTCTCCAGAGCTGATTAGATTTTGGTGTACTTTGGCCTACTTTTGATGAAGTTACGATGTGTTTTTAAAAACAAATTATTACGTAATTGTGTTTATCTGTCTCCTGGGAACAGTTTATGACGTATCATCACCAAACTTGACATTTGGTATGTCTATATCACTATCCTCACATAATTTCATATTGGTGTACTTTGGCCTACTTTTGAACTTACGAGCGTTATGTAATAAACCTTGTTAACACTCTACAGGGAGAAGTATTTGACCTATGGTCACCAAACTTCATATTTAGCTTCGTTGTACTACTCTCCAGAGCTGATTAGATTTTGGTGTACTTTGGCCTACTTTTGATGAAGTTACGATGTGTTTTTAAAAACAAATTATTACATAATTGTGTTTATCTGTCTCCTGGGAACAGTTTATGACGTATCATCACCAAACTTGACATTTGGTATGTCTATATCACTATCCTTACATGATTTGATATTGGTGTACTTTGGCCTACTTTTGAACTTATGAGCGTTACGTAATAAACCTTGTTAACACTCTACTGGGAGAAGTATTTGACTTAAGGTCACCAAACTTCATATTTAGCTTCGTTGTACTACTCTCCAGAGCTGATTAGATTTTGGTGTACTTTGGCCTACTTTTGATGAAATTACGATGTGTTTTAAAAACAAATTATTACGAATTTGTGTTTATCTGTCTCCTGGGAAGACTTTATTACCTATCATCACCAAACTTGACATTTTGTATGACTATGTCACTCTCCTCATGTGATTTGATATTTGAGTACTTTGGCCTACTTTTCAAAAATGGCCTGATCAGGGAAATGGCCTGATCGGGGAAGGGGAGATTTATGGCGTTCCCGACGACTACTTGTTAGATATTGGTCAAGCAGATCCAAAAGACTGAAGTTGTTGGAGGGGTGGTTGAAGAGTAGCCTAAGAAGCCATACCACACCCTGAAATAAATTTATTATTCGATTGATTGATGGATTAATTGATTGATTGATTGATTGAAGATAGCTTACAATTAGAAAAAAAGACATTTATCAGCTAACTGTTAGTTTTATCTTTCTTAAAGGGAATATATGCTACAAAAAGTCTGGCTACCAAAACTTTGTATGGAAAAGGAAAATTTATTGAAATCACACAAAAAGTAAAAGAAACAGCTGGAGTTACAGCCGTTTTTGTTAATGTGGAAATGCTTTCACCTGTGCAACTTGAAACGCTACAAACAAGTTTTAATGTTCCAGTTTATGACAGGTAACATATATAAGAAAGTATTTAACTATGCACTGAATAGCCTGAATTTGCGCGTAGTAGAGCATTATTCAATGTCCGAATTGGTACTATAATCTTAAGCCACCTTATAAGCTCAATATTTCATAAATTATGGGCTTAACCCTTTGGACGCCATTTGTCGACAAAAGTCGACACACGTAAATTACGTCTATACGCCAACAGTCGACAAAAGTCGACAGACTCACTCAAAAAACAGTTCGAGTTTGACTGGCATATTCGTAGTTAAATACTAGTGGTTCTAGTCTCAAATTCCGATGTGTCAACAACAACAACTTTACCTTGACATTTCAATATATTTCTAGAAGGAAATAAGCAGCATAGTGTTAATATTTTAATTCTATTCGTGACAACGAATATTTGACAACCTAGCACGCATTTTCTGCTTCAATTTTGAGTCCTGAAATACTCTTATTTGCGTTCGCAAAACCATAGCTTGTCATACATCACTGGAAACCTGAAGTCCCCAGCTTTGCTTCGAGGCCCAATATGAAATGTGAAACTAGACTTGAAGGTCATATCACGACATGGAATTTTCAGCCTTGAAAGCAGTATTCTTAGGTTCAATCGCCGGCATAACAATTTTGACAACTGCTAAATGATACAATAAGCCTTTATCAAGAGCGCTCTTACGAATCTATTGCAGCGCCGCGCGCTGCGCAAGGCTGATTTCCCGGAAACCGGTCCAAACCGGTAAGATCTACCATTCTGTGAGGAAATATAAATTTTTGAAGAAGAATTATCATATTATTCGTCATCCACGCCTCATGTTATTGTATCTTGGATTCCGGATCACAAATAAAGCGTTTGGCAAACTACCCAATAAGTGTGGACGTCGGATATCTAGTATTTCTATCAAAACGGATGATGTCTTGGTCGGGTGATAGAATGATCCCTGTCAAAAACCCACAAAGATAAAGAAATCAAGTTTGAACATGTTTTTGGTGCGTATTATTGTAAGTAAAAATATATTATTATGAAATAGGGATGGTTTATGGTGTTTTTCGTGTCTATCCTGGATAAAAAGTTGCTGCACTTAAAATTTCTACTGATAATATGACATTTAAAATCAACCATGCAAGCTGTCAAATGAATTGACGATTACTCGAAATTGTCAAAATGTTACTTGATGCTGTATGTATCTTTATTTATAATGGTGAAAATAAGAAACTAGACCGTCTCCTGAATGCGTAGTGTAAATGTGAAAATGTTCTGATGAAAAACATAAGAGCTACAAAGGATCTTATTTCGACTATGACAATTGAAGCCCCCCACAGTGAATAACACGTCACGAAAAATGCGTGTCTGGCACTCAGGGGGTATCATAGTAAATTTACGCCTGGCGTCGAGAGGGTTAAGCCACCTTATAAGGTCAATATTTCATAACTTGTGGGCTTTCAATTAGTTATACTTGCAACCCTGTTTACTACTTTATATTGTGATATTCAAACAATGATTGGACAATAAATGGATTATTTACACAAATTGCTTCCTGCCCGTAAAGCGTAACTATCTCCTTTATCTCAATAAACTTCCCTGTAAAGACTGCCGACAGGGTAAAAATTATTTTCCTGACATAAATTTTATTCCACAACTTTTTGGATTGTTACAATTTTTTTTTTCATTAGACACTTATTCTGAAAATTATTAGAAATAATTTGAAATAAAATGCTGCACTTTTAGGAACGCTTTCTTCCTGCAGACAGTGGAACAATCTCGATTCAGATAATGTCAACTTTGATTTTGTGGGCGCGTTCAGTGCTAGTAGCTACATGCCTTGCACAGGAGCAACTGAGTAGTGCTTCACGCTCCAATCCATCTGCCCACATGCTAATAAAGCCCTGCAGATTACAGTGCAGGTTCACAATGATAATCATGAAACTGACAAACAAACTGAATGTTACTTAGTGCACACTATATATTCACAACCTCGTCTCAGCGGAATTGAGATCACAGGCATATTGGGATTAGCGTGAAGTATGTATTGATGGAGCTTTACTGACAAAACTCTTCAATTTCAGGTATACAATAGTTTTGCAGATATTCCAACTTAGAGCTCAAAGTAAAGAGGCAAAACTGCAAGTGGCATTAGCTGAAATTCCTATTTTAAGGTGAAAATTTAGTTACAGTAGTTTTTATAATATAAAACTGCATGCTTTTTAAGAATGATATGTCTCGATGTAACGGCATAAGAAAGTAGGGACCCTATAAGAAAGATATTTTACTTTTAGATCACGTCTTCGAGGAATGCATTCTGGAACACTAGATCAACAAAAAGGAGGATTGTCTTCAATTGGTGGCTCTGGGGAAACATTTTTGGAAGTCCGACAAAGATTGCTCATGGTATGAGATCATTTACAACTAGAAACCTCTCTAATGTCTGTTATGCTGCATTTGCGTGCTCTTCCGAACCTCGGCAGAATTAAATCTTTACTGCTCACTAAGGGTGCCATAGCATTAGCTCAACATCAATTTTAGATCACGACAGATTGTTGTAAATGTTTGTACATGTAGTTATTAAATACAGGAAAAAGAGCAAAAGATTCAAAAGGCATTGTCTGGTATACGCAACCAGAGAGATCTGACACGGAAAGAAAGGACTAAAAATCAGATACCAACAGTGGCAGTTGTAGGATATACTAATGCAGGTAGGCTGTAAGCAAATATATGTGTGTACGTTCACAGGGTCACATGATTCTTTTCATAAGAATTGATGTGCATGATTCATTGTATGCCTAATTACCTATGTACCTTAAAATCCAGGGCTTAGATAAATATACTATATATAACCATCCAAATACCTATTGGATTATAGGTTGGAATTTGTCATATTGTAAACAAAGTGGAGTCGGTCGCGTACCCAGCTTGATGACTGGGTCGCGCTCTGTGCTGATTCGCGACGCCACGAGCCCAAAGCTCGGACGCGCGACGGACGGCTGACTCCTAGACGATGTTGGTTCCCTTACTACTCCTCGTTGTGTTAACTGGTACCCCGTACAGGCCACCGTCCAGCGTACTGGGCGAGTGCCTGGTGACTAGCAAGCCGGGTTTCACGACGGGCCCCCACACGGAAGGGGGACTTCGCACCGGTGCTGACACGCAACGATCAGGGCGTCCCCTTTACGAAGCCACGCGGTCCCAGGCACGGGAGGAGGGGGTTCGCCACTGGCTAGCCCCGTCAGATAAGTAAAGAAGGCCTATCCCCGAAGGAATAGGTTACCAGCCCTACGTGCTATCCGACTAGCGTCTACAAGATAACTGAGGCCCTAATGGCCAAGTCTCAGTACTGTAGTGTACTGAGTCCTTAATCCTACAGTGGGCTTAAAAAGGCATAACAAGAAGGTGTGTGTAACAAAGGGGATAATCTACCTAGTCCAGTGCAACTTACATACAACTACTTTATACTCTGCGAGGTTGCTGCAACCTCGCGCACTGGAGACCTACTGAGAACTAGTTTCGTTACACACTCCCCCAGATACCACGGAGGTAGGACTACACCGCTTGTACGGGTATAGCCTACCTGCATGGGAACTACACATTAAACGAAACAGTGAAAAGTATCCAAAGTGTACACGGCGCGGGGCGGCACTCGGGGCGCGGCCACATCCTCTCTCCACTCACACTCCATTGTTCGGGAACTCCACGACTGCTTCGCGGTTAAGTCCGTGAGCTGACGCGACACTTCGCGACACTGGTCGCGCACTTGGGCCGTCTTTCACACTTGCCGCGCCCGAGCACCTGAAAATATACAAAAGCAGAAACTCTCCCCCAACGTCCACCTGGTGTATAAGTGAAACGCAGCAGGACTGTGGACACCGTTAAAATATAGGAGGGGGTAACAGGACCCGCGACTTATTAACGAAACGGAAGGGGAAATTTTGAAGAGGGCCGTACACAAGAAAAGGGCCAAACTACATGGAGGGGCCGCCGGCTAAGATGTCGGA
Organism: Streblospio benedicti; assembly: GCA_019095985.1. Lineage (NCBI taxonomy): Eukaryota > Metazoa > Annelida > Polychaeta > Spionida > Spionidae > Streblospio > Streblospio benedicti. The sequence goes on from CM032663.1 coordinate 17,296,288, forward strand.
TGGTGTACCGTGTAGAGGACGATTAGCCGAGGGCAAGTGATATGAAAGCCACTGTAGGTCGGATCGCCCTTGGACTCAAAAGCCCAACTCCTACAGACGGGGGTGGTAACTGGCCCACCGCCTGCGAGGACAACCCTTACTCCCTTGGTGTCCCAGCCACCAAGATTTCGCCGTGCCGCTTCTGGCGTTGCTGGGCAAACCTGGCCAACACTCAAAGGTGCCGCCTACCTGTCGTCTGAACATACCACCATCGACCCGTCGGTCGGCTTGATATGCTCTCTCCCACCCGGCACGTCCTACTTCTTGGTCAGCGGTGTTCCAGGCTTGGAACCGCTGCTCTTGGAGGAACGAGCTTTCGCCCTCTCTGCGGATGCCGACGGAACAGGATTCCGCTTCACTCGGCCGGTGGGTTTAACTTGGGCAGCCTTGTCGCCGTTTCCTGGTAAACGCGCAGGAACGACAGTTTGACCCCCGGTGTCGGACGCCATGTCCACGCTCGCTACGGAGTGGGACGAACGGCTCTGGCTGGATGAGCACGAACTGAGAGTTCGCGAGGACACAAGATCAGGCCTAGACACCACCGTTGCCCCCGACGTTCCCAATCCGCCCTCGACTTCCTCAGACCTCCTCATTTTGACGGAGTCTGATGCGTCGCCGATGCTCTGGAACCGGTCATAGCAACCGTCCAGCTCTTGTTCCAGGGTGGCAGACTGCAATGTCACCTGTTGGCTGTCAGATCCTTGATCGCGATCTCCCTTAGAGTCGCGGTTCTGCAGCGACAGGTCGCGCAGATTGTCGATCAACTCTCTGAAGGTTGCCGACATCTCGCGAATGTGATCTGCATTCTTCGCGCCTTGCCGATGCATGCGATCCATGTCGGCTGTCCGTTGTTGCGCGAACTCCTTATACAATTTGGCCTGTTGCTGTGCAAGCGCCAACTCTTGCCGCAGTTGAGCGTCTCCGCCTGCCGTCGTGTCAAGCTGGTCGACCACAATACAGGAAGTGGAGCGCTCGGGCGCCGCGCGAATTTCATCGGCCAGAGAGAGCTCTGCCGAGGTGGTGCTGGGTAGATGAGGGGCTAAAGTCTGCAGCATGAAATCCTCGAGCCCGGCAACCAACTGTCGTACACAGGTGTAGACAGCCGAGTGCACATCGAACTCGGGAACAGCTTTCTTGTGGGCGGTGAGCATGTCGCGCGCATTGGCGATCTCCCCACGCTGGTCGTTCATCAGCTCCTGCAACGTCCGCCAGTCTGCTGCCCGAAAGTCAGCGGTCGCACCATCGGCACGAACCAACTCCCCCTCGGACAACCACTGCAGCTCCGCTCTACTTGATGTGTGGCTCACACGCAAATTCCCTTGCGGAATCGCGTATGACGCCGTCGCCTTCAACGACGCCAACTCAGCCGCCATTGGCTTAACTTCTTCTCGCGCTGCCGCGAGTTCCTTGCGGACAGCCTGAACTTCCGCGGTAAGTTGCTTGCAGCTGTTTCGCGAAGCCTCTAGCTCCGCTTGCAGCGTGTTGCGCTCCCTCCGAGCGTCATCCCTTTCGGCGCGCAGACGATCGACTTCCTCCTTGTAGTCGTCGCCTCTTTTGGTTTGCGTGAGGAGCTGTTGGTCGAGACCAACGCGATCCCGAGCCCACTTGGACTCCTTCGTTTGGAGCTCCTTGTCCAGGGCGGCGTGCTCACTACGAAGAGCCACCAATTCCTCTTCAGCCTTTTGCGCGACCTATCCAAGTGTCGCGGTCGTGACGCAAGTGACCCGCGATGGAAGGCTTCTTCCCTCCCCGAGCTGTCGGGCTGATGCTCGTCGAGTCCGAGCGACCGCGTTTCTGCGTGACGCCACTCTCTCCCCCAGTGCCTCGCCCACCACGCTGACCCGATCGGGACGCACGCGATGAAGGAGGGGGTGGTGTGCCGGTGCCGGCAGTACCCGTGGACGGATACTCCGACGTGCTGGTGACAGTAGCCGCAGGAGTCTTCTTCTTCTTCTGTGTCGGACTCATTGTGGGGGTCGGCGAGGGAGCAGAAAGCCCCTTCACTGACTTGAAGAGGGCCTGCATCACACTATGCCGCGCAGGCACCGGTGTGGACACAGGCTCGGGTCGGGTTGCGGTCTTCTTTTGCGGAATCTTGGGTAAAGAAGCCGCCTTGTTGGTGCGCACCGGTTGAGACGCTGCCATCTCGCTGTACCGGCTGGGCCCCTTAGGGACTGTCACTGCGTACGAGCTGAGAACAGACGTCCAACGGGCGAAGTCTTCTCGGCACAACCTGAGCCATTCCTTGTGCACGCTGTCCCAGAGTGGCTGTTTGTCCATATCGACATCGCGGAGATGAAATCCCACGATTATTCGCGCCAGCTTCGCATCGGGAAACCACTTCTTGCGGCCGATGACCTGGGGAAGCCCGACATGGGACACATAGATGCCCATGAACTCGAGCACTAGTTGCTGAGCGACCGAGCGGGGTGAACTAATGTCCCCCAACCAGCGATCCTCGTCGTCCTCCTCACTTTTAGCGTCCTTGTTCTTGGAACGCTGACGAGCCTTCTCGCGCGCTTCAAGAAGTTCCGCTTTCTTCAGGTCGACCTCATTCATGTGTTCGGCGACCATGTGTTGGACAGCTGCTGTCAGAGACGGAAACATGGCGTTCTGACTAGTCGACGGCAGCATCTCCACCGCCATCCCGCTGCAGCAAGGGGCGGAGAAGCAACATCCCCGCTTCATGTGGAAATGAGCCCAGTGCTCAATAACGCACTCGAACCCATCCCATCCATGCTCCCGTTGAGACTGAGTACGCGGTGCACACACAAAGTGCGGCGTCAGTTTGCGCAGTTGTCGGGTCGCCTAACCAAATGTCGACGATCCCGGGTCAGCATGGCTTGTGGTTGAGGCAGAGCAAACTTGTTGTCTGCATCCAGGGCTGCCCAAGGCTCGCATCCCGCGACTGGACACCTCATCCCAGCTTCCAAATACGCCACGAACAGAAGACGAACGCCTTCGTGCGTGAGCTTGTCCACCGGGAGCCGGGCTGCGGAGAATGACACCTCAGGTACTAATTTGGGAAAGGCAGTGTGACCTGACTGGTTCGCCACCTTCCCTACTGCGCGCCATCGCAACTCGGGTTTCCCGTGAGCGAAAATCGTTGCGAGCCTGTGCCAACCACTGAGGTGGCCGCACGCCTCCATAGCCCGGTTCCCGCGACTTCTCGTACGAGTGCTGCGGCAACCCGGTGATGTGGTCCGCCAAGAAACGGACGCCTTCCTCGGGGTGATCCCCTACATAACGGTTGGCATACAACACCTGATGTGTGTATGGCTCAGCGAAGAACCGCTGCTCATCTCTCTCGGTCGGTTCGCGTGTGAGGGCGGGGCCGTGACGTCTCGCGCCACCCACCGCTACCCGCGGGGCTTTCGACCCGTCAGGCTTAGGTGAAGTGGACGCCCCCCTGTTCCTCGTCCTCCGCCTGCTGCACGTCGTCCGCCCAGCTACGAGAAGGCTGTTCCTCCCCCGAATCAGCGTCGACGTCCTTGCCGCAAGCAGCCTCGTCATCGGGCACAGTCAGAACTGCCCCGCTGTCTTCCAGATCACACGTCAGGGCGGTGAGACGTGCCATAAGCACCTCATCCCCTTCAGCTTCCTGCACACCTTCCATCGGCAGGTCGACTGCATCGCCGACCCCCGACTCTTCTTCACGAGTTGGGGAAGTGGGCCGCGACCCACCCCCGGTTGCTTCATCAGGGCCTAGGTCAGCCATCGCGACTGCCCCAGTCCCCCACGCTGTCTACCTCGCCAATGAAGATCCCCAGGATCCTACCTGCAAGGCAACAATTTAGGTTAAAATGACAAAAACCGCAACAATCTGAAAAATGTGCAACAAAATACAGCAAATCCGCCTGCACGTCTTTACTGTACTGTCACCAGTCAATCGACTGATGATTTCGAAATACCGGCTATACTACATAGTACCCCGGTCTCCTTTTGCCGCTACGGGGCCGGGCAACCAATCGGCAGCCGTCCCGCATGATGTTTGACCTTTGACTGTTCCAGTACTTGCGCACACGTGTCTTTGTTTTGACTGGGAGAGGCCGCGATTGTCTCGCGCCTCCCCAGCCACCCGGCGAAGGGATTATTTACTTAGCCGCCGCCGACCCGCCACCCGCCGTCTATGTTACCATAGTGACGAGGGTTCTAACTAGGCCGCCGCGACCGCCGCGGATACTGTAGACACCTTAACAAGGCGCTTATCCCTGGGTTTTTCGGCCCGCGACTATGAGAGGTCGCGACCTGGTTGATTGGTTTTTATACTCGCGCGACCACTATCGCGGCCGCCGAGCTTCGCGACTTGTCCTTTTGTTTTCAATTCCACGATCTTCCAATTTTGCCCTTTTACAAGCAATGCCGACTTTATTTCAACTAGCCATTGCTGACTATTGCTTCAATTGATGGTTCTTCTTTAATTACGCCGGCTACATCCTACCCAACACAACACAAATTTGGTGGGTGTATGCTGCATTATTAACTCCTGTTGCGATTCCCCCCTTGTTGCATACTCACGAGATTTCCTCGCAGTTCAGTAGAATTCCCCCTTTCGCGACACCCGCTCCCTCTCCCCCAAGTTTCAATTCCAAACGCCACGGTCTGGGAAGATTAGGAGGGTCGCATTTCCATTGAAACTTTAACACCAAGCTGCGGGGTCGCGCCCATAAAACTGAGCGATGCGCCCCGCGATCCGTCTAGTAGTTGACTCTCCAATACTCGAAGAAGCGTTGCCGGTTTACACTAGCGACCTCCTCCGAATATGAAGAGTGCTGCGGCGACATAACCTCAAGGGCACGCGCCTCTGTCTCGATGAAGGGTTTAACATTCCTAGTGCTAACCCACTTTTCTTTGATTGGTCTACAGCCTCGCCCCGCTTTACTCGGGACGTCAGTGTGCATCTGAATCTTGATGATGTTGTCGCTACCCACTTCAATCACTTTGAAGGGGCCAATCCATGGCTGCGCGTGAAGCACATCTCGCTTGTTTGGAGGATGAAATAGCAGCACGCGATCACCCACTGCATAGCGGCATGGCTTCGCTGTGCGCTTCCTCTGTTGTTCCATTTGAACCTCCACCGCTCGCCCAGTAACCTCGCGAACAACTTCCGCTGTTTGCATTGCAAGATTCCTCTGATGAAAGACATAGGACGAGTAGCACTGAGGCACCGCCCTGTCGTCACACCCATACATCAAATCCACGGGAAGTAATGGATCCGCACATTGACTGTAAAACAATCGCTGTGGTGTGAACCCTGTACTCGCGTGGGGCGTTGCATTATATGCCATAAAGACATACAGCAGCATCTCATCCCAATTTTCTCTCGTGAACGTTCAACGCTCGCAGGATAGCTTTGATGGTTTTGTTGCTCCTTTCTACCATGCCGTTGCTCCACGGAGCATACGGGGTAGTCCGCGATCTGTCGATGCCATACAGCTTGCATAACTCATCGCAAAGATGATTATCAAACTCTCCTCCCTGGTCGCTGTGAAGTCGGCGAAAGGCGCCATGTCGCGCGATATACTCCCTAGAGCACATCCGCGACTGCCTCCGCTGTTTTCCGTAGTAGGGGATACAACTCCATTAGTTTGGAGAAGTAGTCTTGAATCACGCAGACATAACGATGCCCCGTGCTAGTCTCGGGGAGCGGGCCTTGCAAATCAATTGCGACCCGCTCGTGTGGAAATCCGACGTATTCATGCTGCATGGGGGCGTTACCACCCCCAGATCCCGACTTACATTGCTGACACGTGATACACGCGCGGCACATCATTTTCACATCCTCGTGTATCCCCGGCCAGGCAAAACGCCGACGCAGCAGCTCGTACACGCGCTCGTAACCCAAATGGCTTACGCTATGCACGTGCACGCACAGCCAGACGCTTTCCCGCCAGGCGACTGGCACGAGAGATAGTCGCAGCTTCTCTTCAGGTTTCCGCTTAGCGAGTAGTGTTTTACGGAGGCGCCACACGCCGTCCTTTCCCCTGTAGATGTCGCTCCACCAGCGTCCGTACATTTGCACCTCCGGCGTCGCGCGAAGGGCAGTGACTGGTCGTTTCCCCCACTTCGCCTTTAGTTCGGCGATTCGTTGGATACACTGGTCGCTCTCTTGTGCCTCGCACCACTCCTCTGCAGAGAAGTGACTCAGCACTTGCTGGCACTGATTTTCAGCGTCGTTGACAGACTGGCCCACGATAGGCGGGCTCAGCGCTGCTTCTTCTGCCTCCTCTTCATCAGACTCCTCCCCGAGTACCAATGGTCGTGGTGCGGGGGCTCCCCGCGACGTTTCTCGGCCAGTCGTGCTGACCGTCGCACCGCGATACTCTCGCGCGCCAAAAGGATAGCATCCTCCGCCTTCACGAGACGAAGGTCCAGGTGGGTGCGGTTCGGCAAGTCGAAGAGTCGGTGAGTGAGATAAACATTAAAGTCTACCCCATCCACCAATTCTGGTTCTTCATCGTCGTCGTCAGAATCAACGTCGCGCGCCGCGAATTCCCATTTAGGCTCGGGCGGCGTGACTGTGTTGATTCGCGAGGTGTTGACGCAGGAGGTAGCATCCTCCTGGTTTTCTTCCGAGTCGTCTGAGTCGGTGTCCCGACATTTATCCATCTTTTTCTTGTGAAACAAACAATCGGGGCATTCCCCTAAATCGCACGGCTTGCGTTTACAAAACGCCTCTTTCAGCTCGGGGTAGTTCTCGCGCTTGCGCGACAAAGTGTCAGCAACCACGTTGAGTTTCCCCGCGACGTGATGTATTTCCCATGGCTTATACCAGCCCATTGCAACAATATACCGCATATACATGTTGTCGGATTGATGATACTGCTGAACCCATGTGAGTGCTGCATGGTCAGTCCATATGACGACCAACGTGCCCCTGGTGATGTCTCAGAAGTATCGCATGAAGAACACGACTGCATAAAATTCGCGTTTAGTGGCACAATAGGCCTGGCGACTCTTACACAGCGTCTTTGAGGCGAAGCCGAGCGGAACGAACCGCCCGTCTTGTTCCTTCTCCAGTGTCCCGCCAATGGCGAACAGACTCGCATCCACTTTCAGATGTAATGCGGTGTCTGGTTTCGGATAGTAGAGAAGCGGTAGCTTCTCCAGAAATTCTTTAATCTTCTCAAAAGCTTCCTGTTGCTCAGGGGTCCATCTAAAGGACACCCCTTTCTTGGTCAACTCTGTCAGTGGGCGAGCCCACTCGCTGTAATTCGGAACGAACCGACGGTAGTACCCAGTAAAGCCCAGATACGTTCGCGTTTCGCTCAGATTCTTCGGCACCGCCCAGTCATGTAAAGCCTGAATTTTGCTGCGACTGGGACGAATCCCATCGACGTCCACTTCGTTCCCCAAGTATTCCACACTAGTTGCGAACAACGTGCATTTACTGGGCTTCAATTTCAAGTTCGCGCGTCTTAGTCGCGCGAAGACTGCGCGGAGGTTTAGCAACGCGACCCCGAGATCCCACCCGAAGGCGAGGATGTCGTCGAGATACACGAGGCATTGACTCCACACGATGTCAGCGAGCACCATCTCCATGAGGCGACAAAAAGTCGCGGGCGCATTGCAGAGGCCGAAGGGCATCACGGTCCACTGAAAGAGGCCACGATGTGTCACGAAAGCTGTCTTTTCCGCGTCTTCCGGGTCCATGGCAACCTGCCAATAACCGCTCGCGAGATCAAGCGTACTGAAGTACTTGGACCCCTCAAGGGCGTCCAAGCATTCGTCGATACGTGGTAGGGGGTAGGCGTCCTTCCGGGTAACTTCATTCAGCCCGCGAAAATCAATACAAAATCGCAGCTCTCCCGACTTCTTGCGGACCAGCACTACCGGTGCTCCCCACGGCGACTTGGAGGGGCGGATAACTCCGCTCTCCAACATTTTATCCAGCTCCGCGTCGACATACTCTCGCTCCTTCTGTGAGCGGCGAAAGTAGTTCTGCTTGATCGGCGTCGCGTCTCCCGTGTCGATTTTGTGGTGGATCAAATCTGTGGAGCCCGGGGGATCCCCGGGTCCCATGAATATGTCCCTATATTCCATCACCAGGGCCTCAACCTTGGCGATCTCGTCTGGCACTAATTCTCCCTCTTGGCCGGTAGCATGCAGTGAAGATACTCGGGGAACTCCCCGAGCTCTCCATCAGTAGTGGGCTCAGCTGACGGTCGTGCCGGAGCTTCTTCCACAAAGTACAACTTACAGTCGCTCTTGATCAGAGAGGACTCAAGACCCATACTCTCCATAGCGGAGCGGCTTAAGTCCATTTTTGGCCAGAATACTTCAGTTGATGATACAAGCATGAAATTTGGCATGAATGATGTCTGTAGGGTATATTTTCAGAAAAAAGTCGTAGCCACGTGAAATTCCAAGATGGCGGCCATTTTTCAAGATGGCCGCCAATTAATCCATTCATATAATGATTGAAGCATGATATTTTGCACAAATAATGTATGTAAAATATATGTTCACTACCAACTCCTTCCCAACTGAAAATTCAAGATGGCCGCCATTTTTCAAGATGGCTGCCACTCTTTTAGTGTTTATGTACTATATACTGAATGCACTGATCGCATACACATGAACGTTTTATTCATAATCAGTAATCACATATACATCTCTTAAATAGTTATAATATCAACAAAAGAAACAAGCTACAAAAGATTTCTAATAATAATATTCATCCTAACTAAAGTTCCTCAGTTGCTATTATTCAGCTAAATGTGGAGTCCTAACGATCACTGCGAAATCAGACACAGACAACTGCATAGCTGTGTGCAACTCAATCCATTCTTAATGCATTTGCATCTTCCACTGCATTTTTTGCAACCACATTTGGTGAGCTGACGGCAACTTTTAGAAATTGGCTCTAATGTTGTCCAAACGACTGTCCATCTATCGCCATTCTTGGACCAGCCCCACTCTGAAGGACATTGAAGTTCTGGCTGAGCTATCAAACATTGGCCCCAAACATGAGCTGCTTGGTAGGCAGCTCTTTTGGCATGTTCTTTCAATGCTGCTTGTGTGGGGGGTATTGTATCATATGATCTTTGCTTTCTGGCAAATAAATCTAAACTTGCTTCATTTACAGAAGATGTTGTGCTGGATCGGTCATACATATGGACAACATATTTTTCAAGATTTTGAAGGGCACATTCATCAATTTCACATGGAACCTTACTAAGTTGAGCAAAAGTTTGAGAAATTTCATGAAAAACATTCCATGTTTGCCATGCACACTTTTTTCCTTTGCCGTTAAATGCAGAAATAAGATCACAACCTGTGAATGCATGGAAGAAGAGAATTCCTCTCACTTTCTCATGTCCTATGACATCAACAATATCATGTATTGGTAACCATCGTGTGTGTTCGCCTTTTCCAAACCTAACCCACATTTTCTCCAGACCTTGCGCTTTGAGAGACGGCATAAATGATGTTGCAATGATCACAATATCTGTGTCATTTGCATCAATGATCACAGACTTGAAGCCTCTCCTGACTGCATGCCACACATGTAGGAAAATGCGGGTATCAGCCTCTTCTTCTCCAGGATCAACTGCCGGCTAGTCCACTCGCTCCCGTGTCGCTCCTACGGCATTGACACTCGCCACTTGGGCGGGTATCTGCCATATTCGCCAGGCAGAGGGACTCTCACCCTCGCCCGAAGGTTGATTCGCGTCGTCCAGACGCTCCGCATCCGTGGTTGGCAGGTCGTTGATTTTGGCCACGACCAAATCTTTCTGTAATTCTCGGAACAACGTTCCCTGGTTTTCCAGAGTCAACGGAATGCTTCCGTCCTCCGCGACGATCTCCAGCGACGGCATGACGAAAAGGAGATCACCTAAATTGGCGACCCCTTCTACCAGTACCTCGCGCCCCGCCCTGGAAAGATCTGGCAGATGGCAAGACACGCGCTGCACGCCACGAGAGCGAATTCGCACGGTTTTGTCCATTCGCACCAGGTCGTTGCTCTCCACCTTCAGCGCCCTTCCGAACGGTATCTCGTCGGCGCCAATTCGCACTGTCCGTGCCCCGCAATCCAATTCAACTTCATATGTAGCAGCGGTCGCGCGGACATCCGCGAGTTGACCGCGGTCATCATCCGCGGACAGTCCGCGGGTATCCGCATCAATGTAGTTACTTTGTGGACGCTTTGCGGTCAGAAACATTTGAATTATAAGATTCTCTTTGATCATCATCTTTTACTTTGTTTTTGCAAGAACATGCAAGTATGTTACTTTTTGATTTGATAAACTGCCATATTGCAGTTATTAGAGTCATGTTAGAAAAACATATGAAGTGTATCTTAAACACTTCATTTTATAATGTTGTATTACATTTTATTAGAAACACCTCATACTTGTAATTACATTATGCCTTGGAGTCAATTTCATACCATTACTATCCTTAATTAGAGTTAACCGCTATGCACAGCATGGTTCCTTTTGAATTCATTGATAAGTAGCAGTTAGCTAGTTAGCCAATAAGCATGACCTCTATGAAGATGTTTGCTTAACCATAAGGAGTCTTTTATGACCATGCAAGTTAAATCTTAATTGGGAGTAAAGCATTGTTCCAACAATGTGATATCCATTTGTTCTAAGTTAAAGGGATGCATCCATTTTTATCTGTTATCATATAAAATATTTAGTTCTAAATGTGGGTAAACATACATGATGTAATGAAATAAACATAGATTCCAGTATGATTTCCTTTTGACTACTTTGATCTTAGTTAAGCAGAAATCTCTTTGTCTTATTACCCTTGCATTCCCCTATAAATAAAGATGTAATTAGGAAATCAGTAATAGTTCACTTTGGAGTTATATCTGCTAGTTGTAGTAGTAGACCATTCTTTAAAGAGTTAAAATAGAACTTTGTATGTGCTGCAGTGCTATCATGAAGACTCAACATTTAATGTTATGAATGTTTTCATCATTGTATGGTATGGTCTATATTTTTTGCAAAAGTGTCCTATACATTTGATAACATGTAAATAAAGATAACTGCATTCACTTTAAAATTCGTTTTGGTTTATCATTTTCTTGCAAGTTTCACCATAGTAAATGATAATGATTCTGATAGCGGATAATGTTGTGGATATATTGGGGATGATCTGTAATAGTGCGGTCGAATTGCGGTCATTTTCTATTATGGCAATGCGGTCGCGGGGCGGATGCGGTCAAAATCTTGCGGTCGCGGGGCGGATGCGGACACAGAAGTGTAATTTGGTGCGGTCGTGGGGCGGATGCGGTTGGAATGACGCGGTCGCGGGGCGGATAAACTGTGCCAAAAGCTGACCGCGCAGAACGCTGATATGTAGCGAGGAAGTCCATGCCGAGCAGAAGGTCGAGACCTTCTAACCGCCCAACATACACTGTTTGTGGATACGTCGCCCTTGCTAATAACAGGGCGACTTGGCACTGCCCCTTCATGTCGAGCGACTCTCCCCCAGCCCCTGTGAGCATGAGGTTCGCTGGTTGTAGCGGCGGCAGCTGCTCCTGTAATCTGGAATACACGGCATTCGAAAGTAGGTTGAAGGTGGCCCCCGTATCTAGGCACGTCGCGAGTGCAGACCCCGCGAGATCTACACGACACCTACATATGAGAGCGGCCTCTGGCGAGGCTATTGCTTTGTGCACATGCGCGATATCTTCTCCTGCTGGCAGACACTGATACGCCTTTCCCCGACGCAGCTCGCACAACGAATCGCGCGGCCCGTCCGGCCAAGAGGTGCGACAGTCTCCCTCGTCCACTGCTAGAGTGCACTGTTGATGTTGGATCGACATTAAGTGAGCCATGGGATGACAGCTTCTGTCCACGGTCCCTCGAAGGGTGTTCCGCGACTCAACCTCCATCTCCTCACCCCTTTCCGGTGCAACCTCACGGCCCCCGGGAAGCGAAGCTTTTGTCTGTGCATCTGGCTGTTTCCTGCACGTGCTACCAAACCGTCGTCCAGTCGCTACTAAATTAGTGCAACAATCTTGTACGTCCCTTCGACTGCACTCAGAAACGGCACGCGATGTGGTTGCGCCGGGACTCTCGTCCAGCTTGCTGCTCCCTGCATCATGCCCGTCCCTCCCAGGTGTGAAATAAGCCCGGTCCCGAGAATCCGGCGGTCGCGGCGAGCCACTAGACCGAACCTCGTGACGAACACATCCTCCTCGAATGCCTAGGCCGAGCGAACCCGGAGGCCGACCCCCCGGGTCCTGTGATGCTCTCATGGGCGGCAAGACGCCGCCTTTACTGGCGACCCCTCCACCTCCCGAACCCGACACGGTACGCCCATGCACTGGACGCTCGATAAAATTCACCCCGGCTAGTAGCTCCCCATCATCTGCGGTAGACCTCTGAGGATGGTTGTCGCTCGTATCAGCGGCAGGGGAAGCTCGCGACTCAGCTCCCCTGCCTACTCGTTTCCCTCCTTGGTCGCAGCGGCCCCAGAACTCGCGTTCTGGACCGAATTCTTGCTGACGTTGGTGTCCGGCTTCCTCTTGGCCGTGCGATTGGAGGACGCCGATTGCCACTCGGCGATCTGTTCAGGTGTTGCCTTAAAGCAACTCGTGCGAACGTGGCCCTTCTGACCACAATGCAAACACTCGACGTTGGCTAACCCGCGTCGAGAACCCGACATTGCTGCAGCGGCCTCGGTCCCTTTGCCCGATTCCGACTTCTGCTTTTCCTGCTCACTCTGCACCGCCAGCAACTGTTTCACCACAGTCTCCGTGGACGGGTGATTGGGCTTTTTCGTATTCGCTTCTTCCTTCTCGCGTACGATGTTCGCCTTGTAGTTAGTTGGGTCGTCACGCGACTCGCGCCTAACCAGTTCCTGGGTCAAGATGGCTAAATCCGATTCAGGATACATCATGACCTCGTCGTACGTTCGCCGAAGCGAAGCGGAGTTTAACCCCAATTCGAGCCGTTTCAATACGCCCGACTCTCTGCGGTGATTGTCCTTCCCGTACGCCTTCCGCGCCAGGGACATTAGCTGAGCAATGAAGTCGCGGACCGACTCTTTGTAGCCCTGCTTCCGGGTCGCGAGTTCTTCCTCGGCGGCCTTCATCTCAAATTCCACATGGAAGTGAGCATCGAGAGTCGCCAAGAGGATCTTCCAATTGTTTCTGTCGTCGATAGGGAGGTTCAACAATGCTCCCTGCGCCTTTCCTGATAACCGGTCCACCAGCCATCCCGCCCACTCCTGGGACAGAACCCGGTACAACCGGAGGGTCTCCACTAACTGCTGGACGTAGTCGGGCCAAGACTCGTTGCGGTTGGGCTCGCTGAACTTGTGAAAGTTCTTAATGCGATCCTTGAAGGACACACTCGTCGGGACGCCTGGCGGTAAGTTGTCATCCTCCGAAGAGGTCGACTCTCTACAACCCAATCGTCGATTACGCTTGCGCCTAAGAGCGCGTCGTCTACGCGCCGCTTCTTCTTCCTTCCACCCGGCCTCTTCTATCTTATATTCGTCCAGAGCCCCCACCCAGGGGGTCTGCATGAAGCGCCGCACGAGAGGGTTCGCGACTATTCGCGATTCGCCACTCGTCGACGTGGAGTCGTCCCCGGCGAGGCGTGTCGCGGTCGCGTCAGTGCGCGGCCGGGCACCCCCGTGTTGCTGGCTGTCTCCGGTTGAGGTCTCTTGCGAGGCATCGACAGGAGTGGATGCAGGTCGATCTCGGATTGGGCTCATGCCCATGCTGGTGGATCTCAATCCCTGTAGCTCCGCGATCCGTGCCCGCAGGCGCTTCTCTTTTTCGCGATCGGCTTCGAGTCGTGAAACCTCGGCCCTTAAAGAATCGAGATTGTCAAAGTCGTCGCGTATCCGTGGCTTAAAAGGTGGTGGCTGGGGGTGTTTCAGCCCCTCGCTCGCTTGGTGCGCCGGTGTTAGGGTCCCGGCCTTTCCCCGAGGCGGAAGGAGAGGTGGACTAGCCGCGTCCTGCTCCCACTTCTTCTGCTCGCGTGGTGGCGAACGATTCGCGGACCGATCCTCTTTCACCGCCCCGCCCGAACGCGAGCGGCGACTAGGTCGGCCTTTCTTCATATGTCGGTGGCGAGTGCGATACCGCAGTGTCGCCCTCTCCGCTCGCGCTGCCTCCGCCTCGCTCTCATCTGTCATCTCATTCCATGTTTTGGACTGCACCAGGTAATGGGGGATCAACTCGACTTCCCAGTCAGTGATCTGTCGCGTCGTACGCCTCCAGAGCTCTGCCCGTTGTTCCTCTTGGCCCGGGGCTAACGCCCCATCCAAGATTTCCTTCCACTCTTGCCTCATTTCATTCGCACCATCGTGCCCTGTCTCTGCAATTTTCTTGCGAATGGCGGTGCTATTGTTCTGCAACACTTCGAGAAGTACCCTTTCGGCAGTCCCGAGTGTCAGGTCGTAGGCGTGAGAGTCGCACTCTCCCACCCACCGTAGCGGAAGTCCTGCTTTCGTTCCCGGAGGAAAGTCACAGACTGGTCCCAGGAGTAGTACACGTTCTGCGGCGCCTCCCATGAACTTCTGCGATTCCTCCAAGCGACAGAGATGGGTCCACTTCATCTCACGAAGCCCCAACTGATGTGCAGCCCGGAGGTACTCTAGCGAGCCCTCCCCAATGCCGTTTTCCTTGTACTCGCTGTAGGGACGCTCGCTTTTTGTCGCCCTACTTTCGTCCTCCTCGATGCGCCCTGGGTTCGTTTTAACCGACCCAGACATGTCGCCCTGCCACTTCTTGTCTGGCGCCACCTTCTTTCCGTCCTTCGGTGTCGGATTTCCCCGAACTCCCGTAACCCCTAACTCTTGCGAGTCGGGGCCCGGTTGATAGCCGGTTCCAGTGCGTCGCTGGTTCTCACCAGCAGACGCGGCATCCCCGAGCACCTCTTCCTCTGTTTCCTCGCTGGCCTGGCTGGGGGTTTCCTCTCCCTCCTGGAGATCCGCACCCGTTTTCTTCTCAGATGTCCCGTCGTCGTCCCCTACTGGGGGCGGCGGCGGGGTCTGCTCGTGGTGTACCACGGTCACGCCCGTCAGAGACTTCTTCCCCGCATCAGACTCCGTCAGCACGGGGTCTTCTGTAGCCGTTGATGTCAATGATCCGGCCTGTGACAGCAGCTGCGGTAGGGAAGCAGTACGGACCAAAGGATCTGCCTGCACCCCGCCCGTCATACCACTCCATTTCAAGGTCAGGACATTACGACTGCGTGGTGAGAGCTCAACCTCACTCAATGGTCGGCGAGCTTTCTTCGCAGCCTTGCGCTTCTTCGCTCGCTCCTCGGCGTGGTACGCGACCTCTCGCTCCCCTTCCGACATAGTGTGGCGGGGTCTGCGATGGTCGACTCGTGGTGCTTTAGGTATCATGTCTTGCGACCCTATCTCTTCCTGCTGTTCAGTGGGCAACTGGGCAACATCGCCCCTGCGACCACTCCAGGCTAGCTTCGCGGCGGATAGAGTGTTCGCGATTCCCGCGAACCACCCTCCTGAACGTCGTTGGTCGGACATGGTGACTGGATCTCACATTCGTATCATGCCCCGTAGGCGTGTACCGTCGCGAGATCCTGGTCACGGCACCAAACTGTAAACAAAGTGGAGTCGGTCGCGTACCCAGCTTGATGACTGGGTCGCGCTCTGTGCTGATTCGCGACGCCACGAGCCCAAAGCTCGGACGCGCGACGGACGGCTGACTCCTAGACGATGTTGGTTCCCTTACTACTCCTCGTTGTGTTAACTGGTACCCCACGTACAGGCCACCGTCCAGCGTACTGGGCGAGTGCCTGGTGACTAGCAAGCCGGGTTTCACGACGGGCCCCCACACGGAAGGGGGACTTCACACCGGTGCTGACACGCAACGATCAGGGCGTCCCCTTTACGAAGCCACGCGGTCCCAGGCGCGGGAGGAGGGGGTTCGCCACCGGCTAGCCCCGTCAGATAAGTAAAGAAGGCCTATCCCCGAAGGAATAGGTTACCAGCCCTACGTGCTATCCGACTAGCGTCTACAAGGAAACTGAGGCCCTAATGGCCAAGTCTCAGTACTGTAGTGTACTGAGTCCTTAATCCTACAGTGGGCTTAAGAAGGCATAACAACAAGGTGTGTGTAACAAAGGGGATAATATACCTAGTCCAGTGCAACTTACATACAACTACTTTATACTCTGCGAGGTTGCTGCAACCTCGCGCACTGGAGACCTACTGAGAACTAGTTTCGGACCAGTGACAAGGATTTGGTTCCGAAAGATCAATTATTTGCCACGTTGGATGTAACATCATACATTGGAGAGCTTCCAAACCGTATGAAGGTATATTACCATTTTTGAAATATATTTATCAGACTTATATAATTGTCAATATATTGACAATGGCAGGTTTTAATCCATGTAATTGTGACTTATGATTGTTTCTTATAATTGTAGGTGCTGTATTTGGACACAGTGGGCTTTATTTCAAATATACCGACCAACCTGATTGAAGCTTTTAAGGTCACCTTGAAAGATGTAATTAGTGCTGTGAGTAAAAATGTTGCTGCATCTTTACAGTGAATCTGCAGTGTTTTGTTAAAAAAATTTACGATTTTTCTGAATATTCGGATTATCTGGATTTTATCGCATGCGCTATAACTTTTCATAAAAGAATTCTACTATTTACTATTTAATTGTGGTATTAAAAATATGCACTACAGAGCTCACATACACTTTATATCATGATTTATATTGCACATCTTGTATATATAAAGGAAGAAGGGATTTTTTTGGTGCAATATGGCTTTTTAAACAGGAAACGTATGCACTCCAAATTATGTATGAACAATCAGGATAACTTGATGATCGTTTATGTCTACAATTCAAACCAAATAAACTATTTTTTATGATTAAAAATAAGGAAAAAGATTATTTTAGAAATATTTGTCATGTACAACATCACTCAACCACGTAATACGTAATACCGGTAATCCCCAATTTTGACTTGTTCAAAATGTCTGACTCTGTCTCAGACACTGGAAAAATGCCATTTTCATGTAAGTGTTCACTATGATGTAGACCAATCAGAATAATCAAAATTGCGATGTAGATCTGCCAAAAAAATAGCGTTTCATTCCTATAATTTTTATTTTGATATTCATTACCATTTTTTAGTTATGATTGAAAATGAACTTCTGAACTTGCTGTCAGCACATTAGTATCTTGATTCAAAGCACATCCCCAGTAGCTTTAATATTGTGAGTAAGCCCCTAGGGACTTGGGGCCCCCCAGGGACTTGGCCTTCATGACAGAATTAAAGCTCTGCTATTCCAACTATCAATGTGTGTGTGATATTTATATACTAATAGACAGGATCATAAACACACTCAGTTGAAATGGCAGAGTTTTAGTTCTGTGTGGATGGCCCAGTGGTCTAATAAACATGCCATAAGTGCTTGGTGAATAAGTGCAACAGGGATAGTGGTCGTAGGTTTTAGTCCCAGCAGTATCTACTGTATGTGATATAGCCCGAGATTTATTGGTACATATATTGTTATGGGTTATCTTATGATCTATGTTGTTGTGCTCTATTTTTTCAGGATGTTATTGTGCATGTCCAAGACATAAGTCATCCAGACTACAACCATCAAAAAGAAACAGTGTATAACACTCTAATGTCCATTGAAGGTTTTGAGCAAGTTTCAAACAAAATTATCAATGTTTCCAATAAGATTGACAAATTGGAAAAGTAAGTTTTTGAGGTCACTTTTTAGTTTGTTTTTAATGGATGCCAACTTAGTCGGCCCGAAACCAAAATGGCACCGAAAAAGAAAAAAATAATGGCACTGAATGTTCATACCCAAACAGCAAAAAACTAGTGCTGAAACGGCGTGAAGGGGCCAGCTGAAATGGCAAGGTGCCGTTTTAACCCTACTGTAACAGAACTGGTTAGCTTTGTGTAGCGTCTTCAGTGCGCAGCCATGCAATCTTGTTTGCAGAGTGTTAAGTAGACATAAGAGAATTGCACTGGATAGGTATTAAGTCTCCCAGTTACGCATACCTTGTAGGTTGTTCTATTTACTATGGCCACTTGTAGGATTAAGGACTCGAGTATGCTACCATTCAGTACTGAGATAGCCATTAGGGCTCACTTCGCTGGTACGGTCAGCAAGTAGGGCTGTCAACCTATTCCCTCGAAAGGAATCGTTGTACCTCCAGGGTTATCCCCTTCACCGTGGACCTTGTCCTACATAGATGTGCGTAGGGGATGCCTGAAGCACACCGTGTCAGCACTGGTGCGAAGCCTACTGAGAGGCCTTCCGTGAAACCCATGGGTTAGACACGACCTGCGCAGTGGGGTTCTAGAATCTAGGCGTATGGAACACATATGACAGTGTGTTGTAGACAACGAGGAGGCGGCTTTGAGAGCTGTGGCTGCCCCTTGCGCGTCACGCACTGTGGAACCACTCCCGTCTCTCTTGTGAAGACAGCGCGCTGCGTTGGACCAGGTGCACGTAAACACACCCAATTTGATCACACTACGAAACCGGTACCATTTTGGTTTTAAGCTGGTACCTGTCTTTAATGAGTGTTTTATTTGAATTGACAACATACCGTATATGACCATCCAAGTGCCCACCCTCGTGTAACAGCCCTCCCTCTCTTTTTGTTAATTGTCTTTAAGAAGTAAGTAGGAAATGCAGTCTTGTGTAACAGCCTACCCCCCAGTTTGAGAAAATTTCAATTTAACGGTACTGGGCACTTGGATGGTCATATTATATGTTACTTAAATATTGTGTATATGGTCTGTATATGGTTTGTTTTGAAACTGTTATACCATGTACATCTATACATTTGGTATTTTACTTTTTAGACTGCCTACAAATGTAGAAGACAGCATATTTATTTCCACGTTAGAAGGGAGGGGATTAGGTGAACTATGTACTATAATCCAGGAATTTGTTATTGATTTAACTGACCGCATTCAAAAGAGAATAAGAATACCCATGAATGGACCTCATCTCAGGTAACATTAACAATACTGTATAAAGTGTGATGAAATTAGGTACCTGAATCACTGACGCTCAGATATCTATGCCATCATAATTTTGTTAAGGATATAAATTATTAGTATTATATACTTCAACAAAAATTACTCGTTTGCTAAGCTTATGACACAAATAATTCAGTTGTAAATTTGCTTTTATATGCATATTGTAACAAAACTCATTTCGTGTAGTCTCCAGTGCGCGAGAATTGTAGCATTCTGGGGTAGTATAAAATTAGTTATAGAAGTTGCACTGGACTAGGTATAGCTTTCCCCGTTACACACACCTTGTTAAATCTCCCCGGACGAAGTCCGAGGGGAGATTTCTAGCTTTAGTGCTGTCCGTCTGTCCATATGTAGCTTCGATGTACTACTCTCCAGACCTGATTAGATTTTGGTGTACTTTGGCCTACTTTTGATGAAGTTACGATGTGTTTTAAAAAAAATATTATTACGTAATTGTGTTTATCTGTCTTCTGGGAACAGTTTATGACTTATCATCACCAATCTTGACATTTGGTATGTCTATATCACTCTCCTCATGTGATTTGATATTGGTGTACTTTGGCCTACTTTTGAACTTATGAGCGTTACGTAATAAACCTTGTTAACACTCTACAGGGAGAAGTATTTGACCTATGGTCACCAAACTTCATATTTAGCTTCGTTGTACTACTCTCCAGAGCTGATTAGATTTTGGTGTAATTTGGCCTACTTTTGATGAAGTTACGATGTGTTTTTAAAAACAAATTATTACGTAATTGTGTTTATCTGTCTCCTGGGAACAGTTTATGACTTATCAACACCAAACTTGACATTTGGTATGTCTATATCACTCTCCTCACGTGATTTGATATTGGTGTACTTTAGCCTACTTTTGAACTTACGAGCGTTACGTAATAAACCTTGTTACCACTCTACAGGGAGAAGTATTTGACCTATGGTCACCAAACTTCATATTTAGCTTCGTTGTACCACTCTCTAGAGCTGATTAGATTTTGGTGTACTTTGGCCTACTTTTGATGAAGTTACGATGTGTTTTTAAAAACAAATTATTACGTAATTGTGTTTATCTGTCTTGTGGGAACAGTTTATGACTTATCATCACAAAACTTGACATTTGGTATGTCTATATCACTCTCCTCACGTGATTTGATATTGGTGTACTTTGGCCTACTTTTGAACTTGCGAGCATTACGTAATAAACCTTGTTAACACTCTACAGGGAGAAGTATTTGACCTATGGTCACCAAACTTCATATTTAGCTTCGTTGTACCACTCTCTAGAGCTGATTAGATTTTGGTGTACTTTGGTCTACTTTTGATGAAGTTACGATGTGTTTTTAAAAACAAATTATTACGTAATTGTGTTTATCTGTCTTGTGGGAACAGTTTATGACTTATCATCACCAAACTTGACATTTGGTATGTCCATATCACTCTCCTCACGTGATTTGATATTGGTGTACTTTGGCCTACTTTTGAACTTACGAGCGTTACATAATAAACCTTGTTACCACTCTACAGGGAGAAGTAATTGACCTATGGTCACCAAACTTCATATCTAGCTTCGTTGTACCACTCTCCAGAGCTGATTAGATTTTGGTGTACTTTGGCCTACTTTTGATGAAATTACAATGTGTTTTTTTTAAAACAAATTATTACGAATTTGTGTTTATCTGTCTCCTGGGAAGACTTTATTACCTATCATCACCAAAACTTGACATTTTGTATGACTATGTCACTCTCCTCACGTGATTTGATATTTGAGTACTTTGGCCTACTTTTCAAAAATGGCCTGATCGGGGAAATGGCCTGATCGGGGAAGGGGAGATTTACGGCGTTCCCGACGACTACTAGTAATAGCTTAGTGCAAGCTGATACAAAGTTTTATCTATTTACAGGTAGGTATATTAAACAAGAGGCTCTATGAGAGCCTAAATCGCTCACCTGTATCTATGTTCATTTTTTAGCAAAAGAGACAGTTTCACTAATTTTAGCTACACAAAACTCAATTTAAAAAAAAAAAAATCTGTTTTATGACTAAAAAAACTGACTGTACAGAAGACAATGTTGCACTATGACTTCTATCCAACTTTCAAAGTTTGCATTATGACAAAACAGACTGACCACATTGTTACACTAAAAAAGTTTGATCCCCTGGGGTCAATTTCACCCCCAGGGACATGTATCAAGTATGAAATGATGATCATATAGACATACAACTTATGTGAAAAAATGATAAAATTTGAATGAAAAATAAACTAAAATTACTGTATTGTGCAAATATGAATTGTTGACAGACGGACGACAGACGCTGGACGAAAGGTGAGCACAAAAGCTCACCATGTCTACGACAGGTGAGCTTAAAAAAACAACAAAAAACAATATCTAGTCTTAAAAAATGAAATTTTCTTATAATTGCTCCTAATTAAAATATATAGAAAATTTTGTTTCAGTTGGCTGTATAAAGAAGCTGTTGTGGAGGCTACTGAAGTCTGTGAAAATAATCCAGAATATCTTTTGGTGGATGTTGTGTTTACTAATGCATCTCACAGTAAATTCAAAGCATCATTTAAAAGTGGTGGGACAAAAAGAAGAAAATGATGTTTCAACATACATGCATTTATAAACTTAAATTTATTGTTAAAGAAGTGGTATACACACAATAAAGTAAAAACAGTCATTCAGAAACTGTAATACAGTCTGTATACTAACATAAATAGTTCAGAGTATTTCTTATATTCAAAATGTTGTCTTGATAGATGTGCTCACCAGCAAACTGACAGTGTCGGTTCTGAAAATGTGTCTGTCTGCACCCGCATCTACAGTACAGTGTTCATACAAATAATAGGTAAATTATTAGGCCTAGTCCTGTGTTTTCATGATTAGAATAATACAAAAAGTATTACTATTAGTCATAAACAAAATCAACACATTAATAAACAACCATTCAAATTAAAAAAATAACTAATAAACATGATCATTAGAATATTAATTCATCATTTTTTATTTTTACGCCCTCTTGCTGTCATACTGGAATTCGCAGTAATCGAGTCACTCAACCGAGCACTCCGTCTTCGTTCTTTTTCTGCACCATGATTTTGGGAAGTCAAACTTGGCTTTTTAGCAGCTTCACTTGACTTGCTTCTTGAAGACGACCGTCTGCTACTACGTTCATTGGTGCTTTCTTCAATTTGAATTTCAATTTGCTTTTTCTTTAACGTGGCCGTCACCCTTTTCCGACCTCTTATAGGAGGATCTGGGGTATTTTCTTCATCAGACTCACTTCCTGTATCTTCTATTCTTGGATTTCGACGCATCTAATAAACGAAATAAATGAGATTTTTAACATTAATGAAGATTTCTTAAATAAAATAAAATTTCTCTACCGCTTACTGGCCAACATCAACAGGTTGATGGAATGTGCCAAGTGAAGTAGTGCGCATGTCACAAGCTTATTAACACACACACACATATATATATCACTTTTGACGATTCTCAATACATAATTCAAGATAGTGCTCAATGTTTGGAGCTTTAATAATCATAGTAAAACTATGTTAATCTAAATTTATTTCTTTACACAGTGTTTCATGCATAATTGCAACCTTCAGAAGTACTGACGTGGTAGTGAAGACAATAATCAATATTACAATTTCATAAATTCAAAAATCAATAATATAATTACATATAACGAAGTATGTATGTTTTAGGATTTAACGAGATTGTCGTGTCAATCGTGAAATTGAGCATGCTGAGCATGCTCAATTTCACGATTGACACGACAATCGAGTGGTCCAATACCATTCTATCATGACTAAAATCCACACTAAACGAAGGTATGATTCGTTTTTATTTTAAAATAAATCATATCATAACGTTCTCATTGCCATTTTGACCATGCAACGTTAGCAGCTGTATAGAAAATGTGACGGTACTAGTCTAGTTTAGACTAGTGGTGTGGTGTGGTGGTGTCGTAGCGTGCAGTAAATCACCGGAGCGTGCAGTCAATCGTATAATTGAGCACGCTGGTCGACCAATCAGCGTGGGTCATTGGCGAAGATTTTTGTACGGAATGATAGAATGGTACATTGGTACTAGAATATTATAATAAAGCCTGTTTCAGTCAGTGGTTGTTCATTATTAAGAATTTAGCGTTGTGCCTGCATGTACTTATAAGTTCAGATTTTTTATTTAGGGTTGCCATGTCGGTCTTGAAAATGATAGAATATTTCTTCAAAATGCAGAGGTTGCATTTTTTAGTAACATTGCTGTAAGATTTAGCCCTACCTACTATTTTCCATTTAATTTCATATGCTATCACTTTTTAGTTTCCAAATATGTTTACTAAGCTCTGTAGCATTCTTTAAGTTTTTGTTTTGAAAAGATTGATTATGGTTACTAAATCTTGTCTTAAAGGTTGTTTCCGTTAGCCCAATATATGTTTCTGTTGGTTTGTTGTCGGTTACTACGGAGGTTTGGTATACCACAGATTTTTGCAGGCAATAAGTGGACACTTCCTTGCTATACGGCAATTGCACTTTTTTTAATGGGCTTTGTGTTTTTTTTTATTTAATTGCTCTTTATTGTGGCCATCAAAATTGTTTTTTATATTCGGCATGCAGCTGTACGATAGTTTTAGCGTATTCGTGTTGAATATTTTCCTTAATATGTATCCTTCTGGGAAGCATTCGTTTCTTATTTCAAAAAATCTTACTTGGCATTATTAACAAACTTTAACCAATGGCCTCTGAGGTAATATTTGTACTTGTGAGGTGTTAATTTTCTAGTAATACTCAACACAACACATTTATCAGGGTGGAACTTCATGTCCCATTTCTCCTCCCAATCATCCAGTTTGTCTAGGTCAGCCTGCATAACCTGAGCATCTTGTGGGGATGAAACGGCAATGTAAGCCCAAGTATCATCAGCAAAAAGTCGGACCTTGGTCTGAAGGGAGAGCTCCACAGACATATCATTTATATAATAAAGAAAAAGAGCTGGACCTAGTACGGATCCTTGAGGCACACCTGACTGAACAGCCAGAGTCTGAAATCTGGCCATTCACCACAGCAGATTGAGACCAGCCTGTAAGCAATGACTCAAAGTATTTGTTTTTTGGCCAATGCCATATTGCTTCAATTTATGTGTCAAAAGTTGGTGATTTACTTTATCAAAAGCCATAGAAAAATCCATTATTATACAATCTGTGTCTAATTTCTTATCCATATTTTTGTGACA
Organism: Streblospio benedicti; assembly: GCA_019095985.1. NCBI lineage: Eukaryota > Metazoa > Annelida > Polychaeta > Spionida > Spionidae > Streblospio > Streblospio benedicti. The sequence continues at coordinate 17,320,543 of CM032663.1, forward strand.
TCATCAATGAAATCAATTAATTGGGTCTCACATCATCAATGAAATCAATTAATTGGGTCTCACATGAAAGACCACATCTGAAACCATGTTGCAATGTATAGAAAATATTGTAAGTAACATGCTTCATTATACTACTGGTGACAATGTGCTCCATTACTTTGCAACATATACATGTTAATGACACTGGTCTATAATCTACTGCATTATCACCTTTCTTGAACAGTGGTGCAACATGTGTAGTTTTCCAAATGGCTGGTATGGTACCGCTGTCATAGGATCTAGTGAATATCATTGTAAGAATGGGGGCGATGTCAGATGCTAGCTCTTTCAGTACTCGTGGCCTATTCCCTTTACTAACAAATAAAAGCTGGATATGCAACTAAGACTAATATTAGAATTATTAGAGGTAAATTTAATGTACTGTAATACTTACTGGAGACTGAATATTCCAAGTCCTTGGCTCAGGAAGTCTAAAACATATAAAAGGTATAATGTTTGGTATGATAGATACATGCTAATGAATTAATGCAGCAATTAACTTAAGTTAGAACTAAATTTATGACTATTGATTACTGATTTAACTTGCTAATGCGTATTTTTGTTTTAAAGTAGAAAAATATTAGTAAGCCTGTCAGTAAATATTTAACTTCATTTGTTATAATCACTAATACACTATAAGAGGCAATTTAAATAAAAAAAAAATATTGTTACATAATGGAAAATCTGTCTATCAAATATTGAAAACAAACTCACGGCTTATTGGGAGAAAACATGTTGATGACATCTTTTTGTACTGGTCTTCCAGAGTCATCTGTTTCTATTTGAGTACTCCAACTTGGCTGGCGAGATTCTGAATTAACAAAGAGCAATCACTTTATTGTCACATAATCAATACATTGTATGCATATATAAAATATTCACAAAGAGCATTTGGTATAAGTTGAAAAGCCTCAATACAGACAAAATATATTAAATAATATTAGCAATGTTGGTTTTATGTAAGATAATCATGACAAACCCGCATTCTTGTCATACAGCCTAATGGGTAAATGTGAAGGAATTGGAGACGGAGGAATCATGCTCATATTCACGTCATCCTGCATAAATGTGATGTTTCCAATATTGGCTGCAAGCATTTAAAAAACAATATCATCAAAAAAATCATATCATATTTTTGTAAAATCAACATACATTATAAGTGTGCAGAATAATTAACGTTCTTTACCTGCTGGTGTGCTAATAGCTCTCATGATTTTCCTGTTGGGAGTCTTAGCAGTGCGGCTGGGGGTCTACAAAAGCACACAAAATCATCAAACTAAAGGAAGCAAATTTCGAAATACTGTCTAATTGCCTGGTTTGCTAACTTGAAGGTTTCGTGTGTCGACCATGTGTTTTATTCCAAACATTGATGTATACCACACATGTAATACATGGAGTCATAAGTTAAATCAAACATGCAATATATTTTCAGAAAGTTGTATGACGTTATCTTGTTTACGTCAATATGGCACACGTGTGTTTTCTTGTTTATGTTCAATATGGGACACGTGCGTTTGTTGTCAAAAAAAGACCCGCACAGACAGAAAATGGAAGTGAGGGTTTTCTTGAGAATTTGCAATGTGGAAATTCAATTATCTTAATAGCTATTCATTTTTTTAGTGACATGCATAATTAAAATGGAATCTAAAGAAAATAGCAAAATTAAGCAGTACTAATCAATCAATCAGTCAAACCCTAAATTTATTTGAGAAGGCCCTAATTATTCCTCATCCAGAGGGTGCAGCCTGGGTGACAAGTCTATATCTTAACTGTCCTCTCCAAGCCTACTCAGTACTAAATGATTCCATAAAAATAACATAATCACCTTGAAAGTTTCTGCAGCAACATTAGGTACAGATGTATCTGCTTCTGATTCTGATGTAGATTCCGTAAAAGCAACCCTTTTCTCTTTGTTGGCAGGTGTCTTTTGTCTTCCTGCCTTTGGTGAATGTCTAACCTCTGCAATTTTCTGAGCCTGTTCTGCTGCTTTACGTACTGAGTTAAGAATAGCCACTGTGGCCAATGGCATGGGTCTGAAACATACACACAAGAAATGAATGAAAAAATCAGGCAACAATTCAATAAACATTCTAATGAAAAAGACATAATGAAAGAAACATTGGTGCCTTGTACAGCTGCTTCATGCAGTTAATAAGTGCAATGTTAGTAGAAATGTGTTACCTGGCAGGAGTGCATGGCAGCCGTGGTGAGCGGAGAACAGCAATGGGGGGAGATGGTCTGGGGGACTGTGGCCTGGCTGGTGAGGTGCTTCCAGTTGCCATGGGGGTAGGCTGTGCAGACAATGGTGATCGAAGGCCACTTATCGTGCCACCAGGCGACAGCTGTAGAGTAACAATGTCGGTTTGAAACAGAGGCTTGTTTTACTTAACCAAACTGATAGGTATACATTATAAAGAAAAGCTGACACTCCTTGAAAATAATATACAACAATACGACCACATGATAGGGAATTTGAAAAGTTGTTACTTAAGGCAGTTATCTTAGGATAGTGAACAGGTTTTTTTTAATAAACAGCCAACCTATTCAGTATTCAAAGAGTGAACTCTTACCAACACCGGATACCTTATTCTAAAATTTAGTGAATCCATACTTTATCACCGACCTGTTGTATAGTATTGGAGCTCCTTCTCCGTCTGCGCTCCTCCTCTTGTCTCTCCTGCTCCTGCTGCTCCTCAAATTTGCGCAAGTCAAACTCAATTTCATTGGCCAATTGACGATCAGCGGCCAGGATGTCTGAAATAGTTTTATATTTACATTGAGTAATTGTGTTATGAATTGTGTTTTCACACAGTATTTCTGTATTTTTTCTTTATGCTAATGTTAAACTAAATTTACAATATATGCTTAAACGCACCTTTGACTTCATTTTTGTAATCCTTCATTATTTCTCTTAAATAAGACATTAGATGCTTTACTACAGGTGAACGATGTTGCTCTAACTGGAATGAGAAATAAATGACATGTTTAGTACAAATAAGTGTGGCGATTATCAGAAAATTGTACACTGACTATATGCAAAACATACCCATGAGCCATAATTATTTGTAAAACCACCTACCATATGCTTCAATGAAATAACAGTTGGCACAATGTTTTCGATCACATTCCTTTTCATCACCTACAGTAAACAGTAAAATTTAAATTGACAAAAAAAATCTCAAACATTCATATACAATTAGACCACTTATTAAACGGATAATAATCATTAAAATTATGTTAATCAAAGTTCACAATACAAGTGAAAGTTGGTGAAATTATAACAAAAAGAAAAATCAAATCCCTGAACATGTAGACATTAAAGATAATGCTTGGTCATAAATTATTTGTTACGGTAAAACTAATACCCCCCAAACTAACGATGCCTTTTCTGTTTAAAGTGGATAGAAAGTTAGATTCAAAATTTTCATGTTCTAAACCCTACTCGAATGAATGGAATTTTCATAATGCATAAAACACATCACAGTGCCTCTATTCATACCATAATTGTGTGACCTCTGAACATAAAACTAATAACACAACTGTTGTTAGCACCTGTGTGATGAGCACTTTTTTGGCCTGTGCCATGACGGCCTGCGCTGCATCCTGCTCTGTGTCCATGTCATCGGCACCGGCGCCGGCACGGTTCTTCAGAGACGCCAGCTTGATTTCCTTGGAGGCCAGAACTTGGAGCGTGTCCTGGAGAACGGTGGAGGAGGCGGCGTCCAGTGGCAGCAGTCCATCCACCAGTGGGGCCAGCACCTGGGAGTGAAGATACAGCATGACCACTCTATTACGACAAGGGCTGGTCTTAATAGAGGTTCACAGTGGTCTCTATACATGTACATAGGCTTTGCCAATGTGAAAAAAAAATGATAATGTAAGAGACAAGTTTGAGTCAATTTAAAAATTTGGGACCTGCAAAGGATGTCCAGATAATCCTGATTCGGACCTGTACTGTACATAAAATTATTTTCTAATGTTTTGACAATTTAAAATGTTAACGATATTTTTTATTTTTTTAAGACTATCTTACAACTCTAGAATATTAAACTTACAAAATTTGCATATAGTTTTGTGTAAATGCTTGACAAAAAAAGTTCAGTTAGGAACCTACCTCACTGTTTAGTTTAGCAGCCAGCTGAAACTTGTGCTCATCTGTCATATGTTCTAGCATCAACTTGTACATTGTATCTCTCTTCCTGAAAAGTTGAGTAAGTAACTTAATATGTGGAACAAATGAATTAAAAAAATAAACTATGTTTCACTTATAAAACACTTACTTGGCATTTTGTACGCCTTTCATGTTGAACAATCTCAGTTCTCTCTCCCCTTGCTTAAATTTATTGTATGCTATAAAACAAATAAAAATCACACATTAAATAACAATGTGAACATGTATGCAAATATGGATTAAAATGTGAATACATTTTGAATCATTTCAAACTGCCCTCTCTACTTAAGCACAGTCCTCTTGTTCATGATAATTGTTAAATCTAAGGGCAAGGATGCATGAGCGTCTTCAGTGTATTATAAGCTACATTACCTTTATGATTTTCATAACCATTGAAATGGAATATGCACTCTATGAAATGATTGAAGAACATGGTTGGATGCCGTTGCATGAGTAAGTGAATCATACAAAACTCCGCTGGAAAAAAAAAACATTTTAATAATTGACAAGAATCAGGACCACATTCAGAGACAAAATTCGTTTTAGTAGACATTTACACATTCTACTGTACACTATATGACTTCTTACATTGCCTTAAGAATATCTTCAACAATGGTCACACATACCAAAGTTTCTGATCTCTTCATCATCGTCGACAACTGTAGTGATGAAACGGAAGAATAATGAGCCTTTCCACTTAAGATAATCTTCTTGTAGTAAATGGGTGAGGAGAATCAGAGTCTGTTTACGAATTAATGGATTCTCATCACGGAGACAGGTGGATATATTGGGTACATAACGGTCAACCAAAGTAGTATATCTGAAAATATATGTTAGTGAGCGAGCAGAGAAACAAAACCAAATTGTAGAGAATTTATTATCGAGAATATGATAACAATTATAATACCTAACGCAAAGGTCACACATGACAATGACGACATTGTTTCTGATTTCAGGATGTTGAGAAATCTCTAGCTCCCGTGCCATTGCTGCCACACACTTCTTCGCAATATCTTCATGCTGCAGGCATAGCTTACCTATCGTACATGTACATAAAATGACACTATTCCAGCATTCTTACATCTCAATTTCATTAATGAGAGATGAAACATAACTTCTAATTGCAATGCATTCTCTTTGAATTAATAATGCCTACAATTATTTGCTTTAATACCTAGTGTGATGAATGCATGTGCTCGCACTTTGCTTGACATCTTTGATCCTTTGAATTGAGAGAGAGCGTCTGGTTGACTCCATCCACCACCTACAATTTATTGTGCAATATAAACTCACAATGTTAAAAAAACACAATGGAATGAATAAAACCTAACTTCATGCATTACATTATTATTATCTTATTGTACATTTTAGAAGTGTTGGTTGGTATTGTAAAATAGCAAGTGACTGTGTCTACTGTACCTTGGGTAGACTGTCCACTAGGAACTACATCCTCTTGACTGGAAGATTGCGTCTGTGGTTGGGAACTACCATCTACACAATACAAGATCTTATACTTTCATATCACAATCAACAAGATTCATAAATAAAGTAGTCAATTTCAGCATAGGCCTATTTCACAACCTACCAACTGATGTAATGCAAGGTGCAGCGATGAGACTCTGAACCAACATGAATGCTCTCCTTGGGGTTTTGTCAGGACAAAGTTGAGCAATTTCTCCCAATGTGAAAAGATGCCGAACCAAGTCATCCTCGTTAATAGCCTCAACTGAAATGATTTTTCATTCAATACTTTATATGCATTATTTCTGTCTCAACAACATGCAATGAGCAACTTAAAAAAATATTACAGAAAATAACGTTGAAAATACAAGATTAAGAGATTTTTTTTAATTTATGGAAATTCAGATTACTTATTTGTACACTATTACCTCCTGCTTCATCCAAGATGATACGGGACAAGTATGTATCACACGCTTCCACTAGCTCAATAAACCACCCTTGCATTTGACCACTTTCGCCAACAGCTGCTCTGCTTAGCTGAGGTAAAAGTTTGTAAGAAAATATATGTTGTTTCAATTTTATGTTTGCCTGGCTTAATGCATGCAATACTCCATAAAAAGAAACAAAAACAAGCCTTGAAAGCATTTACAAATTGCCTATATTGATGTGCTAGTACTTACTTTATTGAGAGTGCTGGCTGTGATTGAAATAAGTTCAGGTGGGGAATCAAACTTCATGAGTCTTTGTTTGAGACTTGCTGCTAGTAGAGTGACTTGATCAGCTTTCAGATTCTTTGCTACATGACCGATGATTACCAATACACGTGTGACAGTATCATACTCAGGCTCTACAAATCAAGTTTTTTTTTCAAATTACGCTATCCACAAGTATGAATTCAGATGTAGGTTTTTCATACTTCAATCATAATTCTTTTCAATGAAATCATTTTTACAAACTGTTGATGAATACTGAGGGAAATGATATTGAGTGAGAGTAAGAGAAAAGAATGCTAATTACACAAGAACAATCAAAACAAAAAAGAACATAACCGTAACAGAATAATGTCAAACGGGCATTACATACCCAGCAAATTAGCTGTAAAAGTAAATTGTAAAAAGCTTAATAACACATATTCTTCTATATTCCATTTCTTCTACAGGCATTTACGAGCCAGCACACAATAAAAAACAAACCAACTATAAATCAGATTTGTTATATTGACTTATTACCTATGTAGTTTTAGTGACACTAATTGAAGATTGTACACAGCATTGAGCGATATGACTATTACATACGACTTTTTTCTACCTGGTAGGTCTCTTGCATAGTCTATCCAATAATTAACTACAAAAGTTGGATCAAATTTTGGAACGAATCTTGCCATTTCTGCCAAAACCATCCATGCAGCCTAGAAGCAAGAAAAATAAACATTTGAAGACAATTGCTTATTTTTCTATTCAATAATCTAATTTTATGAAAGAGAAAATAAGTATCTTACTGCATTATTCTGTGTTCCTATGTGAGATTGTAAAGCACCAACAATACTTGATTTTAATTTCCCTGCTCTTCCCCAAAATTGGCAGGCTTTTGTTAGATGCCTAATAAATTATTAAATAAAAACAATTGTCATTACATACTTTGATCAATAAAAATAATGAATTAAACACATGTACTTAAAATATATGATTATTCATTGTTTGCTATAACAATTTAGTAGAAAGTTACCTTCTCATTTCACCACCTTCTTTACCAGCCATGATACCTAATAGCTGCCATGCCATTGCATGCCGCGGCTCAACAGAGTTTTTCGCTGGACGGATATTTGAGATTAAAATATCATCCAGAAACTCTAGACACTTGTCCTGAGCTGTTTGCTCTCGATCGATAACTAGTGACAATGCGCCATCCAACCACGATCTGAAGTTTTGTAAAACTACATTTAATTCTCATTATAAAGATTTTGATCCACATGTTTTATTACACACAACAGCCTACAATAATGCAGTGGTTTACAGAGATTAGTGGTTTGATTGTCCTTTCAGTTAAATGTACATGTAAGGTGAAAACTTGCACATACCTTTGAATCTTCTCATTACTTGGCATGTCTTTCAGCAAATTAGTTAAACTATATAGAGCTTGCTTTCTGACTGATAATGACGGGTCCTGGCAACGCTCTTCAATTACAGATAAATTCTAAATGAAAGATTATAATTTTTGTTCATTATATATTCTAACACCATCAAGAAACATAACCTCAAAGAATACATACATTCCAGGACAACAGAATATTGAAGATTCAAAGATGATGAAAAGCTCCTAGCTGACACTCAAGAGCCTTTTAATCTTTTGTTATGCAATGATCTTAACATAATAATATATTAATGTACTGGATAGAAATGGGCACCTGAATTTCAAAATCATTCCCTGATGTTCTGATCATGGATTCTAATGCAGTTACAGCTGCTTTACGGACATTAACTTTCTCATCACCAGCCCTTCTTCGCATCATTGTTGCAACACCAGCACCATCAGCAAGAGCTGAACAAAAGATTTGTAATTAATTAGCATGCTTGTCCTCACATCAATTTACTTCCACTTTTCATTGGCCCATGAAACTGTATTTGTCTAAGAATAAGACATATTCTGTGAATGGTAAGAAATAATCAAAAGTAAAATGCTCGACATACACAAACTGTATTTTAACTTGGAAACAATATTTATAGAAAGCGCTAGAGAAAAAATTGACTTTAAAAAAATGGACTTCAAATTTGTTATTATAGCGTTTGCATTGTTAGGACAGTCACTGACCTAGATCAGTGAAGTATGACTGAATATTAAAATTACTAAAAATTTACAACCCTACTATATTGGTGTGGGGATGTGAAAGCCTGACTGTATACAGTCAGACTTGTAACGTTTACAAAATCATATAAACCCCATCTCAGATTCTATCTAATCATGGTCTACATTCTAATTATCATCCATTAGCCTCTGAAATAAATGTATTTAAAAAAAAGTTACAGGGAAAATTGAGAAATTTCTTCACAAATAATTCTTTAGGATAAAAGTCTACAAGAAACAAAAATTGTTATAAACAAAGGGGTAATGGAATAAAATTGGTGCCAGGACTATAAATTCTACTCCCAAGTATGTCTATAAACTTTCGATTTGATTTTGAAATTAGGACATTACTATGGATGTATTATAAGTGAAAAACAATTATAAACTTACTGATTTCCACTCCAGGAGTGAGCAAAATTGTTACAAAAGGTGTGCCACCCTTCATGAATTTAGTGACTGTCTGATTAAAAGGAGCTGCTGCCGTATCAGGAGTGACATTATCCCCAGGCGCTGGTGTCTGCTGTGGTGTTTTTTCTGAGGTGCCTGCACTGGGAGTAGCAGCTTCCTGTGGGGGTGGTGGTGGCAACATTTGTGTGGCAGCCGTACGTGGGTTTAGTTGTTGTTGAGCTGTAAATATCGGGGTTGGGCAAAACCCCGGGTTTTTATAATGATTCTCCACAGCTTAAAATATTTAACTTGTAGACATTGTTCTAAAGTTTAGTATCCGCTCAGGCTGTTCATGAATATAATTAATAGTTTAACACATAGGCATTGTTCTGAAGTGTCAACAGGTAAGTGGCAGGGTTAGTAGTTAACCTTTACATGGCAATTAGAAAATAAAGGTGCAATAATTGCAATTACAACTAAATTGTTCAATCACCACCAATATTTGTGATGGTCATAGTAAATACTTTAAAAATTTGGTTGTCTTTTTCCTACTAAACTACAATAAAACAGTTAAAAACAGCACTATTTGAAGAATACTTATGAACTTTGCATGATCAACCTGGCAAATATTGATTGGTTCATTATGAAATTCATGAACTCTTCAAAAATTTGAATTTAACATATATGTTAGTAATTAAAACTTAAAATTAACAAAACAAAACACTTACCCCCTAGTGGAATCATGCGTCGTAAATCAGGTGTGTCTATAATCCTGGTTTTGGCAGTTGTTCCAGCTGGAGTCATTATGTTGAGAACAGCATCTGACACAGTCTTTTGACCAGATTCGAGACATTGGCTGAATCCCTGAATAGCTCGTGCTCTAACACTGTAAACAAATGCATTTGAATTTTGAGTAATTATAAAATTTGACATAATAAATTTAAGATGTTCAGAAGCAGTGTCTATAACTTTTTAGGGAACCAAAATAATACCTTTTTAAGATCTCATCATAAGCAAAATAAGACCTTTTACTAAAATAAAAACTCTCGGTGCATGTATGTTGCCTCATAAACAGGTTTATTAATGACAATGAAATCATACATGAAAATAAAACAATTTACAAAAACTATGAACAATGAACTAGAACTATGAACAATGTTAAGCGAAATTAAAACCTTTAAAACTACTTTAAGCCAAATAGATGTAAGACTTTTTAATAACTATTAATTTCTGCAAAAACAAAATAAGTCCTTTTAATACATTTTATGGATCCACAAACACCTTGTAGAATTGACCAATTCTGACCCCAGGAGATAAACTTGGAATTGTATGAATAATCAACAGATTAAAACTTACGTCGGAGCATTGTCAGAACATCGTGCTATAATCATCTGTACTAGAAATTTATGAGTTAAGAATACAGCCTTTTCTGTTTCAACATCTAAAATCAGATATAAATGAATAAATAGAACATATAAATGAGTCAACGCAATTCGAAATAGAGCAATACTGACAAGGTAAGTAGTAAATAAAATTCAACAACCTTCAAGTCTCTCAGGTTTTTCTAGCAACATACATGTCAAGTCAAGTGCAAAACTTCTGAAACTTATCTGTAAATATAGATTAACATTTTTTCCAAATTATCTAATTTCAAAAGCTAAATTTCAAACATTTAAGGTGATAATATAAAAAAAATAACTTTGACGTATACAATACCAAAAAAAAAATAATATGTGTTATGTTGTAAGCCAAATTCATATAATCAGTAGCAAAAAAATCATATGTATGACAAAATAACCATACCTTTTCATTTTTTGAGAATCTATACAGCCATTCAATCATTGAGGCATAGTTCTTTGCAGGAAGCTCACACATAATTGTATGAATTGACTACAATCAATAATTATTATTACCGTTAAGAAAAATGAGCAAACCAGTGTTTAATCACTGGAATGTCAATATTCACATTTATAATATCTATTACCAAGAATATATATTTTTAGAGCTGTGTGGGAGTTTTGGTAGGTTTTAACCATTCAAATAGTAATAAGAATGTGAACCAAATATGGACCGTTTGGGCCCATATGAAATAGGGTTCTTGGGACACTTTCCAACCGACATGCGAATTTGAGAAGGTTCGAACGACGGACAGATTAGTAGGGGGAGTTGATGAGTAAGTAAGCAAATATTGAACTTAGAACACCCAGCATAAGTAATATATAAAGGTGGGACATTTGGTTTTAAGTCTCAAACAATTTCAGTAACTCGATAAAATATTGCCTACTTAAACGAGCAAAAAATATCGTAACTCGTAGGCACCAAAGAAATACGTCTGACCCATGAGAAGTTAGCTTTGAGTGTATTATTTGTTACTGCTATTGTATAACCCTGTTTTGACCTGTAACCGGCGCAAGTTAGAGTTCATACAAGCAGTTAAGTCAAGAATAGTCGGGTCAGCTTCTATGAGAAAGCAATTTCTTTGAAATTTACTACTCACATGAGAAATTAGCTTGGCATGTATTCGTTGTTTGCGGACATTGCATAAGATTGTTAGACCTTTGAACAGTGTAAGTTCAAGTTGATACACCAATTTATAATTAGGTCAGAGACCTTCCTAACTTTCATTTTCACAGTAACCAGTGACCTTAAATGACCATTTTTGTTTTGTTAAAAGTCTAACACCCCATAGTTCACTAATTGGCAATAAACCCTACACAGTGAGTGACCCAATAAAGAACAGCACAGCCCAGGCCGACTGCAATTAAGTGAATCACATAGGTGGTGTAACTTGTTTTGTTTGATCTGTGCCGCCCCATAACAATGGCCCTGGCGAAGTGTTAAGTAATTATTTAATTCGGAGGTAACTGTGGTCACTACTTACCTGTTAAATATCAGTTACAAGTATTGATTTAAATGCTGTTTCTACCATGAACTTGATGACGGTTACGGTGATTATTTGACCATGCATGAGCAAAAATAAAAGAAAATTAGCGTCAACCCGAAGGTTCGGTTGTGAAATTTACATTCGAAGGTATAGGTAGACAAACGAAGGTTCGAAGCTTCGCCCCACCCCTCATATATATACAGTATTAATAATATGCTAATTTTGGGGACTCTTTCACAGTAGGGTTGAATATATATGCTCTGCAGAAAGACTGCTGATTTTGAGATGACAAAATATCTAAGACCCGCTATTTTTTGGCAGGAAAACCCCAAAGACCCTCTAATTTCTCTAAATCTGAATGCAAAGACCCACACTTTTGCAAAAAAGTAAACTGACGCAATAATTATTGTTGAGTAGTGGGGTGGGTGTGGGAGATGGGAGGTATTCACTTCAGAAATAGGGCGTGTAACTATATTTTCTGTTACTGATTAATTACCCCCCACGGGTATAAACTAGTAATCACTAGTATAGCAATTCACATAATGATTAATTAGGTTGGTTACGTAGTGAATAAAAATTCTTTTTGTATAGGTGCAGCATTTTTTTTAACCCTTTGACGGTCGGAAAGGCATTTATGCCTTAATGCATGCCTTAAAATCAGCATAAAACATACGTTCTTCAAACCCTCGTACCTACCAAACCGTCTGCAACATGCATCGTACAAGACCACGTGGTGACTCAAAATCGCCTACTCCATTCAATAGTCAGCACATTATTTCGATATAAACCACTTTTTATAGTAAATAATATATTACAGTCGGACCCGGTTAAGTCGAATTTGAAGGGAGTAGATTTATGACCTCGAGTTATCAGAACCTCGAGTTATCAGAAACATGTCTTCCACAACCCAATGAGCGATAATGCAAGAAATATGTCTTGTGGTCGCTATTATATGGTACTCGTACTACGTGTGATGTTAGACAGTGGCTGTTCTGGGTTTTTATAACAGTATTCCGACCTTCTGACATTGTCCGTAAACAAACATGGCTCCATACACAAAGAAACATGCTTTCAACTACGGTTTCATTGGTTAATAGTACACTTGTACAAAGTCCTTTGTCTTGACTGGTCATTGTTACGCAAGTACTAATTCAAAGCTATTAACCGCGAGCTGTTTCTCCCTCCCTCCTCTGACGAAGGCTCTGTCAACAAACATGGTTTAAATAGCACTTCGGTGTTAGTACTTCGGTGTTAGCACTACGGTTAGAAGTTTACTACGCCTTTGTCTTGACTGGTCATTATTACGCAAGTAATAATTTCAAAGCTGTTGACCACTAGTAAGTATCAAAGAATTAATCAGAGAAGTTGACCACCCGTTCACCGGCAAATCATAGTTAGGCAGCGTTCTTTGATCTATTGTTTGGTCGGCATGTGCACCGGTTTGTTGCGTGTAAACTACGAATATTTCGACGCTAAATTCTCATTTGTCGAGATAAGTGGGTTAATGCCTCGAAGGGAAGTGAGATTTGGGTCGAATAACACGGGTTTCTCGAGTTAAAAGGGTCGAAATAAGCGGGTTATTTTTAGTAGCAATCAATAGTAAGTTTGAAGGGAAATTAAAATGTGTTCTACTTAGGCGGGTGGTCGACTTATGCGAGCTCAAGTAAAACGGGTCCGACTGTATTTTCAAAGAAGACATACTTAGAGATGAAACACCAGTTTTCGGTACTCAACTAAATTTACTTATTACTGGCCACTAAATCTACTTATTTTTGGTCGGAAACCCCCATCGGCTTTGGTGTCAAACCATGGGGCGTCCATTTTCCTATCTATTTGTAAACATCTCATTAGCATGCGGTGAACCTTGACCTCACAAAAATAATTTATTCCTTCATGATATTTCGTATGTTTACGCCCATTTCCAAGGCTGTATCCTCTGCCAACACCGTTCATCAAACATAGAAGCATTGCAAAACATGCATGATGGGGCAAGGCTACTGTTTCAGCCAATCACAAGCGTTTCCGATGATGAAATTGACAGCTAACATGGAGGTAAGCGTGGAAGGAACATAGACTGAAAATATTTCTCTGTAAAATGTAGATTTCAACGATAATTATGAAATGGAAGCATTTATGAAGTTCACCAGTGTTTGGCAGATACGATATAGAATACACAAGGAAAGTGTCTGGAATGTGCGATTAGTCTACATGTCGCAATAGCAGGAGTTTTGCCAGCAAATGGACGATCCCTCGATAATGGACACGCCGGCAAAGCAACAGGACTGAAATCTCTCATTTTGTGAATGAAATGTAGGCCCGATATTAATATTGACAATTTCACCGGATGTAGAATGCCATTCTGCAGAGAATGGTAGGTTACATGTCAAAAAACACCTTGCTGTCATACCATAACATCGGATCACCTCGGCCTGTCAAATGTCTATGTTTTGAATCGAGAGATTAAACTTCGGGTGGCTTCTATGGCCATTTCTTTAAAAATGAAAAATATAATTATGAGCTCTAAGCGTGAAAATAAGAATCTGCATCGCATGTCATGTCTCCTGTGTAAGTATGATAATATTTGGACTCTACGACAATAAAATCTGAAAATCAATGACATTGTGTGATGTGAATGTACGTCACACGTCCAAAATACGGCAACCGTCAGAGATCATTTCTAATAATTTTCAGAATAGGTGTCTAAGAAAAAAAATGTTACAAGCCAAAAGGTTGTGGAATAAAATTAGTGTCAGGACAATAATATTACGCATATACTTGTACACCATATTTGAACTTTCTTACCTCAGCTATTCTCCCTCTGTAGTCAGCTTTGTCTGGACACTTAGTGCACATATGTTGAAGTAAAATTCTAACCGAAGTCAAGACACCAATTTCATTAAATTTCTGTCTGATTAAGTGACTGAAATAGATTCAAATATTAATGAACGATTGAGGAATGTAAAATTTCCATAATACAGGCATGCTAAGGAGACAAATTTTTTCTTACCATACAAAAGCAACAGCTTGATCTTTGATATCCTGAATTGACCTTGGTACAGTTGCAGCGATACCTTTTCTGTCACCAATCAACATCAGCAAACTTGGCAATAAATGTTTCATCACCTATATACATCAAGCATGTTAGGATTAATTTACAAATTATCACTGACCAGCTTCATGCAATATTTCACAGTGATATCCCCTCAAGACCATTATACAGCCCACAGGTTTATGGGTTGAACATCGGTTTAATTAGGGGTGGTCTTTTGAAAGCAAATTTTTACATTGATATCTCAATAACGCTGATATTTGACAAACTATTTTTAGGGGTCTGGCCTTTATAAGAGCATTGGCTCTTCGGTGGATGTTTAGGGTAAACAAAATAGGTATATTTGACAATGAAAAAAATATTTGAAATCAAAATATATTCTTTATACATTATATTACGTACGTTTTGCATCATTGTTGCTGTATCACCATGGCTACTACTGCACATCAATGAAAGACCACGGAAACATACTTCTGGCACAGTATTTAATCTATCAATAGGGCTGAAATATTAAAATAAAAACAAAAATGAAGCACAAAAAACTGAAGTGCAAGACTTAACAAAATATACAGTTAATCTGATGCTATACTAATAGGCCATAAAGTGAATAAGAAAACATAACATACACAATGTCATCAAACTGCAAATTTGTGAATGTTTCTGCTTCTAGTTTAGAGAGTTCAATCAAACGTTGTAAGCAGATACACACAGTTTGCTCGGAATCACGCAAAGAATAGCATGACAAAAATTTGACCAATGACTGAAAAATAAAACAACTACTTATTTTCATTACAATTAAAAATTCCCCGATCAGGCCATTTCCCCGATCAGGCCATTTTTGAAAAGTAGGCCAAAGTACTCAAATATCAAATCACGTGAGGAGAGTGACATAGTCATACAAAATGTCAAGTTTGGTGATGATAGGTTATAAAGTCTTCCCAGGAGACAGATAAACACAAATTCGTAATAATTTGTTTTTAAAACACATCGTAATTTCATCAAAAGTAGGCCAAAGTACACCAAAATCTAATCAGCTCTGGAGAGTAGTACAACGAGGTTAAATATGAAGTTTGGTGACCATAGGTCAAATACTTCTCCCTGTAGAGTGGTAACAAGGTTTATTATGTAACGCTCGTAAGTTAAAAAGTAGGCCAAAGTACACCAATATCAAATCATGTGAGGAGAGTGATATGGACATACCAAATGTCAAGTTTCGTGATGATAAGTCATAAACTGGTCCCAGAAGACAGATAAACACAATTACGTAATAATTTATTTTTAAAAACACATCGTAACTTCATCAAAAGTAGGCCAAAGTACACCAAAATCTAATCAGCTCTGGAGAGTAGTACAACGAAGCTAAATATGAAGTTTGGTGACCATAGGTCAAATACTTCTCCCTGTAGAGTGTTAACAAGGTTTATTACGTAATGCTCGTAAGTTAAAAAGTAGGCCAAAGTACACCAATATCAAATCACGTGAGGAGAGTGACATAGACATACCAAATGTCAAGTTTCGTGATGATAAGTCATAAACTGTTCCCAGAAGACGGATAAACACAATTACGTAATAATTTATTTTTAAAAACACATCGTAACTTCATCAAAAGTAGGCCAAAGTACACCAAAATCTAATCAGCTCTGGAGAGTAGTACAACAAAGCTAAATATGAAGTTTGGTGACCATAGGTCAAATACTTCTCCCTGTAGAGAACAAGGTTTATTACATAACGCTCGTAAGTTCAAAAAAGTAGGCCAAAGTACACCAATATCAAATCACGTGAGGAGAGTGATATAGACATACCAAATGTCAAGTTTCGTGATGATAAGTCATAAACTGTTCCCAGAAGACAGATAAACACAATTACGTAATAATTTGTTTTTAAAAATACATCGTAACTTCATCAAAAGTAGGCCAAAGTACACCAAAATCTAATCAGCTCTGGAGAGTAGTACAACGAAGCTAAATATGAAGTTTGGTGACCATAGGTCAAATACTTCTCCCTGTAGAGTGTTAACAAGGTTTATTACGTAACGCTCGTAAGTTCGTCAAAAGTAGGCCATAAGTACAAACAAAATTTTTTGAGAGGTACTTTTTTCCTCAAACAAGACATATTCAATTTGCAAATCAATAGCTCAAGTAGTCTTCGAGTTATCAGCCTGTTTATTTCGGACGCACGGAAGGGCGGACGGACGGACGGACAGAAGCAAAGCAAGAAATCCCCCTTCGGACTTCGTCCGGGGAGATTTAATAAATCGAGTCACCTTTTAAAAGATGAGTACTATTATTACTAGTAAGATTACAAGGGCCCCAAGGGGTAAACAATTTGTGGAATTTCCCCTGGCCATTGAACAGACTAACTTCAAATATTACCTGTATTGTCCAGGGTGATGTTTTACCTGCCATATCAATTTTTATGCAAATTTACATCCAGTTGAAAATATTTACCTGCCTTCTGGACAGGATTTATTCAACTATTACTTGCCCAAACAAATATTTAACTGCCATGGGGAGACAGACATTCTAAATGTCTACCCTGAAGAAGCCACTCAAATTTATAACATACTACCAGAAATCATCAAATAAGTAATAATATATTAACCTTCAGTAATTTAAAATAATATTTGTTCAATCTAAGGAGTTCTGCAGAAGTAAATCCATCATCTTCCTCTTCATCCTCTTCTTCATCAGTCTGTGTGAATATTGTTAAATGCATGTTAATACCAATAAACATGAGAATGATCAATATAATGAGTACATTCAAAATATATTGTTATGAATTCATGATAGTAAAATATTGAGCCTTATTACAAACAAAACTCAACAAAAGTTTAGGATTCGTACATCATCAAATTCCACTACAGCATTTTTTTGTCTCTTCCTTGATCTTTGACTTGATCGTTGACTTGATCGTTGACTTGATTGTTGACTTGACTGTAAACTATTCTTACTCCCTGTTGATGTCCTCTTTCTTTTTGGTGCACCTAAAGTATACAATCGTTTAAAGTTGAAATATTAACAAGTCTTTGCAACAACATTAATTATCTGTGATATTTTCTTTACTTTTTGACTCACTTTTTATTCTAATTTTATGTTCTGTCTTCCAATGGAAGGTTAAATAAATAGATAAAATAAATTAATTGAAAAAGTATGAAGTATCTAAGCAACTTCTATAATGCATACCTAGTTGAGGCCAATGTTTCAGAAGATCCGCAGCTTTTTGAAACAACACGGGATGGAAAATTTTAAATGCTCCACTTCCTAAAATGATATATGGTCATTCATTTACACCATTATTTATGTTTGTATCTCTTTCGTAGCAGAGATTATCTTGGTCATGAAATATAGTTCAAAATGTTACCTGGAACCATGGTCAGCAATAAGTAGCAATCAGCTGATACAATTCCACAACTTCGCTCCATGGGTGTGGCCACTCTCTAACAATACAAAATATGAATTTAGTACAGTAAAATTTCACCTGCTTAGGTAATATGAAGGATGTGTGTGATTATCACACATCAATATACAAATTGCAATTATAACAAGTAGTCGTCGGGAACGCCGTAAATCTCCCCTTCCCCGATCAGGCCATTTTTTTAAAGTAGGCCAAAGTACTCAAATATCAAATCACATGAGGAGAGTGACATAGTCATACAAAATGTCAAGTTTGGTGATGATAGGTAATAAAGTCTTCCCAGGAGACAGATGAACACAAATTCGTAATAATTTGTTTTTAAAACACATCGTAATTTCATCAAAAGTAGGCCAAAGTACACCAAAATCTAATCAACTCTGGAGAGTAGTACAACGAAGCTAGATATGAAGTTTGGTGGCCATAGGTCAAATACTTCTCCCTGTAGAGTGGTAACAAGGTTTATTATGTAACGCTCATAAGTTCGTAAAAAAGTAGGCCAAAGTACACCAATGTCAATTCAACTGTGGAGACTAGTATACTGAACTTAACTGTAAAGTTTAATGACGATAGGTGAAATACTTATCCCAGTGCAGTGGTAACAATAGTTTTACTTGAATATTCTAAAAAAAATCAAAAGTAGGCCAAAGTACACCAATATCAAATCACGTGAGGAGAGTGATATAGACATACCAAATGTCAAGTTTGGTGATGATAAGTCATAAACTGTTCCTAGGAGACAGATAAACACAATTACATAATAATTTGTTTTTAAAAACACATCGTAACTTCATCAAAAGTAGGCCAAAGTACACCAAAATCTAATCAGCTATGGAGAGTAGTACAACAAAGCTAAATGTGAAGTTTGGTGACATAAAAAAACAAGGTTTATTATGTAACGCTCGTAAGTTTGTCAAAAGTAGGCCAAAGTACAAACAAAATTTTTGAGAGGTACTTTTTTCCTCAAACAAGACATTCAATTTGCAAATCAATAGCTCAAGTAGTCTTCGAGTTATCAGCCTGTTTATTTCGGGCGGACAGTAGCAAAGCTAGAAATCTCCCTCCGGACTTCATACGGGGAGATTTAATATAAATTATTCCAAGTGTTATGAAGAGCTGCACCCTAGGTGACAAACCAGTGTTCACAGTAAGGTCGATTCTTCCATGTCTAGCTAAAAAAAGCTAGCTTACTCAAAGCCCACCATATAGCTTGTTTGGGAACCCGAACCCAGGAACTTCTCATGCATTTGTCTGACAATGACGATGGCATCTGTTGTTCCTCTTCCTGGCATCCACCCAAATTGCATCATCTATCTGTATCCTGTTTCTTATAATCCGTTGTTCAGCAACTCTCTATAGAACTTTCATCACTTGATCGATCAACTTCAGCCCTCAGTAGTTTCTCCTCTCTAGCCCATCTTTGTTTTTGTAGAGGCTAACTATAATGCAGATGGTATGCGACAATCACAAACTATCTCTTCAACCAGGTCACGTATAAGTCTGACACTACTCTCACCAGTACGTTTTACCATTTCTACAACTACAATGTAGGCCTACTACTGATGGAGCAGCTGCCTTGCCCATTCCCATCTTTGAGATAGACTTAGATATCAATCTCCAGGGTGAATTGGACACTGGAACCTGTGAGGTTTTCTGGGTTCTAGGAAATTCAACATTGAGCAATCTCTCAGTGTTGCTTCCAAGCGATTTTTTTAGCCTCTATATGCATTGAAAGGGCACCATCATTATTTTTCACATGTTTCCCCGCTACAACTCCCTGCTTCTCATGACACATCATGCAATGCGCTTCATAACATTGTATGCCTCTTAGCGATCTCCAGCTTTCCAAGCTATATAAAGTTTTCTCATCACTTGCACTGCACTTTCTACATATTGAACAATTTCAAATTTACGTGTCCACCAAATTTTTACTAATTTATCTTAGCCTACAAGGTATGCAGAAAAAAAAAAAAAAAAAAAAAAAAAATACCGTGATATTGAAACATGCCCACTACTGAACAACATAGTATTACAGTGAATATAAAAATAATGTAAATCTAACAACAATGCCATTTTGCGACAAATTGTGACATTTGTAATTGATGCTAAATACCTTTTCTCCTTTATCCATCAGATGAAACAGGAGTGTTATTAAACTTTTATGAGGTAGGTCATTTTCTACAAGCACAGTCCAAAACCCTACAATACATGAAAGAGTCAAAAGCATAATTCACAATAATTCGTTAAAGGAAAATAAATACCATATATTAAGTTTAAAGAAATAATATACATAGTAGATATCATACGTGATTACACTATTCTTATGACCAAAATTATTTTCATTTCTAGCATTCTCCTATGTTCATGCATTTCTAAATTTTCTATAGGTATCAAGAAACACATACACAAAGAAAATATGAAAATAATCAATGCTTACCTTCTCCAGATGAAGCCTCTTCTCCATTCGCCCAAGGAATCAATGCTCGTTTTACAACATCTAAGTTATCAACTGTGGAAGATGCATCTCCAAGGATGTCCTCAAATCCAGTTGGCAGGACATCGCAATCAGTAAAATCATTGTCCCAAATAGTCTTCACCCAATCTAAGTAAAGTAAAAGCATTCATCAGCACACGAGAGGAATTATTTACATGAGGTGAGTGTATCAGACTTGGGCTCAAATACAATTTTGAAATTCAATTACAATTACAAGCTCCATTTCGGTGTCAATTACAATTACACTCTGATTTTTTTTAGCAATATATTGAGTACTTGATATTCAGGATGGTGACTGGTTGCAATAGATATTAACTTTACCTGTAGAAACCAACTATCAGAGGTGAGATGATAGGACAGAGATCTAGGCCGACCCATGCCCAATAATAAATGTAAGAGCTATTGTGATCCGTATAAAATAGGTGACAAGAGGTCACTATTTGTGCCTAACCGGTACAAGCTGAATCCGAGCAATCCTACAACTAGCCAAATGACCCCAAACAGGGGCCATTGTGATCCATATGAATTAATTATTATGAAAGGTTAGCATATTTAAATGACAAACCAACTCAAATAAGTCATTCAGTAAGCTGTAGTGATGAAACGATTATCGCCGATAATCGATGGATCGTCGTTCACGGTGATGCGATCCGATAATCGATTCCAATTTACCAGAATCGATTCATCGCTAGACATCGTATTTTTCAATAAATTGGAGCTTTACTCGCACAAATAACTTGAATCACCCAGGGAAGAAGTAGTATCTTTTTATCTTTTACTAGTCCGCATTTCGAAGGCTCGACCACGTTACGCAATAAGATGATCTATAGATATGGGTGCGAACTTTTGCTTTCGTTTTTGGTGCGAATGCGCAAGCGAGACATTTGAACTAATGAGCATGCACACTGGCACAGAAACATGCTTGTGTATATTTTTCACAATAAAATAAGTAAGTTATTTCTATTTTCTGTCAAGCATTCGTAATAGATTGGTTGAATAACGTTACTAATAGATTATACATCGCTATATTTGAGAATGACAATCAACAAATGTGATGTTCAATCGATTTGACACCCAGAATCACGGCAAAACGTGCACAATTAGCCATGTCGCCGATGATGAAAGCAATAGATCAATACAAGTGATTGAAGTTTCTTTCATAATAAACCATGTGTTATGACGTATATGCCCAAGAAAGTTACTTTCGGTGAAATTACCATGCCAAAATAAATTGTGGCTAAAAGATATTTTATATGCTTCGCCAAATTGGCTATAGGATCAATTATCTTTAATTATAATCATCACCTTTTTTAACATGGGGACATTTCGATCATTAATCGATTAATCAATTCTTATTTTCAAAGCTATAAGGATTCCCCATCACTAGATGGGGACATTTATAGTTGAGGTTTAACATGCATGGTCGATTCTTATTTTCTAGGCGATTTCACTAGTAAGCTTATAGTTGAGTTTAACATGCATGGTACTTTTTAGTACATTCATACAAGTCTTTACAGTCTTTGACTTGGCCTGGGTGGGGATCGAACCCGGACCCGTCGACTGAGCCCGTGAAGCGACTAGCCAACAAAGCGGCAGCGCCATACCCACTACCACATCCACAAGGCTAAAAACCTTTGCTTCAATGACGTATTGGACACTCACTACTAGCTCTGATGTCATGTCTTACGTCCAACGTATGTCCATGATGGTTATATATCTCCTTTATAGTACTGAGTAGATCTAGTGAAGTATTGTTGTGGAGATTCGCATGCTTTGATATGAAATTCAGTAAGCTTATAGTTGAGGTTTAACATGCATGGTACTTTTTAGTACATTCAGAACCAAGTAGACTTATACAGTCTTTGACTTGGCCTGGGTGGGGATCGAACCCGGGACCTCTGGGTCGACTGCGCCGCGAAGCGACTAGCCAACAAAGCCAGCGATTGCTTTAAGTCTGTATAAGTATACTTGGTTCTGAATGTACTAAAAAATACCATGCATGTTAAACCTCAACTATAAGCTTACTGAATTTCATATCAAAGCATGCGAATCTCCACAACAATACTTCACTAGATCTACTCAGTACTATAAAGGAGATATATAACCATCATGGACATACGTTGGACGTAAGACATGACATCAGAGCTAGTAGTGAGTATCCAATACGTCATTGAAGCAAAGGTTTTTAGCCTTGTGGATGTGGCGTAGTTGGTATGGCGCTGGCTTTGTTGGCTAGTCGCTTCGCGGCGCAGTCGACCCAGAGGTCCCGGGTTCGATCCCCAGCCAGGCCAAGTCAAAGACTGTATACGTCTACTTGCTTCTGAATGTACTAAAAAGTACCATACATGTTAAACCTCAACTATAAGCTTACTGAATTTCATATCAAAGCATGCGAATCTCCACAACAATACTTCACTAGATCTACTCAAATAAGTCAAATGATCTGACATATGGAGGGGTAACAGTAAATGTACCAAATAACGATCAAGAATGGACCAAAATATGGACAGTTTGGTCCATGTGAAATAGACCTCAATCAAAATATGGACCGTTTAGGCCCATATGAAATAGGGCTCTTGAGGTCACAATTTACAACTAACATGCCAGATTTGTGCACCCTACTTCAAACTAGTACGTGGACGGTTAACCGGATAACCGGCTACGGTCGATTTTCTAAGCATAACCGGTCCCTACATTGACAAACCGGTTATTGATTTTGATGATTTTTTTCATGCCCAAGCTATATATATATCCATATATTTAATTAATTTTGCGTGATTTAAAATTTTTGGCACTTCAAATTGCCTTGCTTGTGAACGTAAAAGACGAAATGCATAAACGACGATGTTTTTTTTTTCAAGCGCTAATTGATACAGGGTGTCCAATCAATATATCCAGTCGCAGTATCTTTTCGCTTTACGTTTCTTGACTCACACACGTGGCACATTTGTACTAAAAACTAGGTGTTACGTATCTAGATCTACAGTACTACGGTTAATCGGTTACGGTTCGGTTACATAGAGCCGATTAACCGGTCTCAATTTTCTCAAACCGTCCACACACTACTTCAAACAATGGGACTTGTAGAGCGGTAACATGCCAGGCGTAAGGAGTCGGACGCAATTAATAGGGTCTTAGCCTTAAAGCAATAAAAATGTAGTATAAATGGTATGCGCACAGCACACAGATATTTGTGTAGGGTTAGAAAAATAATGCTTGGTTTGTGTCTTTTAAAATGGATATTTGATGGTAATTCAAATGTCGGATCACAGATAAGGTGTGTGACAACAGTCATATGAAAGGAGAGTTCTGTATATCATGTGTTTCTTTGAAAACGAATACAATAATGGTGTCAACTACGCAGATTATTTGCCAGTGCAGGGAAGAAACAGCTCAAGTTTAAACACATAATCACTCAATAATATAGTAAGTAAACATGTAATGTATATAAAATCGGATTTAGCAGTCAATTTTACACAGGTGTAAGAATTTGTATAAATAATTACGCAGTTTTATAAGATCTGTAATCTTGTACAATGTTAAATATTGATCCATTCCCATGTTGATAAACGTACATCTGTGGACATACCACCGAATTTCAAGTGGCCACTTGTAGCGTGATAAACATCAGCTGGCATCCTCATAACCTTACATGCATTTACTAGACTCGCACTTCGGTTTCGTTCCCGGCAATTGGGGAATGCGACTGTCAATATTGATTTAACACCAAGAATCATGGGAAAATGTGCGCATAAAACCACACTTACTAATGTAAAACATATAACATAGTACTCATGATAATATTGGTTACCTATCATTTGCCAAGCACAGAAAATTGATATTGAAATTGTCACCGATACGCAGCACTAATCAAAGCCGCAGTACACTTCCACAATGTTTGCTATAAATATGTCTAGATCTAGTATGCTACACAAAAATGGGTATGGATTGAGTTTTAATCCCGCAGATCGTTCCGTCACTAAAATGTGCGTGTGACAACATGCTAACGTATGGCGAGGTCCTGGCGTGTGAATCTAGCCAACAGAAATTTTATGTCAAAAGACGGACAGGTTCCTGTGCATTTGTAAACAAACGTGACAATTAATGATTTCACCTAGCAATATGTTGTCACGTAATGTGTGGGTTTCCATGAGAATTAACATTCACTAAACAGCTATTTATTTACACTCGATTAGCGTGTCCTCTGTAGCCCATATGACGTGCGAATCGGGGATTCCCCCATTTTCGGGACCTAAGTTGGACTTTGTTTATGATTTTCTAGCATTATATGTTCCTTATTATATTACTGATGCATACCATATTAACGAGTAAACGTTTCTCTTTGATTCCATTTGTAATATTCGTGTTGTTCCTTTATATTCATTGAGTAAAAAATTATTAAATATGTGATGTGTCAAAATGTTACCGGCTGCGCATTTTTCGTGATTTCCGGCTGTGGCCTCCTGTAAAAAGGTCTCTGATTTGTTTAAATTTGCAACTAACTTTCAATCAGAGCAGCCCTTTCATATGGGTATGGATTTACAGACAATCGGACGGGGAAACTTTTGGCAGATGATCCACCGAAATTCATTGAGTATAGTACGAGTCCCACGTATTTTAAGTCTTAATTCAGTTCAAAATTAACGTAAAATTTTATTTTTTGGGGTGGATCATCGACCTTATATTAGATAAACAGTTTTTCTTTCATAATCTACACAATTTAAGTTGTACAATACATGGTTGCAAATTGGATTGAAAAATGCAGTTTAAACCCCTAGTTGTTCGTGGTGCACAAGATGCAACGCTTTTGCATAGAGGTCTAGCATGCGCAGAAGAACTGCGCATGTGTTTTTGTTTACGTAAAAACGTGCTTATGCTAGAGAAGTAATGTTAAATTCACGTGATTTTCTTTAACTACAACCCTCCTAAAAAATCTATAATCTACAGAAGTTTGTGTTTCCAACCATATCAATTATGAAATATTTGTGGGGCATTTCATTGACAAACTTTGAAGATAAAAATAGTTAATGTAGAAGATCTTTCCGATCGGGAATTTGACAGCTAAATCTTAGCGCTATATATTAAGAACCTGCCAGTGAACTTTGCCACATATATCAGTTCATATTTCACCTAAAAATATTTTAATGTTATGACTATAAACTATAG
Source organism: Streblospio benedicti (assembly GCA_019095985.1). Taxonomy (NCBI): domain Eukaryota; kingdom Metazoa; phylum Annelida; class Polychaeta; order Spionida; family Spionidae; genus Streblospio; species Streblospio benedicti. The sequence continues at coordinate 17,346,446 of CM032663.1, forward strand.
AAGTATGAGTTTCCAACCATACCAATCACAAAAAATTAGGACTTTTTATGACTAAACTTTGGAAGTCAAAATGAATATCGTGATCCGCCATGAATTTGACAATGGCAATAAGAATTTTAGTAACAGGGAAGATAGATATTGGATGATATTTCAGCTATAAGTCGTTCAATCATAATATAGTTACCATGAAAATAATCTGTAGAGATATATGCGATTCTATCCATATATACAAGTCTAATTAATTGCTCAATCCAATTAGTTTATTTTGATCATCATTTAAGTACATAGCTACATTTGACAGTTGGGACTCAGTCGCATTATCGTGACAATCTTTGCAGAATATTACAGCAAAAACTATTTAGTAATTTGTGTTGAAATAGTGAAAACAAGAAACAACAGGCAATTTTGTATATAGGACTTTATTTTTATATGAATTGATGCTATAGTAAACACAACACATTAGATTAAAAAAGTGATCTCTGAATTGGGTGAACGCGCACAACAATATGCGCAAGCTGGAAAATGTCCAGGTTTTTGTACATGCTGACAAGGAAAAAACAAGGAATCACAACAGCCCAAAATTTGATGCTAAATTGGCCATATCTCTCTTATTATCCATCGGATTTTAAAAATCTTTTTTTTTTAAATTGTTTCTGTTATCATTTCCCATCACATAGTATTTTTTTTTTTTAAATATATATAATTAATTCCATATTTTGAGCTGGACACTAACTCGATTATATTTATAATTTTGTCCACCATCAATTAAGTGCATATAGAGCACCAATCACACTGTTCGGCCATACTCACAATCCGTGAATTTTAGGTATGACGTGAACTCCCCGTTGTAGAGGTAATTAAATTTCACGTCATACGTAAAATTCACGGTTTATATTTTTGGCCGGTTTAAACGATTGGCGATAATGTGCCTGTGGAGGCAAGTGGATGTAGTTTATAGTTTATGTTACCCACTGTAACGCTAGTTCTATGAGTTTAAGGTTATAAAACTTAGAGTTGTATTTGAATAAACTGTAGCACATATGACCTGGGTCAATATCCTTGATATTGAGCCGTGACAATGCATCAACGGTATTTTCAATATTTGCCATGTTTACATTTGGCGCCTGTTGTGTTTGCTATTTCGTTTCAAAATTATCATACAAAATGTTCGGACTAAGAAAGATTTAGACCGTATATACATTATTGTCGTGATATTATGACATTATTTTGTATTGTAAATTATATAAATAGTTACTGTAATAAATATAGTTTAACATGGCATATCTAATTCGGATTTTTTTTTAAATATGGTAAACTTTATAGTTTAGGAAATAATTAATTGTTGATTTATATAAAATTAAGTGCATTATTAATCTCAGACACAGCTATCTGCAACATAAATATATTAATATATGAACATTAACACTGGCTATAGATTATTAAATTTGAGTTAAAAAATAAAAATATATTCTTTTGTACTTTCATTGATGTCAATATATTGTCTACATTTTTAACTGACACTTTTGAGACTAAACTGTATACCTAGATGTAGGACAAACTTTGACCACACACTCTCAAGTGTCAAGTACTCTGGCAGCTTTGATATACGTGGTCTAATAACTCTTCAGCCATGGCAAAAATACTCACAAGTATGCATATTTCATTATGACATTGATGACAATAATGTATAGATTTTGTATGTGCTCTTTTTGATAAAACACGTGGGTGTGTCCTTGCTCCACCAATCACCATCCACCTGTTGCAGGTGTGTCAGTGCACAGGTTCAGGTTTGATTGAACATCAGTAAACACCAACATATCTCAATAAATTGCTCCTGTGTGTCAGTGCTGTTTGAAGCAACATGCTGCGAAATTCTCGGCCCTTCTTTGTGCGGTTTTCAGCGACGTCTCACAACCCTGGGCTCCTTGTGCATATGGTTGGCAACGACATGTTACAAATCACTCTAAGTCTAACGCTTTTGTATTTGCAGAGACATCGCAAAACCCCGGCCTCTTGTCGGTACCGAGGTTTGTACGGTTTGTAGCGACATGTCGCAAAACCCTTGGGCCCTTGTATGTAGGGTTGTCAGCGACACGTCACAAAACCCTCTGCTTCATGTCCATACAGTTTGAACTTTGCATCGATATAAGACGCAAGGTTACTATATGACCTTTACTAACCCAATTAAGCCATACCTGCGTGGTTGCTATGCAAGAATGACAGCTAGGCACTAGAAGGTGTTCAATCGGTATACTTATCGGTATGACTTATCGAATCATATCCCGATCATCTATGGACGATAGTCATAGAAGAAATCTCTGCTCTTAGTTTACTCTAGACTGTCTAGGCCAGGCCTGACGAAAAACATCGAGCTAGGTGGGTTGCTATGCACTCTCGGGGTATCAGATTCAGTACGATGCCCTGGTTACGCATTGCCTGAAAGCCTTGACACTTGTTGTTCTTGTGGTGTAATATGTTTAGAGGTTTAGAGCCTCCAGGTTCCAATCAGGATTTGCCACTATTGTGAGTTCCCGGCCCGTCCACAGCAGTCTGTGACACATAATACTTACTTGTACATCTTCCATTACACTGCCGATTCCACGTAAACTTTCGTCACTGACATACAAGATGGTTTGGACACCAAGCCAAATTATTGCTGGTTAAAAATGAATTAATAAGTGATACATGTTTGAAACAGTAGTTACCCGGAATCATAATGGTCACATAGAGATAATGCCTGTTAGTAATACGTATAAGTATAAGTATTTTATTTCGGAAACAAGTCCATAGAATTAATTAGAAATAGATACAATATATACAAATGAGAAACATTATCACAGATGTACCTTAAAACAGGAGTTCATACCATTTACAGCCAATATTACTGCTGTAAATAAAAAATTGAGAAGATAAGCATGCTTTGACTAGACTATTATTACTTTGAAATAAGCGAAAGTAATCATTATTCAAAACATTTATCACGTTACTCAAGTGGTCACCATTATAATTTCCAGTAAGTAATAATGGTTCAACTTCAATCTCCAACATCTCCACCTTTATAGTTGAACTGCGTTGTAGGTTGTTCTAGACTTGAACAGAATCTAACTGGAGCACCATACACTGTACTCCAGTATATATCTCCTCTATCCCCTCTCAGTTTACCCTGCTCGGCGTCTTAGGAAACAGGAACATGGACAGTTGACTCAATCCATGTTATGAGGTGGGTGACACAGGGGTCCTGAGATCCATGTTCCATTATATTTTGACACCGAATATCTATGTTCGACTATAATTTCTCATGTTCCATATTCCACTATGAAAATGACCACAAGCAAAAGATTTTGAAGACAATTTATCTGCAATTCTTTATCATCTCAAAAGATGCATATAAATCGGTCAAAACACTATAAAATAGCGATAAAAGTATGAAACAAATGAGGTAATTGTCATGTTCCAAGTTCCATTATGACTTTCTATGTTCCATGTTCAACTATTTTTTCACCTCCATGTTCCATGTTCCACTATTTTTGTGTGTGTCACCCTCCTCATATTATCACAACAGCAATACCCTAGCGCACAGTTGATAGACTGTTAACATAAAGAGATATAAACATAAAATTGGAACATTACAAAAGATGACAATAGGAAAGATCCTTCATATACTTGTCTTAAAACTGCACTTTGAATTTGTTTTTAGTGAAAGCTCACCTAAAGCTTTTGGACATTCTCATGTCCTTTTTCTATAATGCAACCTAGTCTTCACAAGATTGTGGTGTGAAGATGTCGGCCCCAAGGATGTCATAGATTGTCTGAAGTTCGTGCGCCCCCACATTCTTATTCAGATCTGGTCTGAGGCCCCTGATATAAACGACCTTGCATACTTTTCTTTCAAATGGATTGTTGTCCCTATTCAGTATTTTTACATTGTTAAAGGTTATGCTCAGTCGCCAAACAAGTATGCTTGTACAGAAGCATTATGATGTGTTCAGTGCCTTCTGAAAGTCTCTTTCATTCAAACAGCGCATTAAAGTATGTAGAGCAATCTAAATAAAACGCAATAAGAGGCTGGCATATAATCAACAAAACACGTGAATGCCAGAAATGTCAACCGAATGATTTTCGTCAGACGTAACTTGGACGGTGCACGTAAGAACTCGCCTATCTCTGCCATGTAAAATGGGACGTCTGCCGTTGGAAATCCACAGCACGTCTGGCGAAAATCATTCGATTATGCAACATCACGTGACCCTGTGTTTTAGTCAGGAGACGGCATGTTTTTTTTAAAGGTGAAATAAGTATTACAAATGTGAAGAATATAAATATTATTTTCATCACACTTGCAATGGATAAGGCATCGTCTATTGATATTGGGTTTTACAGAACAAATATGATTTTGACTGAGCAATATCTTTAAGCATCATGTTGTGCTTTTGTCTGTCCAGTTGATTGAGGTGAAGAGAAACTTGTGATGAAGTGTTACTTGGATGGCGGTGTTGGTCAAAACGTGTCTTAAGAGTTTTGGAAGTTTCACCAATGTATGAACTTGCAGTTCTCTTTCGTACTACCACATTTAATTTCATACACAACTCCGCATATTTCTTCTTTCGTGGCAGGGTCTTCTGGTGCACACAACAACTGTCTAAGGGTGTTCTTCGGTCTAAAATACACACTGCACCCATAATCCTGCATTCTTCTTCTTACCCCTACCGACAAATTCTTGACATATGGAATGCCTACCATTGCCTTCTGATCACAAGTGTCATTCTTTTCTTTTCTGGTGTTATTTTCATCTTTCTGAATTGAGCCTCAAGCACTAGACCAACTTTGGTACCCACATTTCTCTAGAGCCTTGTTCGCATGGATTCTTTCTGCTTCCTTGTCACTTTCATCAGTCACAACCGTTCTTGCTCTGTGGTGCAGTGTTCGGACCACACACAATTTATGCTCTTATTGATGGTTCGAACTGAAAAGATCCTGTAAACAGTGTTGTAGGATTTCAGTGAAAAGCTGAAACAATATGAACGCATGGGGGATGCATGTAAGTTCACAGGTAATGTTTGAATTATAATCAATGCCAGCGGTTGTATATGCCTGCGGACACATTGCCGTTGACAATGTAACCTTGCTGTGCTATACAGATATATATTTTCTATGAAATACTTTCCAATCCATATGGTGTGCACATAATTATTAAATACATTTTTGGATTTTACTAGATGCAAGCACCATCATTTCCACATGTGTTTTTGAACTGGCAAGTCACTAAATGTAATGTATGTAAGTTGGTTTGAAAACGTGTGTCAGAATCACAGCGCGTGCATCTACATCTTTACACCCAACCAAAGGCAAGTCATCACACCAGTCAGGGTTGGGTTTTGTACGGTACGAAACTAGTTTCGTACCGTACAGGTGTACGAAACTTACGAAACTGTACGAAACTGTACGAAACCTAGATGACTGGATAAAACCTGGATAAAACTGGACCTTCTTTGGATGTTGCTGTTGTTGATCATCATCTATATGCCTTTTGTGGACTTAACTGCTGTCAGTCTTTATTTCCAGTGTTTCAGCATTTGGCAAAACTTGCTCACTTGTATGTGTTTTGTTACTATCATTACACTTTTCACTTTCAATATCCAGAATATCCTTATTACACTTTTTTGTATGAGCTTTCATTCTGATAGGTCTTGCTGTCAAAATGTGTTGGCATTTTTTACACTTTGCTTTACTTGGGCCTTCTGATGTTACCTCAGAATAATAGCCCCAAATAGGGTCCTTTGGCCTGCCACCATCTTTAGACATTAGGCTTTTATTTATTATATGTGTGCCTTGCTTGGTAGAACTAATAATAAGAAGAACTAAGAATAAGACACAGCTTTATTAGCTTATATACAGGCTGGTGAGAAGTTGTGTACAGGTGCTACTGAATCACATGCTGTCCATACATGACACTTCTTACCAGATTTTTGCAACAAAAATCATCTCATGTGAAATTACTTGACTCTGCAAACAAGCTCTGCAAACAAATCCTTCTCCAACACAATTAGAAACCAAGTAAATCTCAACCCATGTCACTTACCTTAACTGTATTACATAACACCATTGTCCTTACTGGCTGCTATAACTGGACATGACTAACTGCTAACTTCTATTCATGGTTTGATAACATAACTGGCTTGAATATTGCTTTTAAATACATGTATATCAATTCTATAGGGTTTTGAATTATTACAGAGTTGTACAAGATAATATACATGTATGTGGAGAATGTAAGTCAGGGAATATATGAAATTAAAATAAACAGGCCATTTAATTTTGTCCAGTTTTAACTAACAAAAGCTATATTTAATATCTTTCATGTAGCTTATATATTTACAAAAATGCATGCACAGCTGGCATGTATTAAGCATTTTTTTACATAGATTATATATTTACTTACAGTTTTGTACAGTGTCATACATTAAGGTTTAAACCAATGGTTAAAACACACTTGTTCGAAACCCTATCAACCCTGTATGTTAATTGCTTATGTATCCATATATATCCATTTATCAAGCATTCTTCAAACAAGCATACATTACTTATTATATTATATGACTTATAAAACCCATTTAAGACAGATAAAGCTATAAAATAACAAATTATTTAGTTTCGTACAGTTTTGTACACTTTTACTGACCGTACGGTTAAAACACGGTTTAAACCACCGGTTAAAACATGCCAGTACGAAACCCTGCCAAACCTGACACCAGTTTGTTTTCTACGAAACCGTAACCTGGTGTCTTAAAATGCGTGACTTTGTGCAAAAACATTCCCAGGTACCATATTAAGCCTAGCAATAGATAGCGTTTAAAACATCATCAGCTAATGATCTGGTAAATCACTGATAATGATATGTGTAGAGTTTACCTACATGTTTGTTAAAGAATCTAAATAAATGAAATTTGAAAGTCAATCGTACATATATTTTTTAATTATTTTTAGAATGTGTTAAGTTAGCTCTTACGCCAAAACCTTTGCTAAAAAGCTCAAGAGCAGGAACTGCTGGTGTTTCTAAATTGAAAGAAATATTAAGAAAAGAATTAGATGACATCACCGAAGCTGGAACATACAAACATGAGAGAATTATCACTTCAAAACAAGCACCATCTATCACAGTTCAAAATCGTCAAGGTGAAATCCTCAATTTTTGTGCGAATAACTATTTAGGACTGTCAGTAAGTGAAGCTTTTATTAAAAAAAAAATCCATTCACATTATCCACCTTCCTTCTTTAATCATGTTCTTAGAATGATTTTATAATGGTATTCTTTAGAGTCATCCCTCGGTTGTTGAAGCTGCAAAGAAAGCCCTGGATAAATATGGTGCGGGTCTCAGTTCAACAAGGTTCATCTGTGGAACTCAAGTAAATGGTTTACGGTACTAAATAATAGAAAAGAATTTGTGTAACAGTCTGTATTCGGGCCTACTGAGTTTTAAATGTTTATTTAAAATATTTTACATATAAAGGAGTTAAAATGTCATTATTGTTTTCAAATTTTAAATTTGCCAAATGCATAACCAAGTTCAGTATTTTGTTATGATTTATTATTTATTATATTATATTATATGAAATGTGCTGACTTTAACTCGAACAATACCTACGCTTATTGCGCATGAGAGGTTATTCCTTTCCCTATTATGGTAAACGACTATAGATTAATCAGTAAATGTATTGATAAATTTCTGAGTGGAAAACAAGTTTTCAGAGTTTCTACTGAGGTAGATTTGTTTCTAATAAAGTATAGTTGACGAAATATTAATAGATAAATCAAAATTGTAAATCGGTTGTTAATTCTTCTTTTATATGTGTTTCCCAGTGCTTGCGGATATATTTTTATACTTCTCTCTCTCTCTCTCACACGTCTTTTTAGCAAGCATATTTCTACCAATGATAGATATAGCTGAAGACAGGTTTTACAACCCTAAGCTTCTATTTTGACTATATCAAGTGGCCCTGGCAGGACTCGAACTCACGACCCCAAGGTTGTGAGACCAGAATGATACCATCATCCCAAGCAGCGAGCTGTTAAAAGGTTACTCGGCTGAGATGATAACAGACCAAGTATGTAAGCTGGGGGTTACAGAGACATCGGTTCAGCCGAGTAACCTTTTAACAGCTCGCTGCTTGGGATGATGGTATCATTCTGGTCTCACAACCTTGGGGCCAGGGCCACTTGATATAGTCAAAATGGAAGCTTAGGGTTGTAAAACCTGTCTTCAGCTATATCTATCGTTGGTAGAAATATGCTTGCTAAAAAGACGTGTGAGAGAGAGAGAGAGAAGTATAACAATTCTTCTTTTAATCTCTGGAATGCCAATATTTGTTTTGAGTTTAAGTCTTCGTCATAGGACTGTATTACAAATTAAAGTAAAGGATCTAACTATTTCTGATGATTCTCTAATAATTCAGGATATACATAAAGAACTTGAAGAAAAGATTGCCAAATTTCATGGTCGTGAAGATGCTGCAATATATATTGCCTGTTATGATGCCAATGCTGGATTTTTTGAAGTGGTTCTTAATGATCAAGATGCTGTAATCAGTGATGCACTCAATCATGCTTCTATAATTGATGGAATAAGACTGTGCAAAGCTGAACGTCACAGATATAATCATACAGATATGGCAGGTAAATAAATTTTCAGATAATGTTTATAATCATATTTGTTGATCTTTGGGATCCACATCTTTCAGCTGTTAAGGAGAAAATCAGGACATTATTCTGCAAAAAAGTTTTGAGTATGACAGAATTTGACCTTCCCAAATTTTCCCAGATATAAATATTGACATGTCCATAGATCTGAGACCCGTGTCCTACTAAAGCAGGTAGATAACTGCTTCTTGCAAGCACATGGAACACCTCATGATCATGCTTAACGGCACATAGGTTTAGTTGCTTGCCTACGACATTGGCACCTTTATAAATAGACCGCCTTTCCAACCCCCAGTTTCCAAACATATTTACAAATATGACAAGTTTGACAACCGATTTTAAGCTACGTTATAACTGATTTATGTACTCTGACAAACGGTTTTTGTAAACCTACACATATGTCATTACTAAATCAGTCTATTGACTGATGACAGTTATTTGACCAAGAGTACTTCATTCTACACCTACCAGCCACATAAGACGTGTGTTTGTTAGAGGCATGTGCTGCGTTCTGATTGCTCAATACAGATTTGTGGATGGAGTGCGGATCGGTCCATTGATATGCACTTATTTGATTACAGTGGGAAATCTGATTCACTATAATTTTAACTTTAATTTCAGAATTAGAATCTATTTTGATAAAGACCCAAAATAAGCGACAGAGGCTTATTGCAACTGATGGTGTCTTCAGCATGGATGGAAAAGTGACTCCCCTTAAGTAAGTAAAATATGCTTTATGTAGAAAATTATACAAAGCTGATACTGTAAAAGTAGTGGCCCAGGGAACGGTTCTATCGAGTGTCATGCACACGCCTAATGGTTAGTGAATGTTCGGGGATAAAGGCTAAAGGCAGGGAATCAAGACAGAAATAGAATATACAAGTGTGTGTTCAAGGGTGGCAGTGCCTATGCCATAGGTGGATTTGAATGTGGCCAAGTATTAACACTTGCCTAGGTGTCTGGGGAGGATAGCTCGGTGGTAGAGTTTTTACGTCAGCCAGCCAATCAGCGAGCGGCCTCATACAAACATACGCAGGTGCGCTATCATGGTCTCACAAGCTTTTCCTCCTCCCGTAGTAAACAGTGAGAAATTGTCATGTTTTGACACCAGATTTTTGAATGAAAATGTGCTAAACGTCTCAATTTTTCAGTTGGGATGCACTACCTTTCCTCTTTTCTACATTGTCTCCAATGTATACCTATCAATTATCGATTTAGAAGAGTTATGACGTTGTAGTAAAAACATTACCGCACACTGTCACTGGCATTTTGACAGTTTTACGTCGGAGACGATAACGTTCCTGGTGCCTCCATAAATACTTAATTTTCTACATAAATTGTCCACATGTACTCAGAATATAGTATCACGGTTCTTATTTTCAATATCTAGTTATAGGAATATGGTTTTATAAGTCTAGATTATCTTCCAAACATGTAGCTGGTGTCGCCCTCGATTCAAAAAGACCGGTTCGAGGCACACTTTAGAAAGACAAATTTCTAAAAGTTCTCTTACTTTGTAAAATAATATGACTGCTGTGAGTCATCATAAAGGGTACAGATGATGCGAAAATGAACATAAAACAGCTTACTTGGGTGAAAGACTCTATAAAAACGTCTCCAAATATATGTGTCGTGTGCGTACAGCCGTGTAAGCTGTCAAAATTCTTCATCGCCAACACACACGCACAAACCACTGTGATTTTCAAACATGTGCGTGATTTGAGAAATATCCTTTCGTCCATGACTTCATAATCGGTTTAAAATTGATCCGACATGTGATTTTTTTATGGGTATGTTATTGTAAGATGATAATCCATTCGTTTCACAAATAATATCACTCTGGCGATTTAAAGGTAACGCCATTTGTATGTGTACATTAGCCTTTATCACACGCCATAATTTGTCAACACCGGTCATAGCGCGATGCGATTAAGAGTAGCGGCTCAAATAACCCGTTATCACGGGACTTCATTTGGTAGTGGATGTAAAAAGATTGAAAACTAAATGCCCCAGCAAATCTTTATTATCAATGATTTCTGAGAATACTTCTGGTATGTTGTAGAACAGAGGTTACCTAATTTATCCCAAGTTAAAACTAAGAAGATCAGCACAATTTTGATTCAACACTCTTGGGTAGAACGTCGGCAATTTCTCTCTATTTACTACGGGCGATATGAATGTTTGTGAGACCAGTGACAAAACCAGAAAAGCGGGCGGGGCATCGGAACTGTGAATAGTCAATAGTGTAATGATGAAAATGTGTATTCAGATAGCAGTACCAATGATGAATCATTTTGTATTCTATGTTGTTCTATCTATGCTATAATAATCTCCAAACATATAAATATGGTCAAAATTTTTTCTAAAAAGGTTTTATTTAAGCTTTTCGGCTCTACAGAGCCCTAATCATAACAATACATTATATTATATACAGCGGAACTTATATATGGAATGATGAATCAAATTACAATATCATTTTTAACCATCACACTTAATTTTTTAGGGAGATCTGCGATTTAGCTGACAAGTATAATGCTATCGTTTTTGTTGATGACTGCCATGCAACTGGGTTTTTTGGAGAAACAGGAAGAGGAACTGATGAATTCACAGGCTGCTTTGGACGTCCAGACATCATTAATTCTACTTTAGGCAAAGCTCTTGGTGGTGCTGCAGGTAATTAGTTTCACTAAAATAAGGACTTTTACTCACAGCTTATTTAGCTTATTTAGACTGTTAATCATGCTAAGTTTGCTAAATCATGGTGACAAACTGGGGTGTTTACACTGGTACTAAATAATTGTCAATATCGATCAAAATATATAGACCACTGGTCCATATGAAATAGATGTATTATCCAGGGAGTTGGGAGGTTAATCAGGCCTAATGGATTGCTAGTTGGATGATTTTGTATTTAATTGTTGGGGCCGTGCTCAATTTTCTGTTTTTGCATCAATTGAAAGTGACTTTTGTAAGAATCTAGAATTTTTGTAATCAAACTTGAAATTTGCTATCTGTCTCATAAATCACCGCTTCCCTAATGAAAATTCATATGTAATCATGCACGAACTTTTAAATTTACTAATCATGCTTTATTTTGTCTAAACTATCTCAACTTGCTGATTGCATTTTATCTATGCATGTATGTTGAAAACTTGAAAATATAGATATTGAATGAACGCATTCTACCTGCATGCTTGAAAATTAGGTGGTTATACTACTGGTCCCAAGGAAGTGATTGACCTGTTGAGAAATCGCTCTCGACCATACCTCTTTTCTAATACACTACCACCTCCAGTAGTAGCCGTAGCAAGTAAGGTATGTTACTAAGCAATGTGATCGATCATATCCATGATTTCTTATATCCAAAATGAACATAATATTTCTTGGACATTTCATGCATGCCATAATAAAAATTTCTATTTTAAGAATTGTGCATATTGTTGGCTTACAACACTAGGTCTCATTCTATAATAATCTTTAGTTTTAATTTAACAGCATTATTTTTGTTTTCAAAACTTATAATAACATTTATATGCAGAAATTAAGAATTTATTCATTTTTTAAATGTTTTCAAGCTTATAAAGGCTCCTTTTCAAAATCAAAGCCCGAAATATTTTGAAACCAACAATACAGCCGTAAAATAAAACTAAAGATTATAGAAAAAGAAACTCTGTACCGAGTAAATATGGTTATGTGAACATAACATCCAAAATGCTTTTTAGTCCCAACACAGCATTCAATTTTGATGTTATTTATTACTTTCCAAATATATGTTGAATCTCATTTGTTAAATGTTTCCTATTACCAGTATAAAACAAGAAAAACTATCCATTGTGATGTTAACAAAAAATATTTTGAAATACACCCATTATAGGTCCTCTAGTATCTGGTTATCCACATATATATGTATCAATCATAATAGAGAGTAGTAGCATGGCTAACCTCATCACAGTACCAGTAAATTCTTTTTCTATGCCCATCACCAGCATTTAGATAGTGGATGCGCTACTAAAAGAGATACCCTAAAACATAACAGTGTAAACTTTGTTGGTGCAAGCATAAGGCATACAATTAAACCCAATCGAAACAAGATTCTCTTTCAAAAAATGGTTGACCCTTGGCCCATGTACTAGCGAATGGCTGGGTGACTTGTTACCTTTAGGCCTTATATCTAAATCACTGGCATTTTAATTCTTGTTTCAGGTTCTAGATATTCTAATGGAATCGTCGCATTTAGTTCAAAAGTTAGCAGATAATACCCACAGATTCGTAGACAGGATGGCAGATGCAGGCTTTACACTATGGGTGAGTTTTTCAATTTATTGTCTTAAAAGCAGTAATATGACAAGTTTAGGATTTTGGCATAATTATTATATTTTTTGAAAAATCATTCTCATTCTTCACAATTGCAGGGTGACCATGAACACCCAATATGTCCTGTGATGCTGGGTGATGCAAAGCTCGCATCTGTGTTCGCAGACAAAATGCTTGGTAAGTATCATTACATTGGTATCGTAAGTATTCATATACAGTATACTATTTTACATATTGAGATGTTCTCTGTATATATTTTTACTTTAGATAACTTAAAATGTTGGCATGCATAGTTTGTGTAGGTAAATAAATGAATTGCCATTGTTTATATTATTGATTTCTTTTATGGGTCGGATGGTTACAAAATTTCTGGATCAGGTTACCCGGACATCGATATCTGAGCTGAGATCGGGTAGCTGGTGATTATTATTCTATCCACGAATATGTAGTCATACAAAACAGATATCAGTCAATACCTCTAAGATGCCCTGTGTGCCGTGCTCTTTTATGTGATTGGCTACCTGTAAGAACAAGGACATTAACCCTTATGTTACCTTATGTTGTTTACTTGTAATTCAGCCACTTTGCAAACAGGAATAGCTAATCAGTTATGTAATGAACATTACCACATGGCCTTGCTAGCAATGGTTACTATCACCCATAAAAGACATTTTTGGGGAGCCTGGCGTCATAAATTTATATTATAACCGCTTATATGCCAAACTCAATCCGTGATTTAGTACTCATCCGACCCATAATTTATATTTCCTGTGTACATATTTTTCATATGAACTACACAAAATCTGTTGCAGACCGAGGTATATACGTGGTTGGTTTTAGCTATCCTGTGGTGCCGAAAGGCCAGGCCAGAATTAGGGTACAGCTGTCTGCCTCTCATACCATTGAACAAGTGGACAAAGCTGTAGATTCTTTTATTGATATTGGAAGAGAATTGAAGGTCATTAAGTAAAACACTTTTATTCACACTCTTCCAATGTAGTATTCTACCTTGTATGTGATGACTAATGCAGGATACTTTGCTATAGATTATAATAAACTATGTAATCCAGGTCATGTAAGGGCACAAGGAAGTTACCAAGGACCATTTATCATCAAAATTTTCTAATGCATTATTACATTTTGAGGGTAATAGCCAATGGTAAGTTAACATATAGTGACTAATTATTTTTATAGATGACCAAGTACATCTGTGGTTTATTAATATTTCAAAATTTATGTCCTATAAACTTTTCTGTCCCTTTAAATGACTGATTATTCTTAACTATGCAAGACATGATCTGATGTTGCAATATGGGTACATGTACTTAAGATTCAATATCTGGGAAGAATTTGATCTGAATATACTTGATCGTGATACAATTTGATCTGATTATATATTTATTTTTGCTGTAGCGGGTATAGTTTTATTATACTGGTTTGTGTTTTGTGTTTTTTATGGATAACATTCGTTATGATTTTCCATATATATTTTTTATTAATACTACTTGGAATGCTGGTAATATTAGTATAATATAAATTTTAAAGCTTTTAGGAAGACCGTATTATTACCACCACATTAACGCATTACCGTCAGGGATATCTATGTAATTGTAGCATGCTAGTTTGTTTATGTTAAAGTTAGAGAAGTACATTCCATGGTTTGTTTTGCTTTGGTTTCTTTCACGATTTTTTTTCTTTCATTAAATCATGAAGAACATTCCATATTAAGAATGTGATTCGACTGGACTTTTTAAAGGTCTAATATTGAAGTTGTTTTTTATTTTTTATTTTTCATGTGGTAAGAAATTTTACTTACCAGTAATTTTGACATTTTGTATTTCAAATAAATTTATATCATAAGGCTGCTCAGATACGTTTATTTCTTTCAACATAAGCAATACAATGTACATTCACTACAATAGTTAACATATAGTGACTTGAATTATTTTTATGGATGACCAAGTACATCTGTGTTTTATTAATATTTCAAAATTTATGTCCTATAAACTTTTCTGTCCCCTTAAATGACTGATTATTCTTAACTATGCAAGACATGATCTGATGTTGCAATATGAGTACATGTACTTAAGATTTCAAGATCTGGGAAGAATTTGATCTGAATATACTTGATCGTGATACAATTTGATCTGATTATATATTTATTTTTGCTGTAGCAGGTATAGTTTTATTATACTGGTTTGTGTTTTGTGTTTTTTTATGGAAATCATTCGCCATGATTTTCCATATTTAAATTTTTTTATTAATACTGCTTGGAATGCTGGTAATATTAGCCTAATACTGTTTTTTTTTTTTTTAATTTAAAGCTTTTAGGAAAAATCGTATTATTACCACCACATTAACGCATTATCGTCAGGGATATCTATGTAATAGTAGCATGCTAGTTTGTTTATGTTAAAGTTTGAGAAGTACATTCCATGGTTTGTTTTGCTTTGGTTTCTTTCACGATTTTTTTCCTTTCATTAAATCATGAACATTCCATATTAAAAATGTGATTCGACTGGACTTTTTAAAGGTCTAATATTGAAGTTGTTTTTTATTTTTCATGTGGTAAGAAATTTTACTTACCAGTAATTTTGATATTTTGTATTTCAAATAAATTTATATCATAAGGCTGCTCAGATACGTTTATTTCTTTCAACATAAGTGATACAATGTACATTCACTACAATACAATTAATAATTAAATAATATGCAATAATGCATATTCATGTACATATATACAGATTATTATTGATTATTAGCCTTCAAAATATACCCTGTACTATGTTGCAATAAGATGACTGAGTCCCAATGTTTACATATAGTTGCCCATCCCTAAAACCATTGCCACTCCCAGATCGTGCCCTGTGATATACACAATAGCAAATTTCAATGAAATCCTTTCCATAATTAATGTTTTAGGTAAAAATATTACAAATCTTATTTATTTCACAAACTTTACCGAGATTAATAAGATTTTGTAAAAAACGCATCAGTGTTAAATATTGGTGTATAACAAATGTATTCAAATATTTTTTTTATATATAAATGGACTCCTTAATTAAATATACCCTTGAGTAAATGGGTGACCTTGAAGATTACTGTAGATGAAATCTAGCGTGGGTATCCAGGGTACTGTGGATTGTATGGCGGTGGGTTGCCGCCTGGGGCAGCTTGCGGTCCTCCGGGTGGGGGAGCTTGAGCTCCTCCGGGTGGAGGAGGTCCACCAGATTGAGGAGGTGGTGGGTAGTACCCTTGAGGCGGGTAGCCATAGCCATGAGGTGGGTAGCCTTGAGGTGGAGGAGGATAGCCTTGTGGTGGTGGAGGATAACCAGCTCCTGGAGGGGATTGGTAATAACCACCCTGTGGTGGTGGATAATGACCTGTAAATCAAAATGCAAAACTAAATAGTGATGATTTTGTGCAGTAGCTTCTAGTGTGTTATTACAGACATGTTAAAGTAAAAAATTCAATGTTAACAAAATACTTAGTTTAATTTGTCCGTCAACATCTGTTAGTCATAATGCAAACTGCATTTATTCATAATGCAAACTGCATCATAACCCCTCCCCAGAGGTCCAATTCTTCAATTTCCAGATGCGTGGATCGTGTTGCGCAGTAGAATTAATAATCAATACCAAACAGTCCATTGACTACTTTCGGTCGTTCCTCGTAATTGTAGACTAGCACGACTTTAAATATTCTAAGGTAATTTTCACATATCACCTATCCTAGAGCATTCAATGCGATTTTGGACTTTTGTGTCTCAAAAGTAAATAAAAAAAAGACGAGTATGCAACTTTTCTGTGCACCTTGAAGTGAAGAATGCAATTTGTTAGTCATAATGCAAACTGCATTGTTTTAACCTCAAGTTTACAGACAGTCTGTTCATCATAATGCAAACTGCATCATATCCCCCCCCCCTCCCCCTCCAGAGGTCCATGCAATTCCCTTGGGTTTAAAAATCATCATCTGCTGTGAAACAGATTAAATGAAACTGTTTCAACTTTATTATAGCCTTAAACTCTGGTATTTTTACTAAATGATTTCTTCATTTTTCATTTGACTTTCACCAAACTTGCATAAAACTTGCATAAAACTTGCATGGCTGTCTCGTCATCGTATAAGATTGGAATCATGACCCTGGATGTAAAATTGACCCTTTCCAGGACTGCATCTAAAACATTTTGTATGTACTTAAACTGTTGCATTTTTCACCTGGGCACCTCACACTTAATTTTAAAGCCCAATTTACACATGCAGGTGAGTGACATGGTCCTCTTTTTAGACAAGCATGTACACATTATTTTACCAGGTGGAGGCTGTGGACCAGTTGGATACCCCTGTTGAGGTGGTTGCTGTGCATAAACAATAGTTTGTTGCTGAGGCTGTTGCTGCTGTTGTCGAGCAGCATCCGATGCTACAGCCCTCTGATGGTTTTTGTTGGCCACATGCTGAATTACATGAATACATATCATAATGACACAACCGAATTGAAATCATATTATGTCATAATATAGTATATTTGATAACACAGTCTTGACATGACAATCTCTAATGAAGATTATACTTGTATATATAATTATAACACCCTCATGTCAGTAATTTAAGCTTAGGGCAAATCGGCAGTACATCTTCTCTACTGATCTCTACTGCATGTCTACGCACCAAAACTCAGCAAGGCCATAGTGATCAGTGCGTGTCCAGTGCTGCAAAACGCAGCAAAAGCAATTTTTTGGGCAGTGCGTCGAAAGTAGACAAAGTTTGATTTGTGCAATGTTCTCTGGTCAATTAAACAGTTGTCTAACCGTAGGTAGGTCGTAAAGAGTCAGTGCATCAAGCCTTATTTTTTTTACAAAAATGTACTGTCAAAATCTCTGAGGTCAAAATGTCTGCACTCTCAATTGTATCCTAAGCTTAAGAGAATATGAAAAAGTAATCGAATTTGTTGAAGATAATGCTTATAGAACGCTGTTCCTTAATAGGGTATGTGAGGATTAAGTTTGCTTTTTTTGAACATTTATTTTCACAAAGAAATATGTCCAACAATAGATGCAGATATTAAAAACAGATATATAATTGAGAACCACTTTAAAATGTCATGAGTTGCTCTAAAAATTACACCGCCAGGAGTTTATTTAAATACTGGCAACTAATGAATATTTTACGGTACTATATTTTCAGTTTATTATCATGATCTTTTCCTTACTGAATAGACCAATGCTTTTCCAAAATTGCCGTTCACTGCATTGCCAATAGCTGCTGCTCGAGCAAATCCTTCTCGTCTGTGAAAGTTTGCTAAACACAAGTCACATAAAATCAATTATTTTTCTGGATAAGTACTAAGTCTGGATATAGTGAACATTTCATAAATATTTTGCCAATTTAAAAATAAACAAATAGAAATGAAATAAAAGTAAAATCTTACCCATATTCACCACTTTGTAGAATTCTAAGATGCTGTTCTGTTCACTGAAAAAAATCTTCAGATGATTAATCCAGCAGATAAATGATAAAGCAAAATATGTATTACGACTATTTATTGAATCATATGGTCTTATTTACTTTGCATCAGGTTGGCAGCAGTTATTATACAGTGACTGGAAGTAAATTAACAACTGCGCGCTAACAATTTCTGTCTGATGAAAGAACAATACTAACTGATACTTTTTAAACAATTTCACAAATAATTGATACTGCTAACCTGTATGAAGTAGAATAACTTTATTGTATCTTATAATCACTGCTTCCTTCTGCTCAGTGCCATCACAGTATAAACAGAATCAAAGTCCACAAGCCTCCGTAATATTTACCTATGATAGCCACCATACTTGAGTCAAAACAATGATATGAATAATCAATACCAGCATGATAATGATGTTTTCATATTTTTTACCTGACTAGGATGAATGGTGGAAAATGAACATATTTCACTTATCTTTTGCTTACATTGTTTACTTATGAAGTAAATATCACAAAAAAACAACAAAAACAAACAAACAAAAAACATGCTATACTGTATATGAATACTAAAAAAGAATAAATAAGATTACAAGAAATTTAAATGGTGAGATATTTTTGACCTGTAGACAACCATCCATTATATTATTTGAAAAATTGTAAATTTAAAGATTGAAAGTGTCGGGTGCAGTACTGTTCGCGGGTGGGTAAGTAAAATTGTTTTTGCAAGAAAGAGACCAAGTTTTGCTGTACTTCCAAATGGGAAAATATTTGTTTTGAATAAGATTGTTTTGTTAGAATAATATTCTGATTAGTTACATATTTATATGCTAACTAATAGTACGTTCATGGTACATATGTATACAGTACATACATATTTGTTAAAATTTTCAGTTCTCCAGCAAACATACACACACATAAAAATTATTTAAAAAAAAATGATAAAACTAGTGTATATATTTTATTTTTTGAAATGTGCATTCTCACATTTTTACACTCAACAAATATGTGGTACTGGTATATTCATAGCAAATGGACGGAACTTGACAATAAATATTCAACAACATACTGCAATAATATTTTTAAAAAAAGTAATTGGACGGAACTTGACAATAAATACATCAGTACATGTACATGGTTATAACATACTGCAACAAACAAAAAACCACACTCAATCCATTGCTGGTTAAGACAATTGCTATCATTGCAAATTGAGCAAAAATTCATACTATTACAATATCTTGATAGTAAAGTGACATTCATAATATTTGTATTTGACCGGTACATTGCGCATACAAAAGATACTGGTCGCTTGGTTCTTTTATAAGAATTTTGAAAAATACTAAAAATACTCTGTAACCTATTCAGCAAATAATAGTATATGACTCAGTATGAATATAAATATAATGGATCACAAATATGTGATGTATTTATTAAAACTAATTTCTAGATTGTTTAACATTTACCTATTAAAATTATATTGTTTGATCTAATATTCAAAAACTTGAGGGACAATAAAACCCGGAACATGTTATTGGTACACTGGTACAGTAGCAGACTTCCAACAATATTTCGTAACATATAGATCTATTACATTCAAAGTTGCCATAATAAAATTATGTATGTTACAAAGAAAAAAAACCAAGCACTTCCTACTTTTACTTCATTCACATTTATCACAGTCACACGAGATCCATATCCATATATTTTGAAAATGAGTTACTGCACACCAGTTTTGATAATTTTGAAAAGGCTGCTAACATTGTTTGCTTTGATGGCTGCTCTACACGCGTTGATGCATTGCGTCTTGTACTTTCCAACTGCAAAATACACAGCAAAGTTTATTTGGATTTACTCATGAAAATGAACAGAAGTAAACATAAATGACATGTGCTATATTCACCAGTGCACAAACTTTACGCAAGAATTTAGTTCATGACCATATATTCATTTTAGAAATATACAATAAACTTATATGGTGACCCTACTCATTCAGTGATAACAACTCTAATCTTATATATAATTATTTAACAATATGTGACCTTTTGAAAGAGAAAGAATGATTATGATAGAAGTCATATACCGGTATATGTAATAAGGCATAATACTCCAAGTCAGGTAAGGACTATATTACACTCTCTAGTGGGATTCAAAGCCATTACCATTCGGCACCAAATCGCCTAGAGAGTATGTGATATAGTCCTAGCCTGACTTGGAGTCATAAGTCGAATGACTTAATTACATATTCCCAAGTCTAATAAATCAAATCATTTCAAAATAGACGTTATACATATATATCTCATCAAAAATCAACAGTTTATACCCCTGAGACGTCCTGCTTTCTGGATCATCTGATTGACTTGCTTGAGACACGCAAGAAGTTCTTGGTGATTGTTAGATCGAATCTTATACCCTCCAATCAGATCACGGTTAAGATCAAATAATTCATGATAACCCTTTTTCATATTTTTCCTATAAATAAAACATATCAGTATCTTTTAATAGTATGACAATAATAACACACGCATTTCTCTAATGAATGAACAATGACATATATTTTTTGTTTCATTTATTTACAAACAAAAAAATTCTGCTATCAACATAAAAAGTCAACCTCATTTCAAACAATTTCTACTATAACTATTATATCTGTACACATGACTGAAACAACTCACATGTCTCCCATGAGTCTGGCGTCTTCTGCTCTCACCACGAGACTGCGGATTAGGTTGGAGTGATCTGCCATCTCAGCAGTAAGCTTCTGACGAACAGAATGATAATCATCTACCTGTCAAAAACGTAAATGAAAAAAGAATTATTACAAGATATAAAAAACTATAAAAAAAACTGCACATGATTATCAAGGTTTCCTACCTATGAACTAATTCCGCTGATTACTGCATATAATTATGATTTAACACTTTACATTAAAACTAGTTAGAATACTGAACTGAAACAACTTTAATCATGTCACTATGGAGATTCATCTATCCAGTTTTGTGGTAATTATCAATAAATTTAACATCCTTTTTTCTAGATATTGTCTGAAGACGTCACATCCTGACAAATCCCATAGCTCTAGGTGAAAGCTTAATACAGTTTTCAAGCAATATCCAGTGAAAATAGATATAAACTTATAAATAACTTTCCTCTTCTGATTCTGGCAACGATTTCCGTATTCTCATATATTTCTGGCTTAATATTAAAGGGATGAGTTATTGAAAATCACCTCTCATTGAGAGCTTTTAAAATGGAAACCAAGTCCGAACAATGATAAATCTTGTTTTAACTCTTGATAGTCTCAACTTT